>CM035127.1:33419291-34619291 GCA_020205605.1 Panax ginseng | reverse complement strand
CACATCAATACTTGATTGTAAGGGTGTAAACAAACCAAATCAATCCGAGTATTGAAGTGTTCAAATTTGGTTCACAAAATTTATCAAATATAAAATAAAATTTGATTAAAGCTCATTTAGCTATCTAGTCAAGCACGATTCCGAATCAAGCCCGAACAGTTTGAACTTTTTGAACGAATATAATCCGAATATTAATAGAAAATAACAATTTGAAAAAGTTTGAATAATTTATCAAACTTTAAAATTTGCTCATATTTAACTCATTTATATTTCGAAACGGGCTCAAATCGAACTTTTAGTCGAGCGAGTACGAATCGAACCCGAGCTATTTGCTCATTTTACAGTCTTACTTGATTGTATTGAACTGGCCTTTTTTCATAAATATATTGGCAAAACTAATGATTTGGCCACCGAAGTTGACACGTTTTATTGAATACCCGATTGAACTTTTAATTTGTCAAATTAACTAACTGAACTAAGTAAAAATTTTAAATTGGGTTATTCTGTCAAATTTGGTTAACGGCTGTCAATTTTTTTCATACGTGGAAGCAAAAAAAAAGAGAAATTAAAATAAAAAATGAGGTGGCCAATCAGCAGCAACGACATGAAAATAAAAATAGAATTTTTTTAAAAAACAGAATTTTTTTTTTTTTTAAAAACAGAATTTGTTAAAAAATAGAAATTTTTTAAAAACAAATTTTTTTTAAAACAGAATTTTTTAACAAAATATAATTTTTTAAAAACAGATTGTTTTTAAAACCAGAATTTGTTAAAAAACATTTTTTTTGAAATAGAAGTTTTTTAAAACAGATTTTTTAAAAATAATTTTTTAAAAACAGAACTTTTTTAAAAGTATACTTTTTTTTAAAAACGGGACTTTTTTAAAAACAGAATATTTTTAAAAAAATGAAACTTTTTTAAAAAACAGAATTCTATTTTTTAAAAAAATTCTGTTTTTAAAAAAGTTCCGTTTTTTTAAAAATTCTGTTTTTTTAAAAAGGCTGCTTTTAGAAAAATTATATTTTTTAACAAATTCTGTTTTTAAAAAAAACTGTTTTTTAAAAAAAATCTGTTTTTTAAAAAAATTCTATTTTTATTTCCATGTCATTGTTGCTGATTGGCCACCTCATTATTTATTTTATTTTCCCTTTTTTTTTTTGCTCAGTTAGTTAATTTGACAAATTAAAAATTCAAGGATATTCAATAAAACGTGCTAAATGGTGGTCAAATCATTAGTTTTGCCGAAATATATTCTAGTACACAACAATATGCCATTACTTCTATTCCGTGTAAGAGCCAGCCAAGAGGCTTTCATCTTGCCCATGACAAAGAAATGGAGACATAACTCGCCAAGTTATAACAAATACAACAAGCTCTCAAATATTATTTTTGGCAAGTAATATTACATCGTCTCGTGATCTTTCCTTCAAATTTGACTTGACCACCATGTCCTTCGAGCAGAGAACTGTTCAAAACCATCCCAAAGAAGATTTACTACACGTCGTGGAAGAGCCTCCTAATCTGATCCACAGTTGCAGGCATTAATGTAACTGGGCAACGTTTATACTGTGACCACAAACCAGAGTGTTGTAAGTAACTTGTGTAGACAAAAGTGTAAGAAATTTTTTAATGTTGGTAAATAATGGTCACTAGTGTCGAATTTTTTAGAGGAGGATATTCCTTTATAAGAATCAAGATAAGTACAGAGTATATATCAACAAATTGTGCTTATTATCGCATCGGAGAAGAAACGATGCCATGTGTTATTTTGAGGGTTTTAAAGAAGCGATATGTGGAAAAACCTTAAGAACTTTCCACCTTAAGAACTCCACATGTAAATCTTATACTAATTTGGAGATGAAAACAGACATCAATGCAGCACTCTCAAACTGAAAACTAGAATCATTAGTAAATCCAATTGATATGATGATATAAATTTAGATTGGGAGTACGAGGAACATTTTATTCCCATCATGGAATCTGGCCGTTGCAGGGTTCTCAATTTTAAAATTGGGAGAAATTTATATGAAATTAACAACTACAAATAATTTCACAAATGGTTTAGATTATGTTTTTGGACAGAGGCTTCATTCATCCATTTATTTAGGTAGTCTTGGCTTAAGATACTAAATAAACGATATTAACCAGTAAAGAGTCTAGTTACCTCACCTGTGAGACATATTTAAATATGCAAGCATAACAAAAGACAAAGCCTGAGACAGCAACCACCGAGGGATTTGCACGCTTCTGTGAACACAAAGGGCATACAGTTCTATCAGCTGGCAGTGGAATCCCCTCCTTGGCAACCTGTTTGATGATAAGCTATTTTAGAAACAATAATTACATTTATTCAATATAGTAACATAATCTGAACTTGTTCAATCTTTTATATTTTCCTACATGAAGCATCTCATTACATGTATTTGCATCCATATATGAAAATGGCATACATAAAACCAAAAAATTGTTAACACACAATATCTGAATAATTTGTTCCACCTTTATGCTTAAAGATATGCTCATTTTAGTTTAGCATTTTTAACCATTCAATGTCCTGTACCTAGATTTGTGTCGCCGAGAGTGAGATTGATGCCAAAGACATTGGGCAAAAAATCTCAACTCAACAAGCCATTTTTATCCCAAGCAAGTTGACTGAAAACAAATACCATATATGAAAATAAATAGAGGTGCCTAAGTGTACTGTATTTGTAGAAGGATCGGGCTGGGCTGGGCCGTAAGTTTGAAGATTAATTTGTGTATTAAATCAACCCTTAGGAGAATAGGAGGGAAAAAAAGATATCGCAGAATTCAGCAGCAGCAGAAGAAGAAGAGGTTAAGTCACACCCGCAGGCGAAGTCACGCAGCCTCTAATTTCTCCCAGTACCCTAACCCTTCACATACTGCCATCCACCAACTATCATCTTTTAGCAGCATATAGCCCGAACAGCCCCACAGCCGCAGTCGCACATTATCTAAAGCCTCTGCCATGAAAATCCAACCAACAAACCCAAATCAAATCAAAACCCTAACCAACCATCGCTGCAGCCATTCAAAACAAGAGTCAGCTGCCCACCAAATTTCACAATCCTTGTCGGGAAAGAAAAATTGAAGACTTTTTCCCTCCATCTCCATAGCCGGCCACGTCTTTTGATACGAAGCAATGACGGCAACTCAGATCTGTCATCCCGTAGCCAGAGCATCACAAGCAAACCAAAAACCCAAAAAAAAAAGTAGAACTACTTTTACAATCATCGAATTGAACCACCACCCCAATCCGCTTGCCTTTTTTCGTAGCCGGTCCTGAGTTTTCTAAGGCCCAGGGCAAATTTTTTCAAGTGTGCCCCTTTATACTAATTAAATTAAAAAATAAATAAATTATTAACTAATTATTTTTAATAAAATTATAAGAATTTACAAAAAGACAAGGAAGAACACTTTAAAATGTCATCGAAGCAAAGAATCATCACATGTACCTACAAAATAAAAATATCAATGAAATCGATAAAACTAATGAATTACCCACTGTAGTTGGCACGTTTTACTGATTACACCATTGAACTTTTAATTTTTCAAATTACTCCATTAAACTAATTAAAATGATTATTTTAAATATTTTTAACAATTATTATTATTTTTAGTAAAAATATTAGAAACTTTAATATTTTTTCCATAAAATGAGTAAAGTTTCATAAAATATAGGTTTAAAAAATTAAAGTTTTATGAAGCGTTATCGATTTTAAAAAAAATCTCTTTTTTCCTTTTGAAAATAAAGTTTATTTTTTTTGAATCTATATTTTATAAAATTTTACTCATTTTTTAAAATATGAAGAATTTTCCAATTTTTTCTTGAAAATAATATTTATTTATAAAAATTATTAATTTCTTTTTGAAAAAATTGAATCAATTTTTTATTTATCATTTCTTTTTTTTTAATTTTAATTTCTATTTCTAGTTTTTTTTTTAAATTTCTAATATTAAGAATGGGTCATTCTGTTAAAAATTAAGTAGACATTAATTTAATTTAAAATCACTTTAATTTGTTTGAATCTATAATTTATGAATTTCTACTCATTTTATGAAAAAAAAAGTTTCTAATATTTTTTACTTAAAATAATAATAATTTTAAAAATATTTAAAATAATTATTTTTAATTAGTTTGATGGGGTAATTTGAAAAATTAAAAGTTCAATGGTGTAATCAGTAAAATGTGCCAACTACAGTGAGTAATTCATTAGTTTTGTAGATAAAAAATTAACGTTCGTTTATTTTTTTTAACGAAATGACCCAATTTCAAAATAATAATTAGTTTAGTGGTGTAATTTGAAAAAGGGTAAAATGTAAATGTGACCACTGAACTTTAGGTGTTTTTAAGTATTGAGCCTTTTTCTTTTGGTCAACGCAAACTGAGCCCCTTTTTGTTACAAAATTTGGACCTTAAACCCCTAGGTGCCACATGTGCATTGACCGATGACGTGTCACACATGGCGCCTACGTGGAAAATCTGACATGGATATTTTTTATTTTAATTTTACACATCAGCAACGCTGACGTGACTTCTTTTGAAATTTTTCTAAAATTTGTCTATCCAATGATTCGAACTCATAACCTCACAGTTAAAACTTTGGTCATACTACCGCTCGAACACCACAAGCCTAACTATTAACATTTCGCAAGGATTAATCTTTATATCAAAAGATTTCATTTGCCCCCAAAAAAAATTAAAATACTGTAATTCCTCCCTCCCTTCCTCCCCAAAATGCCGAACTCAGCATTTAACAAGAACTGGAAAAAAATAAAATAGGAAAAAGGAAAAAAAAATACAAGGAGCCTGTGCCTCCTTGCAATGTGCCTCAAAGTACTCCCAAACCCAGAAAACTCCTCTTCACCCATCAACTCTCCCAACCTCGCATTCATCACTCTCTCTCTCATCCTCCTCCCCTTAAATCCACCATCACTCTCTGTCGGCATCGTGAACCGACAAACTGGGCACGAGTTATGCGTTTTCAGCCACGGCAAAATACAATCCGGATGATACATATGATTACAAGGAAGTCGCTTAGCTTCAACATTAATCACAAACCGGTCTCATAAAATAAAGACAGAGAATCACGGGGATCGATTCGAGTAATATGTCGATGATTGTGATGGTTGGGATTGATTCGAGGGCGGATTTGGAAGTTGGACTGTGGTGACTGGGGATTGGGGCGGAGGGGGAGGAGGTGTCAGCGTTGGTGGCTAGTTCGTGAATGAGGCGGTGGAGGTAAGGGCTGTCGAGGAGGAAGTTCTCGTCGTGGGCGGCGGCTGACGGGAGAGAAATGAAGGGAATAGAGGATTGAGAATGATTGATTCATTAGCATTATTAGGATCAAGGCTGGGGTTAGGGTTTGTGGGGTTGTCTAGTTCTTCGAGGAAGTCACTGTGGCAGTAAAGGCAGAGGAGGGCCATTTCTTTTATTTGATTAAATTAATTTATAAAATTAAAATTGTCACAAATTTATATATTTTTAAAAAAAAATAATTAATAACATTAACTAAAATTAATTTACATTATCAAATTTTGATTTCCTGTTAATTTGTTTAAATAATTTTATTAGTTTTTCTAAGTGTAATTTTTTAAATTTGTTTAAATAATTTTATTACTTTTTCTAAATATTTTTTGAATTTGTTTAAATAATCTTATTAGTTTTTATAAGTGTAATTATTTAATTTGTAATAATATTTATATTTGTTTTTTTAATTTTTATATTTGTGTAAATATTAGCATATTTATAATTTTATTTAATTTGTGTAAATACTCTTTTAGCATATTTTATTATAAAATATTTTATTTTATTTTCTAATTTTATAAACTTAATTGATCTTAAGATTAAAATTTTCTCCCTTTTTTCTAGTGGAGGAATTGATTGATTAAGTATATAACTTATTTGTTGGGTAAACTAAACAATCAACCTTTGTAGCTTGAGTGGTCTTGTGACTAACATTTTAAATAGGAGGTTGTAGGATCAAATCCATGGAAAAACAAAATTTTTAATAAAATTTGAGTTTAAATACACATCAGCAGTGCCACGTGTGACACGTTATCGGTCAACGCACATGTGGCACCTAGGGGTTCAATATCTAAATTTTGTAACAAAAAGGGGCTCAGTTTGCGTTGACCAAAAGAAAAGAGCTCAATACCCAAAAACACCTAAAGTTCAGTGGTCAGATTTGCATTTTACCCATTTGAAAATTAAAAGTTCAATGGTATAATCAGTAAAACCTACCAACTACAGTGGGTATTTCTTTAGTTTTACCCAATGAAATCTAAACTACAAAACATCATTTAAAATGTTTTCTTGTTGCACTTTTAGATGCAAAATAATCAATTATACTATCATATTTAATGTTTTCTAACATATCATTTTTAATGCATAATATCGTTAATCTTTTTATTATTTTATTTTTTTTATACACATAAATACACAAGTTTATAAAAAAATTTGAGTCCCTCTCAACTGTGGGCCCTGGGCGGTTGCCCTGGTGGCCCTTGCCCAGGGCCGGCTCTATCGCCGGTGTGTGTTATTGCAGTCGCCATCGACGATTTCTCTCCTAGTCACTGTTAGTCTTAGGTGTTCACAACACCCTCATCTCCCAACAAACTGCTGGTTGTTGATTTGGGAGGATAAAATACCTTGGTAAAACTACCATTTAACCTCATAGTTACTCATAATTTAGCCTTGGTTCTTTAAGCTTCTTAAAGAAAATTTGAAGTCACTCCCTCTAGTGTTTTATGTTCTTAATTTTAACCCAATTTTACTACTTCTGTCAGTAAGATCTTTGTAAAGGTAAAAACAATGAAGAAAAAAAAAGAAGACGATGTCCAGAAATTAAAAAAAAAATACTCTTTTATTTGCAGGAATCATGCTAAATGCCAGCAAAGTCAACACAAAACTTGACGCTCATATGTCTTAAAGAATTGACGTTTCCATCGTACCACTCACAACATATGTTCAAGCATCCATTACAGCACTTCTGGAGCACACTGATAAAGGAAAAGAAGTTGATCATAAAGATCACGAAGTCCGCCTCCTAATTATATTGTACCTCAACAGGCTACAACAACATGGTCTCAAGAACGAAAGTCGATGTCGGAAACTTCAATGGTGATCACTGCCCTAAAGCATTCCTTGATTTGATTCACAGTTTGGAAAAATTATGTCGTTGGTATAAACTAGCCGATGGGAGATTTAGAATGAAGCTCAAATTTGGTGGCATCATCAACGAAATTTATATATAGCTGGGAGAAGTTGTGAAGATATGAAAGTTGTAGTGACAACATTTTGTGCCTTCAAATTATAAACAACGGGCATATCTACATTTCACTGAGTTGGTGCAAGGGAGAAAATCTGTAGTAGAGCACACTTCATTCTTTTACAATTTGGCTATATTGTTCAAGTTCCCTAGGATTGAAGAAATGTTAATACCCATGTATCGTCGAGGAATGAAATCAAAACTACAGATGGTGTAGCTTTAGAAAAACTCTTCGCTTATGAATGACGTCATTCAAATTGTCACCAGATAAGGGATAATTGACAACTTGTGTTAGGCCTCCAACGCCAGTCCCAAACTAGAAGCGAACATACTTTTATGGAGCCTAATAGAAGCAAACCAATTGAGAAGTCATCTACAAGCCCTTTAGTTACTAGCATGCCTTATCGCACTCAAATTTCTTCTCATGCTAAAAACGATACTACATCTAGGTGTTATAATTGTCACGGTTTTAGCCACATATCTTTCGACTGTCCATCCCATGAATGAATTTTACCCCATCTCCCTTAGGCATGTATTTATGATTGAAAAGTAATTTGGAAAAACATATTTTGAACAAAGATTTGTAAGCCTGAAAAAAGTTGAATTTGTGCTGAGTGAACAGAATTTGAATGTTGATGCTCATTTGGAAAGAAGCCAATGTGTTCTTCGACCTTTACTTATTGCTCATGCCTCATAAAAGGAATGTTGATCCTAAAAGAAGAATTTTCAAACGAGTCAAATCTGCATGACAAGTATGCTCTCTTGTTATTGGTAATGTAAGTTGCACTGATGCTATTTTTGAGGAAACAATTAAGAAACTATGTTTAAAAGTTGAACCTCACACGGAGCCATTTAATGTAGCATGGATTACCAATACATAGCTACAAGTTACATGTTACCCAGTGATGGTCGGTCACATTTTCCGGTGGCACGCTTAGAGATATTGTTATGTGCGATGTTTTATCCTTGAGATTTGCCACATTATCTTAGGGTGTCATGGTTAGGGGATTGTCATGCACAACACGATGCTCATGCTAATACCTATTTGATTCTCAAAGGCAACACCAAATACACTCACTTGTGCTACAGACATGCCAAATTTAAAACTTATAAAGAATTCATTAGTGATCCAACGTGATTATTCTTGTATTTAATTTTCATAGTTATCTTATTAGTACCTAATTTGAATTAGAATAGTTGTTTATGAGTTAGAAGTAGGATGAACTCTATTATTTTTTTTGTACAGTTAAGTAGCTTTCAAGCTGGAGACTTCTGAGATCAGCCGGATTAATTGAGAAATTTTGAGAAGAGTTGTGTAGAATGAAATTAACTGTCCTGAAAGCCTCATCCCCTATTAGTCTTTGATATACTCCTAGAGCTTTCTCAATAGTAATCACTTAAAGCTTCTTAACTGCCAGACAGGGAAGTTGAGTTCGTAATCGACTTAGCGCTAGGAACTATCCCAATATCGAAGGCTCCGTACCGTATGGCTCCAGTGGAGATGAAGGAATTAATGGTGCAGTTACAAGAGTTATTGGACAAGAAGTATATCCAACCGAGCGTTTCGCCGTGGGGAGCGCCGGTGTTGTTTGTTAAGAAGAAGGACGGGTCGATGCGTCTTTGCATCGATTATAGAGAATTGAACAAAGTCACTATTAAGAATAAGTATCTGTTGCCAAGAATAGATGACATGTTCGATATAGATACTCGAGGGTCGTGTTGGTTGGTCTTATATTTCTGTTATGTGGTTGATGTTATTGATCGGAATTTAAACTAAGTTAGCAAGTTGAAATAAAAGTGGGAACTAAACCTATAAGGTTAATATTAGTGTAACTAATAGACATTGTGATTGTAATGGAATGTGTAGGACGTTTGAAGAACGTGAATTGTAGTTGTATAACCTATGCATGAGGCAAGTTCCTTACTCTATCTTGATTACAATTATGCAAGTTTCCTATCCTTGTTTATAATCATTCAAGTCTTTAACATCACTCAAGTCTTTAACTATAACCTCTTAATGAGCAAGATTTCTAGTTATTATTTCTCATTATCCGAAGCTTGAGCTGTTTTAGTCCTTGACTTCGAACAAAGCTCTCTAATTCTTCTGGAAGAATTATCTTGATATACATTATTGTTCAATTGTGAATTATTATTGTTTCATCCTTGATCTATAGATCATTATTTGAAATTATGATGTTGTCGAATTGTTGAATAGTTAGTGATTCAATTAATCCTTAGTTGATGAACGTTTGAACTCTAAATTACCCCTTGAAGCTAATCCAAACCAAACTTTCTTTGGTGCGGACTCTTGCGTCAAAACTGAGATGAACCACCTTATTATAGGGGATATATTACGCAATAGAATTAAGATCTTTGTACACAATACATGGTACAAATGGTTGATCCCCTAAGTACGAGAAGGAAGGTTCATATAGTCTATTAATTGTTAAAGGTTTAAGTAGAAATACTTGACAACCTAGGACGTAGTTCATGGTCTTGTGACCCTCAGACGTAACTTGATCTTGATTCTAATCTTGGTTCATTGATCGAGCTTTCTATTGTTCAGTATCCATTGATCACTCATGTTATTGTTATTATTATATTTGTTGAGAAATTGTTTGCTCACTCTTGTATAAACAAAACATTGCAGCTGAAGTTGAGAAAGTTAACGAGTCATCCACTAGTAAAGGCAAGGGTAAGATGAACAAGTGATGAAGACTTGCTATGTTTTATTTGATCAAGCTTATGTGATAAAGACTTATTCAGTAAAATATTTTATTTCCGCAAATGAATGATGTATTAAAGACTAGACAACCTGAGATTTATTGTTAAGTTGATGTTACCCTTAAACAGGGAAGATATTTGTTTAAGTTATTTGAGTTGCATTTTATTATTATCCTTTATCATGGGTAGATAGATGTGATTATTCTGGACAGTGAACACCAAATCTGTGGAAATGAAGTACCAGGATTTGGAAGTGTCACAACAGAATTGCCTATGGACAGTAAGTGTTGAACTGGAAAGACGTCACACTCTAACATCAATTTTAGCCACTGAGTAACGTATATACAAAATCTTGTTGTTGCACACATTTGTGTTCGCTTAAATTGCTCAACTGAAGTGGATAAAGCGATTTAACCCTAAAAAAACATTATTGTTTGGGCTTTTTATGTGTGGCTCGTTGCACAAAGAAACAGCTCAGAATTTACGTGGTCTTTAAAATTTCTTATATGATGAAATAGAGGAAACCGGAAACTTATAACTGAAAATTAAGTGTTGATCACCCCAAAAATCTTGTCCAAAATTGTGCTTCAAGGCAATAATCATAGACATTCCAGTAAATATCATAAAATTTCACTCACCTTTGGTGGTGGTGGAGGAGGAAGTGGGGGATACACTGTTGGAGCTGACATTCTCTCCTCAGCAGATTGGTACCACCATTCCATCATCTATAGGTAAAATTCACAGGAATAAGAGATGCATATTAACAAGATTACTAATGTAAATATATGCCTCAGAACAAAATAGTTCCAAAATTAGATATGCATTTCTAAAATGACAAATTTTAAGGAAAATTTTATTTATTGAAATATATCCTTAAAAATTGCAAAAAATTAGTAGTGGCAGCATGCTAGTATTCAATCTACCTAGAATACAAGTAATGGCATGATAAGAATTTCACATCACTTTATGATAAAATTAGAAATGTATACTCTAATTATGGAACGAAGTAAAATGTAAAATGCATCTCTAATTTTGGAAATGACTAAAAAGAAAAAATGAAACTCTAATTTTGCAGTGAGAGAGTACAAGATTAGGCATTGTTAATTTAAATCTCTGTCATGTAGATGATATGGAGTATGGACAGTTACTAAAAAGAATTTAGTTGCCTCTCAAAAAAAATTATACCGAGAAGAGTTTCAATAAAGTTGATTTAGTGGGTTGATGAAATATTGTAAGCAGAAATAACAATGTCGCGCAGGAGGAAATTGTTATAGGTATATTTCACAATATAAGACGAGATACATTTTGAGGAAACATTTTGTGAAGGGCGCATTTGTTATGCCAGCCTGCATGCTTGAGGAATGTGTATACTTGAGAAAACTGGAGGGTTTCAAAAAGAAGCTGAAATTAAAAACCACCAAATGTTTACATGAACACCATTATATCCTACTTGACACTTTTTCTACTCAGCTCTTTGGCGCTATCCAAGCCACTATTTCTAAGCGGAAAAGCATAAGATAAGCACAATAACACAAAGTTGAAATCTTAACGAGTCTAAAGAATACCATGAAGAGTGTAGCATACTCACTTTAAAGAAGAATACAGCAGCAATTAAACCAGTTTGCGCATAATCAAGAACTGCATATGAACAACTGAGCAATGCTCCTTGTAATGCCTGAAATGCAACCAAATATTAAAAGAAAAAAGATTAAGAACCTCCAGTATAACACTTATAGTATAAAGTATAGCATGAGAAAAACACGAGATGATGACATCTGGGTTATTTATGCACACTTGATATGCCAGTACTTTAGGATTTAACACAAGCCAAAAAATAAAACTTCGTTGTTGTAACAGAGTCGATTGTCAATACCTTATATTCCATAAAAAGGAAAAGGCTTAAACACTAAAAAAAAGTCACAAAATTCTCATTTTCAAGATCTAGTCCACATATTTGTTTTATTTTTTTCATAGAAACCGGAGAACTTGATGATTGCCATCTTTCATCTTTATTCCAGATTTACAGCAAACCCTAGTGTATCAACTCTAATTGGTTCAACCACTTTGACGTTTAATATGGCCAAATATATCCCAAAAATGGATGATTTCTGGCCCGAGTCTTTCTGTTAGAACAATTAGACCAAGCATCATTTCACATTTGTATTCTCATGATTCCTTAATATTCCCTGAATAATAACGTAAGCATACTCTCTCTTTCTTATCATAACAAATTATTATTCTTCTATCCAAAAATAATAATAACATAAGCACAATATTCATCTTTAAAAGGAAGTGATGATTCATTTGATGCCATTCAACCACATTACGAAAATAATTCCAAATAACAAGGGTTTATCAGGCCACCTCTTCAGATTGATGGAATATTCTAAGGCCTTAACCAGGGCAAGCAAGCTAAGTGAACACAGAGCAAGGCAAAGTTTGTAAGGGTTCCACCGCTTGAGGCGGTTTTTTTAAAAATAAAACAAATATGGTAATATCCAAAAATATAAAATAAACCCTCATACTTGCATTCTGTTAGTGGGGCACAATCAAAAAAATATCAGAGCCGGAACTCCTTTCAAAAGCTAAAAATCATTTCGCTTTCATTTTTTTTTCTTTTTTTCTACTGGAAAATTTTCATCAGATACTGCCTAATATTTTTCGCTACTGAAATAACACAAGAATTAAACAACCATGCAAATATTAACTTTCACACCTGTAAGGACAACAATTACAGAGAAGATAGGATAATGTATAATATAGTAAAAGATGAATTAAACTCTTTTAAGCCGTTGAAGAAAAAAAAAGCAAGGGAGCAAAAACGATAGCAACTTGCATTTTCAATATTATGTATCAACTT
Source organism: Panax ginseng (assembly GCA_020205605.1). NCBI lineage: Eukaryota > Viridiplantae > Streptophyta > Magnoliopsida > Apiales > Araliaceae > Panax > Panax ginseng. Next base: position 34,606,418 of record CM035127.1, on the reverse strand, counting down.
CTGCAACTTGAACATTTAAGGTGAACTGTAATGGGCAAGGATTTAATAATAAACAAGAAAATATGAAGCTTTTCAGATGCTTCAGAGGCACAAGATCCAGTGATAACATCATCGACCTTACACTTGAATCCACTGCTCAGAATTATACAAGGGCACACACTAAAAGTATATCTTCTATTTTGTTTGGAATATACTGGTAATACTTAAATAAATTATCAACATAGCAATGGTCACACTTGAATAGTAATAATGTAAAATGATCCTAATTGGAGAAGTAAATTAAGTATTTAAGCTTATAAAGCAGTACAAATAAGTAGATAAAAAAACATAAACAAATGACCCATATTTTACATACCTTTAACCAAGGAGGGCCACGAAGTCTTTCTCGTTCACGGCTTCTTATCTGAGAAATTCTAGAAGAAGTATCCATCTACCTTGACAATAAAAAGTGATGAAGCTCAATAACGAGTTGATATTGATTGAACCAATTAAGAAAAATCTCTTGGTTATCTAATGAATTAGCCACAAACTGTCCTGGTATGTCAAACACAAATTTATTCTATACTTCAATTATGTTAGGTGGGATTTTTTGGCAGTCTAGGGATAATACATGAAAAATCGATACCACACTGATTTTTTGTCAACAAATAAAAAATTAAGAAATGAAAACTAAGCTGAATCCAGAAAATTCATAATAGACGGGGTGAGTTTCTAGATTAATACCAGCTCTTGCCCTGTAGCTCGACAAACATGAACCCCAAGTGCATGTAATCCTGGGGAATAAAACCCAGTAGCATCCAATAGGTATAACAGCTGATAAGAAAAAGCCAATCCTGCACATTTAAAAATTAGCTATGAATATAGCAAATGCACAAAGTCTCGTAAAGAGAATGATGTTTGGGTGATAAGTAGGTTTTATAACTACTTATCCGGCACCTATTACTTGAATTAGTTATTTAAATCTATGTTTCGTAGTTACTTTGCATGCATTGTGTGTGCATTTCATACATGTTATGTTATTTTGTAGGTTGACACAACATTGGCATAAGGAAGCAAGGAAAAACAATTCAAACATCTTTTGGACTAAAATATGCAAGCAAATGCAAGAAGGAAAGATTGCAGGGCTTTTAACACCAAGTTGAATGCATGTTCTTGGCTTGAAACTTGGATTTTATTGTAAATCTACTTCTTAGCTTTCCGGAACATCTTGAACCGTCCCAATCGAAGTTCGAATGCGAGAGTTATGGCCTTTTTATCAACAAAGATCAAAGATCAAAGTTGTCATGCTTGCAATTTACATATCATCTACTTCAAGCTCGATTTCGATCTTGATCCGGCCAGAATCTGTCAATTCTCGAAGAATGAAAGTTGTAGATCTCGTTAATATCTTCGATTTGATAGATGGCAAAACTCGTAACTCCTAGCGGATCAAAAGTTATGCATGTTTTACCAAAGGATGTCGCAGCAGAAAACAGAGCGGGGCGGGACACGTCGGGTCATCAGTTTCTCTGCTCTGAAGAGCGCTGTAGCGCGCCTAAATTGGCCTCTAGGAGCAATGTTTGGCGCCGATCATGGGGAGAGTTGATTTGGGTGATTTGATGTCCAATTTGAGCTAGAATGGGATTCTTAGTTGTCTAACTTCCTAGGGTGTCCATTAGAACTATAAATACTTTATTTTAACTTGGATTGAGAGGCTAATTTGGGAGGATTCCATGAGATTAGATTAGACTAGATTAAGACCAAAACCCTAATTCTTATTAGTTTTGGAGATTGAAGCAACTTGGAGACAATTGAAGATTAAGAGCAGGAGCTTGAGGAAGATGAAGATTTGCTGACAACAGATTTATTCTTTACTCTTATTCTTATCTTTTAATGTGTATTCAAGTGTGGATTCTTAGTTTTAATTCAATGAACTAATTCTTTGTTTGAGATTACAATGGATCTTATTGTGTAGTTTATTTTAATATGCTTCGCTATCAATTATTATGTTCTATTGTGAGGATTGTCTATTATGATTTAGACTTAATTGTTTAAATGATTGGCCATCAATTACCGTGATAATCTATATGAACTCGAGAGATGAAGTTTAGATTTAGATCTGATCATCATAGCATGTGTTTGTGATTTCTGCATAGATGGAATTCATGATTCGTGTTTAGGATAGAGATATGTATTTACGCTATATGTAATCTTATAGAGAACTTGTGCTTTAAATCCTTTTTAATTGTAATTCACATAGAGATATAGTAGATTAGTTAATTAGGGTGTCTTGCTTAATTCTATCATCTGTGGATTTAAGTGAGTATGTGTATTATGCATCGAGAGGTGGTTTTATCTGCTTTAGTGTTCTTGATTAACAATTCAGGATAGAGAATAATTGATGAGAAGTGTGTTAACTTAAATGAAGCAATAAGTGAAGTTGTGATTTTAAATCTCCGAAATCTTAATTTAACTAGTGGAATTTAATAGTAGTTTAATTATATAATTTGAAATTCATTCGTTTAGATAAAATTGAGTTGATTACGGGTTAGTACTTGATGATTTTTATTAAACAATTTCTCGTGGGAACGATACTCTACTTATACTTCATTACTTGTTGACCACGTATACTTATGTGTTGTGCGTAATTAGATTTTACCCAACAGCATTGCCATGTTTGCAAGATGTGTTTAGTATTTTTATGCCAATGTATGCGACTTGTTGCACATTATCATTTTAGTGCATTAAGGAAAGTAATAAAAACACCTATAAAGAATAGTCTATAATATTGATTTTGGAAATAGTCTTGCATATTACCATTGGCAGAATAATGATAAAATATTACATAAAAAATCTTGGAACTCATGACACATGGTCTTTGTTATATGTTGTAGCGGAAATTTCTACAACAACTACAAGAACGGAGGCATCTATATGACAAAGAGTAAAGGGATTTAGAAGGGTATTAAAAAAAGAAGTGATAACCAAAAACTGACACATCAGACAATTATAGAATAACTGGCTAACAAGCACATGCAATGTGTAACTCTATATACATTAATGAGTTTCTATTTTAATAAGAAACGAATTCATCTGTTCAATTATAATATATATATATATATACATACATATTTATATGGGCTAATGACAAAATCTCCAAATTTGGACGAAAATCAATTTGAACCTCAATGTTTGCAAATCGTCAATCAATACCTCAAATTTTTTTTAAAAGACAATCTTGTACCCTTTTGACCGGTCCGACGAATTTCTCATCGGAAATACAGTTTGACTACAGATAATGTATATTAACTGTATTTTAACTGTATAAAATCCTAAAAAATACTTTATTTTTCTTCCAAAGACTATTAGTATATGTGAGGGCAAGAATGTAATAGCACATATTAAAATAATATTCACTTTAATTACAATCTAACTCAACAATTAAAACTAATTAACCAAAAATAATAATAATAATAATTCCCAAATGGCATCCAAAAATGTTAGGAAACAACACAATATTTAATGTGGAAAACCCTTGAAGGGAAAAACCACATGCCAAACTCCGAATCTCCACTATATCAAAATAAATAATCCTCCAAAGTTTTACGCCTTAAAACTTGAGGTTCCACAATACTACGACACAACTTTTTTGCACGAAATATAAAAACTGCAAAAACCCTCTCCCTCACACAAACACAAAACTCACTCACACCATCTCTCAACTCTTAGGATGCTACATGACTTTTGGTTGTGCAACACTTCATCAACTCGTATAATACTCTATTTATAGAGTACCCACAATTCTCCCATTCTTTCAAAATAAAACTCATACTACAAATAGATTCTTTTCCAAAATAATACTCCTATTAAAAATAGGAGTTCTTCCTTTCCATATTAGCAATTCTTTTCTTAATAGGATTCGAGGAGTAACCCAACAATTCCTCCCTCGACTCGAATACTCGAATACTTCAATTTTATATTTGAATAGGATTTGACGAGTATCCTAACAATTCCTCACTCGAATCGAATCCGCAAACACTTCAACTTCATCAATGTCACCGTTGTTGTAGTTGTCACCATCACCTGCGTCACCAACACTATCCGCATCATCCATATAATCCGCAACATACACACTATCCGGATCATTTGCATCATCCGCAATATATGCATAATATACATTATTCGCATCATCTTCATCATCGTCTTTCACCTAGCGACTGCAACGATGATCCTCCATAAGCGCAAATCTCATATTCATCAACATCAAAATGAACACCAACTCCTTCAATCCTCTCTTTATGCGTCACACCAATGCGACTAATCCACCTCTACCTTGGATCCAATCAACCTAGCTTTGATACCACTTGTTAGGAATTAAGCAATGTTCTAAAAGCCGCTAGGCGGGAGGCGGCCGGCCTAGGGGGGCTAGGCTGAATTTTTTATTTTAAGCCAATTTTAATATTTTATCTTACATTTATCCAAACAAAACAATAATATAAAGCAAAACAATCTACATTAAAGATAATAAAGACATTTGTTTAAAGTTCAAACACATCCATATTGTTAATGTCAAAGTTCAAACGCAAACATGCAATTGTTCAAAGTTTAAACATATTTTTAACGTATTAGTTTTATTCATAAACAAGATTGCTATTAAATAATAAAATTTAAAATTTCAATAATTTAATTCAATATTAAAACTTAAGAAACTATACATAAATTTAAGAATTATATTGAATTAAACTAAATATTACAAATGTATCATCATTTATATAATTTGAAGTCATTACAAGTTCAAAAAATTACAACTATAATAAAATTATCCATTTTGACTTGATATTGTTCACTTCTTGTTGTGATTTGATATGCTACAACCTGTATTATGAATATGGTAAATCATTAGAAAAATAAATATATCAAGATCTGGTATGGGTAGTTATTAAAAAAAAAAAAACTCTCTGCCTAAACCCCGTCTAATTTCCTGGAGGGATTTGTTTGCCGCCTTGGGCTTAGGTGAGGCACCAGGGGGCCTAGCGCCTAGGGAGGGTGCCAACGGGGGGCCTAGGCGGGGCGCCAAGGGGGGGCCTAGCGCCTAAACGGGAATTTTTAGAACACTGGAATTAAGTCGATGCAAACTACACAATAAAATAAAGAGAGATAAAACAACACAATATTTAATGTGAAAAACCTTAAAAGGAAAAACCACATGTCAAACTCCGAATCATCACTATATCAAAATAATTGGCTTACAACAATCCTCCCAAGTTTTATGCCCTAAAACTTGAGGCTCCACAATACCGCGACACAACTTTTTTACACGAAATATAAAAGCTGCAAAAACCCTCCCTCACACAAACACAAAACTCACTCACACTCTCTCTCAACACTAGGATGCTACATGACTTTTTGTTGTGTTACACTTAACAACTCGGCATAATACTCTATTACCCACAATTCTCCTCTTCCTATTCAAAATAAGACACTTCTAAAATAAAACTCCTACTACAAAAAGATTCCTTTCCAAAATAATACTCCTATTAAAAATAAGAGTTCTTCTTTTCCATATTAGCAACTCTTTTCTTAATAGGATTTGAGGAGTAACCCAACAAAAAAACATTCCCAATTTCTCTTGCTCTACAAGTTCGATAATCACTACCCATTTTAGTCCAAGACTTAATTTGCTTTTTGGTTCAACAATACCTAAAAATGTAAGTGAAATTGAAAATCATGGTCCAGAAATGAGCAGACCAGAAGCCAGTCTAACACGGCTCCGGACAAAGCTCCAGCAAAGATAAAGTCGTCGGCCAATATACATGAAATGAAAGCTAAATTTATATTAAAATCAAATTAACATTAAAATCACCACTTACCGAGGAGGTCCTTCGGCCATAGCAAAAGACCCCCAAAAAACAAATGGAAAGAGACATTTTTGCAAGATTCAATGAAGTTTTAAAGAACCTATCTTTAGATCGGCACACCAATTAAACTCCTCACTATAAAAAATTTTGTTGTCAACAACAACAATTACAAAACAAAAACAAAAAAGAAACAATAGAATGGCGGGGAAGAACAGGAGAGCCCCCATTAAATCCGACGTATGTCATACCAAAGATAGGAGGAGCCCATCTCCTCTCGGATAGTTGCAATGGTTGTAATGTGTTCTAAAAATCCCCGCCTAGGCCCCGCCTTGGCGCAAGGCGGAAAAAAAATCTCTCCAGGAAATTAGACGGGGTCTAGGCGCTAGGCGGAGAAGTTTTTTATTTATTTTAATAACTACTCAAACTAGATCTTTATATATTTATTTTTCTAATGATTTATCATATTCATAATACAGGTCGTAGCATATCAAATCACAACAAGAAGTAAACAATATCAAGTCAAAATAGATAATTTTTTGAACTTGTTACCAACTTCAAATTATATCATTCTCAAATTATATAAATGATGATACATTTGTAATATTTAGTTTAATTCAATATAATTCTTAAATTTATGTTTAGTTTCTTAAGTTTTAATATTGAATTAAATTCTTGAAATTTTAAATTTATTATTTAATAACAATCTTGTTTATGAATAAAACTAATACGTTAAAAATATGTTTGAACTTTGAACAATTGCATGTTTGTGTTTGAACTTTGACATTAGCAATATGGATATGTATTTGAACTTTAAGTAAAGGCCTTTATTATCTTTATTATAGATTATTTTGTTTTATATTATTGTTTTGTTTGGATAAATGTAAGATAAAATATTAAAATTGGCTTAAAATAAAAAATCCCGCCTAGGCCGCCCGCCTCCCGTCTAGCGCTTTTTAGAACATTGTTGATTACAGATATACATGGATGCTTTAATTTTTATTTTTGGTGAAAACGAGAGTACATGATATTAATGATAAATGTTTGGTTGCTATTGAATCTATTTGGAGTGAAATGCATCTGAATTTAATACATTAGATCTAGGTTTGGGTGAATTCCAGATTAAGGATGATGAATGGATGTTATTTAGTTTAAATATTATTTAGTTTTAGTACATAATTTAATTTTAATGTAACTTTATTTCATTGTTAAAGTTAATGTAAATTGTACTAATTAAATCGTTACTGTCAATATTAATTTATTGCACCTTTTAATTGTGCTAATACTAATTATATTAAAGTTAAGTTCAGATGACCACCTGGGGTTTGAGCAGTTTTCCACTTAACCACCTGTAGTCAGTAAAGCTACATTTAAACACCCGATTTTTTGAGTTAAAGTGAAAACGTCACATTTTCCATCCAACTTAACTATGCGTGTATGTCAGACGCCAAAAGCGCGTGAGAAGTGCTATAACGGTCAAAAAAAGGTAGTAAATGTATAAAATACCCTCTTCTTCCTCATTCTCTTCCTCATTCTGTACGAGAGAGAGAGAGACGAACAGAGTATTTGATCTGATGAGGAACTTGTTCGGTATTATTTGACGCGTAAGGCTTGTGGAAGCCCTTTAGATTTCAAGTTGTTTCTGAAATCGATGTTTACAAATCTAAGCCTTGGGAACTTGAAGGTAAATCACGTCTCTGTTTCTGTATTTTGTGTGCGTATATGTATATACACATCTATATACCCTTGGGTTTCAAGATACCCCTTTTGATTTTGTTGAGTTAGATCATGAATTTTGTGTTTGTTTCGCTGATTTTTAGATTTTTGTACGAACATTTTATTTTGTTGAATTGGGTGTACTTGTACAAACTTAATTTTTAACTATAATGTTTTCCTATTTAATTAGTACTAGTATAATGGTTTATGTATTTGTGTTTCTGGAATTTGGTAGTGGGAGACTTTGAAATGCATAAAAATTGCGGCGAATCAAAAAGCTGCCTAGTTACGAATCAGAGGTGAGATGGCTTTATTTGTAAAGATCAAATTTGGGTTTTCTTCTACTAAGAGATTTTTATTTGTGATGATCAAATTTGGGTTTTTATTTCTTAATTGTAATTATATAATTTTTGGAAACTTGTTTAAGTACACAACATTTTGGAATGAAGTTCTATGGTTGGATCTCTTACTTTTGTTTACTTTACATGTTTGTTCACCCATAGTTGAAACATGTTTGGTTGATTTCATGTGTATGTGTGTATGAACAGGCTCTGCAAATGATAAACCCCAGAAGCTAGTCAGAGAAATATTGACATATTCCCCAGTTAATGATTAACCAGGGAAGAATGGAAAGGAGGGGAAAAGGGAAAAGGGAAAACTGGAAAATTGGGAGAGAAAAAAGGGCGACACTTCAATACCAGATAAGCATGGTGACCCTGTGTCATAGTCAGTTGGTTCATCCACACGAAGTGCAACACTAGATTATAATGCAGTAATGGTTGGACTAGTGAAAGGTTTTTCCTATATGTCAATGGGCACTATTGTTCCTTGATTCGACACTGACCTAGATGAGGTAGTCACATAGATAGAATTCATTCAACATCTTTGCTGAGAAAACTGAAGGACACTATCATCAAAAAAATCCATATTTACTTCAAATGCTCCAAATATACAGGTTTGAACATACCACTTTTGCATCAGGTTCTTGCCAAAACAAGTACCCAGTTAATTAACTGATGATTTATGTGTAAAGGTTCATTTGGGATTCTGGAAATGAGGTACCACAAACCATTAACCCATTGCATCATTTTTCTTATTAAAATGACTTCTCGGTCCCAAAAATAGTTCACATTTAAAACTTAGAACAATTTAAACTTTTTTAAGACTTCTCCTCACTTTAAAGCTCTGTTTTAAAGCTCTATTTATCCTCGCATTAATTTTCATGTTCACAATGATTTAGCCTAAAAATTCTTGTTACTTGATTTTTTCAGGTAAATAGTGACAAAAGCATAAGCATGGGATATAATGTTGATGACAAGGGCAGCTTTGACCGCCTACCAATCAAAAATCTGGCTTTGTTTTGAAAAGAATGATCTGTATAAATTGAATCCACTGTTGGACAGAAATTTTAAAGGGTAATTAAGTCTTTATCCAACTTAAGTAACAAAGTTATGACAGAAAACAATTATTCACTTTAACTCAAAAAGTCGGGTGTTTAAATATAGCTTTACTGACTACAGGTGGTTAAGTGAGAAACCGCTCAAACCCCAGGTGTTCATCTGAACTTAACCCTTATATTAATGATAATGGCAGCTTCATTTGGTTAATTAAATTAAAAGTATTTTACAAGAAGAAATACATATTTATATGGGTATAAAAATGTTGTATACATATTATTCTGTATAAAAAAAAGTCAATTTGTAGTTAAATTGTATTCAAGTCATATATAGCTGACATGTGCCACATTCTGATCTGCAATTGATCAGACCGACCAAAAGAGAACACAATTGCCTTTTTAATAAACTTTGAGGTATTGATTGACGATTTGTAAACATTGAGGTACAAATTGATTTTCGTTCAAACTTGGGGGAAAGTTTTCTCATTAGCCCTATTTATCTGTGTTACTCGGACTCGGTTGCGGGTGTCGGGTGCGGGTACGAATCTAGGTGTCGGACACGTAAAGTCAAAAAATAGAGGATACACGGATATGGATCCGAATTTGGACACGAGTGTGGGGATACGGTATGTTATGATTTTTTAACAATAATGTTTCTAATGGTATCACCAAGTTTTTTTTGCTCTTGGGATTGAAGTGCAAAAATATAAAGATATAGGGGCAGAAATGAAAAAAAAAACTAAAGGGATTGATATGTAATTTTCCAGGGGCTATTTTGAACTTTCAAAAAATTTGGGGGACTAAATTTAAAAATTATAGGGTACCTAGCTGTAATTTTCCATGAGATATTTTATGTCACGGATATGAATCCCGCACCCGTACCCGTGTCGACACGAACTACTTCACCAAAAATGGGCGAGTCCAAGTAACACAGCTATTTATATATATACACACACATATATTTATATATATATTACTTTAAGAAACCAGATGCATAAATATGAACTTAATAGTGATTGGCCATCAAATTAGAGATTGTGAAGTGGAACCCTTTCAAAACTTGATTAATAGGTTAATTACTTTTGAAACTCTTTAGCTATGGAATTCTTTATTATGGAATATGGATTATGTTTGATTACTTTTAGAACTATTTATTTATCTAATATATTGAATTATGAAACTTTGAGGCAACTCGTGATAAAATAAAAACTCGACTTAGAATAGGACTACAAAAATCAGTGTTGTCTTGTCTCTTTGTATGCAACATTACTGGTTCTAAAAATCACTAGGCAAACCTTGGTGGCGGAGGGGGGCCTAGGCAGTGCCTAGACATTTTCAGGAATAGATATTTTATTCTCTCATTTATTTATTTTTCTATTGATAAAGTCAAATCTAGACAGCAAAGGAGGACCGCCTAGTGCCCAGGCGGAGAATTTTAGAACACCGCTAAATTTAAACTAATGGAGGAACACAATTAATGTTGATGGTTTCTAATCTCGTTCAAAATTGCAATCTGCTTGGAATATGTTAACGAGAAACTCTTACCGCCCTGTTCTGCAAATCAGGAACTATCATTAAATCGTGTTACAGAACTCTAACATGAACCAAGACAGAAAGGTGGTAGTGTTCCCCGTACCCTTTGCCGTTCTGCATACCCGATACATACACGTTCTTGGAAAACTTGGGTTGGATTAAAGTCTCCCAGTAGACTAAATCCACCTTCACTTGGAGGGATTTGAGGCTATTAGAGATATTGATGACTATAAAAACAAACAAACTTTATAGGGTACTAGAAAAACAAGAGGGAAAACCAAAACTGACATGTCCAAGAATTATGGCATAATTGTCTTGAGGTTGTCATATCATTGGCGTTCATCAAGCTTTTGACACTAAGAACTAATTCAAATTAATAGTGGAACACAGTAAATGAAGATAGCCTCTATTCTCGCTCAAAATTGCAATCTGGTTGGAATTAACTCTTCCAGAAGTTTGAGTTTGAGGTTATCAAAGGTATTAACGATAGTAAAAACTGGAAGAAAAAATTAAGTCGGAAATATGAGCCTATTTTTACCTTTTTTAGTAAAGTAGTAAATAAAAAAAATAAACAATCTGAACCTCTTGATTTAAATTACAAATAAATAAATAAACTGCAAGAGGAACAACATACAGATATAGGTTATACTGGGGGGAAAACCTTTAACTTATGGTCTTTGCTCTACCAGATAACAATTTAAATGGTTTCTATCAGGGAAAAAAAATAAATTTAATGAGAGGAACAATTGCAGCTTCCTTCTTAATTTTTATCTTATTAAAAGAACTAATTTCTGATATTTGAACCAGAAATAATGCATGTATAATACTTAATACACGAAACAACTTCATCTGAGTTCTTTTTTAAGATGGTATAGGAAATTTTGTTGATAGAAGAGAGAATATACAAAGACAGACAATAAGTCAACCAATGTCCCAGCTAATGAACAATGAGATAAAGGAAAAAAGCACTTAGAAGGGTGAAGGTCTCCAATACCTACATAACTGGACAAAAATATCCTTAAAGGCTCCCATGGCAGAGGCCCAAAATGAACCAAGAAAAAGTACATATCCTTCATAGATTGAAAGATAATTTACTTTCCCTTAAAAAATGCATTAAGTAGATGCTTCATCCCAACAATATGTATCCTAAAATAAAATGCAATTCTTCGCAAGAAAAGGAGAAAATAGATATACACATATATAATATATAATATAAAGATGCATGCACCTTCATTTCCGGTATGTATCCATGGATAGAAAACACCTACAATCTTCTGAATTCTCTTCGTCAAACGTGTTCTGGCTGATACTTCCATATCTGAACCACTGGTTGAAACAAAAGAATTATCACCTCCCTCAGAATAGTCATTGTCATTGAATCTGTCATCACCATGCCCCCACAAACTTGCTTGAAGTGTAGCTTCCCTTTCTTTATTATAAATTGTGTGCAATTTTGACTTAAAATACGGTAACACAACCTACATTAAAAATTAATTTCAGATATCATTACCTACTTTGTGTAGTGACAGAAGACTAGAAGAAATTTCTCGAGTGAATAGATAAATTTTAAGATGCTCCCCTGTCCAAGTATATGTGGTCTCATTACTTTTTGCATGTATTTAAGACGCTTCAAAAACACATCTATGCATTCTAATTTCACACATTTTATAATTTTTAAATATATATACATATCAATTTCCCATAAGTATTAAAACACGTGAAAAATATAATACTTACATGTGTTTTGGTGCTTCAAAGTGCGTGCATAAAGTGCCCACATAAGTTGGACGGAAGGAATACATTTTTAAGTAAAAAGATTATATATCTCTACCTAAATATATATACACACATACATATACATATGAGCATATCAGAAAGAACAGTAAAAGATAACTATAAACCATTTTACAGGTAATCATAGGGGAAAAAGATACACACGATAAGAAATATATACGTCTGTTCTTGTAGTTTGAAAAGAAGCCTTCTCCCACAACTAATGTTTATGTAAAACATAAAAAGACAACACCCACTACACTACAAGAGCAGATACAAGATGGATAAAATAACCTAGACCTCCAAAGAAAAATTTATTTTGCTCAGTAACTCGGTGAACGAAGACTAAGAGAGTCGAATGGAGCCATATTTACTATACAATTATCGTCTGTTTAGATATCCAATCAAACTACACTCTAGAGCCCCAACCCCCCAACCCCTGGCGGCATCAAAATGATAGCACCCTCTTTATATTCCAAATAAGGAGAACAGTGCACTATGAATGCTTGTCTCCATTTCATAATACAAAAGAATTGATTAGAAACAGTTGTTTTGTTTGTCTGACAAAGATAGAAGTTTTCTGGAGCCATTTATCCTCCTAATCATATGCCACATCCTAAGATAGTAGATCACTGAACTATTTAACTCCAAGAATTTAAGAGAACATGTTAGGAATCAAAATGCTTTCCAGTTTCCAGTGGACAAAAGAAGCTCAAGCACCAAAAAGCCTCCCAATATATGGCATACCAAAAAGGTAACATTTCTCAAGATGCAAATGAAAAGGAGTAAGTGGTGTTTACAAACTAAAAGCAATGAACAATTGGCAAACTACTTTTGTCCTCAAATATTTGCAGTGCATGCCAGCAAGCTTTTGAGACTCAATCTCAATTGTTCTTGTGTTTCCCTAGTGTGTCTCTACTTTGGAATACTTTGCCATTTTTAAATAGCCCACGTTGCTTTTTCTATTGAGGGTATGTTCTTTCAATGATTTGAGGTTTTTCTGGCAATAAAGATAGCAAAACGTTATGGAGATTTGATGCAACATAGGCACCAACCAGACAATACACAAAGACCAACACACAGAAACATAAAAATGCATCTTAAAAACACAAAGACATGGACCACACATAAGTGCATATATGCAAAATAGTTTCATCCCACAAAGACAACAACGAAAAAGTTCTCTCCAGTTGTGTTACATATATTTGTCCAAAACGTAACTAAATCTAGCCAAGAAAAATGTACAACAAAACTGCAACTCACATATTTCATCCAATTTGAAGAATTTGCTAGCACAGCAAATATTTAAGAGATAATAAATCTTTGAATAAGCGTTAAGCAGAGAATTACTAATACCAAGTCTATAATCACCCAAATTAGTATTCTCCTGTAATCAGGAATTTCTAGTATAAGAACAAATCCTACCAGAAAAACAACTGAAAGAACTTTTTGGTGCTTCTCCAATCCTGACTGATGAATTCTATCACCTGCTTCTGAACGATTATTACCCTTCTTCATTTTTATATTAACTGCTCTCCTTCGCAAGCCATATAAAGACTCTGAAAAAGAAGCATCTGGGGGAGCAAAAGAATCAAATATGCTCCAGTTATGTACCACAAGCTAGAAAAGATGTACTTCAATATAGTGAATTTGCATATAGGACGTATCAAAACAAATGAAAAAGGAATTGCCTAACAGAAATATAGTTGTAGATGTTTAGGAGGAAGATATAAATGCCCAATGATTAACAAACTTGCTGACAAGGAGTGAAAAGTACTTTTGAAGAAGAAAACTAATGCATAATAAAATATCAGGACAGTTTATAGATAGATGATAAACAAAAACAAAAAAATTTGGGGACAGTATGATAATTAAATATGTTTTTTGTTGCATGTATTCATGGGCTCAAAGGAAGCCCCTCAACATTGTATTCCTGTTCGTAGTTATAAAGATGTCCAACTAAATATAGGCCCCTTCAAATAAATAATTTTAAAATTTTGTACAAAAAAACAAAAGGGTATATCTTTCCATACGAGCCACATTAACAGAGTTTATTGAAATATATAATTACTTCCACTTTCTAATTTGTAACTTTGGAAAAGTAGGTACGTAACCAACTTGATTATGGAGGAGTTCAGAAAGGATGACTTGAAAGAAGAAATTTAATAAAAGGGTTACCATTAATGTTTTTAATAGGTAAGTTTTAGTCCAAGTACAAGAATTGGAACCAGCGACCTTGAGGTCAGAATTTTTAGTTATTAACTTAGTAATCAGTTATTTTACAGGAGTGAAGATTTGAGGTTATGGCAACTAGCAGAACAAATGGAGTGCTGGAAAACAAAGTTTTGAAGTAATTTAAGCATTTTATTATTATCACTTTTTTGTCCATATAAAAAGAGATAATTTTTACTATATATACATGTAGTGCGGGACAATGAATGAATGATAGAGTAATCCTATTACCTTGAGTGACTATACCCTCTCAAATGGGAAATTGTTCAAAAGTAAAACAATGTCTTAAGTTTCACAGATAGCTGACACCAGTCAATTGACTGTGCCAAAAAACAAGTAGCATTAAATTAAAAATGACATGGCTATCACATTCAGTTCATATCAAGAAGAAAGTATTTATAAGTTCAGTAAACATAAAACTTGAATCGGTATTGTCTCATTTAATGTTACCATTTGTGCTAAAATAGGAAGATTTTGTGAGCGGCTGCAGAACCATTCATGAGAAATACAATCAACAGAGAAATGGGTATTTCTTCTTAATCCTCAAATACTCTAAAAAAATCAATCTATATATATATATATATATATATATAAACGTGACAACTAAAGTTACTTCCCCTAAAAACCCATTAAAAATTTTACCTCATTTTATATAGGGTTAACGGAAAAAAAACAGGAAAATAATATCTATACGCACCTGTAGTTCGCAAACTATGGGTTTCAAGAACAAGAGTAAGAAATGCAAAGAACTCATCTTCGTAGTCCAACACCCTATGCAGAAAGGATCTCCTCAAAGCCAACACCTGCAAACAACCAATACCCACAAAACCAAAAATACAAAGATTGAATTTAGAACTCTAATTGAACCCTTTATCGAAAATCAAAGTTTCAAATTAGAAAGGAAAAAAAAAACTTACGCCTAGGGAATAAGTGAGAGCAGCTCGGAGACTGGAGGGTAGCTGTTGAGCGGCCGCCATCTCGAAGAAGGTGGGTCGAGTCCCTTGCCCTCCTACCTGAAACAACATCTCTCTGTATCCCTCTTTAGAGCTGAATCAGTTGATCGGGATGTTTTTCCTCTTTTCTTTTTTGTTTCACTATCAAGCAGACCTTTTGGCTATTTGGGAAAAAAACTTCTCACCCCCTAGGCAGCCTTATCACAATTTTTATGTACCCTCATTAGCAAAATGAAATGAGAGAATTACACCTGACAAACGGGCTGGCCGGCCGAGGCCGGGTCAGGTTAATGGCAGGCCGGACCAAAAAATTCGAGTTTTGGTGGGCTAGAAATGACCTGGCGGGTGGGCCGGGCCGGTCCGGGACTTCGGCTATTAATTTTTTTTTTTTTTTACAAACTTTTTGTTGTCAAAAATAATAATAAATATTAAAAATAATAAAATAATTAATAATAAATAATAATACAAACAAATAATTGTTGTAGCAAAGAGTCTACATATCTTAATTGTTGTAGCAAAGCTGCAAAGGCAACAAGAAGCTGGTTCAATGTAATTGTTGTTACTGTGAATGTCTGTGATGTTGTTGTACCTTAATACCTTATGCAGGAATTTATATGTATGCTCTTGTCAGTCTTGTGCAAGTCGACTGTATTACACTATTACTATTACCTATGAAAGCTCGCTCACTTGCACTATTAAATAAATGGGAAATGTGTAGGCAAAAAGATTTGAACTCAATTCTTCACAAATTTAAAATTAATTGGCAGTCCATCAAAATTAACTACATATCTTAATTATAATTTTCAATTATAGTTAAAATATATTAAAGATTACATTAAAAATAAATAGTTGTTGTAGCTCAGTTGGTTTGAACTCTTATTTATTTACTTACAAGTCTTGTGTTCAAGCCTCACAACCTAACACTTTATTTTTAAAATTAAAAAAAAAAAAATTTAATGGTTCATGGGCGGGCGGGTCTCACTGGTAGGACCAAAAGCATTTTCGGGTTTTCATGGGCTTAAAAAAGCATACCAAAGCTCTGGTTTTGGCAAAGTGAGCCAGGACCGAACCACGAAGCTTTGGACCCGCTTGCGTGTCTCAGAGAGAATCCTACCTCTACGCTAGTTTTAAAATTGACATAAAAGAAAAAAATAGACGGAAAATTTAAGTTTTCTTTCTAATTCTTATGTTTCTGAATTTTTTAATAAACGGAAAAGAAAAGAAATTGATAGAAAACTTGGCCATTTTTTTGCCAAAGTTTTCCGTCCAAAATTGGTCTGATTTGGACGAAAAGGAGTTACAATAAGTAATATTTTTATAATTCTCATATTATCCTCAAACTTTTACCCTCTTTTTCTTCTGAGTTTTAAAATAGACAGAAAAAAAATGGACGAAAAATTTAAGTTTTCTTTCTAATTTTTATGTTTATGAGTTTTTTAATAAACGAAAAAAAAAAGAAATGGATAGAAAATTTGGCTACTTTTCCTGCCAAATGCTCTAAGTTTTAAAATGGACAAAAAGGAATTAGAATAACTAATATTTTTATAATTCTCGTATTATTCCGAAAGACTTCCGCTCTATTTCTGAGTTTTAAAATGGACAGAAAAGAAAAGAAATGGACGGAAAATTTAAGTTTTCTTTCCAATTCTTATGTTTTTGAGTTTTTTAATAAACGAAAAAAGAAAAAAAATGGATAGAAAATTTGGTCACTTTTTCTGCCAAAGTTTTCCGTCCAAAATTGGCATGATTTGGACGGAAAAGAAATTAGAATAAGTAATATTTTTATAATTCTCATATTATCCTCAACTTTTGATATAATAAATTTAAAATTACAACTCATGTCCTCAATTTTAAATTTTCTATCCTTTTCTATTAAAAACTCAGAAACAACACAAAGGAAAACTTTAAGTTTTTTATTCTTTTCTTTTCTGTTCTAATTTAAATTTTCTATTCTTTTCTTTTCTTTTCTGTTCAAAACTCAGAAACAGAGCGTTCATTTCATGTGAAAAAGGAGAGGATCGTGATCCAACTTATAATCGCGAACAGGTTTGTTCCCTTTTCCAACCATCAAATTTTAAGGCTCTGTTAGTAAACTTGTTTCAGCTATGGAAGAGAGGTAACATCGGCTACTACTATGCTTTTCAGATATGGGGAGAATGAACTCCTTAAAGTCCACTTTATTTGATCTCAGAACAATTAGTCAATTGGCATCCAAGGCAACATTCGCCTAAAACACCAATCGCTTCAAGATGCTTGCTTTGTCTCAACAAATTAAACCAAATAACTCTACCCATATGGTGAATCGAGAAAATCACATATTTAATTTAGAACGGTAGATTAGAGAAGCAAAGGAATTGTTCGATAGAAAAAGTCATAGAAATCTTGTAACATGGAATTCAATGTTAAGTGGGTATGTCCAGCGGAGAGAGATGGCAAAGGCTCGCAAGTTGTTCGATGAAATGCCCGAGAGAGATTTGGTATCCCGGAATGTGATGATTTGGGTTATATATCGTGTGGGAGGAGGTATGTGGAGGAGGGTAGGCTTTTGTTTGATGAAATGTCGAAGAAAGATTTTATTTCTTGGAATACAATGATTAGTGGGTATGCGAGAAACAGGAGGATGAATGAAGCTTTTAGGCTTTTTGATGTAATGCCCGAGCGGAATGTCGTCTCTTGGAATGCTATGATTAGTGGGTTTTTGCAGAATGGTGATGTGAGAAGTGCAATTGAGTTTTTGAGAAGATGCCCGAGAGGGATGGGGCATCTGTTAGTGCACTTAATGTCGGTCTTATTAAAATGGGGAATTAGATGAATTCACAGACTTTTGCTTGAGAGTGGGAGAAAGGGTGATGATAAAGTTGATTTAGTTCATGCTTATAACACGTTGATTGTTGGGTATGGTCAGAGAGGAAGAGTATATGATGCTCGAATTCTTTTTGATCAAATGCTATCTGGAGATAATGAGAGGTTTAAAAGAAATGTGGTGTCATGGAATACTATGATCATGTGTTATGTGAGAGCAGGGCATATCGTCTCTGCTAGGGAGATATTTGACCAGATGATGGAGCGAGACACTTTTTCATGGAACACGATGATAAGTGGCTATATTAGTAAGTCTGATATGGAAGAAGCCTCAAATTTGTTTTGGCGAATGCAAATCCTCGACATCTTGTCCGGAATTGATGATCTCGTGGATTTGCCTAGGTGGGTAACTTGGAACTGCTTTCGTGATCTTTTTCGGAGGATGCCCGTAAAACCCGGTATCATGGAATTCTATTATAGCAGGTGTGAGAGAAATGCAGACTATGAAGGACCAATTAAGCTTTTCACTCAGATGCAGTTGGAAGGTGAGAAGCCCGATCGTCACACGTTGTCTTCGCTTCTGAGCGTTTGTGCTGAGTTTGTGGCTCTTCATCTTGGTATGCAGATTCACCAGCTAGTCACAAAGATTGTCATTCCTGACGTGCCATTAAATAACTCAATTATTACCATGTATGCTAGATGTGGAGCAATAACTGAGGCAAAGGCCATTTTTGATGAGATGAGATTGCAGAAAGATGTAATTTCTTGGAATGCCATGATTGGTGGATATGCATCTCATGGATTTGCAGAAGAGGCGCTAGAACTTTTTGGATTAATGAAGAAATTAATCGTGCAGCCAACTTATATAACATTCATTTCGGTTTTGAGTGCATGTGCTCATGCTGGTTTAGTTGATCAAGCCAAGATGCATTTCAAGGCAATGGTTAATGAATTTGCTATTCAACCAAGGGTTCAACATTATTCCTCCCTTGTGGATGTTGTGGGTCATCATGGGCAAGTTGAGGAGGCCATGGATGTGATTAGTAGAATGTCATTTGAGCCAGATAAGGTTGTGTGGGGTGCATTATTAGGTGCTTGTAGGATACATAACAATGTAAAGTTAGCTCGTGTTGCAGCCGAAGCGTTGATGAGGCTCGAACCAAAGAGTTCTGCTCCTTATGTAATGTTGTACAACCTGTATGCTGACGTTGATCAATGGGATGATGCAATTGAAATCAGGATGTTAATGGAGAAGAATAGTATCAGAAAAGAACCAGCATATAGCAGCGTGGACTCGAATTCCTGATAATGTTTGTGCTCGGATTAGAGGTAGCAAGCTCTTTAACATCTAACCTGAATGAAAGTGATCTTATTGCTTGCTATAACAGGACACCAACACAGGCAAGACATAATTAATGGTGTTCAACTATTCTTTGGAGTTTGTAAAAGTGACCAACTTAATCATTTAATAAGGTTATTGATTGTTATCTATTTGGTTGCTTCACTTTTTCAGGCTGCATTGTGGAGTGCATACATCAACTTGTTCAGAGCTTTCCACTCATATCTAGAGGCCAACATCTATGTTAAGGTATTTGATTATGACAGGGAAATGGAGTTTAAATTGACATTTAAGAACTTGAGCTCAAGTGACTACTATGTGTTTGGTCACAATTCGAGCCCCAAGTTTGTCAAGGAGAGTAGACTTAAGAGATGCAACGAGATTTGGTTGTACTGGAGTAATAATCATTTAAGATTCTCGCTTGCTCGCGCTCCTGCTCCTTAGTTAATCTACATTGGTTGATGTTTGTGTGGTATTATAGAAACTGACTTGATAATTTTGTTTATCATTACTATCACAACAAACTTGGAAAAAAAGTTTCAGATATGATGAAGTAATGTTAGTTGTTATAATCTTACTTTTCTAGCTATGTTATGTTGTTCTTGTAATTTACACTCGGATAATTATTTTCTACTCTTTTGTTATAATATCAGAAATTGCAGCTTTTCGTTTAAAAGTTTGAGTTTGTCATTGTCTATTGTTGCCTCTTTTTTACGACTAACAAAAGAGCTCTAACTCATGCAAGCATACATGCGTCAACAAGTAATACAGAACAAGTAAAGTATCGATCCCACAGAGAAAGTTGTTTAACTTAAACTACTATTCATTAATTAAATCACTATATTTATATGCTCACACTATGGATTAAACTTGGATTGTTCCTGAATCGCAAATAACAACTAAAAAAATATAAACGATATAATAAATGATATTGGAACTAATGGGATTCTAACTTCATTCATTATTTCATTCCATCGCCACTATCATGCCTGACTTGTTCACATATCATAGGAAAGTAGCCAAGAGCACTAAAAGAGTATTAGCCATTTTTCAATGCACTAAGACCTACTTACACAACATCCACAGATGATAGACTCTATGTAATCACCAATATAACCAACATCACTATATATCTATGTGAAATTGCAACTATATTGATTTTAAGTTCAAGCTCTTATCTTAACTTATACGGTGAAACAGTATATGTCTATCTGATTCACAAAATACATAAGCCATATAACACAACCCTATATACGTATACTATCATGATTACAGTCCATATTTGCATGTTCATTGTCAATTCCATACAAATACTGAAACGAATGGTGATCAAGCATTCATGTATGCAAAACAATCATGACAGACATCCCATATAATATGCAAAACAACCCCGTAATTAAGTGTGCAATCAAACTACATAATAAAATCCGTTAGAATCCCATAATGGAGTTTAGTTCATGACTGAACCAAAAGCCAATATGGGATCAAAGTTAAACATGATCAATAAGCAACAATTGAAAGATGAAAGATGAAACTATCAAACCCAATTGTTGAATACACATCAATATTCAATCCTCATAAGATTCCAGCAAAAACTAATATTAATAATTCGATCTCGTAGAGAAATCCCAAGAAGGAGTAGAAAAGTAGAGTTATGGCCTCCTTCTACGTTGGAATCCTCTCTAGAGAGTAAAAACCCTAATTACGATGTAAAGATACGTGAAAAACTAAAAATGTCGAATTATCCCCCTGACACCAGTCAGGAATTGTTTTTAAATCAAATACAACCTTTAAAATTTGAAAATAAAATAAAACACATCAATGAATATCAGACATCGCATAGCGGCTGCAGCGCTTCTTCCAAGATGATGATAGTCTCGCGACCGCGAGACTTACGATAAGAGTTCATATGTTTATCGATCTCGCACGCGCGGCGCTGGCCCATAGGCTTGTCTTTCTCGTGGCATGAGACTTGCAAAGAGCATCCAAGATCTGGTTGGTAATCGCTGCGTATGGTAGCGTTCTTAAAGGCTATTTAGCTGCTAATGCTGCAGACTGGCTTGCAATCTGCAGATCCTGGTTCCTGTTTTCCTACTGCTGATGCTTGCTCAGTCATGCTTTATCTCCTTGCACCAATGCACCTTCATGCCATGCATATCCCATCCTTGTACCTCGTTTCAAGCATCCATTTGCCTTATGCTCCATAACACCACCAAAACAGGCCGATTCCTACACTTATTCACCAAAAGGAGTTTTAAGAATGCGCAATTCAAATTAACATAAAATGCAGCTAAAACAGACTAAAATGTACTTGAGATGGGCATAGTCCGCATGAATTGGTACTCCATAAGTAGGTAAAAATCCTACTTATCAAATACCCCCAAACTTGAACCATTTCTTGCCCTCAAGCAATGCATACTAATGAATAATGAATGATGCAACTACATTACTATGCACTTAATTCTCACATTGTCCCAACCATTATAGACATTCAATCCAATTTGCCTCAGCGAAGTTTTTCTAGATTTGAGAATACAAATTCAAACCAAACTGCAGGCATAATGTCATATACTCAAATAATTCACCAATGCTATATAGATGTTGTGTGTGTGTGTTGTGTTCGCCCAGTACTTGATTTAGATGTAGAATGCTCATGCTATCTTGCTCAAACCAGAAAAATTATAGCATCAATCAAGACTTATGTTTATATATGCGACTTGAACTATTCCAACATCTTGAAATAAACTAAGGTTCAACAATGAGTTTATCTACTTTATTCTACTCACGAGGGCGAATTTTGCTCTTTCTCGCGGTGTTTATCGCTATTTTTCTATTCCTTCTTTTCTCTATGTTGTCAATGTCTTACTCCATTAGGCACATCGCTACCCCTTAGCGAAGCTTTCGACCAAAGACTCCTGCACCATGTAAGACCTTAGGCGCTAGGTGTAGAGACAATCCCCGGGCATTTACTCAAGTAGCTGTGGCCTCAAATAAGACTAGCCATGCTATTTCTACTTCTTTTTTTTTTAATACACAGATACCCATGTTTTCCCAGAGTTTAAAAATCGATGTTTTATACAGTCTCCAAGCCACTTTTCACATATTTCTCTTTTTAACACTACATTTTTCCGTCGAGCAAAACACACGTGTTTCTTATACCTACAAGTGCTTGTGAACCCATTTGTGCAAACCGAGAGCATGTATACAGCATTATGAATTTCGTTGTATAAAACGTTATAACTCAGCTCATGTTATCCAAAATATTCAGAATTCATTTAAAAACTTCACTTTCATCATTGGCTAAACAAATTTTTTCTAAACGGCAAGAACTGTGAGGTATGCAACATGCAACTATGTGCTAAAATGTAGTCTAAACATGCACATAAAAATTAAACTAATCATGCAATACTATATGAATCATGTAAAAACTAATCATGCAAAACTAATAATAAAAAAAATACTAACTACTACCTAATACCCCCAAACTTAAAATATTCAATGTCCCAATTGAATGAAGGTAAAAGGTATGAAAACTCCCCTAAGTATCGGTGGTGCCACCCTCCTCGGGTGGTGAGTCCGGTGGTGGATATGGTGCTGCGGTTCCAAACTGAGGCCATTCTTGTTTTGAAATTTTTGGACAAAAGTACAATTTATGATAAATGTCTAAATATTCGGCAGTTTTATCCATATGAAAAATAGTAAATAAAATTTTAAAAATTTTGAGAAAAATATATGTTCAAGATGGGACTATATTCTGCTAAATTCCGGAAAAGAAATATTTTTGGGACTGATTTGGTATTTTTCATAAAAATGAACTAGTTATGAGTAAATGAATTAAATATGTTATGTGAAGTAATAAAATTGGAAAATAGGATTTTATGGTTTGAGAATCCTATATAGGGTATATGCAGATTTTGATGAGGGATTTGATCATTGATTATGAATTCTTATGAGTATGACATTTTTGAATGATTAAATGCATTATTTGATAAAGTGTAAACAATTGAAATAAATTGTTTATAAGTTTAAGAAATGATTAAAATATTGTTATAATATTAATGATACTACATCCGTCCCACAATAAGTGCTTTTTTAGGCTTAATATTTTTTCCCAAAATAAGTGATGTGTTAGAACTCCAATACAATGTTTGCAATATTTTTTCATATATGCCCTTATGCATTCAATGGTATTTATTGCATCTTGCCATCACTACAATTAAATGACACTCATTAACTCTTCAACTTCAATAAAAATATATTAAGGGTATTTTTGTCATTTTAGCTTGTGTATTAGTATGTGTGATTTAAGCTAAAAAAGCACTTATTATGGGACGGAGGTAGTATTAAATTATGAGATTATTAAGTGATTGATAACATTTGGTTATTATTGAACGATGGATAAATTGTATTATAAATGTTTAATATTTATCATTTATCTCATTTGATTGATTCTTATATCATTGTCATCATCCTCATGCTTATATTGTGTTGAATGTCATCTGTGGCCTGTAATGTATAGATGGACTCGATATGATTATGACCAGGAATTATTTGGTATAATCATGACCGTAATGTTACAAATGATGTGGAAAAAGTCCTCATTGGCCCGTAGTGCATTGATGGACAGTTTTTGGTATGATTATGGCTATGAATTCTCTTCGGCCAAGGGTGCAAAGATGAATTGTTTTATGGCATGATCAGGACCGTTGATGAAAACACGATTATCTTTGGCCCGTAGTGCATGGATAATTCGTGGTCGTGATACTAATGAATATCCTTGGCCACGTGAAAGTGCGTGGATGATTCGATGATGTGGATTAATTATTCGAAATTTGAGTCTCGTGATGAAATATTAATTCATGGATGTGATAATAATGAATATCTTTGGCGGTAGGCATGGATAATTTAGTGATATGGATTGATTATCGAAGTGAGTCTCCAGCGATGAAATATAAATTCATGGATGTGATATTAACGAATATCCTTGGCCGTAGTGCATGGGTGATTCGATGATGTGGATTATTTATTGTCGAGTCTCAAATGATAAAATATTTATTATACACTTTTAAATGCGTAGAAGATAGTAGATATCGTGCTCTACTTGACTCTTCTAAAATATAGTTGTATGTCTTTGGCATGTAGTGCAAAGATGAATTGTTAATGAATATCTTTGGCCGTGGTGCAAAGTTGAATTTATTAGTATGATTATGAGCAGGAATTCTGATTTGGTATAACCATGATTTTTGATGTTTCAGGTGAAGATAGGTGATGAGAATTATCTTCTTCCTAGTTGCGAAGAGGAATCTAGAACCACAATTATGATTATGAGTTATTCATATGACTGTGGATAGGAACTGTTGATTTATTTTACATGGATAAAACATTATTGGTAGACTTTTAACATAGAAAAGAAAATAGACCTTATGGTCTATTTGACTCTTCTAATGGATTGCTCGTTCCGCTGCAACTATGGTTGAAAAGTTTTATCATCTACCATATGTTTTAAATCTCTAATTTATTATTGATGAAAGTTATTGATAATTTAATTATCTTTAGTCATGATATTCTTTACTGGGCTAGTTGTGCTCACCCTTTCCGCTTCACAATTTCTTTCGTGTAATAAGAGTGTTGTGAATCGAGCGGGGATAATAGGAGGGGAATAGAGCGTTGGTCTCAAGGCATGGAGGTTCTCCTTAAACAAGATAGAAAAGTGTGTTGTATTCTATACAACATTTAGTAGTTATATTTGGTGAATCAAATAGGTGAGGTGAACCCAACTTTGGAAGGGTGTTTTGCCCATTATCATACAAGATGTCTAATGACATACAACCTCGTGTTATCATAAGATGTGGTCAGTGCGATCCACTTGTTGAGTATATCTATGGGCACTACCTATATGATCTTGGAGTTGATTTAAAATATAATATTCACTTGGAGACAGTGGAGATAGTTATATGTCAAGAGAAGACTCATCATTGGAAAGAAGATGATAGCAATCTTCTCATTTTTCTTTGGGGTCTATTGGGTCAACCAAGGATAATTCTATGGTCATATGATATCTATTATAACTTAGACGCATGGCCTCCTATGTACGAAGGTTTTCTTGAGCACTTCCCAAAGATTTTACTTTCTAAAACAATCTTTGACTATACTTTTATGTAAAGTACCATTGTAAGGTTGTGGTCGAGGCACCATGAGAGTTACATACATTTGTATTAAAACTCACAGCTAACTGTGGTCGTATTCTATACGATAAATCAACAGTTGTATAAATGAAGTTGTATTTAAATTTTGTACCATGTATCTGGCGACTCAGAATGGGTGATGTATACCTAATTTTGGGGGCGTCACATTTGGTATCAGAGCTTAAGGATATGGTCGCTAGTAGAGATAAGAGTCTAGAACTCAGAGGGAGAGACGAGTTATATATTTCGCTAAGTGTGTGACTTACCTAAGTGAAATTGTTTACTTGATAAGTTGACAAATTATGATATGTCAATTAACCTTTGTTTTGAAGATATATTCTAGAATGATATCTCAAATACGGAGATGAGCAATGAAAAATCATGATATAGAGGATATAACCGGAAGGTACAATCTGAAAAAGAAAACAAGGTATTCTCATCTCTTGAATATCAGTGACGCACGTAAATTTCGAGGCGTAAATTTCATAAGGAGGGTGATTGTGAGACCCGAATTTTATGAAATAAAAGTATTCAATTTTTTTTCTATTTTGGTAAATAAGACGGTATTGATTATTGATCCTTATGTGATAAGTCACTCGGTTTTGTTTTATTGGTATTATTAATGTAATAAAACAGTAAAAACTTTTATATAAAATGTAATACTTTTATAAAGTTATTCTATAAATGTAATATATTATATTCTATTGTGCATAGTGTTTTTGTATAGTAAAATTTTTTTTATATAAAACAAAATACTTTTATAAAGTTATCTACATTTTATTAGACAATAATTAGAATATTTTATATTTTATTATGCATAGTGTTTGCATAGATAAGGCCTACATAGTGTTTGCATAGTAAAATCTTTTATAAAGTTATTCGTTTTATTAGATTATAAATAGAATATATCATATTTTATTTAAACGATTTTGCTTTTAAATATGGACCGTCAGATTAAAGTAAATCAACTTGACTTCATGAGTTAGTTATTATGCATTCCATTTTTCTATAAATAGAAGCTCATTCCTTCATTATTTCTTACTTAATTCAATGAAACTCTAGAGATGTAAACTATAGAGAGTTCTTCTTCTATAATCTTGAGCGTATTTCTTTAGAGTTTAAGAAAGCTTTGAAGCGAGTGCAAGTTTTCTTCAAGTATATTCCCACCTCTACCAAATAAATACTTTTCTTTTTAAGGTAGGGAATATTATTTGTTGTACTCGTAAGGGTATTCTTTCTTTCTTATTCATGAAGAGAACTTCGTTATTCCATTATTTATTATTCATTGGAATAACTTATACATACATGAGCTACCCTATACTTGGTGAAATTCTTACATTATTACATTCTTTATTATTTCGTTGGAATATCCCGTCTGCATGCGCTTTCTGCGGACCGGTTCCATTCTTTATTATTCTCGTTGGAATATCCTCGTCATGCATGCATTTTATGCCCGACCGGTTTCATTATTTATTATTCTATTCGAATAACTTGTTTATGCAAGCACCGCATGCATGGTGATTTCTGTTGTTATTCCATTCTTTATTATTATGTTGGAATGTGAGACCCCGAATTTTATTAAATAAAAGTATTCAATTTTTCTATTTTGGTAAATAGTTAAATTGATAAAAGTTTAAAGTTAAGGGTGATATGTGAATTTTTTTAAGTAGACAAGTCATCATAAAATACCCATTACATTATTCACTCTAGTATTGTTCACTTTAGTATTTGGGGCACTTTTTGTGTTCTGAGTACTATTCACGAGTTACTATTTATAAAAGTTACTATTCACCCAATTATTATTCACTCTAGTATTGTTCACTCTAGTATTTGAGACACTTTTGTGTTTGGGGTACTATTCAATTTAAAAATATATTTCTTTTCGATCTAAATCATTTTTGGGTACAATATTATTCCATGAAGAGATGTGCTAATTTTTCAGACCTTTGATTGAAATTATAATAAAGGTGATAAGTTTTGTTTTATTGAAATTATTAATTTAATAAAAAAAGCGTAAAAGCTTTTTATATAAAACAAAATACTTTTATAAAGTTATTCTATAAATATAATATATTATATTCTATTATGCATAGTATTTTGCATAGTAAAATCTTTTTATATAAAATGTAATACTTTTATAAAGTTATTCTATAAATAGAATATATTATATTTTATTATGATATAGTATTGCATAGTTTTTTGCATAGTAAAATCTTTTTATATAAAAATGTAATACTTTTATAAAGTTATTCGTTTTATTAGATTATAAATAGAATATATTATATTTTATTAAAAAGATTTTGCTTTAAATATGGATCATCAGATTAAAGTAAATCAATCTAGATCGTTCATGAATTAGTTAATATGCAGTCCATTCTTCTATAAATAGAAGCTCATTCATTCATTATTTCTTACGAATTCACTGAAACTCTAGAGAGAGAAACTATAGAGAGAGTTCTTCTTCTATAATCTTGAGCGTATTTCTTTAGAGTTAAGAAAGCTTTGAGCGTAGTACAAGTTTTCTTCGAGTATATCCTCGCCCTACCAGTCGGAATACTCTTCTTTCAAATGTAAGGGATATTATTTGTTGTACTCATAAGGGATATTATTTGTTGTACTCCTAAGGGATAATATTATTCTTTCGTATTCATGAAGAGAGTTATTTTCTTTCAATACTCGTAGGGGATATTATTTGTTGTACTCGTAAGGGGTATTCTTTCTTTCTTATTCATGAAGAGAACTTCTGTTATTCCATTCTTTATTATTCTGTTGGAATAACCTGTATACGCGGGATACCCTATACTTGGTGAAATTCTTCTGTTATTCCATTATTTAATTATTCTGTTGGAATAACATGTCTGTGCGGTTTATCGCATGCATGGTGATTTCTATTGTTATTTCATTCTTTATTATTCTCGCTTTAATATCCGCCTGC
Source organism: Panax ginseng (assembly GCA_020205605.1). NCBI lineage: Eukaryota > Viridiplantae > Streptophyta > Magnoliopsida > Apiales > Araliaceae > Panax > Panax ginseng. The sequence goes on along the minus strand of CM035127.1, from coordinate 34,577,720 downwards.
ATGCGTTTACGTCGGACTGGTTCCATTATTTATTATTCCGGAATATCCATGCTCACATGCGTTCTATTGGGACCGGTTCCATTATTTATTATTCATTGGGAATAACTTTCATCATCTACGGATTACGCACGCATGGTGAAATTCTTCGTTATTTCATTCTTTATTATTATGTTGAATAACTCGCCTTATGCAAGTAATCGCATACATGGTGAAATTCTTTTATTATTCCATTCTTTATTATTATGTTGAATAACTCGCCTCATCAAGTAATCGCATACATAGTGAAATTCTTTTATTATTCCATTCTTTATTATTATGTTGGAATAGCTTTGTCCTATGCTAAGCAATCGCATACATGGTGAAATTCTTTTATTATTCTATTCTTTATTATACCGTTGGTTATTGGTTTTTAAGGTTGTATGTCTTTGGCCCAGAAGTGCAAAGATGATCTCGTTGTTTGATAGCTTTGACGTAGTGCGAAGATGGATGGTGTATGACATGATCATGACCACTAGTGATACTAACGAATATCCTTGGCCATAGTGCATGGATAATTCAATGATGTGATTGGCAGGATCATGACCATTAGTTAACAGTTGAATGTCTTTTGCCGTAGTGCACTGACAGGCAATTGATTGGTATGATCATGACCATTGGTTTTAGAGTTGAATATCTTTGGCCCGTAGTGCAAAGATAGGAAACTGATTGGTATGATCATTGTTATTACATTTGAATATCTTCAGCCTTTGGGGTAAGGATATTGAGTAAACGTTCTATTAGGCCTTTGTGGAAAGAAGGAACTGTAAATTCACATTATTATAAATATGAATTGTGAATTTAACTAACATCTTTGGTGGTTCAGGTGAAGACAAATGATGAAAGTTCTATTTGTCTTGAGTATAACAAAGAACTGTTGATGAGTATTACAGGAATAAAATATCAACGATGGACTTTTAATCTAGATGAGATATTAGACATTATGTTCTACTTGACTCTTTTTAATGGATTGCTTGTTCACCGCAGCTTAAACTTGATGTTTGTTATATTGTATCGGCTTTAACACTGTTGAAGGCTAACGATAATTTATTCTCGCATTATCTTAGTCATAATATTTCTTCGGGCTAGTTGACCTCACCTTTTTGTTTCACCGTTTTCTTCGTGAAATGAGAACGTAATGGGACTAGTCTGGGAACAGAAAGTGATGGTCCTAGATGGTGCATTAGTAGTCATCACTATTTCGTGAAATAGTGTGATAATAATTGTAATGAGGACTCCTTTTGAGTTTGTATACTCTCTAGTAGACAATATTTGTATTCAAACTCACAGTTTATGTTTTGTCGTATTGTACACGACAGTTGTATTATTAAGTTGTATTTTAATTATGTACCATGTATCTGGCGACCCAAGATGGGTGATGTATACCTATTTTGGGGGCGTCACATGGAATATCTGCTTCGGTTCAATTTACCGACTTTGGTTAAAATCTTTACTATTCTCGCTGGAATATCCCATGCATGCATTTTACGTCGGACCTGGTTCCGTCTTTATTATTCTGTTGGAAATAACCTGTATGTGCGGTCTCTATCGCATGCATGGTGAATTCTTTTATTATTCCATTCTTTATTATTCTGTTGGAATAACCTGTCTATGTGGATTACCACATGCATGGTGAATGATCCTTGTATTTATACTGAATAGTATTTTCATTAAAGGGGGTTTCGCCAGGCAGATTCGTAATTTTTCTGACCCTCAAAAATTCTGAAAAAATTTTGAAATGATAATTTAATGAGTTTTCTAAATTGTGTCCAAAAATGGCGATTTTTGGATGTATAGATTAAGAGTTATGGATTTTATGGGAAAAGACTATTTTAAAAGTAAACTCTTATAAATCCTTGTGGTTAACTCCAAAATTGGTGAAATTTTTATTGGGAGTACATGTATATAACAGGAGTATACCCTATAAATTTCGGAATTTTTGGACAAAAGTACAATTTATGATAAATGTCTAAATATTCAAGTAGCTTTTATCCATATAAAAATAGTAAATAAATTTTAAAAATTCGAGAAAAATATATGTTCAAGATGGGACTATATTTCGCTAAACTTAAAAGAAATATTTTTGGGACCTGATTTGGTATTTTTCATAAAATGAACTAGTTATGAGTAAATGAATTAAATATGTTATGTGAAGTAATAAAATTGGAAATAGGATTTTATGGCTTGAGAATCCTATATAGGTATATATATGATTTTGATGAGGATTTGATCATTGATTATGAAATCTTATGAGTATGGCATTTTTGAATGATTAAATGCATTATTTGATAAAGTGTAAACAATTGAAATAAATTATTTATAAGTTTAAGAAATGTTTAAAATATTGTTATAATATTAATGATATTAGATTATGAGATTATTAAGTAATTGATAACATTTGGTTATTATTGATCGATGGATAAATTGTATTATAAATGTTTAATATTTATCCTTTATCTCATTTGATTGATTCCTATATCATTGTCATCATCCTCATGTTTATATTGTGTTGAAAGTAATCTGTGGCCTGTAGTGCATAGATGGACTTGGTATGATTATGACCAGGGATTATTCGGTATAATCATGACCGTAATATTACAAATGATGTGGAAAAAGTCCTCATTGGCCCGTAGTGCATTGATGGACTGTTTTTGGTATGATTATGGCTATGAATTCTCTTCGGCCAAGGGTGCAAAGATGAATTGTTTTATGGCATGATCAGGACCGTTGATGAAAACATGATTATCTTAGGCCCGTAGTGCATGGATAATTCGTGGTCGTGATACTAATGAATATCCTTGGCACAGTAAGCAAGGATGATTCGATGATGTGGATTAATTATCGAAATGAGTCTCAAAGAATGAAATATTAATTCATGGATGTGATAATAATGAATATCTTTGGCAGTAGTGCATGGATAATTCAAGTGATATGGATTGATTATCGAGTGAGTCTCAAATTTATGAAATATAAATTCATGGATGTGATATTAACGTAATATCCTTGGTCAGAAGTGGTGGGTGTTTTCGATGATGTGGATTATTTATTGTCGAGTCTCGCCGATAAAATATTTATTATATACTTTTAAATGCGTAGAAGATAGTAGATATCGTGTTCTACTTGATTCTTCTAAAATATGATTGTATGTCTTTGGCATGGCAAGGTAAAGATGAATTGTTAATGAATATCTTTTGCCGTGGTGCAAATATGAATTTATTAGTATGATTATGAGCAGGAATTCTGATTTGGTATAACCATGATTTTTGATGTTTCAGGTGAAGATTGGTGATGAGAATTATCTTCGTCCTAGTTGCGAAGAGGAATCTAGAACCACAATTATGATTATGAGTTATTCATATGATTATGGATAGGAACTGTTGATTTATTTTACATGGATAAAACATTATTGGTGGACTTTTAACATAGAGAAGATAATAGACCTTATGGTCTATTTGACTCTTCTAATGGATTGCTCATTCCGCTGCAACTATGGTTGAAAAATTTTATCATCTACCATATGTTCTAAATCTCTGATTTATTATTGATGAATGCTATTGATAATTTAATTATCTTTAGTCATGATATTCTTTAATGGGCTAGTTGTCACTCACCCTTTTCGCTTCATAATTCCTTTTCTGTAATAAGAGTATTTGTAAGTAAGAGAGAGTCAAGTCGAGCCGGGGATAATGGGGAATAGAACAGTTGGTCTCTAGTCATGGAGGTTCTCCTTAAACAGTATAGAAAAGTGTGTTGTATTCTATACAACATTTAGTAGTTATATTTGGTAAATCAAATAGGGTGAGGTGAACCCAACTTTGGAAGGGTGTTTTGCCACTATCATACAAGATGTTTAATGACATACAACCTCGTGTTATCATAAGACAGGGTTGTGCGCATCCACTTGCTGAGTATATCTACGGGCACTACCTATATGATCTTGGAGTTGATTTAAAATATAATATTCACTTGGAGACAGTGGAGATAGTTATATGTCAAGAGAAGACTCGCCATTGGAAAGAAGATGATATTAATCTTTTCGTTTTTCTTTGGGGTCTATTGGGTCAACCAAGGATAATTCTGTGGCTGTGACAACCCCAAAATAGGTCCATTCCATCCAACTCATTCTGAGTCGCCAAATACATGGTACAGAAAACAACTACAACTTTATTACAATAATTGTCGTGCAAAATACAACAACACATATGCTGTGAGTTTGGATACAAATATATAGAAAGCTCAGAACTCTGGACACCAACTTTGGATAAGACGTCACAATGACACCTTACATAAAGGTATAGTCAAAAACTGTTTTAGAAATTAGAATCTTTGGGAAGTGCTCAAGGAAACCTTCGTACATGGGAGGCCATGCGTCTAACTTATGATATATATATCATATGGCCATAGAATTATCCTTGGTTGACCCAATAGACCCCAAAGAAAAACAAGAAGATTACTATCATATTCTTCCCATTGGTGAGTCTTCTCTTGACATGTCATTATCTCCACTGTCTCTAATTGGGTATTATACTCCAAACAAACACTAAGATTATATAAGTAATGCTTGTAAATATACTCAGCAAGTGGATGAGCACAACCCTGTCTTATGATAACACGAGGTTGTATGTCATTAGACATCTTGTATGATAGTGGCAAAACACCCTTCCAAGTTAAATTCACCTCACCCTCAACATCTATAGACCACCGTTCTATTCCCCTATTATTCCTCGCTTGTCCCAGCTACACTTTTATTATTCGAAAAGGAATTGTGAAGCAAAAGGGTGAGCACAACTAGCTCAGTAAAGAATATCATGACTAAAGATAAATAAATTATCAATAGCCTTCAACCGTAATAAATCAGAGATTTAGAACATATAGTAGATGATAAAAAAAATTCAACCATAGTTGCAGCGGAACGAGCAATCCATTAGAAGAGTCAAATAGACCATAAAATCTATTATCTTCTCCATGTTAAAAGTCCATCAACAATGTTTTATTCTCGTAACATTAATCAACAATTCTCGTCCACAATCACGTGTATAACTCTATAATCGTAATTGTAGTTCTAAATTCCTTTCCTCATCCAGGACAAAGTTAATTTTCATCACCTGAAACATCAAAGATCATGGTTATACCAAATCACAGTTCCTGTTCATAATCATACCGATAAATTCATCTTTGCACTACGGCCAAAGATATTCATCAACAGTTCATCTTTGCACTACTGGCCAAAGATATTCAACAACATGTCATCTTTGCACTACAGGTCAAAGATATTCATCAGTTGGTCATGTTCATCTAAACACATGTTCATCTTCGCACTACTGGCCAAAGATATTCATCAAAAATCATTCATCTTTGCACTACTGTGCCAAAGATATTCAATTATATCATCATTTAGGACCTGAGGATGATGAAATATATTTTAAAGAAAACGAATCCTTGAAACAAAATAATAAATATTAAGGATTCAGATTTCAAATTTATTCCATGTCCAAAAATATCTCATAAATAATCATAGTGGAGTAAAATTCAAGAATGATCAAAACATAGATCCAATCAAAGATAGGAATCGTAACAGACAATCTTGGACACCGAGAAAAAAACTTAATTTTTCTGTGAATAATGTCGTATTTATGAATAGTGTCCTATAGGTGAATAGTAACTCCGACACCAAAAGATAGAAATTTCATAAAAAACATCATCATGCCTCGTGAATAGTACTCGTGAAAAGTAACTCATGAATAGTAACTCATGAATAGTAACTCCGACATGAAAAAGTTCCAAATTTGATAAAAATTCAAACCAATATTTTGGTATAATGATATTGAAAAAATAATATCATTTATGAAGAAAATAATCTCCCTTACCTCAGAAAGAATAGTACTTCTGACTGGAATACTGGATATAGTGCTAAAAGAACATGCACTGTATAGCAATACTCGAAGTACTAAAATACTCACAAAAATACGCCGATATATATAGAGAGAGAGAGAGAGAAATCTTTAGTTTCGTGTGATTTTTAATTCTAACATAAGCACCTCTATTTATAGGAAAATGCTTAGAACACCAAAGCGTAAAATTTAATATAATATTAATATATATATCAAAAAATTCTACGCCCTACTTTCTCAGATCGAAATCACCAACAAATAATAACAAAAACAAAAAACGTTTTTGTTATTAAAAATAATTAAAACTTTCAAAAATTAATTATTTCGGAACTTCAGAACTTCTATAATTCATAATAAATAGCCCTTTTATCAGAAAATTCAAATCTTGCGACATTTTATAGGAAATTCAATACTCTACAACTTTGCGTAAGAAAGTTTTTCCAAATTCCAAATGTAAATTGATCAAATCCACATACCAGACGATTTTACAAGCTATAATAAAATTTCAGTCAAGAAATGGGTCCACCAACATGTTTAACATGTTTTAAACAACGTTTGCAACAAAAATACTTTTCCTCCTCATATACTCATATATCTCACATTCATTATAAAAATATCACCATTATTATATTATAATAATATAATAAAATCTTATTTTATCAGAAAAGATAAAATATCGATTTTCAACAATTGTCACTTTAAAAATTTTCTCCATCTATATCCACATAAAATGAATATTTTTCTCATCATATAAATTAATAATTAATTATTCACAAATAATATTATGTAATCACAATAATGATAATCAGCAAAGTTCCTGTGAAGAGGGCTTTCAATAAGAATTTCTCCTTACTAGCACTGTAATTAGGTGACCAAACCTCTCCTTAGATGTAACTTTCTAGACATTGCCAATAATTTTATCTAATAATATTATTCAGATAATATGAATTATTGCTTCGATAATGAAAAATATCGTGGTAGTGACAATTATTAAAACAACAAAGAATATAAAATATAAACGCAAAGAATTATTGAATCAATAAAATATGAATAGTAATTCATCGTAACAATTATTGAAAGTAAAGTGCCTTCTTACGTAAGAATCAATAATTGGTGCAATACTGCGTGTCTATCTTCTTGTCGCAACAACGCCAGACATCAGATTTTAACCAATTTGATATTCCAACAATGTTAATACAGAATAACTACTACCAAGTTATTTATAAAACTCCCTTTGTCATTTTCTTCATCCGACAGCTTATTCATTATGGGGCCCACCAATGGTCTGCTCGTCGCATTTAATATACCCCCAATGAAAAGAATATTCCACGACCAAACTAATATTCCCCAACGTAAAGAATATTTTATAACCACTTGCATATTTAAAAAAAAATTCATATATCACCCTTAACTTTAACTTTTATCAATTTAACCATTTACTGAATTGTAATTATAAAAAAAATTGAATACTTTTATTTTATAAAATTCGGGGTCTTACAGTGGCCATATGATATATATTATAACCTAGACACATGGCCTCCCATGTACGAATGTTTCCTTGAGCACTTTCCAAAGATTTTAGTTTCTAAAACAATCTTTGACTATACTTTTATGTAAAGTATCATTGTAAGGTTGTGGTCGAGGCACCATGAGAGTTACATACATTTGTATTAAAACTCACAGATTAATCGTGGTCGATTCTATACGCAATTTCACTCAGTTGTATAAATGAAGTTGTATTTAAATTTTGTACCATGTATCTGGCGACTCAGAATGGGTGATGTATACCTAATTTTGGGGGAATCGCAATATCAAATGGTATGCTTGGGTATAATAAGTTGTACATGGAGATAATGTATGATCAATAAAGAATCTACTGGTTCTAGTAAAAGAAGAAAAATGTCTTATGTGATTCGATAAATGACAACCCAATAGTCCTTGGCCAAGGCAGAATAAAATTAGAAAGAAGTTTCTAATTTGCATTATTTGGAGTTGTGCATTTAAGAGTCGAAATACATATACTTAAATAAAATAAGACTTGACAGTAATTCCATGTCTTTTATTTAATTGGAACATTGTATGGTGGAAGAATTGAATTGTATAGTAACTATTTACTCAAATATTCTTTTATGATTAATGTTGAAATTTATATTATCTGGAAAGTCGTTGATTGCTAGGGAGGCTTATCCTTATTGTAGAATAAATATTATTTATTTAAATATATTAATAGTTTAATTTATTTATTTAAATAAGATTAGAATTGTTCTAATTGATTTATTCACAACCGGTTTAATATGGAGAACCTAAAGGGTCACACCATAAAAGGAAGAATAATTATTTAAGAAGTTAATGACATAATCACAATAATAAATTAAATAGCTTAATATTTATTATTTAATATTTTGAAAATATTAAATATAAATTAATTAGAGGAGTCTTATTATTATTATTATTATTATTATTATTATTATTATTATTATTACTATTATTATTATTTAATTCCTAAAGGAGTTTGGGAATTAATTAATAAATGTACTCTCATTTATTCCTAATAAGATTATGAGGTTAAATTAATTAAAAGAGTTTAATTAATTATCCCTAATAAGATTAGGGAGTTTAATTAATTAAAGAAATTTAATTAATTAAATAATATCCTATTTTCTAATTAGATTAGAAGGGTTAACTGATATCTTTATAAGAGGAGTTTTATATCAGATATCAATATACGTGATTCCAACAGTGGGAGAGTACGCTCTTTTTCTATGAGAGATAGAAAAACTAGGATTTAGCCAACCACCCTTCTTCTTGAATATTTCTTCTTCCTTGGTGGATCACCTCTAGAGGCCAAACACTTGGGTGGCTAACGTTGATCAAATGAAGGAACCAAACCCGGTGGATTGAAGATGAACGCGAAAAGATTTGGAGGTGAACTTATACCTGAGGAAGCTCGAATCTTCAAGGGTATGATTCTTGTTCTTTATCTTTTCGTTTAATTAATAATTGTGCATAAAGGATGATCCGGGTATATGGTTTGTAAAATTTTTAAAACTCTGATTTTTCATGTTTCCGCTTAATTTTGTGCAATTTGATTGCGTTAATGAATATTACAAACCTAACAGTGGCATCAGAGCCAAATCTTTATACAAATTATTAATTATTCAAATTTAATGTGTATATTGATATGTGTTTAGAACAATTTAATTGGGCATAATTTTGTTGTATAAAATTTATTTATTTTTTAAAATATTAATTTGCGAATCACGTTAATCTTTGCAAATAGATTTCGTTTTTTCGAAAAGTTGATTTCGTTTTGCAAAAGGATTACATGTGCCCGTGCCTGAAGGACCCAATTTGTATATAAAGCACAATAACAGAGGTAATAAGGCGAAATAAGCAATACAATTGGGCATAAATTGAATACATGCTTCGTTGCTTCAGGTGGAACACGGTTTAATATAGATTACATGTTAAAAAGTTTGACAGTAATATGAATCACTTATAGTATATTAATATATGATTACTTATTATATTAGTATATATGTTTTAGTTACATTACTTATATATATATATATATATATATATATATATATATATATATATATATATATATATAATCGTGTGTTATATTAATATATTAATCTGTACGGATATAATATTATATATATATATAATAATATTCTTAATTATTTTATAATTAAAATAATAAGTTTATTTTAATCTTAAAATAAAAGGTTTATTTTAATATTAAAATAAAAGAGTTTATTTTAATTTTAAAATTAAATTTCATGCTAACTAATTAGAGTTGGAATTGGATTCCATGATAACTAATTGGAGTTGAAATTGGATTCCATATTTCTTTAAATAAATGATTTTATTTAGATATGGAATAAGATTTCATATTATTCAAAATAAAGGAGTTTATTTGTGAATAGGAAAGAGAATTCGTATTTCCTTAAATAAATGAGTTTATTTAGATATGAAATAAGATTTCATATTATTCAAAATAAAAGAGTTTATTTGTGAATAGAAAAGAGAATCCGTGTTTCCTTTAATAAAAGAGTTTTTTTTTACTTGGAATTGGATTCCATAATTAATTAAAATAAAGGAGTTTATTTTGATTAAAGATTTTGATTAAAATAAAATAGTTTATTTTATTCAAAATTGGATAAATTAAAATAAAAGAGTTTATTTTGATTTAAATTTGGATTAAAATAAAGGAGTTTATTTTGATTCAAAATTAGATTTTATACTAACTAAATTTGCCCATTAAATGATATCAATATATATATTGAATGTTTATTATTCATGAGATGAATGCTATTTATCGATGCATATGGTGATGTGTATGATAATAAATGGGATTGATTATGGACTATTGACCAATGTAATTAGATTTTATTTTAGTTGGATGCATGAATGTATGAGTTTTATTAAATGGGGTATGCGTACCTCGTCTTCTCTAATTTTTTCTTAATATAAATTCTAACTCTCTCCTATGTACTTTCCCTTGACTGCTGATCAAGGTTTCTATTTATTTTTAAATAGTTTTGTAATAGGAATAGTTAGAATTAAATTTGAAGAATTGGAGATCAAGGAACAAGGAGCGCTTGAAGACCCGTTTGTAATGGAGTCCGGATTTAAATGTAATAGTTATATTTAAATATTAATTCTTGCACCCCTAGGGTTTGACCTTTTGGTTCACTTGGTGGCTCTAGTGAACCAAACTAGAATAAAAGTCCATAATCAATCCAGGTAGAATATAGTATTCTATATGTGCATGCTTATACTATATATATTATATATTATGCAAACATGCTTCACATGTTCATTAATATGACGCATATATATATATATATATATATGTGTGTGTGTGTGTGTGTGTGTGTGTGTGCATGCGCGATAAACAAGATGAGACAAATTAATTACATGCAAATCCCTCAAATTTTTTTATATTAAGTCTTAAACGTTCAAAGATATTTGGAATATCGAACGTCGCCTTCTAGCATGATAAAAATAATAGAGTATCAATTAATTATTATAAGTTTGTTGTGTCAGCACAAGGCTTATCTTAATTCTTTGAGATGTTAATTTTATCACATTTGATGCTTATAAAGAAAATTGAACAATATTGTTTTGTTGTGTCACCACAAGGACAATATTTTTCTTTTTTGAATATATGGAGTGCTAGGTTGGACTTAACTTAAATCATTTTAGTTCAGATGTGCACACTCTTGACCATTATGATCTAAGAGGCAAAATACAAGGAGTTGCATAGTTGATGTAATTGACAAGAGTTGTCTACCTATTTATTTATATATAGTTTGTTGTGTCACCACAAGATTATATACATTTGAAATGGGATCCTTATTCTCACTAGCAAATCTTTAATTAGATTTTGCCGAACTATATAAGTGAGGGTAATATAGTTTGAAGAAAATAGTAGGAGATACCAATTTAAAACAAGACCTAAATTATTTTGGTAATTAATAAAAGAATGTATGCTAAAATGTTGTTAATTACAAATTCATTTATAGAATTTTACAATGTCTAAATTACTACCACTGCGAAGCATATTAGATGCTATTTAATCGGATTGGTTAAGGAAATTGAGAAAAGTTCTCATGGCTGAAAAGCTATCGTATGACCTTAATACGCCTATCCCTGCAATGGTTGCAGACAATGCCTCTGAGGAAGAGATTGCTACTTTTAGAAAGTTACAAGATGATGCACAGTTGGCTCAATGCATCATGCTTGCATCCATGAGTAATGAGCTTCAGCGTCAAAATGAAACTATGGATGCTCCTACTATACTCCTGCACGTCAAGTAGTTGATGGTGAGAAAAGTAGGACTAATAGATATAAGATATCTAAGGAGCTCTTCCGATCTAGAATGACCAATGAAACTATAATACAGACACATGTCCTAAACATGATCAATTTGATTGATCAATTAGGACAACATGTTTTGTTATGGATGGAGAGTTGAGCCAAAATTTGATCTTGTAGTTACTCCCGGACTCCTTTCATAATTGTTGTGAATTTTTCATATGAACAAGCTAGATATCAGCCTCGCTGATTTGCTTAATATGTTGAAAAATGTTGAGAGTCACTTTCCAACCTACCAAGTCTTACTGGGAGGGGCCAAATGATCTTCTCAAAAGAAGAACGATTCTAAGAAGGTAAATAGAAAATACATAAACAAAGGATAATAAGAACAAAACTGATATGGATAGCAAAGGATTTTGCTTCCACTGCAATAAGCCAGGACACTGGAAAAGAAACTGCGAGAAGCATCTTGCAGAGGCTAGCCAAAGAAGCTTAGTGAAGTTTCAGTTACAAATACAATTTTGTTCATGATTTAAAATAAATTTTTCTTTAAGTCAAGGTTCTACTTGGGTATTGGATACTGGCTTTGGTTATCATAAATATAGCTTTATGAAGGGACCGAGTAGAAGTAGAAAGCTAAACAAAGATAAGTAATCCTATGTGTGGAAAATGAAGCAAAGGTTGCTACATTAGTCATAGAAACTTATAGTTTAGCAATGCCTACGGGCAAATCTATTAAGTCAATAAGTTGTATTGTATTTCAGTTCTTGATATAAACATTATTTCCATTTTATTGTTGGACAATGAAATCTTTGGTATTATATTTAAGAACAATTGTTGTTCTATTTATAATAATAATGTTTTGTATAGAACTGAAATATTACTTAATGGATTTTGTGTAGTTGACTTACGTGAAAATAATTTTACAAATTGAACAAACTAGTATAAGAAAAGGAGATGATCATTCAAAGAGTTGAATGTGTGAATTTGTTGAAATACAAGTGTGAATTATTTGAAAGGTTCAAAGAATTCAGAATTGAAACAAATTGACAAAGTATTAAGATTCTTTGATTAGATTAAGGAATAAATACTTGTGCAATAAGTTTCTAGATCATCTCAAATGATTTTTTCATAATGGACGCCTCCTGATACGCAATAATTGATTGATGTATCTGAAATCGTACCTTGTTGGACATGGTGCGATCCATAATGTCCTAGAAATGGTTGCAGATCTATGAAAAGGTAACCTCAAAATATGGCCCTAAAACTCCATAAAAGTTATGGACAAGGAGGATTCCTAATCTTAAGTATGTTAAGATAATGGGTTGTCCAGCTTATGTGAAAAAGGTTTCAAAGGATAAGCTTGGGACAAAATTTGACAAGTGTAGATTTGTGGGACATCCTAAAGTAAGTTTAGGGTATATGTTCTATAATCCTACTTAGCAAAAGGTGTTTTCTACGAAACACGCTGCCTTCTAAGATAAAGGTGTTTATCATTGAAGGGGCTAGTGGGAGGATAATAGATCTTAAAGAGTTCAAGAACCACAAAATACTATAAGTTAAATAAGAGGAACCTGTAGATAGACCTATTGTACCACAACCGAATCGTAAATCTGGAATAGTACCGAAGATACCTGGGAGGTATGGATTTATCATAGATGATGATGGTGAGGTACACATCATAAAAGATGATGATCCAGTTACATATGATGAGGTAAGAGTTGTAGACATTCAGAGAAATGGATTGAAACAAGCTTCTCAAAATGGAACATTCGTTTTGATGAAACAAATCAAAAGAGTTTGATTTTATCACAAATAAGAATGAACCTAGTGTGTACAAAAGGGTCAGTGGGAGCGTCGTGATATTCCTAGTACTATATGTTGATATAATATGGATAAGGAATGACATGCCAATGCTAGAATCATTAAAGATAAAGTTGTCGAAACATTCCTCCATGAATGATTTGGGAAGAGTATCTTAATTGGGGATACAAATCTATATAGATAAATTTAAGAGGATGCTCGACTTAACCCAAGGAACGTATATTCATTTGATGCTAAAGTCGTTTAGCATGACAAACTCCAAGAGACATCTCATGTTGATGAGCCATGGAGTGTATCTCTCTTAAAAGTCCCCAAAGACTCCTAAAAAGAGAGATCGCATGAGTGACTATCATGTATGCAATGAAATATACGAGACCTGATGTTGATCGGTCATATATTCGAGAAGATCAACTTTGTAAAGACGTTGAAAAATATCTTAAAGTACTTAACTTAAGTTACTAAGGATGTGATTAAAATTTACGGCGGGTCTAAATTAAAACCAGAGGGCTTATGCAGACTCAAGTTTTTCGTATGCAGACAAGACGACAGAAAATCAAATTTAAGGTAAAGGTTACCTTGAAGCGGTGAGTGCGATGAATTGAAAAAGGTTTCAAAACAAAGAAAGAGTTGTTGGTTTAGTGATAAAGATAAAGTATATAGCTATAAATGAAGTTTGCAAGTTGATTGTTTGGATGAAAAGATCATTACAGAACTAGGAATAGTTCCTAAGTCTCATCTTGGATCTAAACATGTGTTGTGGCACTTTTATTTGATTATAGGAATAATTGAAAGATGGGAAATCACTATAGAGATAGTGGACTCTCAAGAACAACATTACATATCCATTAACTAAAGCTTATCCAACAAAGCAGGATAATCGTCACTTAGAGAAGAAGAAGGGTATGAGATACCTCAGCGATCGGGCTTTAGTGCAATTGGGAGATTGAAAGTAGTATGCATACAAGCCAATCATGTTTGATGATAAACATATACTTTGTAACAATCTTATTCATTTATTAATAAAAAGTATTAATTTATTAAAGGCTTTTAATTATCTACATGATGTTGTTTTATAATATGTGATAAACCAATAATTTTAAGCAATGCTTTTAGAATAATGATGATGATCATTCTAATGAGATCTAAATTCTTAGAAAGGTTAAAACTAAAATAGTTCCCAATCATTGGATTACTAAATTGGGGATTAGTGAATCCGGATAGATTGATACATACGTTGCTTACTCATTGGATGAGGATGATTGATCTCGTGATCATTTGTGTGGAGACACTAAAGTAAGTATGTAGGTGCTTATTAGAGAATAAGTTCACTGAACGTGGCTCGCTAAGGAATACCTAATGGAGTTTTATTTACTTGTTAATAGGAATTCCTGTAGTGATAGTAGTACAAGTGATCCTTGGACTTGAGATCATCATAGTATCTTGTGTATGATGAGTTATACTTTGACTTATTCCTTAAGACCCTTAGGGTATATCAAAGGGTATGCTTGGGTATAATAAGTTGTGCATGGAGATAATGTATGATCAATAAAGAATCTACCGGTTCTAGTAAAAGAAGAGAAATGTCTTATGTGATTCGATAAATGACAACCCAAAGAGTCCTTGGTTAATGCGAGAATGAAATTAGAAAGGAGTTTCTAATTTGCATTATTTGGAGTTGTGCATTTAAGAGTCGAAATACATATACTTAAATAAATAAGACTTTGACAAGTAATTCCATGTCTTATATTTAATTGGGACATTGTATGGTGGAAGGATTGAATTGTACGGTAACTATTTACTCAAAGGTTCTTTTATGATTAATGTTGAAATCTATATTATCAGGAAAGTCGTTGATCGCTAGGGAGGTTTATCCTTATTGTAGAATAAATATTATTTATTTAAATAAATTAATAGTTTAATTTATTTATTTAAATAAGATTAGAATTATTCTAATTGATTTACTCACAACCGGTTTAATATGGAAAACCTAAAGGGTCACACCATAAAATGAAGAATAATTATTTAAGAAGTTAATGACATAATCGTAACAATAAATTAAATAGCTTAATATTTATTATTTAATATTTTGGAAATATTAAATATAAATTAATAAGAGGAGTCTTATTATTATTATTACTATTATTATTATTTAATTTCTAAAGGAGTTTGGGAATTAATTAATAAATGTACTCTCATTTATTCCTAATAAGATTAGGAGGTTAAATTAATTAAAAGAGTTTAATTAATTATCCCTAATAAGATTAGGGAGCTTAATTAATTAAAGAAATTTAATTAATTAAATAATATCCTATTTTCTAATTAGATTAGATGGGTTAACTGATATCTTTATAAGAGGAGTCTTATATCAGATATCAATATACGTGATTCCAACAGTTGGAGAGTACGCTCTTTTTCTATGAGAGATAGAAAAACTAGGGTTTAGCCAACCACCCTTCTTCTTGAATATTTCTTCTTCCTTGGTGGATCACCTTTAGAGGCCAAACACTTGGGTGGCTAACGTTGATCAAAGAAAGGAACCAAACCCGGTGGATTGAAGATGAACACGAAAAGATTTGGAGGTGAACTTGTACCTGAGGAGGCTCAAATTTTCAAGGGTATGATTCTTGTTCTTTATCTTTTCGTTTAATTAATAATTGTGCATAAAGGATGATCCGGGTATATGGTTTGTAAAATTTTTAAAACTCTGATTTTCCACGTTTCCGCTTATTTTGTGCAATTTGATTGCGTTCATGAATATTACAAACCTAACAATTTTGTCCTATTCTCCGAGGGTGTTTATGATTGTGCTTAGAGGCCATATTATTAGTCTATAGGATTAGTCTTCATTCGTATCTTGCAGTAATGGGGTATGGATGTCTGATAGTTTTCTTGAGGACAAACAAAAGCTTAAGTTTGGGGGTATTTGATGAGTATAATTTATACTTGCGAATCAGATCCTTTGTGGCTTAAGTTGTTGCCTATTTTCAGTTATTTAGTTAGCTTTTATTTATATTTTGTTGTTATTATGTCTAAATTCTATGATGCAAGGCTTTACAGATCTTTTCCAGCTTCTAAGAGCATAATGGGCATTTTTATCAGATGAAAAATAGCCAGGCCAATGATTACACTTTTAGAGTTCTGGCTGCAGTCAGCCAATGCAAGGCAAGCTCCTTATTAATTGGCGCTCCTCAACGTCATACCTAGTGCCATGGCCCCTAATGTCATCCTCGCGTCGCAGCGCCGAGGTTTGTTCATGGAGTCGCCACAGTGGCTTACCTCCGACCTTTTTTAACCCTACGCATGCCAGGCATCACTTCTTACTTTAATTCTCTATGGCAGCAAGTATGAGCTCCGGTGTCCAGATAGTAAAGGGATTTAAATGACCTAAAGAGAGAGGGGATTAAGACACTTAATACGGAGCCACATGCGATAGAAAATCTCAGACATATAGTATAGACTAGAATAGTTATTACAGTCTTAAATTCTTAGAAGAGAAAGAAGCGGTGCTAAAAAGAGGAACATTTATTGCATCCGACAGAAGCTCAGTAGCTACGCAATGAAGAGAAGATTTGGCGGAAGAACACTTCAAAACAGGGGTTTTCTTATTCCAAATCTCCCATTTATTTGTGTATTACTGAAAATGTAGAATGTATTGTTAATGTGTTTTAGTACCATGGATATGAACTAATTCCATTTTTACGATTGCAATGTAACCTTTTGTTTAGCTTAATTAACTTTCTCTCCTATTTTATATAATGAATCATTTTGGAACGGGTTGTTGTATTTCTTACTTAATGACTAATTGCTTGATAGAGAAATTGGTATTGATAATAATAGAAATTGACAAATGGATGTTATTATCTATTTTTAAATACAACAACACCTGTTATGACCATGCCAATGGAATGTGTGCATAAACTGCTAATAGGATAGACATATTTCTATTTGCCTTGTGCGGCCTTGAGACTTAACTTAATGACCTTGGCCTAGCTATTTTCACCAATAGACATATTGTGATTTATCTAGCTAGGGATGTGCATTTGGCCTTCGACAGAAGCTTATGCGTATTTACTGTTCTCGGTTGACCATTTCTTGATTCGTTTGTTATTTGGAGAGTTAAGAGATTAGGCGATGCATTAGGGGAATTGTAATCTTATCTTGACTTCCTAGCATAACTACTTCTCTTATTCTTACAGTTTTAATCATATAGATTAACCAACCATCTTATTTCACTTGTTTAGATAAGGTAGTAAAGACTTTACCTTATTAGTTGTTTATCTCTTAAGACTTTGTCCTCGTGGGTTCGACATTCAACTTATCATATATTACTTGTGGACCGCGTATGCTTGCGCGCGATTTAGCAATAGTGAAATTGACCAACAATTTATAGTTTGTTATATGGACTACATGATTATGCTTTTAGATTACTTAATCAATAAACAGATTGGATTTGGGAGATGGTCAAACCAAGCAGAAAGATCACGGATTGCGTTTTCTGGGTAACCCAGAAAACTCAATATCACGACTTCTGATATGGTTTGACCGGACAAGATCAGGCTATTCTGTTGTTGTTATAGTGATTTTATGTAATGGATCTCTTCACTTACATGTTGGCTACACACTGAAATCATTAGATCACAAAATCATCACATGGATTGCAAGTAGTGGAAGCCCAAAGAAGGCCACTCGAACTGTTCTTCATTTCTAGGTAACCCAGAAAATGAAAAACAGCTCTAACAACTACTTTGCACACTTAGATCTCATTTGTATAATGTTGTTTGACCTTGTTTGTTTTTGGATATTGTAGTGGTACATTAGTATTACAACATCTAACCATTATCTTGACTAGAAACACAATAATCAGAGAATTATGCTTGGTCAAACATGGCTACTCGATCACTAACATTGAGTGTTCTTGGAGTTCAAAAACACAAACGGCGACACTTTCTGTCGTTAAAGGCTATAGCGACAGACTTTTTGATTTTAATTAATTTAATTTCAAAAAAAATCATTTAAAAATAGAAAATAATTTCTGAAAATACAAAAATTATTTTAGGTTATAAAAATTAACTTTTAATAATTTGACATATTTTTCATAAATATTAGTATTTATTTGAATATTATTGATATTTAATTTATTTAATAAATGTATTAAATAAAATAATTAAAATGATTTTATTATATTAAAATCATTTTAAATGATAATAAGGTATTTAATAATATTTTAAGTTATAAAACATAATTTTAATATTTTAAGATAAATTTCAATAATTATTTAATATTAATGATATTATATTTAATAATTATACTAAATAAATTAGTTTAAAATGATTTTATTATTATAAAAATTATTTTATATAAAAATAAGGTGTTTAAAAATATTTGAAGTTATAAAATACATGTCGACGTCGGGATTTTTAGATGTCCCTTTCCGTTACTTGTTCTTTGGTGTTCTCATTTTAGGTGAGATTTGTTTGAAAAAATAATTGAAAAGGTCCGACATGTATAATGTAAACGATGGGTGATTAAGAGTCGCCATTGAGTTGGTTTTAAATGGTTGTACCAACACAACCGAGAAAAAGTTTGCACATTGACCCGGTGATGTGACATCGCTAAATCCAAGGTCGTGAAACCGATATTCATTAGTGGTCAGGGGACTTGGTTGTCTGGGAGGGAAGGTGTTAGGCACCCCCCGATGTGACACCCCTAAAATAGGTATACAACACCCATTCTGAGTTGTCAAAATACATGGTACATAAACAACTACAACTTTATTAATACAATATAAAAACTGTGAGTTTAAAATACAAATATTGTCATCTAGACAATATCCACACTCAAATAAATCCTCATTACAATTATTGATACACTATTTTACAAAATAGTGAGGACTACTAAAACAACTTCTAGAACCATCATTCCACACCCCGACTAGTACTCGCTACATTCTCGCCTCCTAAGAAGAAAAAATGGAACAAAAAGGAAAAGGGTGAGCTCAACTAGCCCAGTAAAGAACATTATGACTAAGATAATATAGAATAAATTATCGTTAGTCTTCAACAGGGAAACATCTAATAGAATACAATAGACAACAAGTTTCAAATCAATATTCGCAGCGGAAATAATAATTCATTAGAAGAGTTAAGTAGAGAATGAAATCTACTATCTTCTATATATAAATTTAAAAGTTTATCGTCGATATTTTATCCCTGTAACATCAATCAATATATATCTGGAATCAAATATTCATCTTTGCACTACAGGCCAAAGATATTCATCAGTTGGTCATGTTCATCTAAACACCTGTTCATCTTTGCACTACGGGCCAAAGATATTCATCAAAAATCATTCATCTTTGCACTACAAGCCAAAGATATTCAGTAATATTATCATTTAGGACTGAGGATGATGAAAAATATTTTAAAGGAAACGAATCCAGTGAAATAAAATAACAAATATTAAGGATTCGTATTTCGGTTTATCCATGTCCAAAAATACCTCATAAATAATCATAGTGGAGTAAAATTCAAGAATGATCAAAACATGGATACAATCAAAGCTAGTATCCATAATAGATATTTTGGACAAATTTTTTTTTAATTTTTCTGTGAATAGTGCCGTATTCGTGAATAGTGCCGTATACGTGAATAGTATCGTATACGTGAATAGTAACCCTGACACTAAAAGACAAGAATTTCAAAGAAAAATCTTACCAATACCCTGGCATAATGATATTGAAAGAAATAATATCATTTAAAAATAATAATATCCCTTACCTCGAAAGAATAGTACTTTTGGTCGAATAATGAATATATAGTCTTTGAAGGAACTTGCAATCAGACACAACACTCAAAGTATCAAAATACTCACAAGAATATGCTCAATATATCGAGAGAGAGAAAGAGAAAACTTTAGTTTCTGGTGTGATTTTCAATTTTAACCTAAGCACCCTATTTATAGGAAAATGCTTAGAACACCAAAGCAGAAAATTTAATATAATATTAATATATATAATCAAATTTCTTACGCCCACTTTCTTAGATCTGAATTCAGCCATTTACATCACATGCAAGACCCACAATAATGACCAAAAACGTTTTCATATTAAAAATAATTAAAACTTCCAAAAATTAATTATTTCGGAACTTCGGAGCTTCAATAATTCATAATAAATAGCGTTTTTGTCAGAAAAATTTGAACCTTATGTCTTTTCCATAGGAAATTACATTATCTACAACTTTGCAGAATAAAGTTTTTCCAAATCAAACAAAATCGACCAAATCCACAAACAGGCGATTTTACAAAGCTATAATCAAATTTCATCAAGAAAGGGGTCCAATTGACATGTTTAACATGTTTTTAATATTTATTGTAACAAAAATACTCTTCCTCCTCATATACTCATATATCTCACATTCATTGTAAAAATATCATCATTATTATATTATAATAATACAATAAAATATTATTTTATCAGAAAAGATAAAATATCAATTTTCAACAATTGTCACTTTAAAAATTTTCTCCATCTATATCCACATAAAATGAATATTTTACTCATCATATAAATCAATAATTAATTATTCACAAATAATATTACAAAATCACAATCATCGATAACCAGCGGTTCTCGGGAAAGAGGGGCTTTCAAATAAGGATTTCTCCTTATTGGGCGCCATGATTAGGTGACCAAACCTCTCCTTGTAGGCGGAACTTTCTAGACATTGCCAATAATTTTATCTAATAATATTATTAGGATAATATGAATTATTGTTCGATAATGGAAAATCTTGTGTAGTGACAATTATTGAAACAACAAGAATATAAAATATCAACACAATAATTATTGAATCAATAAAATAAAATATCAGACCGATAATTACTAGTAACAATTATTGAGTAGTGCCTTTCACGTAAGAATCAATAATTTGTGTAATACCGCAAAGTGTCTTCTCAGGTAACAACGCAGTACATCGTGTTTTAACCACGGGTATTCAAACAAAGATTAATTGAGTAACAACTACGATGTTATTTATAAACAACTTATACTTGTCATTTTTTTCATCCAATTGCTTTCTGTTATGGGGCCCACACAAGGCTACGCCGTCGTACGAATATTCCCCGATAGTAAGAATATTCCACGACCAAACGAATATTCTCCGATAAAAATGAATATTTTATAACCACTTGCTTATTTAAAATATTTGCGCATTTTACCCATAACTAACCACATTAATCAAATCAACCCTTACTATTTCAAAATAATAAATAGAGAAAATTTAATTTCATTAATAATAAGTTGGGGTCTTACAACCTCCCCTCCTTATGAAATTTCATCCTCAAAATTGACGTACGTACCTGGTATTTCGAAAAGGTGAGGATACCTTGCTTTCATTTCTGTTTCTAACTCCCAGGTCATTTCTTCAAATAGCATGGTTCCTCCACAAAACTTTAACTTGTGGTATGACCTTTGTGCGTAGGACATGCTCTTTCCTATCCAAGATCTTGACAGGTACCTCCTCGTACGTTAAGTCTTTGGCTATCTCGTCCGGTTCTAACTTAATGACGTGGTTCGGGTCTTTCACACATTTACAAAGAACAGATATATGAAAAATATTATGAACACGAGACATACTTGGAGGTAACGCGAGTCTATAGGCCACATTTCCTACTCGGTCAAGAATCTAAAATGGACCAATAAATCGTGGATTGAGCTTTCCTCTCTTCCCAAATCTTGTAACTCCCTTCCATGGAGCAACACGCAACAATACATAATCCCCAATACTAAATTCCACGTCCTTTCGATGAAGATCCGCATAACTCTTTTGTCGATCCTATGCCGTTTGTATACATTGTCGAATCATTTGGATCTTTTCTGTAGTCATACGTACCAACTCGGGTGCCAACAATGTTGCTTCACCGACCTCATCCCAACATATTGGAGAGCGACACTTTCGTCAATACAATCCTTGAAATGGAGCCACACCTATACTTGCCTGATAACTGTTATTGTAAGAGAATTCCACCAATGGTAAATACTTATCCCAACTCCCTTTGAAGTCTAGAACACAGAGTCTTAATAGATCTTAAAGAGTTTGAATAGTCCTCTCTGATTGTCCGTCCGTTTGAGGATGGTATGCCGAACTGAATCATAAATCCGTGTCCATAGCTTTTTGCAAGCTAACCCAAAATCTTGAAGTGAATCTTGGGTCACGATCCGAAACTATGGATACTGGCATGCCATGCAATCTCATAATCTCATCTACGTACATACGAGCAAGACGTTCAAGGGAATAAGTCTCCCGTATCGGCAAGAAATGAGCAGACTTGGTTAATCTATCAAGAATAACCCAAATAGCATTTATGCCTTGAGAAACCGTGGGAAGACCTGTAACAAAATCCATGGTAATGTGTTTCCACTTCCATTTCAGAATCTCCAGTGGTTGCAATGGGCCCTTAGGCACTTGATGCTCCGCCTTTACACGTTGACAAGTTAAACACCTCGAGATAAACTTTGCAATCTCTCTCTTCATATTGTTCCACCAAAATATATGTCGAAGATCACGATATATTTTGGTACTTCCAAGATGGATTGCAAATGGTGTATTGTGTGCCTCCATCATGATCTTGTACTTCAAATCAGAATCATTAGGAACACAAAGTCTAGAGTGGACTCGAAGTATTCCTTCTTTATCGATTCTTGCTTGTGGAATAGCACCTTCTTGCACTTTCTTCTTCATATGCATCAGCTCCGAGTCTGTGGCTTGAGCAACTTTAACTTTTTTGATTAAAGTTGGTTCTATACGTATACTTGACATCATTGCATGGGTCCCCGGAGTCTTAACTTCTATCTTCATCTTTTGTAAATCACACCAAATGGGCCTTTGTGTTGACAACATCATACTCGTTCCCGCGTATGATCTTCTACTCAATGCGTTAGCTACCACGTTCGCTTTTCCAGGATGGTATTGAATGGTATGGTCGTAGTCTTTCAACAGCTCGAGCCAACGTCGTTGCCGCATGTTGAGTTCTTTTTGGGTAAAGAAATATTTGAGGCTTTTATGGTCTGAATATATCTCCACTTTCTCCCCATATAGATAGTGCCTCCAGATCTTTTAGCAGCTTAAACGGGCACGCTAACTCTAGATCATGAGTAGGATAATTCCTCTCATATTCTTTTAGTTGTCGTGATGCATAGGCTATACCTTTCCCACGTTACATGAGAACACATCCTAGCCCTTTGCCTGAAGCATCTCTGTAAATAACAAATCCATCCGAACCAGATGGTATGGTCAAAACAGGTGCCGAAATAAGTCTCCTCTTAAGCTCTTGGAAACTCTTCTCGCATTCCTCGCTCCATATGAATTTGATATCTTTCCGAGTCAGCTGAGTTAATGGAGTAGCGATTCGAGAATCTCCTTCCACGAATCTCCGATAATAACCAGCTAAGCCCAAAAAGCTACGTACTTCGATCACCGACTTCGGTTGTTCCCAACTTTGTATTGCTTCAATCTTCGCCGGGTCAACTGATACTCCATGTTTTGACACCACGTGCCCAAGGAATACTACTTCCTCAAGCCAGAACTCGCATTTCTTCAATTTGGCATATAACTTGTTTTCACGAAGTCTTTGGAGTACCAGCTTCAAATGGAGCTCATGATCTTCACGACTTTTGGAATATATGAGGATGTCATCAATAAAGACAACAACGAACTGATTCAAATATTCCTTGAATACTCGGTTCATCATATCCATGAAAGCCGCAGGAGCATTAGTCAATCCAAAAGACATGACTAAGAATTCATAATGCCCGTACCAAGTTCTAAAGGCAGTCTTTGGAATATCCTCAGTTCTAATCTTCAGCTGATGATATCCAGAACGAAGATTAATTTTTGAAAAGAATTGTGCTCCTTGTAACTGGTCAAACATGTCATCAATACGAGGTAGCAGATACATATTCTTGATGGTGACATGGTTCAATTCCGTGAGTCAATACAAAGTCGCATACTCCGCTCTTTCTTTTTACAAATAAAATAGGAGCACCCAAGGAGATGTACTAGGATTTAATAAAACCGATGTCCAACAACTCCCGTAGTTGAACCTTTAACTCTCAAGTTCAATAGGAGCCATTCGATATGGGGTTTTAGAAATGGGCTTTGTACCAGGTTCAAGATCAATAAAGAATTCAACTTCACATTCCGGGGGTAGACCGGGAAGTTCTTCAGGAAATACGTCAGGAAAGTCAATAACAACAGGAATATTATTCAAATATGACATGTTTTTATTCAAATCCATAACATAGGCTAAGAAATCTTGACATCCATTTTTAAATAAACGAATAGCTTTATGACTTGATATAACAGTGATTGATTTTAAAGGCTTAGTTGCTTGAATTCGTACAACAGGTTGGTTAGGAATATGAAAACTAACAACCTTACGAAAACAATCAATTTTGGCATGATGAGTAGTTAACCAATCAATCCCTAAAATCATGTCAAATGCAAGTAACTTTAAAGAGATAAGGTCAACAGGTAATGTGATGGTGCCAACTTGGATCAAACAAGATTTATAAACAGTGGATGTGATAAAAGTTTCTCCTAACGGAGTTTCAACAGATAAGTCAAAGTCCAATTTCTCAGGTGTCAAGTTTAAACGTTGAGCACAAGCAGGAGAGATAAAAGAATGGGTAGCACCGGTATCTAGTAAGGTATAAACTTCACAAGAATTTATGATTAGCTTACCCGTGATCACCGCATTTGGGTTCCTCGCATTTTGACCAGTCACGACAAACGCTCTTCTAGGAACCGTTGACTTTGACTTTTCTGGGACAGCCTTTTGAGTCACCATCCCCGTTGGACTTGGTTTTGCTACAATGCAATCTCGAGCGATATGTCCTTCCTTTCCACAATTATAACATACCTTAAACTGTTGTGGACAGTTTGGGTTGATATGTCCTTCTTTTCCGCACTTATAGCATATGACCGGTGGTCGTTCTCCTCCCTTGGAACTAGTTGTTGTTGGCGCTGACGTCTTCGTATTGTCATTGTTGAATCTCCTCTTTTTAAAATCTCTTCCCGACTCGCTTCTTCTATTCTCATGGCCATGAATACCACCAGAGTGGTTACCGCTCTTGTCCATATTTTTCTTTCTCCATTTGGTTATCGTTGTTCGATGATCTGGCCACCCAGATGATCCTCGGTTGTGGTCCCTCGGTTGAACGTACTTTCGTTATCTCGCCTAATAATTGAGCCTCGCTGACAACATCTGAATAGAGAGAAAATTTATGTGAAATGAGATATTGACGTATGTCGGGTTTCAAACCTCTCAGAAACATCCGCGTCATACGTTCCTCATTCTCCACCAAATGAGGTGCAAACCTGGATAACTCTGCAAACTTCGCCTCGTACTAGGACATCGTCATGTTATTCTGCTCCAGTCTTATAAACTCTACCTCCTTCATATGACAAATACTTTCAGGAAAGTACTTGTCATTGAACAGTTTCTAAAATGTTTCCCAAGACATGCTAAGTGCGGCTGGATGGGTACGCTTCACAGATTCCCATTAGTAATCTGCCTCATTATGGAACATAAAGGTGGTGAATGGAACCTTCTGTTCCTCCGTGCATCCTAAGACATCGAATATCTTGGTAATTTGTTTCACCCACGCCTCGCCTTTAATCGGATCCGGCTTTCCCTGTAATTCGGTGGTCCCAACTCCTCGACTGCTTGGTTGTGACAAACCGTGAATTGCTATCATTTCTTCGTATTTTGAACACGAAGTCTCCTAAATTCGATTTTGCATGAACTCGCAACAAGCTTCTAAACATCCCATCGTTCATCATCGCTTTCATTGGTGTTGTTCACGCGGAGAGGAACATTGCCACTGCTGCACGCGTTCTCCTCGTTGGTGAAAGACAAAGGCTCTACACGGTTTCATTTACTCCATTGTTAACATTCTCGGTTGTTTTCTTAAATATCGCCATAAAACAAGGGTTAATTAAACAAATTAACAAATCACATAATACCCCTATATTATGACCGACCAACAGATAAGCTTAGGTAGGACACACTAGTGAATGATTTACTCGTCTCTCCCCTCCTAGTTCTATTCCCCGATCTCCGTCAGAGATCATATCCCTAAGCTCTGATACCAACTGTGACACCCCCAAATAGGTATACAACACCCATTCTAAGTTGTCAAAATACATGGTACAGAAACAACTACAACTTTATTAATACAACATAAAAACTGTGAGTTTAAAATACAAATATTGTCATCTAGACAATATCCACACTCAAATAAGTCCTCATTACAATTATAGATACACTATTTTACAAAATAGTGAGGACTACTAAAATAACTTCTAGAACCATCATTCCACACCTCGACTAGTACTCGCTACATTCTCGCCTCCTGAGAAGAAATGATGGAACAAAAAGAAAAAGGGTGAGCTCAACTAGCCCAGTAAAGAATATTATGACTAAGATAATATAGAACAAATTATCGTTAGTCTTCAATAGGGAAAAATCTAATAGAATACAATAGACAACAAGTTTCAGATCAATATTCGCAGCGGAAATAATAATTCATTAGAAGAGTTAAGTAGAGAATGAAATATACTATCTTCTATATATGAATTTAAAAGTTTATCGTCGATATTTTATCCCTGTAACATCAATCAATATATATCTGGAATCAAATATTCATCTTTGCACTACAGGCCAAAGATATTCATCAGTTGGTCATGCTCATCTAAACACATGTTCATCTTTGCACTACGGGCCAAAGATATTCATCAGAAATCATTCATCTTTGCACTACAGGCCAAAGATATTCAGTAATATCATCATTTAGGATTGAGGATGATGAAAAATATTTTAAAGGAAACGAATCCAGTGAAACAAAATAACAAATATTAAGGATTCGTATTTCTATTTATCCATGTCCAAAAATACCTCATAAATAATCATAGTGGAGTAAAAATTTAAGAATGATCAAAACATGGATACAACCAAAGCTAGTATCCATAATAGATATTTTGGACAAAAAAATGAAAATTTAATTTTTCTGTGAATAGTGCCGTATTCGTGAATAGTGTTGTATACGTGAATAGTAACCCTGACACTAAAAGACAAGAATTTTACAAGAAAAATCTTACCAATACTCCGGCATAATGATATTGAAAGAAATAATATCATTTAAAAAAAATATCCTTACCTCGAAAAGAAAGAATAGTACTTACAATCGAATATGAATATAGTCTTTGAAGGAACTTGCACCGTATTATAACACTCAAAGTATCAAAATACTCACAAGAATACGCTCAATATATCGAGAGAGAAAGAGAGAAAAACTTTAGTTTCTGGTGTGATTTTCAATTCTAACCTAAGCACCCTATTTATAGGAAAATACTTAGAACACCAAAGCAGAAAATTTAATATAATATTAATATATATAATCAAATTTCTTACGCCCACTTTCTTAGATCTGAATTCAGCCATTTACATCACATGAAAGACCCACAATAATGACCAAAAACGTTTTTCATATTAAAAATAATTAAAACTTACAAAAAACAATTATTTTGGAACTTCTGAGCTTCAATAGTTCATAATAAATAGCCATTTTGTCAGAAAAATTCAAATCTTACGTCTTTTCCATAGGAAATTCCATTATCTACAACTTTACAGAAGAAAGTTTTTCCAAATTCCAAACAGAAATTGATCGAAATCCACAAACGGGCGATTTTACAGGCTATAATCAAATTTCAGTCAAGAAATGGGGTCCACCGACATGTTTAACATGTTTTTAACATTTATTGCAACAAAAATACTCTTCCTTCTTATATACTCATAAATCCCACATTCATTGTAAAAATATCATCATTATTATATTATAATAATATAATAAAATATTATTTTATCAGAAAAGATAAAATATCGATTTTCAACAATTGTCACTTTAAAAATTTTCTCCATCTATATCCACATAAAATGAATATTTTCCTCATCATATAAATCAATAATTAATTATTCACAAATAATATTACAGAATCACAATACTGACAACTAGGCAGTTCCCAGGAAAGAGGGGGCTTTCCAATAAGGATTTCTCCTTACTGGCGCGCAATTAGGTGACCAAACCTCTTCTTAGACAGAACTTTCTAGACATTGCCAATAATGTTATCTAATAATATTATTCAGATAATATGAATTATTGCTCCAATAATGGAAAATACTGTGTAGTGACAATTATTGAAACAACAGTAATATAAAATATCAACGCAACAATTATTGAATCAATAAAATAAAATAATCGTATAAAGAATTAATGTAACAATTATTAAGTAGTGCCTTCTTTACGTAAGAATCAATAATTGGTGCAATACTGGTGCTTCTCATTGGCAACAACGCAGACATCGTGTGTTTTAACCATAGGGTATTCAAACAAGATTAACGATAACAACTACGCCAGTTATTTATAAACAACTTATACTTGTCATTTTTTTCATCCAATCGCTTTTCCGTTATGGGGCCCACAATAAGGTTGCGCTACCGGCCATCATACTAATATTCTCCAACAAAGTAAGAATATTCCACGACCAAACGAATATTCTCTGATAAAAATGAATATTTTATAACCACTTGCTTATTTAAAATATTTGCGCATTTTACCCATAACTAACCACATTAATCAAATCAATCCTAACTATTTCAAAATAATAAATAGAGGAAATTTAATTTCATTAATAATAAGTTGGGGTCTTACACCCGACATCCGTCTTACCACGATGATCGCTGTTAGAGTTTATGCCCTAGAGGCCAATTATTTGATATAATTGCTTAACGTTTTGATATTATATTTGATTGAATAAATATATGATTTTATTATGGTTTTATTTACTGCGTAATATAATTGTTAACATAATAAAATTCCTTAGAATAGTGATACAAATTATATAGTTTCAAGTATGTGACTTAAACATGAGATTATATAATTACAATTAGTATCATTGTTCTTAAATATCCCTAGTCGAGTATCATTGTTGATGGGACAACAATGATGCATTGAGACTAGTATATGGATTGACTGATGACCAAATCTCATTGGTCATAAATATATGAGATATTAAGTCAATACATAGGTACATGTTAGAGAACGATGTACTGGACAGACCCACCATGAGAATTCTATATAGAGCATTATGCGAAGTGTCATTAGCAATTCTCATAGTGACAATGATGTAATGGTCCTCCAGGCACGAAATCGCTATATTACTACTACGAGAATTTATGTACTTTAATATCATCAAATGTCACATTTAATAGGGTGGACTATAAAGGTGATTATTGGGTTCATCATGAATCGTGTGAGAAATATGAGTGATCTAGATGGAATTTAACCATCCTATATATGATGGGTGATATCCATAGGCCTCTTGATTGAGTAGGACTATGAAATGCATGGCCATGCTCAAATAGTGATTTGTTTCATATAGTCTACTCATTGATCAAGAAAACTCAGATTAAATTATGAAGAGTATGACACATTCCATGACTCGAGTTTAATCTAGGATATTAAAATTAAAAGGATTAAATTATATTGAAACATTGGTGGTTTAAAAGGTCAGATCGAATCATCGATCTTATTATTACTTGGGTAGCAATGATGCATTACTAGATGTCAGCTCCTTTGTTTATAATTTTATAATATGATTTTAAAATTATTGCCAACATAATAATAACCTATAGGGTCACACACAAAGAACATAATTAAAAGGAAATTAATTTAAATTATAAAGATTTAAATATGTCAATATGATTGATAGAATTTTAAATTATTTAATTTAAATTAATAGGATAATTTATATATAGGTATATTAATTAAGTAAGACTTAATTAAGATATATATAAATTCGGATTTTAATAATATTAGGTTTTGATTAATTCCTCCTAACTGCTATATATATGATATATATCAGTCACTTTAGGTTTTACGTCAAAATACAAAACCCTAGCCGCTCTTAGAGAGAGACTAAAGAAAACAGCTTCGAAAATCCTCATCCTTGGTGGCTAGTACCGCGGTTCCTTCTTCTGCAGATCGTAGGACGATTCGCGGAGCATTCGTGTGGATACCGTAGAGACGCAGCTCGTTTGGATTGCGTTGGAGATTCGATCGTATCAATTCCAATTTCTTAATTCGTGGATTGCGTTGGAGATTCGATTGTATCAATTTTAGTTTCTTAATCGGTATACTTTCTAACCTCTAAATTAATTGAATTTTTCGCATGGATCCTGTTTTAGGGTTTCGAAAATTGCTTTAAAAATTTGATTTCCGCTGTGCGTTTCTGTGCCGAAACCCCAACAGATCGCCTCTTTTCAAGAAACTATTATCTGAATGTGTGTGTGTGTGGGTCAATGTGCTATTATTTGGAAGTAGTGCGAGGCCTCGTTCGCACCTATATACACAAGGTTTGAATTTATGTAAAAATTTAATATTAAGTAAGATATGGCAATGATGTTTTATAAAAAAGGTTTTTCAAACCCTGATGCTCAATAGTAATTGAGACCTTTTACACTCCCATTTTATTAAGTGTTCAGCTTAATTGATTTTATTTTACAGATGTGAGGCATCCGTATGAAAATGATGTACAAAATAATGCCGACTTCCTCGTGGGTATGGAAACCATCTGAGGAAATTCAGACACCGCATAATAATTTACAAAGCGCATACATAATTTGAAAATGTCCATCACGGAACCGAATCTAGATCCAATAAAGTGAATCGTGATCACATGATTCCTAGGCGCACTACGATACCACAATTTGTATGAAAGCGATGAGTTAGATATATATATAAAAGTCGTAAATATATATATACTGAGCACAGATCACCAAACCACGAAGCACCTCCATGGGGATCGAAATGTAAATAAAGCTATAAAAGCTATCAACCGCCATGGAGGAAACTCCGGGAAGGACGTAAACGTAAATAAAGTCAGAAATACAATCAACCGCCACGAAGGAAACTCAAAGTAGACGAAATGTAAATAAAGTCATAAAAGCGATCAATCGCCACGAAGGAAACTCAGTGCAGATTTAATATATATATATATATATATATATATATATATATATATATATATATATATATATATATATATATATATATATATAAGTTTAGTAAACGCATAGGATGTAAAATCAAAGCTCATCGTAATGTATTCGACACACAGTTAATATATATATGTACATATATATATTAATGCAAGAAACGCACTGCATCAAGTTCAGGCTCATCTAATGCGAGTTCGACACACATTCATATATATAAATATATATATATATATATATATATATATATATATATATATAAAAAGCAAATAAACGCACTGCATCAAGTTCAGGCTCATCGAACAAAGTTCGACACACATTTCATATATATAAAATATATAGAAAAGTAAATAAACGCTCCAAACCGAAGTTCAGGCTCAATCGAGGCATAACTCGATAATGTTAGTAATATATATATATATATATATATATATATATATATATATATATATATATAAGTTGAAACAAAACCAGAGACTCAAAGTCACAGGCAAATGCATGCAACACGACTCTCAACGTGAAGAAGGGTGTGTGCAGAGATGAAGAGAAGGACTCTAAACTGTGTGAGAAGGCTTACAGTTGACTACCAAAGAAGACTTCTATATCTTTAGAGTGGGTAAACACTGGCTTTTGCAGGTACAAAAGAGGCTATATATGAGCTCACATGTGTTTAAAATGAGAAAGTACACTGCATGGGGTGAGTGCAGAGCAAATTGGGTAGAGCTTCCTCGCCATTTTCTCTTGTAGAATGGGCAGCCCAAGCCCTCTATTTATAGATGATTTAGCCGCAGGTGTACCTGCGGCTGGGCCGCAGGTGTACCAGAGACAACCCGGGTGGGCCCAAGTTTTTTGGGTCGGGTCGTCTCGAAGTACGTGCACTCGAGCACTGTAATGTCCACTCAAACTTTAAGAAGTGCAATCCGGGCATCCGTTTGAGGTATATAGGACCTATTTCGGACCGCCGTTGTCGAGAGTTGTATGATGGCATGGGATTAGAGTTTGTATGAAGTCATTGAAGATGGGACGATGCCTTCCGGTCTTCAACATTCATCCGGTACCCCGCACAATAGTCACTCGGGATTGGTTAGTCTTGTGGGACATTGTTGCGTAGAAATATTGAGACGACGTGGCATGGCATCATGTTGGCAAGATGACGATGTTGCCCCTCACCGGTGTTATCGCCGAATTGGGCTGATAAAGCAGACGTTGCTCAGGCTTCGCTGAGATTGGACTGCTATAATTATTGAAGGTCCTCATTGTTATCTTTGAGGTGTGCCTATCTTCCCGATGTTATCGCTGGGTTGGTACAGTGTATCTCTTTGTGAGCGCCAAGATTTGAAGTTGGTCGCATTTGAAACAAGCATTTCTGGAGTTATCGCCGAAACTGCATTCCTTGGGGTTATTACCAAGGTTGGTGGCAATTCCCATGGTTGGGACTGAGACTGGATACCTCGGGGTTATCTCCGAGATTAATCGGTCTTTCGGTGTGTGTTCGTAGATTGATCTGCATGCCTCGGGGTTATATCCGAGGTTGGAATTGTTACTTCCAGAGTGGGCTCCGGGGTTAATGCTGAGCTTCTGATAGTATCCGGTATGGATATGGATTGTCTTTCAGGGTTCCCTCTTAAAAGACGAATCTGTCCTCATGTAATGTTAGTGACTGCAGTACAGAAAATTTCGAGAGTCTACAGATGCCCCTCTTTATCATACTCATGCATGGCGATGCATGGGTAGGATAAAGAATCCTAGATACTTGAAACGCAACAAGACAAACATGGTACAATGTGTAGCAACATGATGCAAATGTATGATGTATGTGTACGGGGTTGTACCCCAACATGCTGGGGATGATTGTTGGCTCCCTGTTGCTTCAACTGGGGATTGGCAATAGTGACCAGATTTGATGTGTAATCCGAATCTGTTAGGATGTTGATGTTGGAGTTATCACCAAATCCTATGTCTTTGATTATGACTTGATCCTGAAGATGTATCTCTTATGTGTAAGAGATATGTGGGGATAAAGTAGGGTCTGTTTAAGGATGTGTATAACATATTCCATCATCTATCCTCTTTGATAACATTGACCTTTCCTGGTTAGTGTCACCAGAATATGTCAAGATTCTCATTGATTTTATCGCCGGTGAATAATGCCGTCGGGGACATCGACCTTCATTGACGGTACTTCATCGACATGTGAATCATGACTAAAAATATATGTGGGATATCTCGTCAAGGTCGCTTGACCTTCACCGACGTGAGTGAATCACTACCGATACTCTATGGGTAGATTGTCAAGGTTGTTTGACCTCCGTTGTCGTGTAGATCAAGGGAGCATTGCATTGTGACCCCCGCCGGGGATCCGCTGGGGAAATATGAGTAATCGAGCATGAAATCCTCGAATAGCTCTAGAGCTCTGATAGGTTTAATCGCTATCGGCTGAGATAACGTCAAGGCTGCTTGACCTTCGTTGATATGTGTGTCAATGGCTTAAATATATGGTTTCCGATGCTCTGTTGGGTTTGCTTCCAACGGTTATCATGATATCAAGGCTGCTTGACCTTCGCTGATTTGTGTGTCAACGGATGAGCATGCGTTGTTACCCCCGCCAAGGATCTACATTGTAACCCCCGTTGGGGACTCACGTTGTAACCCCCATCGGGGACTCACGTTGTAACCCCGTCGGGATCTACGCCAGCCCCGTCGAGGGACTTCACGTAGGTAACGACCCGGAGTCAAGTGATCGCACTGCATAAGGTATTGTCGGATGTGATTTGTAACAAATGAAATCATTGGTAGAGTATACCTCGTGTTCGGGTGACTACCAATGAGCGATGTACAGACTCAAAGTTTCATCTGAGAAGACCAGGATTGTATGCTATTTTGCTAAATCGCGTGGCATTTTTATTCCCGATTAGACCTTTCTAGTCTACAAGAACTCCTTTGCAACTCAAACTGGACCGAGCCGGAGGGGTGGGGCCCACATAGGGGTGCCGCAGGTGTTTGTTGGGTGGTTATGCCCCATTTCCCTATATTTGTAGCTGTACAAAGATGATGTATTAGATGTTGATATACTTAGGAATGTATGCACAGTTTTTCATTCCCTATATCATATTGCCATCTATTATCTCGCTATGCATGTATCATGTTATGCATATGTATGTATGTCCAGAGATATTCAAAGATTGACCTGGATGGTCTTATGACACTACCGTCATGGATGTCTTCTTGACGATTAGCCAGATATATCATACCCCACCATCATTGGTGGCATTGGGTATGCGATCGTGGTATGATAACATGTCACCACGAGATAGGGTGATCAGATCATTCTTCGCAAAGATACCATGACTTTATTGATGTTTGAGTTCCCGCAGGTTTCAGACGGATGCTAGAGCATTAGAATAACGGATGGCAGGTGTTTTCAAATTCGGGACCCATGAGTTGACTCTCTACCCGAGGAGTATATGCGCGATTGACGATGCTACCTTTAGACAGACCTTGCGTGCACCGGCTTTGGGAGACATGAGTAGAGCGATTCACGACTCTCTTTGGATTGCGGCAGAGTACAAGACAAGATGGTGACATCTAGCCATGTGATATCCCAAAGATTTTCGTATGATGATTTGGCTCGGAGGATAGCTATTCACGATATTCCGGATTTCACCTTGACCGGAGGATCACTGTCATTTGGCCAGGGTTGATGTACTATTGCTCTGCGTACTGTCGTATGTCTATATGCTACGATACATGGACGAGATAGACATTGATGTCATCATGGCTGTGAGAGCTCTTAGAGAGGGTCGTACCATTGTACCTATGATTGTAGCAGAGACCTCGCAGCACAAGATCTCATCTTTGCACTTATCCGGATGTAAGTGCTCACTTTGGGAGTTCTACCATCTTTGTATGTGTGGTTTATGTCACACTTGAGACCGATTGGTACCTTTAGATGGAATGGATATTGCTTCACCCATGATGTAGCTATGTCATACTCCTTTCAGCCATCGGAGTGTATAGATGCTCTGTCCTGGTCCACATTTTTGGCAGATATCAGAGATCCTTTTAGTATATTACCGTGTTCGGGGCTTAGCTCACCATACAGCTTCATTACTCATGCTCCGGGCATGGACTACCTCCCTCAAGTTGGTTTGAGAGGTGTGACTACTTATCACCCACTGGCCATGATGTCACAGTTTGACCAGTTCTAGGACTTTCATCCTTTCGAGGGGGAGATAGGTCAGCGTTCAGCTTCTCGATATCTCTCAGCAGAGGACCGATCCCGTGTGTATGCTTGTTGGGATCAGTATGAGATAGCTGCTTTTTCTGTCAGTCATCCAGGTTGTTCTGCAGAGTATTCCGCATGGATGGACACAAAGATTTTATCGGATGTGGTAGTATCCACAGTACCGGATAGTGAGTCAGATGATGTAGAGCCCATGGAGGACATCGATTCCTACATCGAGGAGGAGCCCGCTGCTGGGTTGCCAACATTTCTTCTGCATTCTCCTAGTACCAGTACTGTTGTGATTCATCACTTGGCACAGTACCTAGAGCAGAGTCTTCATCTGATGACCTTTGAGAGAGATCAGGCTCGATCTATGATGTTGAATGCCCTTGATGGGAGGGACGCAGCTCTATTAGAGAGAGACGAGGCATTATCTCGCAGAGATGTCGCTGTTGTTGAGCGGGATGAGGATAGATTAGCCAGAGATGTAGTGATAGTTGAGAGGGATAGTGCTATATCTGCCTGGGATTTAGCCTTCACAGATAGTACTGCCGTGAGGTCCCTTACCACTGGTATGATCGCAGAGATGAGCGCATATATTGATGATCATATGGTCACCATGCAGATGGCCGCAGATTTGTTGGGTCGTGTGGATGTCCTCATATAAGAGACCATAACTTTACCTCCTTCTTCTGAGAGGGATGCTATGTTGGGCTTATTAGCTCACATACACGCTGATTTGTAGATGGATTTGTATTTTCCTGCACAGACTAGCTTAGCCATTTTGTCCTGTACAGTTTACATTGTATATATCAAACAGTATTATATATATGACAGGGAAATATATTTTTGGATCACTTCCCTTTTAGATATGCTTTGCTACTTGCTTGATATTTTGCCTGCTGCTTCAGGGCTTATGGTCTTGATGTATTCTGAATTCCTCCTAGGTGGATGGACATTGAGTTGTCTCTGGATAATTCAGAATGAATCATCGATCTGTATGTATCTCTACCATCTTTGGTGTCTTGGGACTGGTTTCTGAATGAAAATATGGAGAGGAGTGTGGCTTTCCTCTCTGAGATTGACCACACCACAGATGGTCGCCAGTACTTCTATTTAGGAGAAGCCTAGTTAATTCCACCTCTTATGGATTGGTGTTGCTCTTCAAGGTATGAACACAACTTACAGTCGCCGAATCTCCTATTTGGGAGGACTTCAGGTAATTCCACCCCTTTGGTCTGAAGCCGAATGAAATGTAGTGGATTTAAAGGTGATCCCAGTACCAGTTGACAATGGTTTGTATTTTGGTAGGGGGTGAGACCGAACCATGAATGGCTGCCTACGTACTTCTATTGAAGAGGAGATCAGGTCTGCGTAGTTCGAACCTGGTGTAAGAGGTTCAACGCTATATATGTAAGACCCCAACTTTTATGAATAAAGAATAATTTTTTCGAATTATATTTTTGAATATTATGGTATTGATTTGATATAATGTTATAGTTGTGGGTAATATTTATAAATTTTGCAAAGTACGCAAGTTGTTATATAATATTCGATTGGTCGGGGAATATTCTTTTTGTCGGGGAATATCCGTATGACCATACAATCATTGGTGGACCCCACAACAGAATTATTGTCGGATAGAGAAAACGACAAAAATACTTTATGAAAATAACGGCGGAGGTGTTACCGTTAAAACTGTTGAACTACCCGGTAGTAAAAGTAAAAGAATACGTCAGAGTTGCATAAAGAGCAACACGATATTGATTATTGATGCTTACGTGAGAAGTCACTCAATTACTATACTCAATTATTGCTACTGAAGAATTTGCCGCATCATATTTCTCATATTATTGATTCAATTATTGTTACAAAGATCATCCGCATTATATGATATATTATTAAATTAATAATTGAGACGACAAAGTTATTTATATTATTATTTGCAATATTGACAATGTCTAGAAGTTCTGTCAAGGAGAGGTTTGGTCACCTAATTGTGTGCCAATAAGGAGAAATCCTTATCGGAAAGCCCCCTCTTTCCTGGGAACGACCTGTTTGTTAAATATTGTGAATTATAATATTAATGATGAATAAGTTCGTGTTGATTAAAGATAAATTTTATAGTTCCATTGTGTTGGACTTATTTGTGTTAGTATAATTGATGTCTGGAGGATATATTGTTCAATTGGGTAT
The DNA here is from genome assembly GCA_020205605.1 of Panax ginseng. Lineage (NCBI taxonomy): Eukaryota > Viridiplantae > Streptophyta > Magnoliopsida > Apiales > Araliaceae > Panax > Panax ginseng. The sequence continues at coordinate 34,539,608 of CM035127.1, read as the reverse complement.
TCGGGACACTTTTCGTGTTGGAGTACTATTCACGAGTTACTATTCACGAGTTACTATTCACAAGTTACTATTCATGAGTTACTATTCACGAGTTACTATTCACGAGTTACTATTCATGAGTTACTATTTACGGGATACTATACACCCGTAAGATATATTTATTTTCGGTCCAAATCATTTTTGAGTACAATATTATTCCATGAGGAGATGTGCTAATTTTTCAAACCGTTGGTTGAAGATATAATAGTGAATCAATATGGACCGCTGGTGGAAGTTATAATAGTAAATCAATATGGATCGTTGGTTTAAAGTTTTAATAGTAAATCAGTATGGACCGTTGTTTTAAGTTTTAATAGTAAACCAATATGGACCGTCCGTTTAATAGTAAATCAATCTGGACCGTTCATGAATTAGTTACTATTCATTCCATTTTCCTATAAATAGAAGTTCATTTCTTTATTTATTTCTTACGAAATCACTGAAACTCTAGAAAGACAATTACAAGAGAACCTATAGAAAAGTATTCTGCTACTTCCCTACTCTTATATTCAGTTTTTTACGGTAAGGGGTATTATTTCTTTTGTATTCATGAAGAGAACTTCCGTTATTCCATTATTTATTATTCGTTGGAATAACTTTGTATATGTTGGCTACCCTATACATGGTGACATTCTTCTAATATTCTCATTCTTTATTATTCGCATTTAATATCCTCGTCGTGCTTACGGACCGGGTTCCATTATTTATTATTCATTCGGAATATCCTGTTTTGTGCGATTCTATCGCACGTATGGTGATTTCTTTTGTTATTCCATTCTTTATTATACTCGGTTGGTTAAAACTTTGACTTCTATACCCATGAAATTAGTGGAATATCTTTGATATTTGCGCTTCATCCAAAGATCTTTTCATGGAAATATTCTTACGAGCATTCTTGAATTTTACTCTACAAATCAGTATCATATTGACAATTTGAACGTTATCAGTTCCTGGATAAATTAATTCTTGAACTTGTTTTATTGAATTCTTATATCATGGTCACCATCCTCATGCTTATATTATGTTGAAAGTCATACGTGGGCTGTAGTGCATAGATGGACTTGGTATGATTATGATGTGGATTATTCTTCGGTATAATCATAACCATAATGTTACAAATGATGTGGAAAAAGTCCTCATTGGCTCAAGTAGTGCATTAATGGGACGCTTTTGGTATGATTATGGCTATGGATTCTCTTTTGGTAGTGAAAAAGATGAATTGTTTTATGGCATGATTATGATCATTGATGAAAACATGATTATCTTTAGTCAGTAGTGCATGGATAATTCGTGGTCGTGATACTAAAGAATATCCTTGGTCGTAGAGTGAGGGGTGATTCGATGATGTGGATTATTTATTAAGTTGAGTCCCAAATGATAAAAGTGATGAAAAACCTTTTAAATCATAAAAGATAGTAGATTTTATTCCTATTTGACTCCTCTAATGGATTGCTTGTTCATTGCTAGATTAAACTTGATAGTTGTTATATTTTATCGGTTTAACATCGTTGAAGGCTAACAATAAATTATTCTCGCATTATATTAGTCATAATATTTCTTACTGGGCTAGTTGAGCTTACCCTTTCTTTCACTGTTCTCTTCAGGAAATGAGAACGTAGCTAGGACTAGTCGGGGAACAGAGTGATGGTCTTAGATGGTGCATTAGTAGTCCTCACTATTCTGTGAAATAGTGTGATAATAATTGTAATGAGAACTCCTTTTGAGTTTGTATAATCTCTAGTAGACAATATTTGTATTCAAACTCACAGTTTATGTTTTGTCATATTGTACACGACAGTTGTATTTTTAAGTTGTATTTGAATTCTGTACCATGTATCTGGCGACTCAAGATGGGTGATGTATACCTAATTTTTGGGGGCGTCACAGTTGGTATCAAAGCTTAGGGATATGATTGATAAGCAGGTTTTATTCCTACTTATCGGGTATCTATTACTTGAATTATTTGCTTAATCTCATGTTTCTTAGTTACTTTTCATATATTTTATGTTATTTTGTAGGCGATGACACGGCATTGGCATGAATAAGCAAGGGAAAGCAATTTGGACATCTTTTGGACTAAAATACGCAAGCAAATGCAAGAAGGGAATATTGAAGGACTTTTAAAACCAAGTTGGATGCATGTTCTTGGCTTAGAATTTGGAATTTATTTTAGATCTACTTCTTAGCTTTTTGAAACCAAGTTAGCTTTTTGAAACATCTTGAATCATTCCAATCGGAGTTCGGATGCGAGAGTTATGGCCTTTTTATCAACAAATATCAAAGCTAAGAGTTGTCATGCTTGCCATTTACATAGCATCTTCTTCAAGCTCGATTTCTACCTTGATCCGGAAGGAATCTGTCAATCCTCAAAGCATGAAAGTTGTATATCTCTTCGATATCTTTAATTTGATAGGTGGCAGGCCACGTAACTCCAAGCGGATCAAAAGTTATGTCTGTTTTACCAAATGACGCCACAAAGAGAAAAAAATATAGGCAACATGGACCGCGCTAAGGCGTATGCTTAGGTCACCAAAGAACACCGCCATGCCATTCTTGTTGTGCGGACCGTGCCTGTAATGGTTTAGATAAAGTCTTGATCGCTGCGCTAAGCGGCGGAAGACACGGTGATTATGGTTATTTGATGTCCAATTTGAGCTAGAATAGGATTCTTAGTTGCCTAACTTGCTAGGGTATCCATTAGAACTATAAATACATGATGAGAGACATAAAGAGGGAGATATAGGCTAGTTTTGGAGGATTCCATTAGATTAGATTAGAGTAAATTAGATCAAAACCCTAGTTCTTGTTAGATTTGGAGATTGAAGCAACTTGGAGACCATTGAAGATTCAAAGTAAGAGCAAGGAGGGAGCATCAAATCTACAGACAAAAGATTCTATCTTCTCATCTTCTTCTATCTTTGTCTTTTACTGATTATTCAATTGTGGATTCTTAGTTTTAATTCAATAATCATGAACTAATTCTTTGTTTGAGATTACAATGGATCTTATTGTGTAGTTTATTTTAATATGTTTCGCTATCAATTATTATGTTATATTGTGAGGATTGTCTATTGTGATTTGGACTTAATTGTTTAATTGCCTAGCTAACAATTACCGTGATAATCTATATGAACTCGAGAGATGAAGTATTGATTTAGATCTTATCATGATAGCATGTGTTTGTGATTTCTACATAGATGGAATTCATGATTCGTGTTTAGGATAGAGATATGCCTTTACACCATATGTAATATTATAGAGAACTTGTGCTTTAAATCCTTTTTAATTGTAATTCACATAGAGATATAATGGATTAGTTAATTAGGGTGTCTTGCTTAATTCTATCATCTGTGAATTTAAGTGAGTATGGGTATTATGCATCGAGAGGTGGTTTTATCTGATTTAGTGTTCTTGATTAACAATTCAGGATAGAAAATAGTTGATGAGAAGTGTGTTAAATTAAATGAAGTAATAAGTGATGTTGTGATCTTAAATCTCCGTAATTTTAATTTAACTAGTGGAATTTAATAGTAGTTTAATTAGATAATTTGAAATTCATTCGTTTAAATAAGATTGAATTGGTTATGGGTTAGTACTTGGTGATTTTTATTTAACAATTCTTCGTGGGAACGATACTCTACTTTCACTTTATTACTTGTTGACCACGTATACTTGAGTTTGTATAATCTCTAGTAGACAATATTTGTATTCAAACTCACAGTTTATGTTTTGTCGTATTGTACACGACAGTTGTATTTTTAAGTTGTATTTGAATTCTGTACCATGTATTTGGCGACTCAAGATGGGTGATGTATACCTAATTTTGGGGGCGTCACAGTTGGTATCAAAGCTTAGGGATATGATCCCTGGCTAGGATTTGAGAATAGAACTAGGAGGGGAGAGACAGGGAATTCCTTCGCTAGTATGACCTACCTAAGTTTATTTGGTTTTTAATTGGTCATTCGTAATATAGGGATAATATGTTACATGTCAATTAACCTTTGTTTTGTGGCGATGTCTCTGAAAATGACATCCGAGAATGTTGAGAATAGCAATGGAGCATGTGGAGACCGTTGATTCTCCATGAGATCAATAATCGGGACAATGTGCAACAGGATGGCGATAATCCTCCGTAAACAACAACACCGATCAATTGGACGAATGATTTTGCATTTAGGAGCTTTTTAGAATTCATGCAACATCGGGCGAAGGCGGCTCCTGTTCATAATGCAGGAGGAAATAATGGCAACCCACGGTTGGTCACCGCTAAGCAATTCAAGGAGCTGAGACCACCAGAGTTTTTGGGAAAGCCAGAACCACTTAAGGCGGAGACATGGTTAAAGCAGATTACCAAGATATTTGATGTCTTGGGATGCTCTGAGGAGCAAAAGATTCCCTTCGCCACCTTTATGTTGCGTGAAAAGGCAGATCACTGGTGGGAATCTGTAAAATGTACCCAACCTGACGCACTCAAGATGTCTTGGGAGAAGTTCCAAGAGCTGTTCAATGACAAGTACTTTCCCGAAAGCATTCGTCACATGAAGGAGGTGGAATTTATCAAGTTAGAGCAAAACAACATGACCGTGTCGCAGTACGAAGCCAAGTTTGCCGAGTTGTCCCGATTTGCGTCCCACTTGGTTGATAATGAAGAGAGAATGACGCGGATGTTTTTAAGAGGTTTGAAGTTGGAGATACGTCAATATCTTATTTCTCATAAACTGTATTTGTATTCAGATGTTGTAAATAGGGCTCAGTTAGTGGAGCGCGATAACGAGTCAAAGCAACCAAAAGAGAGCAGCCGGAAAAATGATAATACCGGTGATAACAGTCATCAAAGTGGTGACAATAAGCATAGAGGGAATCAACATGCCAGAAATGGTAACCATTTCGGTGGTAATCATGGTCAAAACAATAAGAATAGACATTTCAAGAAGAGGAGATTCAACAATGATGGAAAGACGTCAAAGACCAAAGACCCATTGTTAAGGAAGGAGAACAACCACCTATCATATGCTTCAAATGCGAGAGGGAGGGACACATCGGTCAAAGCTGCTGCGATCTTGAGTCAAAGCATGCTATAATTATGGAAGAGAAGGTCACTTAGCCCGATTTTGTCGTTCACCGAAGACAAGTTCAGCTAGGATGGAGGCACCAAAGGATGTCCCAGACAAGCCAAAGCCAGTAGTTTAAGAGAGAGCGTTTTTTTTCGTGACGAGGAACCTAAATAAAATTATCACGGGTATGTTAGTCATAAACTCTTGCGAAGTCTATACCGTATTAGATACTGGTTCTACTCACTCTATTATTGCACCTAGTTGTGTTTAATGTTTAAAGTTAACTCCGGAGAAGTTAGACTTTGATATATCTGTTTAAACTCAATTGGGAGAGACCTTCGTTACCTCCACTATTTATAAATCTTGTTCAAATCAACACTTTCACGTTACCTGTCGATCTTATCTCTTTGAAAATACTTGCCTTTGATATGATTTTTGGAAATGATTGGTTAACTACTCATCATGCTTTTTGTAAGGCTGTTAGCTTTAATACTCCTAACCAACCTGTTATACGAATTCAAAGTAACCAAACCACTAAAGTCAATCATTGTTATATCAAGCCATAAATAAAGAGCCCCGATCCTTTCGTTGTTGACTTTCTTGTGTGGAATGCACCGCGCGGACTTTTCAGAGGCAATGTCGTGAATAACGGTGACAAATTGATAGGTATCAATGTGACGTGCTATCCAAGTCTTGGATGAGAGTCACCGTTTTTAATGATATTTCTATTGTTAATAAATTTCCTGACGTATTCTTGAAGACTTCTTAGCCTACCCCTAGAGCGTGAAATCGAATTTTGTATTAATCCTAGTACAAAACCCATTTCTAAAACCCTGAAATATTTTCTTCACCTAAAACGAACGTGTAATGTGCCAAAGACGTTGGCTCGAGCTGTTGAAGATTACGATCGTACCATTCAATATCATCGTGGGAAAAATTAAAGTGGTAGCTGACGCGTTGAGTAGAAGATCGTATGCGTTTATGAGTGTGATGCTGTTAACACAAAGACTCATTTCGTATAACTTACAAATGATGGAGATAGAGTTAAAAACTCTAGGGACCCACGTGAAGATAATGAATATACGATTAGAATAGACTTGAATCGATAAAGTTAAAGCTGCTCAAGCTACATACTCAGAGCTGATGAATGTGAAGAAGAAGGTTCAAGAGGGCATTATTCTAGAAGCAAGAATCGATGAAGAGAGGAAATCTCAACCCTCGATTTTATTGGCCCATTTGAAATCCTTGATCGAATAGGAACTGTGGCTTATAGACTCGTTTTACCGTCAAGTATGTCGCGTGTTCATAACATTTTTAACGTATCGATGTTACGTAAATATGTGGACGACCCGAACCACATTATTAATTTAGAACCGGACGAGATAGCAGAAGATTTAACGTATGAGGAGATACGTGTTAAAATCTTGGATAAGAAGGATCGTATTCAACACTCCAAGGTTATACCTCAAGTCAAAGTTTTGTGGAGAAACCACGATGTGGAGGAAATGACTTGGGAGTTAGAATCTGAGATGAAGTCAAGGCATCCTAATCTCTTCGACATACCATGTATGTACCCTAATTTCGAGGACAAAATTTCATAAGAAGGGGAGGTTGTAAGACCCCAACTTTTATGAATAAAGAATAATTTTTTTGAATTATATTTTTGAATATTATGGTATTGATTTGATATAATGTTATATTTGTGGGTAATATTTATAAATTTTGCAAAGTACGCAAGTTGTTATATAATATTCGATTGGTCGGGGAATATTCTTTTTATCGGGGAATATCCAAACACCGCACAATCATTAGTGGAACCCATAATGTAATTATTGTCCGGACAGAGAAAAGCGACAAAAAATACTTTATGAAAATAACTACGGAGGTGTTATCGTTAAAAGCTGTTGAACTACCCTAGTAGTAAAAGTACAAAGAATACGCGTGAGTTGCCTTTGTAGTACACAAGATTGATTATTGATGCTTATGTGAGAAGTCACTCACTATATTCAATTATTGCTACGAGAATTATCGCATCATATTTCTCATATTATTGATTCAATTATTGTTATAAAGATCATCCGCATTATATGATATATTATTAAATCAATAATTGAGATGACAAAGTTATTCATATTATTATTTGCAATATTGACAATGTCTAGAAGTTCTGTCAAGGAGATGTTTGGTCACCTAATTGCGCGCCAATAAGGAGAAATCCTTATCGGAAAGCCCCCTCTTTCCTGGGAACGACCTGTTTGTTAAATATTGTGAATTATAATATTAATGATGAATAAGTTCGTGTTGATTAAAGATAAATTTTATAGTTCCATTGTGTTGGACTTATTTGTGTTAGTATAATTGATGTCTGGAGGATATATTGTTCAATTGGGTATTCAAGACACTTTTTTGTGTCGGAGTACTATTCACGAGTTACTATTCACGAGTTACTATTCATGAGTTACTATTCACGAGTTACTATTCATGAGTTACTATTCACGAGTTACGATTCACGAGTTACTATTCACAGGGTACTATTCACCCGTAAGATATATTTATTTTCGGTCCAAATCATTTTTGGGTACAATATTATTCCATGAGGAGATGTGCTAATTTTTCAGACCGTTGGTTGAAGATATAATAGTGAATCAATATGGACCGCTGGTGGAAGTTATAATAGTAAATCAATATGGATCGTTGGTTTAAAGTTTTAATAGTAAATCAGTATGGACCGTTGTTTTAAGTTTTAATAGTAAACCAATATGGACCGTCCGTTTAATAGTAAATCAATCTGGACCATTCATGAATTAGTTACTATTCATTCTATTTTCCTATAAATAGAAGTTCATTCCTTCATTATTTCTTACGAATTCACTGAAACTCTAGAAAGAGAATTACAAGAGAACCTAAAGAAAAGTATTCTGCTACTTCCCTACTCTTATATTCAGTTTCTTTTATGGTAAGGGGTATTATTTCTTTTGTATTCATGAAGTGAACTTCTATTATTCCATTATTTATTATTCTGTTGGAATAACCTGTATACGCGGGCTACCCTATATATGGTGACATTCTTATAATATTCTGTTCTTTATTATTCTGTCGAAATATCCTGTCTGTGCATTTACGTCGGACCTGGTTCCATTATTTATTATTATGTCAGAATATCCGATTGCATGCGCTTTCTTACGGACCTAGTTACATTATTTATTATTACGTCGAATATATCACATGCGTGCGTTTACGGCGGGACTGGTTCCATTATTTATTATTCGCCGGAATATCACATGCGTGCGTTGCATGCGGACTGGTTCCATTCTTTATTATTCGTTAGAATAACCTTTTGTGCGGTAGTATATCGCATGCATGGTGATTTCTTTTGTTATTCCATTCTTTATTATACTCAAATTGGTTAAAACTTTAACTTCTATACCCATGAAATTAGTGGAATATCATTGATATTTGCGCTTCATCCAAAGATCTTTTCATGGAAATATTCTTCTAAGCATTCTTGAATTTTACTCTACAAAGCAGTATCATGTTGACAATTTGAACGTTATCAGTTCCTGGATAAATTAATTCTTGAACTTGTTTTATTGAATTCTTATATCATTGTCATCATCATCATGCTTATATTATGTTGAAAGTCATATGTGGCCTATAGTGCATAGATGGACTTGGTATGATTATGACCAGGGATTATTCGGTATAATCATAACCGTAATGTTACAAATGATGTGGAAAAAGTCCTCATTGGCCCGTAGTGCATTGATGGACAGTTTTTGGTATGATTATGGCTATGGATTCTCTTTGGCCGTAGTGCAAAGATGAATTGTTTTATGGCATGATCAGGACCGTTGATGAAAACATGATTATCTTTAGCCATAGTGCATGGATAATTCATGGTCGTGATACTAAAGAATATCCTTGGCCGTAGTGCAGGGGTGATTCAATGATGTGGATTATTTATTAAGTTGAGTCCCATCGATAAAAGTAATGAAAAACCTTTTAAATCATAGAAGATAGTAGATTTTATTCCCTACTTGACTCTTCTATTGGATTGCTTGTTCCACTGCAGTTAAACTTGATAGTTGTTATATTTTATCAGTTTAACACTGTTGAAGGCTAACAATAAATTATTCTGCATTATCTTAGTCATAATATTTCTTACTGGGCTAGTTGAACTCACCTTTCTTTTCCTTCGTTCTCTTGTGAAATGAGAACGTAAATGGGACTAATCGGGGAATAGAGTAATGGTCCTAGATGGTGCATTAGTACTCCTCACTATTACGTGAAATAGTGTGATAATAATTGTAATGAAGACTCCTTTTGAGTTTGTATAATCTCTAGTAGACAATATTTGTATTCAAACTCACAGTTTATGTTTTGTCATATTGTACACGACAGTTGTATTTTTAAGTTGTATTTGAATTTTGTACCATGTATCTGGCAACTCAAGATGGGTGATGTATGCCTAATTTTGGGGGCGTCACAATATATGGCAAAAATGGTGTAGGAATGTTTTTGTTGTTTGTAAGGAGAAGAGGGTAGAAATGTTTTTGTTGTTTTTGTTTTATTGCGACTAGGCCATATGAAATGGTTGCCTACGTACTCCTATTGAAGAGGAGATCAGGTCGACGTAGTTCACCCCTCAGGGCGAAATGAATAGCGTAATCCCATGTGCAGGTCAGAGTGCGGGGAGGAGAAAGTTTAATCCTAGGTTGAGGATAAACTGTAGATATGGGAAGTTTGATCCCATGTATGGGTAACCAAACTGCAAATACAAGATGTTCAATCCGTGGCGGGAACGCAAAGGAGAGCCAGGCTGCTGGCTTGAAAAAGTATGTTTCCCTGAGGGGCAAAATGTAGAAGAGTTGTATGTGGTAAAGGGTTAAAGAACCGGAATGACTGGTGATCTGATGGTTTCGCACCAGGGTGTTTGCGAATTACTTCAGATATAATACCATTTCACGGCGTCTGAGTTGATGAGTTGTGGAAATTCATCGCCTTTCATTTCTTGCAATCTGAGAGCGCCTCCTGTCAATGCTTCCTTGACAATAAACGGGCCTTCCTAGTTAGGAGCGAATTTTCCTTTAGACTGATCTTGGTTGTCAAGGATTTTCTTCAAAACCAAGTCATGTTGTTTAAACTGCCGTAGCCAGACTTTTTTGTTGGAGGATCTGGCGATCCTTTGTTGATATAACTGACTATGGAAGATAGTCGTGGTTCGCCTTTTGTCTATCAGAGACAATTGGTGATACTTATCTTGTACCCATTGGTCTTCATCCAGCTGAGCATCTATCAACACTCTGAGGGATTCCATTTCAACTTCTATAGGGAGCACTACTTCCATCCCATAAGTTAATGTGTAGGGGGTTGCCCCAGTGGAAGTACGCATTGAGGTTCTGTAGGCTAACAGAGTAAGAGGCAATAGGTCAGGCCAATCTTTGTGGTTGGCGGACATCTTTTGCATAATCTTCTTGATGTTTTTGTTAGCCGCTTCAATAACACCATTCAACTTCGGACGATAGATGACAGAGTTAAGATGTTTGATATGGAATTTACTGCATAATTCTTCCATCATTTTGTTGTTGAGGTTCTTGGCATTGTCTGACACAATCACCTCTGGTTGTCTATATCGACAAACGACATTGTTTCTGATGAAAGCAATGATGACTTCTTTAGTAACCCTGGGGAGGGAGGCTGCTTCTACCCACTTGGTGAAGTAGTCGATCATGGTGAAGATAAACCGGTGTCCATTATTGGCTTTAGGCTCAATGGGCCCAATCACGTCCATTCCCCACATTGCGAAGGGCCAAGGCAAACTCATATTATGGAGTTCCCGTGGAGGGGCGTGGATAGCATTCCCATGAATTTGGCACTGATAGCATCTCCTGACGTGGTCATTGTAATCAGCTTTGAGAGATAGCCAATAATGTCCCGTCCTGAGGACTTTCTTGATAAGGAGGGGGCCACTCATGTGGGGGCCACAGACTCCGCAATAGATTTCATCCATAAGCCTTTGGGCTTGATCTTTGTCTAAACATCTGAGGAGACCTAGTCCTGCATCTCTTTTGTAAAGCGCATCTCCACTCAGGTAGAATTTCATAGCAAGTCGATGGATCCGCCTTTTCGGTCGGGCCAAAGCCGCTTCATGGTGTAGATCCATCTCATAGATATTCCTTGATATGCTGATACCAAGGATGTTGGATGGGAGGTAGCTCATCCGATACTTGTCCAACGTAATTCCTATAGGCTGGGGCCTTTTGCAGGGAAATTGGGATGCTTGGCAAATGTTCCTTATCTGATATGTGAATCAAGGATGCCAAAGTTGCTAACGCGTTCGCAAAGTCATTCCTATTACGAGGAATGTGTAGAAAGGAGATTTTTTCGAACTCCAAAGCCATCTTCAAAATCTACCGATGGTAAGGCAGCAAATGTAGTTCCTTGGTTTGATAGATTTCGGTGGATTGCCTGATTACCAACTCTGAATCTCCAAAGACAGTTAACCACCTGACGCCCATTGAACGGGCAAGCTTTAGCCCCATGAGACAACCTTCATACTCAACCGTATTGTTGGTGCTGATAAACTACAATTTGACAGCGACGAGATACTGCTCCCCCGTATTAGATACTAGAACTGCTCCAGCTCTAGAACCTTCCAGATTAACAGCTCCATCAAAATACATCTTCCATGCTTGGCGTGTATCGTACTGATGGTGTTGCTGAACTGTCATTACTCCTTCATCAGGGAAATATGTTTCCAAGGGTTTGAAGTCCCCTGAAGGTGCGGCGACTAGTTGATCCGCAATTCCTTGACCTTTGATGGACTTTTGAGTCACATATACGATGTCAATTTATTGTAGGATCAACTGCCATCTGGATAGCCGGTAATTTAACATGGGTTTGTTGAACACGTATTTGAGAGGATCCACGCGGGATATGAGATGGGTTATGTGACCATGGAGATAATATTGTAATCTCATGGAAGCCCATGCTAAAGCACAACACGTCTTTTCGATCAGAGTGTACTTCTGTTCACTGCTGCTAAACCATTTGCTGAGGTAATAGATAGCTCGTTCTTGGCCTCTATTGTCCTTCTGTCCCAGCATGCAGCCCATGGCATTGTCACTTATGGACAGGTACATGAACAGGGGAACATCATCCCTGGGTGGTACCAACACGGGAGCTTTGACTAGCTATTTCTTGATTATGAGGAAGGCCTTTTGACACTTATCATTCCATTTCATGGAGGAGTTCTTCCTTAATAGCTTGAAGATTAGCTCACAGGATTCAACTTCAGGTTGTACTTACGCAACCTGTTGAATAACTTTCTGAGATGGTCTATATGGTCATCCTCCTTCCGGGACTTAACAATGATGTCGTCCACGTAGATCTCGATCTCTCTGTGCATTAAGTCATGGAAAAGAGCCACCACAGCTCGTTGATAGGTGGCTCCGGCATTGATGAGGCCGAATGACAACCATCTATAGCAAAAGGTTCCCCAAGGCGTGATGAAAGCAGTTTTCTCATGATCTTCCTCAGCAACCATGATCTGATGGTACCCCGCAAAGCAATCAGCAAAGGAGTACATGTCGTATTGCGCAGTATTGTGAATGAGGATGTGGATATACGGCACGGGAAAGCTATCTTTTAAGCAAGCTTTGTTCAAGTCCCGGTAATCCATGCAAACTAGCACCTTCCCTCCAGGTTTAGATACGGGCACGATGTTGGATATCCACTCAGGATATGTAGACACCATGATGATGCCAGCTTGAAATTGTTTCACAATTTCTTCTTTCACCTTTAAACTCCACTCAAGTTTTAATCGCCTGAGCTTTTGCTTGACTGGCTTAAATCCCTCTTTAATGGGAAGGCGATGAAGGACAATATCAGTGGACAAACCCACCATGTCCTCATGAGACCATGCAAATACATCCTGGAACTGGGTTAATAGTGTAACCATGTCATTCCGTTGGTTTGGGGTAAGGTCTGAACCAATCTGGATTAACTTAGGGCTTTCTAAGGTTTCGAGATTGAAAGAAGTGGTTTGATTAAGGTTGGGTTTAGGTCTGTCTTTGACCCATTCTTGAATTTCTGGAGGCACCTCAATGTCATCCTGTATATCCATCAAGGCTAAATTCATCTCTACATCAAAGGTACAATCCTTGTGGAGAAGAGGCACCGTATCAGCAAGTACAGACACATCTAAATTCAGAGTCCTGAAATAAAATATGTTTTCACTTAGTATATATGAAATGTGTTGATCATACACAGTGTTAGCATATACTGGCAAAATAAACTGCTAATACTATACAGAAAAGTAAGCAGTTATTATATCTACAGGGAAGAAAGAGTTTCTGCCCGCTTTACCCTTGACGACCAATGCAAGGAATGTTGTTCCAATTGGCAAGGGCAAAGTCCAGGTGGACCGCAGTGATGGAGGGATTGTCATCATCTTCCCTATCCCGAATGATGGCCATTACGTCTGGGCAATCATCGTCTGGGGTGTATCTGTTGGTATGTTCATCATGAACGATGATGTGTATGCTTGACATCATTCGGATGACGTCTTACTTGATTCTTCGTTCCTCTTCTTCAACTGCGGGATTTGGAACAAAGACTCCTTTCTCCTTCAACCTGCATCAAGCTTAGGAAATAACATAGCCATTACATTCGGTTTGGCACTTTTCTGAGGAGGTTGTGCGGACTCGAGTTTGAAGGCGAAGATAAATGCCGAATGGTTGAAGCTAAAGGAATCTGCTGATGCTTATGAGGATTCCTGTGACTAGAACTGACAGAATAGCCTAGCCCAGCTGTTCCAGTTTGCTTGGTTAATCGAATTGGGTAATTGATACCCTGACAATCTTTACCCAACCCTTGTCCCGACTTATGACCCAACGACATCATTTCTTGAGTAGCCGACATTACCTCGGCAGAAATCTTGGGTTCGGGCAATGGTGTTCCAATAGCATGGTATTGGGTATTTCTTATTTCCAAAGCATGAAAACTGATTGGCTCAACGTCTGCATTGGCATTGATGAATGGCATGTCTCCGTCTTTGAGGAATCTCGGTTCGGCGCCGACCGTGACTGTGCTATTGTTGATAATGTATTTCAACTGTTGGTGAAAAGTGGAGGGGAATTCCCCTGCCATGTGAATCCATGGTTGTCCCAAGAGCAGGTTGTATCCCGAATCTATCTTGAGCACATGGAAAGATACATAGAATGTGTGAGGACCAATTTCGATTGGTAGCTCAATTACTCCGACCGAATTTCTTCGGGCTCCATCAAAAGCTTTGATGATAGTATGGCTACTCTGAATTCGGTTGAGATTGATATTCATCTTCACCAAAGTAGCGTATGGACAAATATTTAGAGATTATCCTCCATCTATCAATACTCCAGCTAGCATGTATCTGGAGGACAAGACAGCAATGTGCAACGGTTTGCAATGACCTGTCCCTTCGGACGGTATGTCATCATCAGTGAAGGATATCACATTGTTGTTGAAAATGTGATCAACCAGATGTTGAAATTTTTCCGTATCAACTGATGTTGGTAGATAGGCTTCTTCTAAAACCTTCAACAAGACCTTCCGGTGATTCTCAGAAGTTAGGACCAAGTCCAGAATTGATATCTGTTGTGGAGCTTCTTTCAAGCTTAAAACCACCTTAGCTTCGTGATGACCCATAGTGCGGAGGAATTTTTCAATCTTTTCCATGGGTATTTTCCCCTTTGATTTGATGGTAGGCTTCATCACCCGTTGGGGAAGATACAGTGGATTTTCCTTCGACACTGTAGCAGTGGTATGTGAGGTGGATCCTTCAGCTTCTCCATAATTTCACGAAACTTTGCGCAAGATAACAATAGGATATTGTGCTCTTCATGGTAAGTTGATTGGCTCGGGAGCGGCCATTTTCAAAGGATTGTTGTTTCCCTTGAGTTGAATTGTTGGCGTTGTGAGTGATTTGTTAACCCCATCAGCTTCAGTGGATATGACTGCTACCACACTCTTCCACTTAGTAGGACTTGAATTCTCACTTGCACGTAACACAGTATCGCCGTCTGCTAAGTGCAGGACACCACTATCAATTAGATTTTGACTAAGGTAGCAGAGTGCCCAACATTCCTCTGTGCTGTGACCGCGAGACTGGGAGTGATATTGGCATAATCCATCAGAATTGTACCGCCCTGAACGGGGGTTGATTGGAGTTAAAAGGGAACTGATCCTTCCTTTATTGATTAACATATGAAGGATCTCCTCCATAGGTTGGCCCAAATAGGTGAACTCCCTTTTGTTGGCAAAATCCTGATGGGCTTTAGCATTTGCTCTCTTTGTCACTTTGTCTTCCAGCATTTCATTTTCTGAAAGTGACGAGGGAATATTCATGACAAGAGGTAGGAGATTGGCATGCTCCTGGCTGATTAATTGACGTGTAACTTGATGCTGATAAGTCACCAATTCTGCCAATTGTTCAATTTGCTTGCCTAAAGCTTTTATCTTTCGTTCCATTGTGAACTGAAACTTGTCATAATCCCATATGTCATCACCGTCTTTGAGGGTCCAGGAGGATTCACAGCTGAAATTAGAACTCTGTCCGTTGCTCCAAATGATTATGTTAACCTCTTCTTCTTTGTGTTGAGGAAGAGGGTTGTCTTGAACGTGATGTTGATCTGGTTTGGTGACCACGATCTACCCGTTGTCTATCAGGTCCTGGATCTTGTGTTTCAAGGCCCAACAATCCTGAGTATCATGTCCAGGTGCCCCGGCATGATAAGCACATTTCTGAGTAGCATTGAAACCCCGTCCATTATGGCTGGCTGGTGGAAGAAGATGTCTAATTTTCTTCTGTGTTGTCAGAAGATTGAGAATGTTCTCAAGGGTGTCCCCTAAGGATGTAAACACTCGAGGGTGTTTGACTTCTCCACCTTTTGGTATTGGAGGTTTCGCAGACTGTGCTTGAAAGGGAGTGTAGTTTCTCCTTTGAATATGCATGTTTTGATTGCCTTTTTGACCCTGTAGTATCAGGGAAACATCTTCCTCTTTCTTTTATGGACCTCCCGGGGTTGTTCCCATAATTTCGGATTTGGATGTGATCAAAGAATGACTTTGAGTGCAGACTTAGGTCTTGAATATTTCGAACTTCAATCCCATCTCAAACCATCTCCCCATGTTTGACCATTTCGAGGAAAATGGTTTGCCGATGCCGACTAAAACTCTTTCATAGAACGGAGCTTCTTGTATGTCTATGAAAGTCATGACCATTTCTGATTCTATCATCGAAGGACTAACTTGGGCAGCCAGGCATCTCCGCCTTTGAGCATACTCTCTAAAAGACTCGTTAGACTATTTCTTGATATTGGTAATTTGATATCGATCAGGAGCCATCTGAGTTTGAAAGCTGTATTGAGTGAGGAAAGCATGTGCTAGCTCTTCCCAGCTATGGATCTTTGAATTGTCTAATCTTGTGTACCACGAACGGGCTTCTCCAATTAGACTCTTTTAGAACAATTGCATTTTGAGCTTTTCGTCCTCTGCATAAGATCCAAGTTCTCCAATAAACATATTTAAATGTGTATAAGGATCTCCTAACCCGTCATATTTTTCAAAGTCAGGAGTTTTAAACTTTTCTGGATGATGAACACCAGGGAAAATACACAGATCAACATATGAAACACTCCCGTGTGTTCCAATTCCTTTGATAGCACGAAGAGTCTCTTCCATTTGGAGGACTTTCTTTTTAATGTCACCAGTATCTGGATCTCCAGTGGGATGGGCAGCATCATGAGTTTTGTTGGTCGTATCCAACTGCAGTTCAGGTATTGTAATGACCTGGGTTCCTCCTTATGTGGAGGATTTAGCATGTACGGGTATTTTGGGACCCTGATTGGACTGGTGTAATTCTTTGAGTAGAACAGCCAAATCTGTAATTTATTTACTTAATCCATCGAATTCTTTGCGAGAAACTAGATTAAGTTCAGTTTGGTCTGATGAAGACATGATTGACTGTAGGCCTGTTGCCTTTTTGGACTTTGACCGGGTAGTAGGTCCGATTGGATCCCTGCGAAAGATTTGCATAGTTTAGTCTTTAGGGAATGTGTATAATAACATGCTATGTGACGTGTTCATTTTAGGAATTTTATCCTGTAAAACGGATGTCAGCTGTTTGTAGCATGTTAATTAAAATATGTATGTGTACACATTTCTTCATATTTCTCATTACATGGTGATAGATATGGAATATAATTACAAGTAATTGTGTTTACAAGTAATTTGAAATGAGAGCATGAAGAGACTTTCCTCCGTTTTGGGTTTATAAGAGGCTGACCTATCTTAGGTTACTATCACGGCTTTTTGGCATGAAGGTTCCCAAATCATCGCAATCTACTTGACGGGAAGTTAATCCGGTCTTTTAACTAGAGCGAATTTGGGTGGTGCCTTTCCTAAGCCTCGGAGAATTAGTCTTCTCACGAGTCCAGTAATCAAACACCGACGGGATAGCCTCCTGGTGGAAGGACCACACAACATACATTCACATACATCGCGTCTCACCGTATGAAAATGATGATATGTGCAAAGCACTAATATCACAAGCAGATATGGTGCGAAGCACTAATATCACAAGTAGTTATGGTGAGAAGCACTAAGTGCAATAAGGAAATGCATTCGTACACATTCATCAAATGTAAATGCAACAACCACACACAAGCAGATAACAGTTTTAAAAAGATCGTAATAGCGGCTTAAGTCCTCTTACTGGAGTCCCTAGCAGAGTCGCCACCTGTCGACGTCGAGATTTTTAGATGTCTCTTTTCGTTACTTGTTCTTTGGTGTTCTCATTTTAGGTGAGATTTGTTTGAAAAAACAAGTGAAAAAGGTCCGACATGTATAATGTCGACGATGGACTGTTAAGAGTTGCCAGTTGGTTTTTTAAATGGTTGTACCAACACAACCGAGAAAAGGTTTGCACATTGACCTAGTGATGTGACACTGCTAAACGGGTCGGTGAAACCGAGATTCATTAGGGTCCGGGGACTTAGTTATGCGAAGGGAAGGTGTTAGGCACCCCCCGACATCCGTGTTACCACGGTGACCGCCTCTTTTCAAGAAACTATTATCTGAATGTGTGTGTGTGTGTGGGTCAATGCAACGAATAATTTGTTTGAGTTGTGATTCTGGGGACAGAATCCTTGTAAGGAGGGAATGATGTAACATTCCAGAAATTTAAAGTGTTATATTAAATATTTATTGAATTATATAAGTATTTAATGGATATGTTTATTGTTGAATAAATAATTGTTTAATTTGATCTGATTTGATTTAGTTAATTATTTGTTAAGTAAATAATTCAGGAGTTAAGAAAATTAATTGTTATGAGATAATATTCTAATTTAATTTAATAGTTAAGTTAGAGAGTTTATAATAATTAAATGAATTATTATATTTTGAATTGAATTTGTAGATAAAATGAAGTGTTAGTTGATTAAATAAAGTTATAATTATAAAAGAAATTATAATTATGTGGTATTGATTTATGTGTTAAAGTAATTTAATAAATTAGTATTAGAATTAATTAAATTGATTATTAAAATTTAATTAAATAAAAGGGTGACAAATAACCTTAATATAAAGGAGTTATTAAAATAAATTAAAGGAGTTTAATTTAGTTTTGGCCAAACAAGTCTTAATGCATATTAAGTCTTTAATCTAATGATGTTTTACCAAACAAGGTATAGGGATTAATTAATTTATTTTAATTAGGTTTACCAAACAAGGTGTAAGATTTAATGGGTTAATTTTTAGTTAGTTAGCCAAACAAGCCTTATGGCTTTTGAGTTTAAGGGAAAAAAAACTGATGTCAGTTAAAATTATAATTATATTATATACTTAATACATATATTATTACCTATACGTTATATTGGGTTTAGTACGTTAGTTAGAATAGGGTTAGGAGAAAGACTCAGAAGAAGAAAGAGGAGAAGAAGAAGAAGAATACAGAGAAAAGTTGAGAGAAAGAAGGTTTTGATAAAGAGAAGAAGCTTGAGAATAGCCATCATCTTCTTCTAAATTAAGGTATCATCTTGCTCCTATTTTTTCTAAAAGCTATGGTTATCTTCTTCTCCAAAAGTTCTCTGTAAAGTTTTTGTAAAGATGAATTTCTTGTGTATATAGCTTTATATGATAATTGTTTGTTAAAAGGTTGTTTTCATAAGTTATATATGAGTATAGATAAACTAATTCATGTGTGTATGTATTTTTGTGAAGAGAACTATATTACAGAGTGTTTATATGAAAATATATGAATATGGCTTAGTTTAAAGTAAAATTAAGGTCTAATTAGTTGTTTAATTTATAAATTGACTATTGAATTTGAAAGAGGATGAATAAACATAAGCATAGTATGTTGAATTAACTGTTTTTGTTGAAAACAAAAGTCACAATGATGATTTTTCACTGAAACTTCAAAAAGTGAAGCTTTAGCAAAAATAGTAAAAATTAATGGTTCTAATTTGAATGTTTATGTTGTTTAGATGGCTAGAAACACGTTAGAAAATATTAGATTATGTTTCTATAAACCTATTACACATTGGGTAGGTTGGTATGGTTGTTAGAAAGGAGCTTGGAGGCCTAATTTGGCTTTTCGTAGTGTTCTAAAAGTGAAATCATTTAAGTCGTAGAGAGACCCCGCCCGGTGGGCCCCTAGTGTAAAAACCCCGCCTCGCTGAGGGTAATTCTGTCAAGACAAAATTTTGGAAAAACAAATTTGACCGGACATAGTTTACTAAAACAAGTATAACATTTTCATACGAACTCCGATTGATGCGATTCAAGATGATCCGGAACGAGGACGAGTACACCTATAACTTTTATTCTTTATGTTTTTCAATTTTAAATCGTTATGAAGGGTAAAAATAGTCATCTTTAGGACTGTTGTGTATTTGGAGGACATCAGAGGGCGTCGGGATACACGGATGCAAGTGCAATCCTTTGTGTATTAGTATAACCTAACAGTAACATGTTTGACATGTAATAGGATGTTATATCAAGTTGTTAATGTGTATGTGGTGCAATGACTTGATCACTTAAGTAGTTGTAATAAAGCTAAATAGTAATGTTTATGAAAAGATGTGATGTTATTAGTGAGCTATATGAAACTAATATTAGTGTAACTAATGTGTATTGTCAATACATATGGTATGTGTAGGACTTGTGGTGAACGTGAGTAGTGATTGTTTAACCTACGCACGAGGCAAGTTCCCTAACCTTTGCTACTTTATTATTCAGCAAGGTTACTTTTCACTATTACGTTATACTTATGCAAATTCTCTAACCCTAACCTCTTGTTTAACGATTTATTGTCATGCGAATTCTTTAACTCTCATTTATTATTGAGCAAATTAGTTAATCTTTATTTCTTTACTTCAAACGAGATTACGTTGGTTATTCAAAGTGCATGTAATGTTGTTTTATTAGATTATTAATAAGCTTTGTTTGTTTGATCTTCGTTCTCCAATGTTATTGTACTATCCTACATTTTTGTACCAAACTCTAAGTTATCTAGCAATTCTTTACCAATTCAACTATTTCTTAGTTGATGAATGTTCTAAACTCTAAATTACCTTTGAAATCAACTCAAACCAAACTTCCTTTGGTTTGCATATGGACTCACACAAATTTTGAAAGCATGTTGTCGATAATAACATTTGTTCAATTTAGAAATTGTTAATACTCTAGCTCTTATTGATTCATTGATATACCTTGTTCATGAAGATATTATAATCAAACTCTTGAATAGTTATTTGTTTCTATCTGATTCAACCAGTACTTGGTTGATGAGCATTCTAAAGATCTAGAATTCCTTGGAATTTAATTCCCAACCACACTTCATTTGGTTCGGAACCTGATAATCTAAGCTGAGATGAACAACCCTATTATTAGGGGATTATTTTAGAAATACACAATAAGCGTTAAAATGTTTTTGTGCAATACATAGTACAAAAGGGTGATCACCAGAGTGCGGGATGATGGTCCATATAGTCGTTTAGGACTGTTAAAGGTTCTGATAGAAAACACACCGTTAACCTAGGACATAGATGATGATTATAGTCTTTTAGAGTGTTAAAGGTTAAAGTAGAAATACTTAAGACCTAGAGTATAGTTTCGTGGTCTTGTGACCCTCAAAGGTGTATTCTTTGATGTTGATATCTATTGTTAATTTAATGTTCATTATTCCTTTGAACTCATAGTTGTTGAATTAAAGTTTATTGTTAGGTAAGAATACTTTACCATTGAAAACTCGTTGAATTATCATTCATAAAATGCTTATTGTATATTATCCTTCCGGTGGACAATTGTTTGCTCACTCTTGCACAAAATAATGCGAGATGAAGTTAAGAAGTTTGAAGAGTTTTCATGAGCAAGGGCAAGGACAAAGTCCTTGATTGAGCGACAACGTTTAATTTATCTTTTATTTATGAAGCTTATGTAATAGATTTAAATATGATCATGTTTTAATTTTCCGCTGATGATTGTACTAAAGGTTAGATGACCTGGGATTTATTTTAGATTATGTAACCCTTTAATGGGAGATTGATTGTTTAAACCTTTGAGTTTAATTATATCCTTTGTTTATGGGTAGTTAGTTATGATTTTATTGGACAGTGAACACCAAATCTGTGGGATTGAGATGCCCGGATTTGGGGGTGTCATAGTCAATGTGTTGTTATTTGGAAGTAGTACGAGGCCTCGTTCGCACCTATATACACAGGGTTTGAATTTATGTAAAAATTCAATTTTAAGTAAGATATGGCAATGATATTTTATAAAAAAGGTTTTTCAAACCCAGATGCTCAATAGTAATTGAGACCTTTTACACTCCCATTTTATTAAGTGTTCGGCTTGATTGATTTTATTTTACAGATGCGAGGCATCCGTATGAAAAAGATGTACAAATTAATGCCGACTTCCTCGTGGGTATGGAAACCATCTGAGGAAATTCAGACACCGCAGAATAATTTACAAGCTGCTTACAGCTGAAAATATCCATCACGGGAACCGAATCTAGATCAAATAGGCTGAATCTGTGATCACATGATTCCTAGGCACACATGATACCGCAATTTGTATGAAAGCAGTAATCATGTATATATATAAAAGCTGTAAATATATATATACAGACAGGATCACCAACCATGAATCACCTCCATGGGGGATCAGAAATGTAAATAAAGCTATAAAAGCTATCAACCGCTACGGAGGAAATGTAACGCCCCGAAATCCGGTCTATCTTCACACCGGGATTCCGTACGTCACGAGTACATCATTCATCCAACATACATCATTATATACTGAAATATAATAACATACATTCTCAAATCTCAGGTTCTGGAAACCTTATAACCTTCCTCATTACAAATAATGATAATTACATTATTCCTTTCATCTTACAAGAGTGAATTTTATCTGCCACCAAGGATACATACAGTTCATTAAACTAGTCTATAGTTTAATTTTCATATTTCTACATTACAAGTCTTCACTTGATCTTCTTGCTCATTCACATTCTGAATGGCACTTCATCTGGATACCGTTAGCTTGATCTATACGGGATCCTTAAGTTCTTCTAACATCGTTCGCTGAAAATGTTTTTCATTTAAAGCAAGTGTGAGCATTCAATTGCCCAGCAAGTCATAATAGTTGAACAAACAACTTCAAGAATTTAAACATTCTTTTAGAACTTTTATAACCGAACGAGGTTACGAAGCAACTTGAATAATAGGAATAGTCTTGATTCCTATCATCTTAAAACATTAGTTACATGCACTTTGAAATACTTTCATTCTCTACTATCTTTCATTCACATTCTGTCTGGCTAGAATCAATAGCACAGACTTAACAATAACGGTTCATGTATAAACAGAACATTCTTTTATTGAACAGTTCAAACATAGAACAGTTCATCTCACAGAAACACCGAAGTGTTCACGGTGTGGCACAGGGCCTCATACATTCTACCATTTTGTACAATATCGCACATTCGCACATAGACAGAACTTCTCAAGTTCAACATCTGAGAAGTTTAAGAAACTAACATTCATTTGAAATATGAATGAAGTTAGGAAACTTTCCTTATGCACAGCTACAGCTTACGCTGAACTACTCATTCCAATCCCTATAACACATAAGGAAACAACACATACACCAATTAGTCATATACTTGACTTACGCATTGGTTTACTTAACTTTACTTCTTAAGGTTCACGTTCTTACAACTAAGTTTACGCGACCAACTTTCTTTACCGCTTTACGGCTTCATAACATACGGAGATGTCTTACTCAACACGTTCATCATCTTTGATGATTCACATTCTTATTTTCTTCAGATACTTCTCTAGGACTCGGTACACATCGCTTCTCCGCTAGTAGTCCATATGGTGGTACTCGAGTGGTTTCCCACAAAAAACCAACAAACAAGTTCCGTCTTATCTATCTACACCGCCATCACGGTGAGTTAGATCGATTTGCTGATTTTCAGATATACCTTCACTCTCGAAGGAATTGTTTAGCCCGACTCCCGTATATGTCAACCATCAAAGGTTACGATTGTACCACAACCTAACTTTCTCTTAACTTATATGAATTATTACATTATAATGTTAGTTAAGTTAATTTCTTATTCCTTTTGGATTTCTGGCAAGTAATTGCCATACCTCATGATTCATTCTTATCCGATTCACATCCGGCTTTCATTAATCTCATTACCTTTCGATACGGCTTTCTTGATACCATTCGTATCTTACTTACTACATTCATATTTTACGTACTACCTTCGTCAACGTCTATGTCATACAACCGGGGTATACTTAGACGTTAAATCAGGCGACGTGAATACGATTTACGAGGATCGTTTACGTATTCAACGTTCACGTTGCTCGTCTCTTAATCTCTCATTCAACCTTTACTCAAGGTTTCACTTACATTCATCGTTATCCATCCCATGAACCCCATGTTCATTATTCTTTCTTAATGTCAAAAGTCATACTATCCGATTTGTATGCTAAGAACGATCGTTCTTTGCAACAACGTAAGCGTTCACTGACATCTATATGCTTTACATTCATTTTACATTACCATAACATCGAAATGTTATTCATTACCCTCGTTACTCAACGTCTTAGGAATCACAATCATAGCAATCCCTCACGTTCGCTTATCGCGACTACGGTCCCCGAACATCGGTTACATAACTCGTGTTCACCTTCTTTTAATCTCGTTTAATCTTTCTGTTCAACCTTCATTAAAGGTTTAATACACTTGATTAAGTGTTACATTAGTGAACTTCATGTTCATACTTCTTTCTTGCACATCCTCCAGTAATTGAGAAATAAAAATCTCATTTCTGGGCATTGCTCTGCACCGTATGCCATGGCCGCCATTCCATTCCTTCCTCTTGCATTTGCAAAGACGACCTACTTCTCTCTCTCTCTTCTCTTCCCGGTAGCGGCTGCATGGCGCGAGTCCTTACTTAGTGGGCCGTGCTGCGACGCCACACTCTAGAAGATTTTTTATCAGATACATGGTGGCATGCTATACCAATACAATTGTGCCGGTTTTGCTCACAATGCATGAACTCTTGCAGATGTCTTTCCGGACAACGTTATACAGCGGCGCGATGTTCCGGCTCAACGCATAACAACTCATCTGCGGATGCGAGTATGAAACCTAGAAAATTTTCTAAGTCTTTTACAAGGTTGAGACGCCGATTTCGAAATCTCATAACTTCTTCGTTATAACTCGGAACGAGGTCGTTCCAAAGCCATTTTCTTTCTTAATACCTCACAGACAGAAATTCATTCTGAATTTGTTAACATGCCAGTCAATTGGCTTAATCTTCGCTCTTCGTTCATTTTAACATTTTTAACGTTCTTCGTTCGTTCGTCCGTAATTCAGTCATCCGAACTCGGAATTCGTTCGTTCTTGAGTCCACGACTTATGTTTTCTACGTTCTCTTACATTCTTATAAAACCCTACACGTTCGGGTTCATTTACTAACTTTCAAATTTTCGTTCTTCTTTTAAAAAAAAATTGCCATAACTTCGTTATAGCTTAGTTTTAATACGTTCTTCATGAACCTTTCTACCGTTCCTAACCAAGCAATAAGTAACTAACTTATACGCGATGGTTTTAAACTTTTCCATCAACAACAATTATACTACGATGGTTTTAAATTTGTCCATCAACAACGTTCTTCGTGTTCTTCGCGTGTTCTTCGTGCTCTTCGTTCGTTCTTCATTTTAATCGATATTTTGGATTACGATTTCACTTTTTCTTGGAATTTGATGTTATAGAACACCATTCCTTATTTATTTGACCTACTCATTCATAGGATTCATTCGGATTGCTCAAAATCCTTACGAATCTTATACTTCCTTAAGAAATTTATAAACTAAATTTCTTATTTCTTATTTCTTCTTTTCTCATGATTTCAACCATATGAAATCATTCTCAATATCTTTTACTCCTTATTCTCATTAAGCTATGTTTTTGACATAGAAAACTTAAAGAAAATATTAGAAGAAACTAGTGTTCGGATTACCGTTCTTCTTTATTTCTCTTCCTTTATACAAAGCCGGTGATTCGCTAGCTTTTCTATTTCATGATCACTTTTGATCCGAGCATTCATGCTCACGCTCTTCCTCTTCCTCTTTATCCAAGCTCTCTCTCTCTCTCTCTCAAGTTATAGGATTTTCAAAATCCTAGAAAATGAAAACTTAGCTTTCTATTTATAGATTTTCCAAGCTAGGGGCAAAATAGTTATTTCGCCCCTAAAATCACTATTCCCACCTCCTTAACAACTTAGCCACCAAGTTTACTTGGCCACCACCCTTACTTGGTGGCCAAGTGGCCGCCCCTTATGCCCATGGGTCATCCCCATGGGTTGTCCCATGGGTTTTACCCATTCGGTGACTCATCGGTTCGATCCGCGGTTAATTTCTTTGGATCGGGCTTAATCCTAATTCTTCTTGGGCTTAACTTCACAAATCATTGGGCTTGACATAATCCAAGTCCAATTAGATTCTACAAAAGTCTATGAACACAAAGTCCATTAAGACTAATCGTATTCTATGCATTCCTTTCTTGTAATCTCGTCTTCTCTTCGTATATTATTCGTACGATATTCGTATTATACGTTGTACTAATCTTCGTAATATACTCGTATAATAACTCGTATCATACTCGTATTTCTCACACATAATAACCCTAGTTATTGTACGTACTCATTACATTCTCGGAACTCACTTTCCCTAACCCTTAGGTTTTGAGTCCGCAGGCGAAAACTTCGTTTTTGCCATAACTGAAATATTATTGAATATTCCATCACGTCTCAAGATTTCACGCAATCAATAACTTCTCGGAATTTCAAAATAAATCTCCGAGCAGAAACGGGTGAATAGTGCCTATTTCGTCTTTTTCCCCGGAAATATTTTTGTTCCCGGAAAACATTCATTTTCGTCTTGAAAATTCTTACTCGTTAAATCTAGCTCGTAGCCGAAATCCTCCCGACTTATAACCATCCTAGGTTATAAAACGATTAATAAACACATAGCACAGAATAGTATTAATAAAAATTCATTTTATTAATAACTAATTCTTTAAACCTAAATTCTGGATAATCCAAAATTTCGGGTTGTTACATTCTTCCCTCCTTATAAAAATTCCGTCCTCGGAATTTCTTAAAACCAAACCCTTACCCGGGTCCTCACATTCTCCCCTTCTTCCAAGAATTTCGTCCTCGAAATTTTAGCTTACCCTTCTTCTTAACTTCTATTCAAAGAAGTTCTTATCTTTCATACATTCCTTACCCTTCATAACTTATCAAGAATCATGAAGTGAAAGGAATAACAAGGAATATAAAGATTCCCTTAAAACATTTCATACTTTTGCTGAGGGGTCAAATTGACCATGAACTCTTACTAGGTTAAATAGCCTCTGCCGTAAACCTTTCTTACGTGGTAAGTTTACAATCACAAAGATAGTAAACTACCTCTTTCATACGTATGTTCACCTCAGACTTAGATTCCGCACCAAACAATTTGGTTCGGCATAGCTATTCAAAGAAAGCTCGATTTTCTTTTAATCATGACATACTATTTGTCTTAGCCAAATCAAATAGCCTCGACCATACCAATAAATTGGATATCAACTTGAAACATTCGTCTAGTCAACTCAATTGACATCGACTACTTCTTTAAATTCTTTCGCAATACATCAAAACGTTTTATGACGTCATGATACCGCACTCTTCACAGTACGTTGAGGACTTCGTCAGTTTATGACTTCGTCATTATACATTATACCATAGCAGGTTGTTGATCCTAAGATCAAATCCAACACCAGGTTTAATTGCATTAATAACTCCATCCTTTTACCATCTTTGCATCAAATGCAATGGATATAAAATTCATTTTGATATTTTAAATCAATTTCTGTATAGCCGAAACAATTAGCGTAGACATACCAAGAATAGTTCTTTTAAAATCCATTGGTTCCAAAAGCTGAACCAATTCTTTCATTTTCAAAATGCGCACATCAGTACGATTTCAAGAAATTTCAAAATCTAGCATAGCTAGATGACTTGGAATATCCTATTCTCCATCTTCCTTCATTGTCTTACTTGCAACAATACTTAATCTTCTCTAGCACCTTCAATGCTAAGTCTACTGAAAACACTTACTTTCAGTCTAAACAATCCTATACCTTAGTATAGTTCATCAACTTACCACACTTTATGTGTTTAGGAACTTTTCACAACCATATGTGTTTAAGAACTTATCTTCGCAATATTTAATCCAAGAACAAATCAAGGACTATCCATATGCTTAGGGCTTATAAACATAGCATATAACTATAAGTCACAAACTTTTCATAAGTATGAGTTTCAAGAACTCACACATAATCTTATCGTTCTCTACCTATCAAGTATATACATGAGAAAAGATTCACCTTCTCGCCATATACATCTTGATAGCGCGACCAATTTCAATGATTGTCACTGTAATAAACTGAGTGGTTGTTACACCAAACACAAACCTCTGCCCATACAAAGATTCATACAACTCAGCCATCACATGAGTCCTCAATTGAAATCTTACAACTTCTAACTTTCTCTTTACTTAATACAAATTTTCATTAATTCGTATACTATCCTTTACAACTCATTTTGAGTTCTTCTTCCCGTACTACTTCTTAATATCATTCATTCATAGCATTAGCTATAAATCATTCATCGTTTAACAGCTCATCTGTTACTACGATTTACTATGATCACGTGGTGATCTCCTTATCCTTCTCTTTACGATTATAGTCTTAGGTACTCATACCTAAGGTTTATAACCTATCACTCGATACCAACTCAGTAACGCCCGAAATCCGGCCTATCTTCACACCGGATTCCGTGAGTACACACAGTACATCATTCATCCAACATACATCATTATATCTTTGAAATATAATAACATACATTCTCAAATCTCGGGTTCGGAAACCTTATAACCTTCCTCATTACAAATAATGATAATTACATTATTCCTTTCATCTTACGAGTGTGAATTTTATACGCCACCAAGGATACATACGGTTCATTAAACTAGTCTATAGTTTAATTTTCATATTTCTACATTACAAGTCTTCACTTGATCTTCTTGCTCATTCACATTCTGAATGGCACTTCATCTGGATACCGTCAGCTTGATCTATACGGGATCCTTAAGTTCTTCTAACATCGTTCGCTGAAAATGTTTTTCATTTAAAGAAAGTGTGAGCATTCAATTGCCCAGCAAGTCATAATAGTTGAACAAACAACTTCAAGAATTTAAACATTCTTTTAGAACTTTTATAACCGAACGAGGTTACGAAGCAACTTGAATAATAGGAATAGTCTTGATTCCTATCATCTTAAAACATTAGTTACATGCACTTTGAAATACTTTCATTCTCTACTATCTTTCATTCACATTCCATGTGGCTAGAATCAATAGCACAGACTTAACAATAACGGTTCATGTATAAACAGAACATTCTTTTATTGAACAGTTCAAACATAGAACAGTTCATCTCACAGAAACACCGAAGTGTTCACAGTGTGGCACAGGGCCTCATACATTCTACCATTTTGTACAATATCGCACATTCGCACATAGACAGAACTTCTCAAGTTCAACATCTGAGAAGTTTAAGAAACTAACATTCATTTGAAATATGAATGAAGTTAGGAAACTTTCCTTATGCACAGCTACAGCTTACGCTGAACTACTCATTCCAATCCCTATAACACATAAGGAAACAACACATACACCAATTAGTCATATACTTGACTTACGCATTGGTTTACTTAACTTTACTTCTTAAGGTTCACGTTCTTACAACTAAGTTTACGCGACCAACTTTCTTTACCGCTTTACGGCTTCATGACATACGGAGATGTCTTACTCAACATGTTCATCATCTTTGATGATTCACATTCTTATTTTCTTCGTATACTTCTCTAGGACTCAGTACACATCGCTTCTCTGCTAGTAGTCCATATGGTACTCTGAGTGGTTTCCCACAAAAAACCAACAAACAAGTTCCCGTCTCATCTACAATGCCATCACGGTGAGTTAGATCGGTTTGCCGCTAGCCAGATATACCTTCACTCTCTGAAGGAATTGTTTAGCCCAGCTCCCATATGTCAACCATCAAAGGTTACGATTGTACCACAACCTAACTTTCTCTTAACTTATATGAATTATTACATTATAATGTTAGTTAAGTTAATTTCTTATTCCTTTTGGATTTCTGGCAAGTAATTGCCATACCTCATGATTCATTCTTATCCGATTCACATCCGGCTTTCATTAATCTCATTACCTTTCGATACGGCTTTCTTGATACCATTCGTATCTTACTTACTACATTCATATTTTACGTACTACCTTCGTCAACGTCTATGTCATACAACCAGGGTATACTTAGAACGTTCGTCCGACGTGAATACGATTTACGAGGATCGTTTACGTATTCAACATTCACGTTGCTCGTCTCTTAATCTCTCATTCAACCTTTACTCAAGGTTTCACTTACATTCATCGTTATCCATCCCATGAACCCCATGTTCATTATTCTTTCTTAATGTCAAAGTCATACGGTCCGTTGTATGCTAAGAACGATCGTTCTTTGCAACAACGTTGCGTTCACAGCATCTATATGCTTTACATTCATTTTACATTACCATAACATCGAAATGTTATTCATTACCCTCGTTACTCAACGTCTTAGGAATCACAATCATAGCAATCCCTCACGTTCGCTTATCGCGACTACGGTCCCCGAACATCGGTTACATAACTCGTGTTCACCTTCTTTTAATCTCGTTTAATCTTTCTGTTCAACCTTCATTAAAGGTTTAATACACTTGATTAAGTGTTACATTAGTGAACTTCATGTTCATACTTCTTTCTTTCACATCCTCCAGTAATTGAGAACTAAAAATCTCATTTCTGGGCATTGCTCTCAAGACCGGTCTTTGTGACATTGTGCCCTTCCTTCCTCTCAACATTTGCGGCATCACCTCTCTCTCTCTCTCTCTCTGACCTGTATTTGCATGCATGAAGTTGAGAGTCCTTATTTAATCGGCCATGTTGTCGCGCCACACTCCAGAAGATTTTCGTACTATACATGGCACTGTGGTGCCACAAATTGTACTACTGTTACATTGTGCGGCATGAACTCTTGCAGAGTGTGCTTTCGACATCTTTATTACGTCATGACATCGGCCTCAGAGCACAACTCATAACTTGTACACCAGTATGAAACCTAGAAAATTTTCTAAGTCTTTTACAAGCTTGAGACGCCGATTTCGAAATCTCATAACTTCTTCGTTATAACTCGGAACGAGGTCGTTCCAAAGCCATTTTCTTTCTTATATTAAGTACTTTAATACCCCATAGACAGAAATTTGTTCTGAATTCGTTAACATGCCATTCAATTCGCTTAATCTTTGCTCTTCGTTTATTTTAACATTTTTAACGTTCTTTGTTCGTTCGTCCGTAATTCGGTCATCCGAACTCGGAATTCGTTCGTTCTTGAGTCCACGACTCACATTTTCTACGTTCTCTTACATTCTTATGAAACCCTACACATTCGGGTTCATTTACTAACTTTCAAATTTTCGTTCTTCTTTTACAAAATTTTTGCCATAACTTCGTTATAGCTTAGTTTTAATCCGTTCTTCATGAACATTTCTACCGTTCCTAACCAAGCAATAAGCAACTAACTTATACGCGATGGTTTTAAACTTGTCCATCAACAACAATTATACTACGATGGTTTTAAATTTGTCCATCAACAACGTTCTTCGTGTTCTTCGCGTGTTCTTCGTTCGTTCTTCATTTTAATCGATATTTTGGATTACGATTTCACTTTTTCTTGGAATTTGATGTTATAGAACACCATTCCTTACTTATTTGACCTACTCATTCATAGGATTCATTCGGATTGCTCAAAATCCTTACGAATCTTATACTTCCTTAAGAAATTTATAAACTAAATTTCTTATTTCTTATTTCTTCTTTTCTCATAATTTCAACCATATGAAATCATTCTCAATATCTTTTTACTCCTTAATCTCATTAAGCTATGTTTTTGACATAGAACACTTAAAGAAAATATTAGAAGAAACTAGTGTTCGGATTACCGTTCTTCTTTATTTCTCTTCCGTTATACAAAGCCGGCGATTCACAAGCTTTTCTATTTCACGATCACTTTTGATCCGAGCATTCATGCTCACGCTCTTCCTCTTCCTCTTTATCCGAGCTCTCTCTCTCTCTCTCTCTCAAGTTATAGGATTTTCAAAATCCTAGAAAATGAAAACTTAGCTTTCTATTATAGATTTTCCAAGTTAGGGGCAAAATAGTCATTTCGCCCCTAAAATCACTATTCCCACCTCCTTAACAACTTAGCCACCAAGTTTACTTGGCCACCACCTTACTTGGTGGCCAAGTGGCGCCTTTATGCCCATGGGTCATCCCCGTGGGTGCCCTATAGGTTTTACCCATCCCGGTGACTCATCTGTTCGATCCGGTTAATTTCTTTGGATCAGGCTTAATCCTAATTCTTCTTGGGCCTAACTTGGGCTTAACTTCACAAATCATGGGGCTTGACATAATCCAAGTCCAATTGGATTCTATAAAAGTCTATGAACACAAAGTCCATTAAGACTAATCGTATTCTACGATTCCTTTCTCGTAATCTCGTCTTCTCTTCAGATATTATTAAATGACGATATTCAGTATTATACGTCGTATTAATCTTTCGTAATATACTCGTATAATAACTCAGATCATATATCAGATTTCTCACGATAATAACCCTAGTTATTATACGCACTCATTACATTCTCGGAACTCACTTTCCCTAACCCTTAGGTTTTGAGTCCGCAGCGAAAACTTCGTTTTTTGCCATAAGCGAAATATTATTGAATATTCCATCACATCTCAAGATTTCACATAATCAATAACTCTCGGAATTTCAAAATAAATCTCAAAGCGTAAACGGGTGAATAGTGCCTATTTCGTCTTTTTCCCCGGAAATATTTTTGTTCCCGGAAAACATTCATTTTCGTCTTGAAAATTCTTACTCGTTAAATCTAGCTCGTAGCAAGAATCCTCCCGACTTATAACCATCCTAGGTTATAAAACGATTAATAAACACATAGCACAGAATAGTATTAATAAAAATTCATTTTATTAAAAACTTATTCTTTAAACCTAAATTCTGGATCATCCAAAATTTCGTGTTATTACAGGAAACTCCAGGCAGGACGAAACATAAATAAAGCTGTAAATACGGTCAACTGCCACGAAGGAAACTCTAGGCGAGACGAAATATAAATAAAGTTGTAAAAGCGATCAACTGCCACGAAGAAAACTCCAGGCAGGACGAAAATATATATATATATGTGTGACGCCCCCAAAATAGGTATACAACACCCATTCTGAGTCGTCAAAATACATGGTACAGATATAACTACAACTTTATTAATACAACATAAAAACTGTGAGTTTAAATACAAATATTGTCATCTAGACAATATCCACACTCAAATAAGTCCTCGTTACAATTATTAATACACTATTTTTACAGAATAGTGAGGACTACTAAAATAACATCTAGAACCATCATTCCACACCCCGACTAGTACTCACTACATTCTCGCCTCCTGAGAAGAAAAATGGAACAACAAGAAAAAGGGTGAGCTTAACTAGCCCAGTAAAGAACATTATGACTAAGATAATATAAAACAAATTATCATTAGTCCTCAACAGGGAAAAATCAAATAGAATACAATAGACAACAAGTTTTAAATCAATATTCGCAGTGGAAATAATAATTCATTAGAAGAGTGAAGTAGAGAATGCAATCTACTATCTTTTATATATGATTTAAAAGTTCATCGTTGATATTTTATCCCTGTAACATCAATCAATATATATTTGGAATTAAATATTCATCTTTGCACTACAGGTCAAAGATATTCATCAGTTGGTCATGTTCATCTAAACACATGTTCATCTTTGCACTACGGGCCAAAGATATTCATCAGAAAATCATTCATCTTTGCACTACATGCCAAAGATATTCAGTAATATCATCATTTAGGACAGAGGATGATGAAAAATATTTTAAAGAAAACGAATCCAGTGAAACAAAAGAATAAATATTAAGGATTCGTACTTTAAACAATCCAAGTTCAAAAATACTTCATAAATAACCAGAGTGGAGTAAAATTCAAGAATGATCAAAATATGGATACAATCAAAGCTAGTATCCAAAATAGATATTTTGGACGAAAAACAAAAATTTAATTTTTTTGTGAATAGTGTCGTATTCGTGAATAGTGCCATATACGTGAATAGTGTTGTATACGTGAATAGTAACTCCGACACTAAAAGATAGAAATTCCACAAGAAAATCATCATGCTTCGTGAATAGTACTCGTGAATAGTAACTCGTGAATAGTAACTCATGAATAATAACTCATGAATAGTAACCCCAACATGAAAAAGTTCCAAATTTGATAAAAAGTTCTAACCAATATTTCGGCATAATGATATTGAAGAAATAATATCGCTTACGAAGAAAATAACATCTCTTACCTCGAAAAAATGAGACTTCATTTGGAATATGGATATAGTGTTGAAGGAACTTGCACCGTATAGCAACACTCAAAGTATCAAAATACTCACAAGAATACACTCGATAATATAGAGAGAAATAGAGAGAAAACTTGATTCCTGGTGTGATTTTCAATTCTAACCTAAGCACCCTATTTATAGGAAAATGCTTAGAACACCAAAGCAGAAAATTTAATAAAATAATAATATTTTATTTTTAATTTTCTTAGCCCAACTTGACCATCTGAATTCAGCCACCAAATAATGACAAAAACCAAAAAAACGTTTTTGTAATTAAAAATAATTAAAACTTTCAAAAACCAATTATTTCGGAACTACGGAACTTCAATAATTCATAATAAATAGCCCTTTTATCAGAAAAATTTAAACCACATGTCTTTTCCATAGGAAATTTCATTATCTACAACTTTGCAGAAGAAAGTTTTTCCAAATTCCAAATGAAAATTGACCGAAATCCACAAACGGGTGATTTTACAGGCTATAATCAAATTTTAGCCAAGAAATGGGGTCCACCGACACACAAAACATATGTTAATCATTTAATGCAACAAAAATAATCTTCCTCCTCATGTACTCATATATCCCTCATTCATTGTAAAAATATCACCATTATTATATTATTAAAATAATATATTTAAATGAATTATTTTATCAGAAAAAGATAAAATATTAATTTTCAACAATTGTCACATTAAAAATTTTCTCCATCTATATCCACATAAAATCAATATTTTTCTCATCATATAAATCAATAATTAATTATTCACAAATAATATTATGAATCATAATACTGAAATAAACGTGTAGTTCCAGGAAAAGAGGGGCTTTCAATAAGAATTTCTCCTTACTGCAAGCAATTAGGTGACCAAACCTCTCCATAGACAGAACTTTCTAGACATTGCCAATAATGTTTTCTAATAATATTATTCAGATAATATGAATTATTGCTTCGATAATGGAGAATACTGTGTAGTGACAATTATTGAAACAACAGTAATATAGAATATCAATGCAACAATTATTGAATTAATAAAATAAAATACTGAACAGTAATTACTGTAACAATGTGACACCCCCAAAATTAGGTATACATCACCCAACTTGAGTCGCCAGATACATGGTACAGAATTTAAATATAACTTAATAATACAATTGTCGTGTACAATACGACAAAACATAAACTATGAGTTTGAATACAAATATTGTCTAGTAGAGATTATACAAACTCAAAAGGAGTCCTCATTACAATTATTATCACACTATTTCACAGAATAGTGAGGACTACTAATGCACCATCAAGGATCATCACTCTGATCCCCGATTAGTCAAAGCCACGTTCTCATTTCTCAAGAGAATAAAGAAAAGAAAAGGTGAGCTCAACTAGCCCAAAGAAGAAATATTATGACTAAGATAATGCGTAATAATTTATCGTTAGCCTTCAATGATGTTAAACCGATAAAATATAATAACTATCAAGTTTAATGCGGTGGAACAAGCAATCCATTAGAAGAGTCAAGTAGGGAATAAAATCTACTATCTTCTATGATTTAAAAGGTTTTTCATCACTTTTATCGCTGAGACTCAGCTTAATAAATAATTCATATCATCGAATCACCCCTGCACTATGACCAAGGATATTCTTTAGTATCACGACCACAAATTATCCATGCACTACGGCTTAAGATAATCATGTTTTCATCAACGGTCCTGATCATGCCATAAAACAATTCATCTTTACACTACGGCCAAAGAGAATCCATAGCCATAATCATACCAAAAACTGTCCATCAATGCACTACGGGCCAATGAGGACTTTTTCCACATCATTTGTAACATTACGGTCATGATTACACCGAATAATCTCTGGTCATAATCATACCAAGTCCATCTATGAACTACAGGCTACAGATGACTTTCAACAAAATATAAACATGAGGATGATGACAATGATATAAGAATTCAATAAAACAAGTTCAAGAATTAATTTATCCAGGAACTGATAACGTTCAAATTGTCAACATGATACTGCTTTGTAGAGTAAAATTTAAGAATGCTCAGAAGAATATTTCCATGAAAAGATACTGGATGAAGCGCAAATATCAAAGATATTCCACTAATTTCATGAGTATAGTTTTAATCAACTGAGTATAATAAAGAATGGAATAACAAAAGAAATCACCATGCATACGATAGACCGCACATGCAGGTTATTCCAACAGAATAATAAAGGATGGAACCAGGTCCGGCGTAAACACACGACATGTGACATTCCGATCGAATAATAAATAATGGAACCAGGTCGGCCAGAACGCACGCATGTGATATTCCGGCGAATAATAAATAATGGAACCAGTCCAACAGAAGCAGACGTAATGCAGGATATTCCGACGAGAATAATAAAAAGAACGGAATATTAGAAGAATGTCACCATGTATAGGGTAGCTCACAGCGTATCTGAGTTATTCCAGCGAATAGTAAATAATGGAATAATGTAAGTTCTCTTCATGAATACAAAAGAAATAATACCCTTACCAGTAAAAGAAACTGAATATAAGAGTAGGGAAGTAGCATAATACTTTTCTATAGGTTCTCTTATAATTTCTCTCTAGAGTTTGGTGAATTCGTAAGAAATAATGAAGGAATGAGCTTTATTTATAGAAGAATGCGACCGCATAGTAACTAACTTATGAACGGTCCAGATTGATTTACTTTAAACGGACGATCCAGATTGGTTTACTATTAAAACTTAAAACAACAGTCCATACCGATTTACTATTAAAACTTTAAACCAGCGATCCATATTGATTTACTATTATATCTTTCACCAGCGGTCCATATTGATTTACTATTATATCTTCAACCAACGGTCTGAAAAATTAGCACATTTCCTCATGGAATAATATTGAACCCAAATACCCGAATACACAATACTAGAGTGAATAGTAACCGGGTGAATAGTAACTCGTGAATAGTAACTCGTGAATAGTAACTCGTGAATAGTAACTTATGAATAGTAACTTGTGAATAGTAACTCATGAGCGATACTCTACACAAAAAGTGTCCCGAATAATTCGATTGAACAACATATCATATTATGCAGATGATACTGTAACAATAATTGAATCAATAATATGAGAGATATGATGCAACAATTACTGTAGCAATAATTGAGTATAACTGAGTGACTTCTCATGTAAGCATCAATAATCAATATCATGTGTTATTGTACAACCACGCGTATTACTGTACTTTTAACACCGGGTGTTTCAATAGTTAATGGTAAAACTTCCGCCGTTATTTTCATAAAGTATTTTTGTCATTTTCTCTATCCGACAATAATTTTGTTGTGGGGTCCACCAATAATTGTACCATCGTACGGATATTCCCCGACAAAAAGAATATTCCCCGACCAATCGAATATTATACAACCACTTGCTTACTTTGCAAAATTTGTAAATATTAGCCACAACTATAACATTACATCAAATCAACACCATAATATAAAAAAAATATTTCGAGAAAATTAAATCTTTATTCATAAAATCTGGGGTCTCACAATCTCCCCTCCTTATAAAATTTCGCCCTCGAAATTTACGTACGTACCTGGTATGCCGAAGAGGTGAGGATACCTTGACTTCATTTCAAATTCTAATTCTTGAGTTATAAACTTTGGGTGTTGAATACGATCCTTCTTATCCAAGATTTTAACACGTATCTCCTCATACGTTAAATCTTCTGCTATCTCGTCCGGTTCTAAATTAATAATGTGGTTCGGGTCGTCCACATATTTACGTAATATCGATACGTTAAAAACGTTATGAACACGCGACATACTTGGCGGTTAAACGAGTCTATAAGCCACAGTTCCTATTCGATCAAGGATTTCAAATGGGCCAATAAAATTGAGGGTTGAGATTTCCTCTCTTCATCGATTCTTGCTTCTAGAATAACGCCCTCTTGAACCTTCTTCTTCACATTCATCAGCTCTGAGTATGTAGCTTGAGCAGCTTTAACTTTATCGATTCAAGTCTATTCTAATCGTATATTCGTTATCTTCACGTGGGTCCCTAGAGTCTTTAACTCTATCTCCATCATTTGTAAGTTATACGAAATGAGTCTTTGTGTTAACAACATCACACTCGTAAACGCATACGATCTTCTATTCAACGCGTCAGGTACCACGTTCATTTTTTCCACGATGATATTGAATGGTACGATCGTAATCTTTAACAGCTAGAGCCAACGTCTTTGGCACATTACACATTCGTTTTAGGTGAAGAAAATATTTGAGGGTTTTAAAAATGGGTTTTGTACTAGGGTTAATATAAAATTCGATTTCACGCTCTAGGGCTAAGAAGTCTTCAAGAATACGTCAGAAAATTTATTAACAATAGAAATTTCATTAAAAACTGTGACTCTCATCCAAGACTTGGATAACACGTCACATTGATACCTATCAACTTGCCATCGTCATTCATGACGCGTTGCTTTCTGTAAAGAAACGGCCGGTGCATTCCACACAAAAAAGTCAACAACGAAAGGATCGGGGCTCTTTATTTATGGCTTGATATGACAATGATTGACTTTAGTGGTTTGGTTACTTTGAATTCGCATAACAGTTTGGTTTGGAGTATGAAAGCTAACAACCTTACGAAAAGCATGATGAGTAGTTAACCAATCGTTTCCAAAAATCACATCAAAGGCAAGTATTTTCAAAGAGATAAGATCGACAGGTAACGTGAAAATGTTGATTTGAAAAAGATTTATAAATAGTGGAGGTAACGAAGGTTTCTCCCAACTGAGTTTAAACAGATATATCAAAATCTAACTTCTCCGGAGTTAACTTCAAACATTGAACACAACTAGGTGCAATAAAAGAGTAAGTAGAACCGGTATCTAACACGGTATAGACTTCGCAAGAGTTTATGACTAACATACGTGATAATTTTATTGGGTTCCTCTTCACGAAAAAAAACGCTCTATCTTAAACTATCGGCTTTGGGCTTGCTGGGACATCCTTTGGTGCCTCCATCCTAGTGAACTTGTCTTTGATTGACGACAAAATCGGGCTAAGTGACCTTCTCTTCCACAATTATAGCATGCTTTGGACTGCATCGCGTAGTTTGGTGATGTGTCCCTCCCTCCGCATTTGAAGCATATGATAGGTGGTCATTCTCCTTCCTTAACAACGTGTTGTGGTCTTTGACGTCTTTTCTATCATTGTTGAATCTCCTCTTCTTGAAATGTCCATTCTTATTGTTTTGACCATGATTACCACCGAAGTGGTTACCATTTCTGGCATGTTGATTCCATCCATGCTTATTGTCACCGCTTTGATGACTGTTATCATCGGTATTATCATTTTTCCGGCTGCTCTCTTTTGGTTGCGTTAACTCGTTATCGCGCTCCACTAACTGAGCCCTATTGACAACATCTGAATACAAACACAGTTTATGAGAAATAAGATATTGACGTATCTCCGACTTCAAACCTCTTAAAACATCCTCGTCATTCTCTCTTCATTATTAACTAAGTGGGACGCAAATCGGGACAACTCGGCAAACTTAGCTTCGTACTGCGACACATTCATGTTGTTTTGCTCTAACTTGATAAATTCCACCTCCTTCATGTGATTTAATGCTTTCGGAAAGTACTTGTCATTGATGCGACTCTTGGAACTTCTCCCAAGACATCTTGAAAGGCGTCGGGTTGGAGTACGCTTTTCTGATTCCCACCGGTGATCCGCCTCTTCACGCAACATAAAGGTGGCAAAGGGAACCTTTTGCTCCTCGAAGCATCCCAAGACATCAAATATCTTGGTGATCTGCTTTAACCACGTCTCTGCCTTAAGTGGTTCTGGCTTTCCCAAAAACTCCGGTGGTCCCAGCTCTTTGAATTGCTTAGCGGTGACCAACCGTGGGTTGCCATTGTTTCCTCCTGCATTATGAACAGGAGCCGCTTTCACCTGATGTTGCATGAATTCTAAAAAGCTCCTAAATGTACCGTCATTCGTCAATTGATCAGTGTTGTTGTTTGCATGAAGATTGTCGCCTTCCTGATGCACATTATCCTGATTATTGATATGTGGTGAATCAACGGTCGCCTGTGCTCCATTGCTATTCTCAACATTCTCAGATGTCATTTTTAGATACTGCCACAAAATAAAAGGTTAATTGACATGTAACATATTATCCCTATATTACGACCGACCAATTAAATAAATACCAAAAAACTTAGGTAGGTCATACTAGCGAAGGAATTCCCCGTCTCTCCCCTCCTAGTTCTATTCTCACATCTTAGCTGTGGATCATATCCTAAGCTTTGATACCAACTGTGACGCCCCCAAAATTAGGTATACATCACCCAACTTGAGTCGCCAGATACATGGTATGTAATTTAAATATAACTTAATAATACAACCTCGTCAGTGTACAATATGACAAAACATAAACTATGAGTTTGAATACAAATATTGTCTACTAGAGATTATACAAACTCAAAAGGAGTCCTCATTACAATTATTATCACACTATTTCACATAATAGTGAGGACTACTAATGCACCATCTAGGACCATCACTCCGATCCCCGATTAGTCCCATTACGTTCTCATTTCCTAAAGAGAATAAAGTGAAAGAAAAGGTGAGCTCAACTAGCCCAAAGAAGAAATATTATGACTAAGATAATGCGAATAATTTATCGTTAGCCTTCAACAAATGTTAAACTGATAAAATATAATAACTATCAAATTTAACTGTAGTGGAACAAGCAATCCATTAGAAGAGTCAAGTAGGAATAAAATCTACTATCTTCTATGATTTAAAAGTTTTTCATCACTTTTATCATTGTGACTCGCCTTAATAAATAATCCACATCATCGAATCACCCCTGCACTACGGCCAAGGATATTCTTTAGTATCACGACCACAAATTATCCATGCACTACGGCTTAATATAATCATGTTTTCATCAACGGTCCTGATCATGCCATAAAACAATTCATATTTGCACTACGGCCAAAGAGAATCCATAGCCATAATCATACCAAAAACTGTCCATCAATGCACTACGGACCAATGAGGACTTTTTCCACATCATTTGTAACATTACGATCATGATTACACCGAATAATCCCTGGTCATAATCATACCAAGTCCATCTATGCACTACAGGCCACAGATGACTTTCAACAAAATATAAACATGAGGATGATGACAATGATATAAGAATTCAATAAAACAAGTTCAAGAATTAATTTATCCAGGAACTGATAACGTTCAAATTGTCAACATGATACTGCTTTGTAGAGTAAAATTCAAGAATGCTCAGAAGAATATTTCCATGAAAAGATACTGGATGAAGCGCAAATATCAAAGATATTCCACTAATTTCATGAGTATAGTTTTAATCAACTGAGTATAATAAAGAATGGAATAACAAAAGAAATCACCATGCATGCGATGAAGACTTGCAAAGCAAGGTTATTCCAAGTAATAATAAAGGATGGAACCAGTCGGCATAAACGCATGTGCATGTGACATTCCGACATAACAATAAATAATGGAACCAGGTCTGGCATAAACGCACAGACAGGATATTCCGACAGAATAATAAACAATGGAACCAGTCCGGCCAGAACGCACGCATGTGATATTCGGCTGTAGAATAATAAATAATGGAACCAGTCCCCCAGAACGCATAGGCGGGATATTCGGCGGAATAATAAAGAACGGAATATTAGAAGAATGTCACCATGTATAGGGTAGCTCAGCGATACAAAAGTTATTCCAATGTAATAATAAATAATGGAATAATAGAAGTTCTCTTCATGAATACAAAAGAAATAATACCCCTTACCATAAAAGAAACTGAATATAAGAGTAGGGAAGTAGCAGAATACTTTTCTATAGGTTCTCTTATAATTCTCTCTCTAGAGTTTCAGTGAATTCGTAAGAAATAATGAAGGAATGAGCTTCTATTTATAGAAGAATGGACTACATAGTAACTAACTTATGAACGGTCCAGATTGATTTACTTTAAACGGACGATCCAGATTGGTTTACTATTAAAACTTAAAACAACGGTCCATATTGATTTACTATTAAAACTTTAAACCAGCGATCCATATTGATTTACTATTATATCTTTCACCAGTGGTCCATATTGATTTACTATTATACCTTCAACCAACGGTCTGAAAAATTAGCACATCTCCTCATGGAATAATATTATACCCAAATACCCGAATGCACAATACTAGAGTGAATAGTAATCGGGTGAATAGTAACTCGTGAATAGTAACTCGTGAATAATAACTCGTTAATAGTAACTCATGAATAGTAACTTGTGAATAGTAACTCATGAATAGTATTCTACACAAAAGTGTCCCGAATAATTCGATGAACAATATATCATATTATGCGGATGATATCGTAACAATAATTGAATCAATAATATTAGAGATATGATGCAAAGAATTATCGTAGCAATAATTGAGTATAACTGAGTGACTTCTCACGTAAGCATCAATAATCAATACCGTGTGCTATTGTGCAACCACGCGTATTACTGTACTTTTAACACCGGGTGTTTCA
Source organism: Panax ginseng (assembly GCA_020205605.1). Lineage (NCBI taxonomy): Eukaryota > Viridiplantae > Streptophyta > Magnoliopsida > Apiales > Araliaceae > Panax > Panax ginseng. The sequence continues at coordinate 34,496,691 of CM035127.1, read as the reverse complement.
ACAGTTAACGGTAAAACTTCCGCCGTTATCTTCATAAAGTATTTTTGTCGTTTTCTCTATCCGAAAATAATTTTGTTGTGGGGTCCACCAATGATTGTTCCGTCGTACGGATATTTCCCGACAAAAAGAATATTCCCCGACCAATCGAATATTATACAACCACTTGCTTACTTTGCAAAATTTGTAAATATTACCCACAACTATAACATTACATCAAATCAACACCATAATATAAAAAAAAATTATTTCGAGAAAATTAAATCTTTATTCATAAAATCTGGGGTCCCACAAACAATTATTGAGTAGTGCATTCTTACATAAGAATCAATAATTGGTGCAATATCATTTGCTACTGTACAACAACGCGTATTACTATGTTTTAACCACCGGGTATTCGAAGCAAGATAATTGGTAACAAGCTGGCCAAGTTATTTATAAATAACTTATACTTGTCATTTCCTTCATCTAATCGCTTCAGTTATGGGGCCCCACAACAAGGTCGCTACATCATACGAATATTCTCGGCAAAGAAGAATATTCCACGACTGCATTTAATATTCTTCGACAACAATGAGTATTTTATAACCACTTGCTTATTTGAGATATTTTCGCATTTTACCCATAACTAACCACATTAATCAAATCAACCCTTACTATTTCAAAATAATAAAAAGAGGAAATTCTATTATATAAAAAAAAATTGGGGTCTTACAATCTCCCCTCCTTATGAAATTTTGTCCTCGAAATTGACGTATGTACCTGGTGTTTCGAAAAGATGAGGATACCTCGCTTTCATTTCCTTTTCCAACTCCCAGGTCATTTCTTCAATAGCATGGTTCCTCCACAAAACTTTAACTTGTGGTATGACCTTTGTGCGTAGGACATGCTCCTTCCTATCCAAGATCTTGATAGGTACCTCTTCGTACGTTAAGTCTTCGGCTATCTCATCCGTTTCTAACTCAATAACGTGGTTTGGGTCTTTCACATATTTACGTAGTTCAAATATATGAAAAACATTATGAACACGAGACATACTTAGAGGTAACGCGAGTCTATAGGCCACATTTCCTACTCGGTCAAGAATCTGGAATGGACCAATAAATCGTGGATTGAGCTTTCCTCTCTTCTCAAATCTTGTAACTCCCTTCCATGGGGCCACACGCAACAATACATGATCCCTAATACTAAATTCCACGTCCTTTCGATGAAGATCCGCATAACTCTTTTGTCGATCATGTGCCGTTTGTATACGTTGTCGAATAGTTTGGATCTTCTCTGTAGTCATTCGTACCAACTCTGGTCCCAACAATGTTGCTTCTCCTACCTCATCCCAACAAACTGGAGAGCGACACTTTCGTCCATACAATGCTTCAAATGGAGCCACACCTATACATGTATGATAACTGTTGTTGTAGGAGAATTCCACCAATGGTAGGTACTTATCCCAACTCCCTTTGAAATCGAGAACACAAAGTCTTAATAGATCTTCAAGAGTTTGAATAGTCCTCTCTGATTTCCCGTCCGTTTGAGGATGGTATGCCGAACTGAACTGTAAATCCGTGCCCATAGCTTTTTGCAAGCTAACCCAAAATCTTGAAGTAAATCTTGGGTCACGATCCGAAACTATAGATACTGGCATGCCATGCACCTCACAATCTCATTTACATACATACTAGTAAGACGTTCAAGGGAATAAGTCTCCCGTAGTGGTAAGAAATGGGCAGATTTGGTTAATCTATCAACAATAACCCAAATCACATTTACGCCTTGAGAAACCGTGGGAAGACCCGTAACGAAATCCATGGTAATGTGTTCCCACTTCCATTTCGGAATCTCAAGTGGTTGCAATGGACCTTTTGGCACTTGATGCTCCGCCTTTACACGTTGACAAGTTAAACACCTCGATATAAACTTCGCGATCTCTCTCTTCATATTGTTCCACCAAAATGTATGTCGAAGATCATGATACATTTTGGTACTCCCAGGATGGATTGAAAACGGTGTGTTGTGTGCCTCCATTATGATTCTATGCTTCAAGTCAGAATTGTTAGGAACACAAAGTCTGGAGTGGACTCGAAGTATTCCTTCTTCATCGATTCTTGCTTCTGGAATAGTACTTACTTGCACTTTCTTCTTCATACGCATCAGCTCCGGGTCCGTGGCTTGAGCAACTTTAACTTTATCGATTAAAGTTTGTTCTATACGTATACTTGACATCATTACATCGGTCCCCGGAGTCTTGAATTCTATCTTCATCATTTGTAAATCACACAAAATAGGCCTTTGTGTTAACAACATCGCACTCGTTCCCGCATATGATCTTCTACTCAACGCGTCGCCTACCACGTTAAGCTTTTCAGGATGGTATTGAATAGTGTGGTCGTAATCTTTCAACAACTCGAGCCAACGTCGTTTGCATGTTGAGTTCCTTTTAGGTGAAGAAATATTTGAGGCTTTTATGGTCTGAATATATCTCCACTTTCTCCCCATATAGATAGTGCCTTCAGATCTTTAGCGCAAAAAACGATTGCGCTAACTCTAGATCATGAGTAGGATAATTCCTCTCATATTCTTTAAGTTGTCGTGAGGCATAGGCTATATGACTTTCCCACGTTGCATAAGAACACATCCTAACCCTTTGCACGAAGCATCATTGAGATAACAAATCCATCCGAACCAGATGGTATTGTCAAAACAGGTGCCAAAATGAGTCTCCTCTTGAGATCTTGGAAACTCTTCTCGTATTCCTCGCTCCATACGAATTTTGTATCTTTACGTGTCAGCTGAGTTAACGGAGTAGCGATTCAAGAAAATCCTTTAACGAATCTCCGATAATAACCAACTAAGCTTAGAAAGCTACATATTTCGATTACCGACTTAGGTTGCTTTCAACTGTGACTCATATCCCAACCTTGGATAGCACGTCACAATGACACCTATCAGTTTACTATCGCACGAATATGGCGTCCCCTACGAAGAGTCTGGCTTCAGTGCATTCCACAAAAGAAGTCACCAGATAGAGGCTCGGTTATCAACTTCTATAGTTGGGTTTTTAACTCCTGAAGTTCAATAGGAGCCATTCGATATAAGATTTTAGAAATGGGTTTTGTACCGGGTTCAAAGTCGATACAAAATTCAATATCACGCTCTTGGAGTAGGCCAGGAAATTTTTCAGGAAATACGTCAGGAAATTTACTAACAACAGAAATATCATTCAAATCTGACGTATTTTTGTTCAAGTCCATAACATAGCTAAGAAAGCTTGACATCCATTTTTCAATAAACAAATGACTTTACGGCTTGATATGAAAGAGTTTGGCTTAAATGGTTTGGTTGCTTGAATTCGAATAACAGATTGCTTAGGAATATGAAAACTAACAACCTTACAAAAGCAATCAATTTGGCATGATGAGTAGTTAACCAATCAATCCCTAAAATCACATCAAAAGCAAGTATCTTTAAAGAGATAAGATCAACAGGTAATGTTATGGTGCCAACTTGGATCAAACAAAATTTATAAACAGTGGATGTAATAAAAGTTTCTCCTAACAGAGTCTCCACAGATAGGTCAAAGTCTAATTTCTCCAGAGTCAAGTTTAAACGTTGAGCACATGCAGGAGAGATAAATGAAAGGGTAGAACCGGTATCTAATAAGGTATAGACTTCGCAAGAATTTATAATTAACTAACCCGTGATACCTTCGTTCAAGTTCCTCGCGTTTTGGGCGATCACGACAAACGCTTCTTCCAGAACCGATTGACTTTGACTTGTTCAGATCCGCCTCTGGTGCCACCGTCCCCAACCTGGACTTAACTTTGCTATAGAGTACATTCCACATCGTTCATTGCTTCGTCGAATTCCTGATCCATAATTTCAATCATTACTCTCTGATCCATATCGAATTGGGGTTGACCGCTCTGCATAGGGTAATTCCGAACTCGATGTTGGATTCTCCCAATTGCTGCCCAAAAAGCGAAATCCATTTCATCTATTTTGGCCTTATTGGATCAGACGTCTTTTTTTACAATATCAACGTGTCGTGTAGCTTTTACCCATGTATCCTCCATTCTCATTCGTTTGGTTGCTTCTTCTTTCATCAGAACTTTGATCATAGCATTCTCAGATTCCAGCTCTAATATCTTATACTCTGCCAAAGAGTGCTTCTGTTCAAGCATCACACATCGGGTAACATAATTTAGAATTGTTGCATCTTTTTGCTCCACGACCGCCTGCCGTTCTTCAGCCTGCTCTTCTAACTCATGAATACGATTTTGTAATTCTAAATTTCGATCATAAAATTCTTCAAATAAATTCTCCTCGGGTTCCTCTTCTTTCTCACTCAAATTGCTACTCTCTGCTACTATCTCGGGTGTAACTATTAATTCTTCACTCACCACATGGATATCTCTAATTCTTTCTTCGCACCGACATCACATTATCTTGGTCATGATTAGAGCTTTCTCCACGGTCTCATTCACTCCATTGTTAATATTCTCAATCGACATTCTCAACATCGCCATAAAACAAGGGTTAATTTAACAAATTAACATATCACATAATATCCATATATTATGAATGACCAACAAATAAGCTTAGGTAGGACACACTAGCGAAGGATTTACTCGTCTCTCCCTCCTAGTTCTATTCCCGATCTCCGCCAGATCATATCCTAAGCTCGATACCAACCGTGACGCCCCCAAAATAGGGTATACAACACCCATTCTCGAAGTCGTCAAAATACATGGTATGTAAACAACTACAACTTTATTAATACAACATAAAAACTGTGAATTTAAATACAAATATTGTCATCTAGACAATATCCACACTCAAATAAGTCCTCATTATAATTATTAATACACTATTTTTACATAATAGTGAGGACTACTAGAACCACTTCTAGAACCATCATTCCACACCCCGACTAGTACTCGCTACATTCTCACCTCTTGAAAAGAAAAATGGAACAACAAGGAAAAGGGTGAGCTCAACTAGCCCAGTAAAGAACATTATAACTAAGATAATATAAAACAAATTATCATTAGTCCTCAACAGGGAAAAATCTAATAGAATACAATAGACAACAAGTTTTAAATCAATATTCGCAGCGGAAATAATAATTCATTAGAAGAGTGAAGTAGAGAATGCAATCTACTATCTTCTATATATGAATTTAAAAGTTCATCGTTGATATTTTATCCCTGTAACATCAATCAATATATATCTGGAATTAAATATTCATCTTTGCACTACACAGCCAAAGATATTCATCGATTTGGTCATGTTCATCTAAACACATGTTCATCTTTTGCACTACGGCCAAAGATATTCATCAGAAAATCATTCATCTTTGCACTACATGCCAAAGATATTCAGTAATATCATCATTTAGGACTGAGGATGATGAAAAATATTTTAAAGAAAACGAATCCAGTGAAACAAAAGAATAAATATTAAGGATTCGTACTTTAAACAATCCAAGTTCAAAAATACTTCATAAATAATCAGAGTGGAGTAAAATTCAAGAATGATCAAAACATGGATACAATCAAAGCTAGTATCCATAATAGATATTTTTGACGAAAGACGAAAATTAAATTTTTTTGTGAATAGTGTCGTATTCGTGAATAGTGTCGTATACGTGAATAGTGTTGTATACGTGAATAGTAACTCCGACACCAAAAGATAGAAGTTCCACAAGAAAATTATCATGCTTCGTGAATAGTACTCGTGAATAGTAACTCATGAATAGTAACCCCGACATGAAAAAGTTCCAAATTTGATAAAAAGTTCCAACCAATATTTCTAAGATAATGATATTGAAGAAATAATATCACTTACGTAAGAAAATAACATCCCTTACCTCGAAAAGACAAGATTTTATACGTGGAATATCGGATATAGTGTTGAAGAGAACTTGCAACCGATATAGCAACACTCAAAGTATCAAAATACTCACAAGAATACACACTCGATAATATAGAGGGAGAAATAGAGAAAACTTCAGTTTACGGTGTGATTTTCAATTCTAACCCAAGATCCTATTTATAGGAAAATGCTTAGAACACCAGCAGTAAAATTTAATAAAATAATAATATTTTATTTTTAATTTCTGAGCCCACCTTGACCATCTCGAATTGACCACCAAATAATGACAAAAACAAAAAAAACGTTTTTGTAATTAAAAATAATTAAAACTTTCAAAACCAATTATTTTAACTACTAACTTCAATAATTCATAATAAATAGCCCTTTTATCAGAAAAATTTAAACCACATGTCTTTTCCATAGGAAATTTCATTATCTACAACTTTGCGTAAGAAAGTTTTCCAAATTCCAAATGAAAATTGACCAAATCCACAAACGGGTGATTTTATTGTGCTATCAAATTTCAAACCAAGAAATGGGGTCCCAAACACACAAAACATGTGTTAATCATTTAATGCAACAAAAATAATCTTCCTCCTCATATACTCATATATCCCTCATTCATTGTAAAAATATCACCATTATTATATTATTAAAATAATATATTTAAATGAATTATTTTATCAGAAAAAGATAAAATATTAATTTTCAACAATTGTCACATTAAAATTTTCTCCATCTATATCCACATAAAATCAATATTTTCTTCATCATATAAATCAATAATTAATTATTCACAAATAATATTACGTAATCACAATACCAAATAAACCAGCAGGTTCCTGTGAAGAGGGGCTTTCCAATAAGAATTTCTCCTTACTGGCGCGCAATTAGGTGACCAAACTTCTCATTAGACAGAACTTTTTAGACATTGCCAATAATATTTTCTAATAATATTATTCAAATAATATGAATTATTGCTTCGATAATGGAGAATATTGTGTAGTGACAGTTATTGAAACAATAGTAATATAGAATATCAATGCAACAATTATTGAATCAATAAAATAAAATATCGAATAAAGAATTATCGTAACAATTATTGAGTAGTGTCTTCTTCACGTAAGAATCAATAATTGGTGCAATACTGGTGTGTCATCTTGCTGTGAACAACGCCAGACATCGTGTGTTTTAACCACGGTATTCCAACAAGATAATCTGCAGTAATAAATCGCGCTGCTATATTTATAAACAACTTATACTTGTCGCTTTCTTCAACTAATCGCTTTCCATTATGGGGCCCACACAATGTCTGCATTGTCAGTCATTTAATATTCCCGACAATGAAGAATATTCCACGACCAAACGAATATTCTCAAACAACAATGAGTATTTTATAACCACTTGCTTATTTGAGATATTTGCGCATTTTACCCATAACTAACCACATTATTCAAATCAACCCTTACTATTTCAAAATAATAAATAGAGGAAATTCCATTATATAAAAAAAAACTTGGGGTCTTGCAATATATATATATGTATATATAAGCAATAAACGCACCAGATGTAAAATCAAGGCTCATCGAACAGAATTCGATAATAATTTATATATGTAAATATATATATATATATATATATATATATATTAAAGCAAAGAACGCACTGCATCAAGTTCAGGCTCATCGAATGAGTTCTATTAACGCTTATATATATAAATAATATATATATATATATATATATATATATATATATATATATATATATATATATATATTGAAGACCCCAGATTTTATGAATAAATATTTAATTTTCTCGAAATAATTTTTTTAATATTATGGTGTGGAGTTGAGATAATGTTATAGTTGTGGGTAGTATTTATAAATTTTACAAAGTATGCAAGTTGTCATATTATATTCGATTGGTCGGAGAATATTCTTTTCGTCGGGGAATATCCGTACGACGGTACAATCATTGGTGGACCCCACAACGGAATTATTGTCGGATTGAGAAAACGACAAAAATATTTTTATGAGTATAATTTGGCGGAAGTGTTACCGTTAAAACCGTTGAACTACTCTCAGTAGTAAAAGTCTGATAATACGCATTGGTTGCATAAGAAGACACGGTATTGATTATTGATGCTTATGTGATAAGTCACTCAGTATTGTTCAATCGGGTATTCAGGACACTTTTTGTGTTAGAGTACTATTCACGAGTTACTATTTACGAGTTACTATTTACGGGTTACTATTCACCTAAATTACTATTCACACAAATAATATTCACTCGGGTATTTGGGGTATTTTTTTATGTCGGAGTACTATTCACGAGTTACTATTCATGGGTTACTATTCACCCGATTACTATTCACTCTAGTATTGTTCACTCGGGTATTTGGGACACTTTTTGTGTCGGGATACTATTCACAGGATACTATTCTCAAATTACTATTCACGGAGTACTATTCACCCGAAAAATATATTTCTTTTCGGTCCAAATCATTTTGAAGTACAATATTATTCCATGAAGAGATGTGCTAATTTTTCAGACCGTTGGTTGAAATTATAATAAAGGTGATAAGTTTTATTTTATTGGCATTATTAATGTAATAAAACAGAAAAGCTTTTTATATAAAACAGAATACTTTTATAATGTTATTCTATAAATAAACTATATTATATTCTATTATGCATAGTATTTTGCATAGTAATATCTTTTTATATAAAAGAATACTTTTATAAAGTTATTTGTTTTATTATACAATAATTAGAATATATTATATTTTATTATGCATAGTGTTTGATAAGTGCGTGATAGTGTTTCAGATAGTAAAATCTTTTATAAAGTTATTCGTTTTATTTGATTATAAATAGAATATATTATATTTTATTTAAAAGATTTTGCTTTTAAATATGGACCGTCGATTAAAGTAAATCAACTGGACCGATTCATGAGTTAGTTACTATGTAGTCCATTTTTCTATAAATAAGCTCATTCCTTCATTATTTCTTACTTAATTCATTGAAACTCTAGAGAGAGAAACTATAGAGAGAGTTTCTTCTATAATCTTGAGCGTATTTCTTTAAAGTTTAAGAAAGCTTTGAGCGTAGTGCAAGTTTTCTTCGAGTATATCCTCGACCTACTAGTCGGAGTACTCTTCTTTCAAAGGTAGGGAATATTATTTGTTGTACTCATAAGGGGTATTCTTTCTTTCTTATTCATGAAGAGAACTTCTGTTATTCCATTCTTTATTATTCTGTTGGAATAACCTGTATACGCGGGATACGCTATACTTGGTGAAATTCTTCTATTATTTCATTCTTTATTATTCTGTTGGAATATCATGTCTGTGAGTTTTACGCCGGACCTGGTTCCATCTTTATTATTATTCTGTTGGAATATCTTGTCTGTGCATTTTACGCCGGACCGATTTCGTCTTTTTATTATTCTGTTGGAATATCTCGCTGCATGCGCTTTTCGCTGACCTAGTTCTATCTTTTTATTATTATTCATTTGAATATATCGTCATGCATGCGTTTTACGGGACTGATTCCGCCCTTATTAGTATTCTCGTTGGAATAACTCATCTCATGCAAGCATCGCATGCATGGTGATTTCGTTGTTATTCCATTCTTTATTATTCATTGGAACATCCGCTCGGCGCGTAATTTCGCCTAACCTGGTTCCGTTATTTAGTATTCGTTGGAATAACATGTCATGCCAAGTACCGCATGCATGGTGATTTCTGTTGTTATTCCATTCTTTATTATTCTCGTTGGAACATCACGCTTGTGCGTAATTTCGCCTTACGGTTCCGTTATTTAGTATTCTCGTTGGAATAACCCGTATCATCACAGGCACCGCATGCATGGTGATTTCATTGTTATTCCATTCTTTATTATTCGTTGGAACATCCTGTCGGTCATGTAATTTTGCCGACCTTGTTCCGTTATTTAGTATTCTCGTTGGAATAACTTTATCATCGTAATCACCGCATGCATGGTGATTTCTTTTGTTATTCCATTCTTTATTATACTCGGTTGGTTAAAGTTTTGACTTCTATACTCCATGAAATTAGTGGAATATCCTTGATATTTGCGCTTCATCCAAAGATCTTTTCATGGAAATATTCTTCCGAGCATTCTTGAATTTTACTCTACAAAGCAAATATCATGTTGACAATTTGGACATTATTAGTTCTGGATAAATTAATTCTTGAACTTGTTTTATTGAATTCTTATATCATTGTCATCATCCTCATGTTTATATTATGTTGAAAGTCATACATGGCTTTGTAGTGCATAGAGGGACTTGGTATGATTATGACTGAGGGATTATTCGGTATAATCATAACCGTAATGTTACAAATGATGTGGAAAAAGTCCTCATTGGTCCGTAGTAGTGCATTGATGGACGTTTTTGGTATGATTATGGTCGTGGATTCTCTTTGGTCAGTAGTGCAAAAATGAATTGTTTTATGGCATGATCGGGAATAGTTAATGAAAACATGATTATCTTTAAGTAGTAGTGCATGGATAATTCGTGGTCGTGATACTAAAAATATCCTTGGGTCAGTAGTGCGGGGGTGATTCGATGATGTGAATTTATTAAAGTCGAGTCCCAAATGATAAAAATGATGAAAAACTTTTTAAATTATAAAAGATAGTAGATTTTATTCTCTACTTGACTCTTCTAATGGATTGCTTGTTCCACTGCAGTTAAACTTGATAGTTATTATATTTTATCGGTTTAACACTATCAAGGCTAACGATAAATTATTTCGCATTATCTTAGTCATAATATTTCTTCTTTGGGCTAGTTGAGCTCACCCTTTCTTTTCTTTATTCTCTTCGTGAAATGAGAACGAAATGGGATGAGTCGGGGAACAGAGTGATGATCCTAGATGTTTGAATTAGTAGTCCTCACTATTCTGTGAAATAGTGTGATAATAAATGTAATGAGGACTCCTTTGAGTTTGGATAATCTCTAGTAGATAATATTTATATTCAAACTCACAGCCTGTGTTTTGTCGTATTGTACACGACTGTTGTATTATTAAGTTGTATTTGAATTTATGTACCATGTAAGTGGCGACCCAAGATGGGTGATGTATACCTAATTTTGGGGGCGTCACACACACACACACACACATATATATATATATATGTATATATATATATACATACATATATATATAAATATATATATATAAAAATAAATAAATGCTCCAGACCGAAGTCTAGGCTCAATCGAGGCATAACTCGATAATGTTAGTCAATATATATATATATATATATATATATATATATATATATATATACACACAAGCTGAAACAAAACCACAGACCAAAGTCCGGGCAAATGCGCGCAAAACGACTCTCAACGTGCAGAAGGGTGTGTGTAGAGATGAAGAGAAGGACTCTAAAGTGTGTGAGAAGGCTTACAGTTGACTGCCAAAGAAGACTTCTATATCTTTAGAGTGGGTAAACATTGGCTTTTGTAGGTACAAAAGAGGCTATATATGAGCCCACAGGTGTTTAAAATGAGAAAGTACACTGCATGGGGTAAGTGCAGAGCAAATTAGGGTGGTTTCCTCATTGTTTTCTCTTGCAAAATGGGCAGTCCGAGCCCTCTATTTATAGATGATTTAGCCGTAGGTGTACTGCTTGGTGGGGTCAGAGGTGTATTACTGCGGTTGGGCCAGCAGTGTACCATAGGCAACCCAGGGGGCCGGATTTTTTGTCGGGTCGTCTTGAAGACGTGCACTCGGCATCTGTCAGAATGTCCACTCGAACTTTAAGAAGTGCAATCCGCATCCGTTTGAGGTATATAGGACCTATTTCGGACCGCCGTTGTCGAGAGTTGTACGATGGCATGGGATTAGAGTTTGTATGAAGTCATTGAAGATGGGATGATGCCCTTCGGTCTTCAAGCTTCAACTTTCATCTGTTACCCCGCACAATAGTCACTTGGGATTAGTTAGTCTTGTGGGACATCGTTGCGTAGAAATGTTGAGACGATGTGGCGTGGCATTGCGTTAGCGAGATGACGATGTTGCCCCTCACTAGTGTTATCGCCGGATTGGGCTGATAAAGCAGACGTTGCTCAGGCTTCACTGAGATTAGACTGCTGCAATTGTTGAAGATCCTCATTGTCATCTTTGAGGTGTGTCTGTCTTCCCGATGTTATCGTCGGGTTGGTACATTGTATCTCTTTGTGAGCGCCAAGATTTGAAGCTGGTCGCATTTGAAACAAGCATTTCCGAAGTTATCGCCGAAACTGCATTCCTTGGGGTTATTACCAAGGTTGGTGGCTATTCCCATGGTTGGGACTGAGACTGAATACCTCGGGGTTATCTCCGAGATTAATCGGTCTTCTCCGGTGTGTGTTCCGGTATTGGATCTGCATGCCTCGGGGTTATATCCGAGGTTGGAATTGTTACTTTCAGAGTGGGCTCCGGGGTTGATGCTGAGCTTTCAGTAGTATCCAGTATGGATATGGATTGTCTTTCAGGGTTTCCTCTTAAAAGATTTAATCGTCCTCCCGCAATGTTAGTAATGACAAAGAAGATGTAAAATTTCGAGTGTCTACAATATAACTTTTAATATTTTAAGGTAAATTTTATTAATAATTTAATATTAATGATATTCGATTTATTTAATAAATATATTAAATAAATAGTTTAAAAATGGTTTTATTAATGTAAAAATCAATTACAAAGGATATACATGGTTTAAAAAATATTTTAAGTTATAATTAATAACTTTTAATATTTTGATGAATAGTAAATTAATATTTAAATATTAATGATAATTATTTAAAATTTATTTTAAATGTTTTAAAAATCATTTAAGGGTAATAAAATGATTTAAAAATATTTTGACTTATTATAAATAACTTTAATAGTTTGACAAATGTTTCATTAATATTTTAATATTATTTAATATTAATGATAATAGAATTATTTAATATTTAAATCATTTAAAAATGATTCCAGTGTTTGAAAAATCATGATAAATTATGATAATTATTTAAAAATTATTATAAGTCAATTAAAAATAATATGAATGATATTTGAATTATCCAGAATAATATTTAAAACACAAAATAGAGTTTTAGACTCGATATTTATCGATAAAGCCATCGGTATACCGGAATGTTTCAGAAATTGATCTGGACTTAGATAGTTTGACTAGATAAGTGTTTGTTTATGATCTAATGACTGATATACATGTGACAATGTGATTAGATTATGTGTTGACTGCAAATAGTAGTACTATATGATATGATATATTATTCTAATCGAAAGAAATAGGTCATTGTATTAAAGATAGAATTAAGTCGTCACTAGTACAAAATCATAAAAAGACAACACTTAAAAGATGATGTTTTTATAAAAAAAATATTGTGATATTTTTTTTATAATATTTTTTAACAAAAACGTTGTAGATACATATAAAAAAAATATTATGTATTTATAAAGGCAATTTTTAATTTTAAATATATAACGTTTAAAAAAAAAAACGTTATTTATATAAAAAACACAATTATTCTGTTTCCTTGATTCGGAACCTTCGGCTACCGCTGTATTTAAACCTTCATCACACATTACCTGTTCCTTGATTAGATTAAGAGGTTCTGTGATGGCTGAATCTCTCATCAGAAAATATGAAGATCACCAGCAATATTGACCTCCCAGCTATTCTTTCTTCTAAAGCCCTAAACCCCCATTCACCAGATTCAGATATTCTTCGTCAAAAACCCACTTCTCGCAAGCCGCCTCACTGGAAGGTGAGGAACCCCGGCCTTCCGGCTTCCGGAGTTCGATTGAAGAGGGACGGAGCTCACGTGGGTAAGCAGAGTAGACCCCTTTGCTCCGCTGGAAGGTCGATAACTATAGAGAGACTACAGATGTTTCGGCTAAGGATGACAAGTCGGTGCCAGAGATTGGTCGAAAGAATGCTCGGAAAACGAGAAAAGGGAGAGAGGCTTCGGTCTCAGCGAGGAAGCTCGCAGTCGGGCTTTGGCGGTTGCAGTTGCCTGAGGTTCCTACTAGAGTAGGCTATAGGCCGGAAAACGACGGGTTAGGGTTTCAGGTATCTTTATTCAAATTTGTACTTTTTGAGGGTGTGATCTTTAGCATTATTTGATTGTTCTCGGAGTAAATCCAATCTGATATTCAAGTCCTCTTCATTACACTATCATGGCATGTGAAGCACATAGGATTTTCAGAGCAATAATAATCTTATGTTTAAGCATTTTGGCCATGTGAAGTTATTGGGTGATGGGGTTTAGTTGATTATGTTGGTCGTCTCAAGCAATTCACTTTCAAAGAATCTTTTGATAATCGGGCTCTTGATCTTTTTTCATCTGTTTTTTTGGTTACTTGAACAATGCTTAGTTTGCTTGTCCTTGTTTCTCATTCCCAAACTTGGTCGTAATTGCTTTCAAAAATTCTATGTACTTGATTCGTCTTTCTAAGTCTCCAATAATATACTGTAGTAATACATTTTCTTGCTGTACTCTGAAAAGTTTGTTGTTATTCTAGATTTGGGATTGGTAGAGAGTTCCAGTTGTGTCGAACTTTGAAACAAGGTTAAGACCCCTGCTGCGGGCTCTGAATTGTGATCAATGGTTTGATGTTGTGGCAATGTCAGCTGAAGTAAGTGATAATTTATTTCTTCTTGTACTTTACCCATCTTCTGGAGTATTCATGGTCCCTCTCTCTCTCAGGTTGCAGCAGAGAAGCCAAATCCCCCAACTTTCCTAAGAGCTTGCGAATTGTTGGATGTGAAACCAAAGGATGCTGTTCATGTAGGTGATGATCGTTGAAATGATATATGGGGTGCAAGAGATGCAGGTTGTGATGCTTGGCTCTGGGGAAGTGATGTCCATTCGTTTAAGAAGGTATTTTGTAAATTTCTCTCTCTAGCCGAATCGATCTTTTGCCTCTGTTCTAGATACCATCTTGTTTTGATATGATCTATTTGTCCTTTAGGTTGTTACTTTTTGTTTGATTGTTCCAATCCCTAAATTAACTGAGCCTACTAAAGCATTCTATTGCTCTAGTTAAATGTAGTATTTCTTTAGTTTAGCAGCACGATCGTGAAGTAGACAGTAATATATAGTCATTTTATGTTTGTTGCTAGTTTCTATTTTTGAAATTTTGAAATCCATGGAGATTGTTCATTCATTTTTGGTATTAGAATTGATGAGAGATGGCAAATTGGAAGTGGAGAATTGATTTACTTATTAGGCGAAATGATCTACTTTCAAGGTTGACTTGTGAAAAAATCAAATTAGGATTATTTGTTGCTTCAGTTAATTGTTTGTGATGAAGTTGTGGGGATGTCAGATAATGTAACACATGTTGTTTGGAACACTGGGAACTAGCCTCTGATATTTATCAATTACTTAATTTCATTTGGGTGAATTACTTGATAACGAAGGTTTAATAATTTATCAAGATGTGTCAAATAAATAGGAGACAAATTTATGTAACAGTTTGGGTGAATTTATGTAACAGTTTTAACTTCCATGATAGGATCTGAAGACAAATTTCAGTCTCAACCACTTGTATATTGTGATTTCAGAAGTTGAAGCGGACACTTTTTAAATATTTTCATGACAAATTTACTTGGCTACTTGTAAATTAATTTGCTCGTTCTGACCCTACTGTTAAATTTGAAAAGCTTTTTGTGTTTGACATGATTCATCAATCTCATTTGCTTTAAATCACATTACGTCATTGTTGAACTCCTTGCACTGATAGGTACTTAGGCATATTTTTATTTTTGTTTTGTATAACAATTAGTTACGTAAAAGCCCTGGATTTTTTAAAAACTTTTGACCTTTTTTTTTGGAAACTGTACAAGTTGATCAAAACATCCGTTATTAAATAGAAAAGGAGAGATAGAAACAAGTAAAGAGACCTTTATAATGACAAGGTAACATTAAGTGCTTAGTTTATTGATGTTGTTGCTGATATATTGTGCTTTTGAGTAACTAATATGAATTTTTGGTTATTCATTCGTTTTACTTACCTTGTTGCGCTAACTTCATCTGATGTATGATGCAGCCAGCATATTGTGTTGTCGTTATTGAATCTGCTGGCAGACAGGTGCCAATGGCATTTCTTGAAAGAATCAAGGAGGACTTCACCAAGAGATATGGTGGGGGCAAAGCTGCAACAGCAGTTGCTAATAGTCTCAACAAAGAGTTTGGGTAATTTACCTCTGCATTCTGGCTGGTATTTTCTTGTTTATAGTTTTTTGAGGTAACCTGTGGAAGATATGTTCTTTAATATAGGCCCAAACAGAAGGAGCAGATGCAATATTGTGTAGATCATCCAGAGGAGATCAGTAAGCTTGCGAAGGTAAAGGCCCATGTTACAGAGGTCAAAGGGGTGATGATGGAAAATATTGAGAAGGTAAGGCATCAGAACTACCTCAGTTGGTTGGTTACCATAAGGAATCTGACGCAGAATTCTTCAAATAGAGTTGCCTAAAAAGGTGGGGAAGTTCACAAACGAGATTTTGTAATTTAATTTTAATATTTATTGAATTAAATAAATATTTTTGATGAGTTAATTATTAGATTAAATAATTAATTGATAAAGTTGTGATAGATTAATTTAATTATATGTGTTATAATTATTAAATTAACGTGGAGAATTTTTATTATTCAAAATATGTCATTATGTGAGCTTATTGAATTATAAGAAATTTTTAATAAGCCTAATATTATTTTAATTAATGAGAAAATTAATAATTTGACATAATTAATAAATGAGAAAATTAATTATGTGACTATGTGAATTAATTAGAAATTATTATATTTTATTTAAATTAAAATAGATAAGATAATTGATTTATTGTGTAAATGGTTGTGACACGATTAAATTATATTACAAAGAATGAATTAGATTAAATGGGATTGAGTTCTTTTAAGGTTAGTCAAACAAGGCTTTAGTGGAGGTCGAGGGCAGTTAATTTATTATCGGTTAGCTGACCACAACTGCGTCAGTTTATAAATTATATACGTATTCTTCTTTTAATTTTTTTAAGTTTGATAAAAACTAGCCAGAGAGAAATTGTGTGTGATTGAAGAAGTATCTGAGAAAGGATCATCTCTACTAATCTACACTCTACGCCTTGGGTAATCTCTTCAACCCAGTTTTAATTTACGTCATTGAAGTTTTTATGAAAAAATGACTTTCAAGTTCTGTTAAAATTTTTGTAGTTGGAAAGGATAACGATTATGTGAATATATGTGTTAATATAACATCATAGCATGTTTTACTATATATTGTATGATTTCATAACATCAGTTTCATAAAAATATGTCGTAGATAGTTTATTCAAAGTTATAGTATGAAAATATGGCCATATGGCCTTACGTACCAAATTTAATACGTTAATCATATGTTGTATCATAAATTTACACTTGTATGTAATTATGTATGTTAAAACAAAGAAGACAAAATTCGAATGGACATATTTGGTGTTATAACAAACCCGTAGTGTTAATTTTCATGTTATGTGTTCAAAACTTTCAAGAACATCAAGAACAGTGAAATTATATAAATTGATTCAAGAATTGTATGTTTTAACTTGTTAAAATCATGCTAGAAGGGTTGAGTAGTAGTTATATGTATATTATAATGTCTGGGTATGTCTAATTTTATGTAGGAAATAAGAAATTGGTAAAAAATGGCATGTTCTGTAATTTTTTATGAACTACAATTTCAGAATCGGTATGGTATCAAATACAGCAATATTCGCAGTATTAAGAACATGGCCATGTGCACGAAAGCCATGCTAATGATGCCATTGACCATCGACTGTGTCGCATAGGGATTAGGCGTGTTGGTGGCATCGCATCGCCACTCTGCAGATTTTCCAGAAATAATTTTTTTTGTAAATTTTTATTTCCAGGAATGTGATAGTAACCTAACCTAATGAACATAAAGATATGTTAGACGTATAATGGGACGTTGAAATAGATTCTTAACATGTCAATAACGCATTTATGTGTGGATATAATTAAGTGAACACATAGTTAGCTTATTGTTCGTGTAGTGTAATATTATGTGATAATAAGTGTGGTAAGTTGACTAAGTATAGTTATAACCAGAATTTAGACAAAAGAATGAACTTATGATGACTAGTTACATTATAATTGACTGGTATTGTGAATGTAAATGGTATGTAGGAGTAAATCAAGGAACGTGTATAATTAACGTGTAATCTACGCACGAGGCAAGTTTCCTAACCCTACTTGCTATCGTTATGCAAGTTTATAAACTTATCTCTTTACATTGAACAAATTCCAGACTTATGTTCTATATCGAGCAAGTTCTTATTATTTATTAATCTTTTCAAAGTATGATTCTGTTATACAATATTTATTCTATTGTATACCTCTTAAGTTTGTTAGTCGATTTAAATATCAGTTATTGTTGAACCTTGTAAGACTAGCGAGCCCTTATTGATTCGATTAGTCCATAGTTGATGAACGTTCTAAATTTCAAAACACTTATTGATTTATCCAAACCAAACTTCCTTTAAATTGATAGAATATAATAGACAACAAGTTTAACTGCAGCGGAACAAACAATCCATTAGAAGAGTCAAGTAGAGCATAAAATCTACTATCTTCTATGATTTAAAAAGTTTTTCATCAACTTTATTGCTGAGACTCAACTTAATAAATAAAATCGAGTCATCCCTGCATCACGGCCAAGGATATTCATGTAATCATCAATGGTCATGATTATACCGAATAATCCCTGGTCATAATTAATGATAATTTATTCTGCATTATCTTAGTCATAATATTTCTTACTGGGCTAGTTGAGCTCACCCTTTCTTTCACTGTTCTCTTCAGGAAATGAGAGCGTAGTCGGGACTAGTCGGAGAACGGAGTGACGGTCCAGATGATAGCATTAGTAGTCCTCACTATTCTGTTAAATAGTGTGACAATAAATATAATGAGGACTCCATTGAGTGTGGATATTATCTAGATGACAATATTCTTATTAAAACTCTTAGATTATGTTTTGTCGTATTTTACACGACTGTTGTATAATTAAGTTGTATTTGAATTTTGTACCATGTATTTGACGACTCAAGATAGGTGATGTATACCTGTTTTGGGGGCGTCACAATTTTGGTCCACCATATCTGAAAAGATAGCCATCATACACCTCTGAAAAGTGGTTGGGGCATTACAAAGACCAAAAGATATCCTCCTGAAAGCGAAAGTACCATGTGGACATGTAAAGGTTGTCTTTTCTTGGTCCTCTAGAGCTATAACAATCTGATTGTAGCCTGAATTCCTGTCTAGAAGATAATAGAACTCATGCCCCGCTAGTCTGTCCAACATTTGATCGATAAAGAGCAGTGGAAAGTGATCTTTCCTTGTAGCTTTATTAAGCCTGCGGTAATCCATGTAGACTCTCCACCCCGTCACTGTTCTTGTCGGAATCAACTCATTGTTCTCATTGGAAATCACGGTCATACCACCTTTCTTCTGAGACACATCGCATCGGGCTCACCCATGAACTATCTGAAATTGGAAATATAATGTTGGTACGGACTCTAATGTCAAACTGAGATGAACAACCCTGTATAGGGATTATTTACGCGTTAGCGTTAAGATATTGTGCACAGTATGGTACTAAGGGTTGATCCCCCAAGTATGCAGAAAGTATAAGAGTCCATAGTCTTTATGGTTGTTAAAGGTTTCAAGTATAACCCTTGATAACCTAGGACATAGTTCAAGGTCTTATGACCCTCAGAAATCTTTTGATTCTTGTTATTCATTCTTGATTCAAAAGTTGAGTTTTATTCCAGAAGTCTTTGATTCACTCGCATGTTATTATATTGTTATTTCATTATTATACTTGTGGGCAATCATGCTCACTCTTGCGTAATAATAACATTGCAGTTAAGAGAGAAAGGTCCGACGAGCCTACTTCTAGCAAAGGCAAGAGCAAGATTAACAAGTGATGAAGACTTGTTGTTTTATGTGATGATGTATTTCTGTTTTAGACTTATGTTAATGTTGTGTAGGATGATTATTTGTTTATGTTTCTGCAGTTAAGATTTAAGGTTTGTATGACCTGGGATTTATGTAATTATTACAAATGATTTATTTCTATCTATTATTGTTTTCTTTTATTATGGGTAGATAGACATATGATGTTTAAATAGTGAACACCAAATCATGTGGGAACGGAAGTACCTGGATTTGGGGGTGTCACAGTTTGGTATCAGAGCCGTAGGTTATGAACCTTAGGTGGGGGAACAACCTTAAGTAGTAGCCTTATAGGAAGAACATAGTGATGGAAAACTCTTATCGAGTTCTAGGAAATGAATTCTTAATTCATTGAAGATAATACAAGACTTTATGTGCTTATGTGTTAAATTATGTGCTCGCTAGTACGATTTAGTAACTAAAACTTTAAATGTGTTGTCTGGATGTCAGATGTTGGAGAAGCTAGTCGAGCTGGGGAGGAGGAACCCCGAGTACCTACAGAGGAGGAGCCCCGAGACATTCATGTCGTCAGGGAGCAGTTGGTACAGAGAGAGCCATCTCCGTTGATCACTGTTGTTGGTCAGGAGCATGAGCCCGAGACTGATCCAGAGGAGGATCTTGAAGAGGAAGAGGAAGAAGAGGAGTTCCCACCGAACTCCATCGATGCTGAGATGTACGACGAGTTATATGACCGTAACGTAGAGTTATGTGATACTGTTCAGGATCTGACTGAGCGGGCGATTATTCAACAAATTACCATCGAGCAGAAGGATAGGGAGGTTGTGACTCTTCACACACGCCTAGGAAACGTGGAATGGGATTTGGTTCACGAGAAGGTTTAAACCAAGGAGAAGACCGAGAAAATAGAGAAGTTGAAGAATGAACTGAAAGAGAGCTCAGCAAGGTTGACCATAACAGAGGAAGTTTGGGTAAGGGAATCATGTCGTGCTAATCTTACAGAAGAAGATTGTCGTGCGAAGAAGGCTAAGCTTGGGGAGACGTGCTTTACACTTCAAAATGCAATGAATGAGGCCCAGGATCGAGTTATGATGTGACGCCCCCAAAATAGGTCCAATCCATCCAACCTATTCTGAGTCGCCAAATACATGGTACAGAAAATAACTATAACTTTATTACTACAATTGTCGTGCAAAATACAAAAACACATATACTGTGAGTTTTAATACCAACTGTGATTCATGTCTCAACTATGGACAACACCTCACATTGATACATTACATAAAGGTACAGTCAATAACTGTTTTAGAAATTAAAATCTTTGGGAAGTGCTCAAGGAAACCTTCGTACATGGGAGGCCATGCGTCTAGGTAATTATGATAGATATCATATGCCCACAGAATTAACCTTGGTTGACCCAATAGACCCCAAAGAAAAACGAGAAGATTACTATCATATTCTTTCCAATGGTGAGTCTTCTCTTGACATATAACTATCTCCACTGTCTCCAGTTGAAAATTATATTTCAAATAAACTCCAAGATCATATAAGTAGTGCTCGTAGATATACTCAGCAAGTGGATGTGCACAACCCTGTCTTATGATAACACGAGGTTGTATGTCATTAGACATCTTGTATGATAGTGGCAAAACACCCTTCCAACGTTGGGTTCGCCTCACCCTATTTGATTCACTAAATATAACTACTAAATGATGTATAAAATACAACACACTTTTCTATCTTTGTTTAGGAGAACTTCTACATCCCCTGTTACTTCCACGCGCTCACCCATTTACACTCTTATTACCTGAAAGGAATTGTGAAGCAAAATGGTGAGCTCAACTAGCCCAGTAAAGAATATCATGACTAAAGATAAATAAATTATCAATAACATTCATCAGTAATAAATCAGAGATTTAGAACATATGGTAGATGATAAAACTTTTCAACCATAGTTGCAGCGGAATGAGCAATCCATTAGAAGAGTCAAATAGACCGTAATGTCTATTATCTTCTCAATGTTAAAAGTCCACCAACAATGTTTTATCCCTGTAACATCAATCAACAGTTCGTGTCCACAATCACGTATATAATTCATAATCATAATTGTAGTTCTAAATTCATCTTCTCATCTAGGACGAAGATAATTTTCATCACATGTCTTTACCTGAAACATCAAAGATCATGGTTATACCAAATCACAGTTGTGACGCCCCCAAAATAGGTATACAACACCCATTCTGAGTCGTCAAAATACATGATACATAAACAACTACAACTTTATTAATACAACATAAAAACTGTGAGTTTAAATACAAATATTGTTATCTAGACAATATCTACACTCAAATAAGTCCTCATTATAATTATTAATACACTATTTTTACAGAATAGTGAGGACTACTAGAACCACTTCTAGAACCATCATTCCACACCCCGACTAGTACTCGCTACATTCTCGCCTCCTGAGAAGAAAAATGGAACAACAAGTAAAAGGGTGAGCTCAACTAGCCTAGTAAAGAACATTATGACTAAGATAATATAAAACAAATTATCATTAGTCCTCAACAGGGAAAAATCTAATAGAATACAATAGACAACAAGTTTTAAATCAATATTCGCAGCGAAAATAATAATTCATTAGAAGAGTGAAGTAGAGAATGCAATCTACTATCTTCTATATATGAATTTAAAAGTTCTTCGTTGATATTTTATCCCTGTAACATTAATCAATATATATCTGGAATTAAATATTCATCTTTGCACTACAGACCAAAGATATTCATCAGTTGGTTATGTTCATCTAAACACCTGTTCATCTTTGCACTACGGGCCAAAGATATTCATCAGAAAATCATTCATCTTTGCACTACATGCCAAAGATATTCAGTAATATCATCATTTAGGACGGAGAATGATGAAAAATATTTTAAAGAAAACGAATCCAGTGAAACAAAAGAATAAATATTAAGGATTCGTACTTTAAACAATTCAAGTTCAAAAATACTTCATAAATAATCAGAGTGGAGTAAAATTCAAGAATGATCAAAACATGGATACAATCAAAGCTAGTATCCATAATAGATATTTTTGACGAAAAACAAAAATTTTAATTTTTCTGTGAATAGTGTCGTATTCATGAATAATGTCGTATACGTGAATAGTATCGTATACGTGAATAGTAACTCCGACACCAAAAGATAGAAATTCTACAAGAAAATCATCATGCTTCGTGAATAGTACTTGTAAATAGTAACTCATGAATAGTAACTCGTGAATAGTAACTCATGAAAAGTAACCCCGACATGAAAAAGTTCTAAATTTGATAAAAATTTCCAACCAATATTTTGGCATAATGATATTGAAGAAATAATATCACTTAAGAAGAAAATAACATCCCTTACCTCGAAAAGACAATATTTCTGACTGGAATACTGGATATAGTGCTGAAGGGAACTTGCACGGTATAGTAACACTCAAGGTATCAAAATACTCACATGAATACACTCGATAATATAGAGAGAGAAATAGAGAGAAAATTTCAGTTTCTGGTGTGATTTTCAATTCTAACCTAAGCACTCTATTTATAGGAAAATGCTTAGAACACCAAAACAGAAAATTTAATAAAATAATAATATTTTATTTTTAATTTCCTTAGCCCACCTTGACCATCTGAATTCAGCCACCAAATAATGACAAAAACCAAAAAAACGTTTTTTGTAATTAAAAATAATTAAAACTTTCAAAAACCAATTATTTCGGAACTACGAAACTTCAATAATTCATAATAAATAGCCCTTTTATCAGAAAAATTCGAACCACATGTCATTTCCATAGGAAATTTCATTATCTACAACTTTGCAGAAGAAAGTTTTTCCAAATTCCAAACAGAAATTGACCGAAATCCACAAACGGATGATTTTACATGCTATAATCAAATTTCAGCCAAGAAATGGGGTCCACCGACACACAAAACATGTGCTAATTATTTAATGCAACAAAAATACTCTTCCTCCTCATATAGTCATATATCCCTCATTCATTGTAAAAATATCACCATTATTATATTATTAAAATAATATATTTAAATGAATTATTTTATCAAGAAAAAGATAAAATATTAATTTTCAACAATTGTCACATAAAAATTTTCTCCATCTATATCCACATAAAATCAATATTTTCTTCATCATATAAATCAATAATTTATTATTCACAAAAAATATTTCCAGAATCACAATACCGACAATGAGCAGGTTCCGGAAGAGGGGGCTTTCCAATAAGAATTTCTCCTTACTGGCGCGCAATTAGGTGACCAAACTTCGCATTAGACAGAACTTTTTAGATATTGCCAATAATGTTTTCTAATAATATTATTCAAATAATATGAATTATTGCTTCGATAATGGAGAATACTGTGTAGTGACAATTATTGAAACAATAGTAATATAGAATATCAATGCAACAATTATTGAATCAATAAAATAAAATATTGAACAGTAATTACTGTAACAATTATTGAGTAGTGCCTTCTTACGTAAGAATCAATAATTGGTGCAATACCGTGTGTTATTGTGCAACAACGCGTATTACTGTGTTTTAACCACCGGGTATTCCAACAAAGATTAACTGTGAATAATCGCTACCGTTATTTATAAACAACTTATACTTGTCGTTTTCTTCATCCAATCGCTTTCAGTTATGGGGCCCACACAAGGCTGCGCTAAGTAAATCACGAATATTCCTACACAAAGAGAAGAATATTCCACGACCAAACGAATATTCTCCGACAACAACAATGAGTATTTTATAACCACTTGCTTATTTGAGATATTTGCGCATTTTACCCATAACTAACCACATTAATCAAATCAACCCTTACTATTACAAAATAATAAATAGAGGAAATTCCATTATATAAATAAAAAAATTTGGGGTCTTATAATCTCCCCTCCTTATGAAATTTCGTCCTTGAAATTGATGTACGTATCTGGTATTTTGAAAAGATGAGGATACCTCGCTTTCATTTCCTTTTCCAACTCCCAGGTCATTTCTTCAATAGCATGGTTCCTCCACAAAACTTTAACTTGTGGTATGACCTTTGTGCGTAGGACATGCTCCTTCCTATCCAAGTTCTTGACAGGTACCTCTTCGTGCGTTAAGTCTTCGGCTATCTCGTCCGGTTCTAACTCAATAACGTGGTTTGGGTCTTTCACATATTTATATAGTACAGATATATGAAAAACATTATGAACACGAGACATACTTGGAGGTAACGCGAGTCTATAGGCCACATTTTCTACTCGGTCAAGAATCTGGAATGGACCAATAAATCATGGATTGAGCTTTCCTCTCTTCCTAAATTTTGTAACTCCCTTCCATGGGGCCACACACAACAATACATGATCCCCAATACTAAATTTCACGTCCTTTCGATGAAGATCCGCATAACTCTTTTGTCGATCCTGTGCCATTTGTATACGTTGTCGAATCGTTTGGATCTTCTCTGTAGTCATTCGTACCAACTCTGGTCCCAAAAACGTTGCTTCTCCTATCTCATCCCAACATACTGGAGAGCGACACTTTCGTCTATACAATGCTTCAAATGGAGCCACACCTATACTTGCCTGATAACTGTTGTTGTAGGAGAATTCCACCAATGGTAGGTACTTACCCCAACTCCCTTTGAAATCGAGAACACAAAGTCTTAATAGATCTTCAAGAGTTTGAATAGTCCTCTCTGATTGCCCGTCCGTTTGAGGATGGTATGCCGAACTGAACCGTAAATCCGTGCCCATAGCTTTTTGCAAGCTAACCCAAAATCTTGAAGTGAATCATGGGTCACGATCCGAAACTATAGATACTGGCATGCCATGCAACTTCACAATCTCATTTACGTATATACTAGCAAGACGTTCAAGGGAATAAGTCTCCCGTAGTGGTAAGAAATGGGCAGACTTGGTTAATCTATCAACAATAACCCAAATCGCATTTATGCCTTGAGAAACCGTGGAAGACCTGCAATTTAAATCCATGGAAATGTGTTCCCACTTCCATTTCGGAATCTCAAGTGGTTGCAATGGACCTTTTGGCACTTGATGCTCCGCCTTTACACGTTGACAAGTTAAACACCTCGATATAAACTTCGCGATCTCTCTCTTCATATTGTTCCACCAAAATGTATGTCGAAGATCATGATACATTTTGGTACTCCCAGGATGGATTGCAAATGGTGTGTTGTGTGCCTCCATCATGATTCTATGCTTCAAGTCAGAATCGTTAGGAACACAAAGTCTGGAGTGGACTCGAAGTATTCCTTCTTCATCGATTCTTGCTTCTGGAATAGTACCTACTTGCACTTTCTTCTTCATACGCATCAGCTCCGGGTCCGTGGCTTGAGCAACTTTAACTTTATCGATTAAAGTTGGTTCTATACGTATACTTGACATCATTGCATGGGTCCCCGGAGTCTTGAATTCTATCTTCATCATTTGTAAATCACACAAAATAGGCCTTTGTGTTAACAACATCGCACTCGTTCCCGCATATGATTTTCAACTCAACGCGTCAGCTACCACGTTCGCTTTTCCAGGATGGTATTGAATAGTGTGGTCGTAATCTTTCAACAGCTCGAGCCAACGTCGTTGCCGCATGTTGAGTTCCTTTTGGGTGAAGAAATATTTGAGGCTTTTATGGTCTGAATATATCTCCACTTTCTCCCCATATAGATAGTGCCTTCAGATCTTTAGCGCGAAAACGACTGCTGCCAACTCTAGATCATGAGTAGGATAATTCCTCTCATATTCTTCAAGTTTTCGCGAGGCATAGGCTATGACTTTCCCACGTTGCATGAGAACACATCCTAACCCTTTGCCTGAAGCATCGCTGTAAATAACAAATCCATCCGAACCAGATGGTATTGTCAAAACAAGTGCCAAAATGAGTCTCCTCTTGAGATCTTGGAAACTCTTCTCGCATTCCTCGCTCCATACGAATTTTGTATCTTTACGAGTCAGCTGAGTTAACGGAGTAGCGATTCGAGAAAATCCTTTAACGAATCTCCGATAATAACCAACTAAGCCTAGAAAGCTACATATTTCGATTACCGACTTAGGTTGCTCTCAACTGTGACTCATATCCCAACCTTGGATAGCACGTCACAATGACACCTATCAGTTTACTATCGCATCTAATATGGCGCCCCCTACGAAGAGTCCGGCAGCCGGTGCATTCCACAAAAGAAGTCACCAGATAG
This sequence comes from Panax ginseng, assembly GCA_020205605.1. NCBI lineage: Eukaryota > Viridiplantae > Streptophyta > Magnoliopsida > Apiales > Araliaceae > Panax > Panax ginseng. Next base: position 34,469,567 of record CM035127.1, on the reverse strand, counting down.
AGGCTCAAGTTATCAACTTCTATAGTTGGGTTTTAACTCCTGAAGTTCAATAGGAGCCATTCGATATGAGATTTTAGAAATGGGTTTTGTACCGGGTTCAAAGTCGATACAAAATTCAATATCACGTTCTGGGAGTAGGCCAGGAAATTTTTCAGGAAATACGTCAGGAAAATTACTAACAACAGAAATATCATTCAAATCTAACGTATTTTTGTTCAAGTCCATAACATAGCTAAGAAAGCTTGACATCCGTTTTTCAATAAACGAATGACTTTTACGGCTTGATATGAAAGAGTTTGACTTAAATGGTTTGGTTGCTTGAATTCGAATAACAGGTTGCTTAGGAATATGAAAACTAACAACCTTACAAAAGCAATCAATTTGGCATGATGAGTAGTTAACCAATCAATCCCTAAAATCACATCAAAAGCAAGTATCTTTAAAGAGATAAGATCAACAGGTAATGTGATGGTGCCAACTTGGATCAAACAAAATTTATAAACAGTGGATGTAATAAAAGTTTCTCCTAACAGAGTCTCCACAGATAGGTCAAAGTCTAATTTCTCCAGAGTCAAGTTTAAACGTTGAGCACAAGCAGGAGAGATAAATAAAAGGGTAGAACCGGTATCTAATAAGGTATAGACTTCGCAAGAATTTATAATTAACTAACCCGTGATACCTTCGTTCAAGTTCCTCGCGTTTTGGGCAGTCACGACAAACGCTCTTCCAGGAACCGTTGACTTTGACTTGTTCGTATCCGCCTCTGGTGCCACCGTCCCAACTGGACTTAACTTTACTATAGAGTACATTCCACCCGTCATTGCTTCATCGAATTCCTGATCCATGATTTCAATCATTACTCTCCGATCCATATCAAATTGGGGTTGACCGCTCTGCATAGGGTAATTCCGAACTCGATGTTCGATTCTCCCAATTCTTTGTCAAAAAAAGAAATCCATTTAATCTATTTTGGCCTTATTGGATCGGACGTCTTTTTCTACAATATCAACGTGTCGTGTAGCTTTTACCCATGCATCCTCCATTTCTCATTCGTTTGGTTGCTTCTTCTTTCATCGAACTTTGATCATAGCATTCTCGATTTCAACTCTAATATCTTATACTCGCTAAAGAGTGCTTACGTTTCAAGCATCGTACATCGGGTAACACAATTTAGAATTGTTGCATCTCTTTGCTCCACGCCGCTTTTTAGTTCTTGACTCGCTTCTTCTAACTCATGAATACGATTTTGTAATTCTAAATTTCGATCATAAAATTCTTCAAATAAATTCTCCTCAGGTTCCTCTTCTTCCTCTTCTTCCTCACTCTCAGCTGCTACCTCTGCGACTATCTCGGGTGCAACTATTAATTCTTCACTCACCACATGGGTATCTCTAATTCTTTCTTCGCCTGACATCACATTATCTTGGTTGGCGATTAGAGCTTTCTCCACGGTTTCATTCACTCCATTGTTAATATTCTTAGTCGACATTCTTAAATACTGCCATAAAACAAGGGTTAATTTAACAAATTAACATATCACATAATATCCCTATATTATGACCGACCAACAAATAAGCTTAGGTAGGACACACTAGTGAAGGATTTACTCGTCTCTCCCCTCCTAGTTCTATTCCTCGATCTCCGCCAGAGATCATATCCCTAAGCTCTGATACCAACTGTGACACCCCCAAAAAAGGTATACAACACCCATTCTGAGTCGTCAAAATACATGGTACAGAAACAACTATAACTTTATTAATACAACATAAAAACTGTGAGTTTAAATACAAATATTGTCATCTAGACAATATCCATACTCAAATAAGTCCTCATTACAATTATTAATACACTATTTTTACAGAATAGTGAGGACTACTAGAACCACTTCTAGAACCATCATTCCACACCCCGACTAGTACTCGCTACATTCTCGCCTCCTGAGAAGAAAAATGGAACAACAAGGAAAAGGGTGAGCTCAACTAGTCCAGTAAAGAACATTATGACTAAGATAATATAAAACAAATTATCATTAGTCCTCAACAGGAAAAAATCTAATAGAATACAATAGACAACAAGTTTTGAATCAATATTCGCAGCGGAAATAATAATTCATTAGAAGAGTGAAGTAGAGAATGCAATCTACTATCTTCTATATATGAATTTAAAAGTTCATCATTGATATTTTATCCCTGTAACATCAATCAATATATATCTAGAATTAAATATTCATCTTTGCACTACAGGCCAAAGATATTCATCAGTTGGTCATGTTCATCTAAACACAAGTTCATCTTTGTACTACGGGCCAAAGATATTCATCAGAAAATCATTCATCTTTGCACTACATGCCAAAGATATTCAGTAATATCATCATTTAGGACGGAGGATGATGGAAACTATTTTAAAGAAAACGAATCCAGTGAAACAAAAGAATAAATATTAAGGATTCGTACTTTAAACAATCAAGTTCAAAAATACTTCATAAATAACCGAGTGGAGTAAAATTCAAGAATGATCAAAACATGGATACAATCAAAGCTAGTATCCATAATAGATATTTTGATTGAAAAACGAAAATTAAATTTTTACGTGAATAGTGGTCGTATTCGTGAATAGTCTTTGTGTAACGTGAATAGTGTCGTATACGTGAATAGTAACTCAGACACCAAAAGATAGAAATTCCACAAGAAAATCATCATGCTTCGTGAATAGTACTCGTGAATAGTAACTCGTGAATAGTAACTCATGAATAATAACTCATGAATAGTAAACCCAGACATAAAAAAGTTCTAAATTTGATAAAAAGTTCCAACCAATATTTTAAGCATAATGATATTGAAGAAATAATATCACTTACGAAGAAAATAACATCCTTACCTCGAAAAAGCGATGACTTCGATTTGGAATAATGGATATAGTCTTTGAAGGAACTTGCAATCAGATAGCAACACTCAAAGTATCAAAATACTCACAAGAATACACTCGATAATATAGAGAGAGAAATAGAGAAAACTTTTTAACGGTGTGATTTTCAATTCTAACCCAAGCACCTATTTATAGGAAAATGCTTAGAACACCAAAGCGTAAAATTAAATAAAATAATAATCTTTTATTTTTAATTTCCTTAGCCCACCTTGACCATACGAATTCATGACCACCAAATAATGACAAAAACCAAAAAAACGTTTTTTGTAATTAAAAATAATTAAAACTTTCAAAAACCAATTATTTCAGAACTACAGAACTTCAATAATTTATAATAAATAGCCCTTTTATCAGAAAAATTCGAACCACATTTTTTTTGCATAGGAAATTTCATTATCTACAACTTTGCAGAAGAAAGTTTTTCCAAATTCCAAACAAAAAATGACCGAAATCCATAAACGGGTGATTTTACAGGCTATAATCAAATTTCAGCCAAGAAATGGGGTCCACCGACACACAAAACATGTGTTAATCATTTAATGCAACAAAAATACTCTTCCTCCTCATATACTCATATATCCCTCATTCATTGTAAAAATATCACCATTATTATATTATTAAAATAATATATTTAAATGAATTATTTTATCAGAAAAAGATAAAATATTAATTTTCAACAATTGTCACATTAAAAAATTTTCTCCATCTATATCCACATAAAATTAATATTTTTCTCATCATATAAATCAATAATTAATTATTCACAAATAATATTACGAGAATCACGATATCGATAAACCCAGCGCGGTTCAGAAAGAGGGGCTTTCAATAAGAATTCTCCTTCTTGGCAGCGCAATTAGGTGACCAAACCTCTCCTTAAACAGAACTTTCTAGACATTGCCAATAATATTTTCTAATAATATTATTCAGATAATATGAATTATTGCTTCGATAATGGAGAATACTGTGTAGTGACAATTATTGAAACAATAGTAATATAGAATATCAATGCAACAATTATTGAATCAATAAAATAAAATATTGAACAGTAATTACTGTAACAATTATTGAGTAGTGCCTTCTTACGTAAGAATCAATAATTGGTGCAATACCGTGTGCTCTTCTTGTGCAACAACGCGACATCTTGTGTTTTAACCACGGGTATTCTAACAAGATAATTGGTGAATAAGCGCTACTGATTATTTATAAACAACTTTTACTTGTCATTTTCTTCATCCAATCGCTTTCCGTTATGGGGCCCACACAACAAGGTCTGCCGTCGCATTTAATATTCCCGACAAAGAAGAATATTCCACCGACCAAAACGAATATTCTCAAACAACAATGAGTATTTTATAACCACTTGCTTATTTGAGATATTTGCAAGATTTTACCCATAACTAACTTTGTAATAATCCAAAATTTTATTTGTAATTTAAAATATTTATTAAATTAAATAAATATTTTATTTATGTGATTGTTGTTAGTATATATTTGTGAATTAAATAATACTCTAATTTAATTTAACAGTTAGAGAGTTGTTAAAGATTACATGAGTTGCTATATTGATGTCGTAATTTAATAATTAAAGTGATATATTAATTGTTAAATAAAATTATAATGAGATTATAATTTTGTGATATTTGGTTAAGTGAGAAATTTATTTAGTATGTGGTAATTAGTTTATTTAATTAAGATTGGATATGAAAATCCAAGTAAACAATGTGGGACAATAAACTATATTTATTAAAAGAGTTTTAATTTGATTTTACCAAACAAAACCTTAGAGCTTTTGAAATTCTTATTTTAATCTTGTTTTGCCAAAAAGGCTTAAGGAATGATTAAGTCATTATTTTAATATGGTTTTGCCAAACAAGCCTTAGGGCATTAAAAATTCTAATTTTTGTAACTTATATATTAAATTGATAATAAGTATATGTAATTATATTGGGAGTTACATATTCTATAATTATATGTGTTATATGTATATTGTATATACACTAAGTTATGTTAATTTTTTTAAACCTAAGTGTAAATTAAGAACAATAGAGAGAGAAAGGAGGCTGCATATTTCGGTAGTTATAGGGAGTCTAGGAGGGGTCTTGGATCTTCATACAACTTAAAATCATAAGCTACTTTGAAGGATCAAGAAGGCTTGCAAGAAGAAAAAGGTATGAAAATGAAAGTTTTCACTTTTTGGGCTCTTTTTGTTAGATCTTTATGAACCAAACAACTTTTGTTTTGGATCATTAAAAACTCATGATTTACATGAGTATTGGTATTTTATATGTGTATCAATGTATTTTTGAAATCAAAAGTTAGATCCAAAGTGAGGAAATCAAGTTTTGTACCAAAAGGTTTAAGAAAAAGCTTTCCTTTGTATGCTATATATATTTTTATGTTAGATTCTTTGGGTTCATGTGATTAATGGTTTAAAACATGTTAGCATGCTAGATACATGAGTTAAGGGCAAAATTCCTTTGGAATCACTCAAATATGTTAAGAAATGAACAAGTTATGAATTAAATCCCAAACTACCTTAACTGTTGAACACAAGCTACTGATCAGTCATTTCTGTCCATTTTTCCGGGACTAAAACAGAACCAAAATAGATATTTGATACATGGAAACTGTAGTTCGGGAAATTACGAATCCAACGATACCTATTGGACCTAAATCCGATTTGTAGATTTAGTTTTATAAGCGTTTCCGTTAAGGACCCCAAATCTGGAAAATGAACCAACTGTTGAAGAAAACCTTGCGGACCAGTCACTTTGGGCCTGATTTCAGGGACCTAGACAGATTGGAATTTGGCGTTTGATAACTGAAAACTGTAGTTCAAGAAGATACGGATCCAAGGAGTTTGATTGGGCCTCAATCGGAGTTGTGGATCTCGTAATACAAGCGTTTCTGTAAAAGACTCCAATACTGAAAATGTTTACAAGGTATGTAATGGTCAGTCGGTAGTGGCCTGTTTTCAGGGTGCTATGCTGTGCCAAATGGACCGTTTCTTGAGCCTAAAACGTAGCTCGGGAAGTTACGGTTCTAACAATACAAAGTGGGCCCAAATCGGACTTGTAGATCACCGTCTACAAGTGTTTCTGTGGAGGACCCCAACTTTAAACGAAAATTATAGAATAAATAGAAAATAAATATTAGAAATTCATAATAAATTTGTAAAAATTATTTTAAAGCCTAAAAATGGGTTTTTTAATAATTTGGAATATATTTCACTGATATTTTAATATTTTTAAATATTAATGATAGTTAATTTATTTAATTATTATATTAAATAAATTACATAAAAATGATTTTAATAGTTTAAAAATCATTTGAAATTATATTAAAGTGTAAGGAAATATTTTAAGTTATTTTAATGACTTTTAATATTTTGTAATAAATTTCATTAATAAATTAATATTAATGATAATGGAATTAAGTAGTATTTAATTCATATTAATATGATATTAAATAATAATTATCGAAAATTATTATAAGTGATTGAAAAATATTTTGACTGAAAATGAAATTATCTAAGGTAAATGTAAAGCATTTAGGCAAAGTCTTATGGAAATTAGACTCATGAATTATCCGACTAGACTTTTTGGGATGTCGAAATTATACCGAATTCAACTCGCATGAAATAGTTTGACTTGACAACCTAATTTTAGGTATTTTATGTAATCGATATGATTATGTGGTAATTTGTTAGGTTATATTATAATCGATTTAATAAAGATTATACTTGTGATGATATTCTAATATTTGGAGATCGGTATTATCTATATTAGGTCTTTGAAAAAGCGATATAGGTTAAGAATTGTGAATCAATGGTACAAAAAGTTCTCTAACTCGATCTCGAATTGATATTTTTGAAATATGCTTGGGGTTAATCATTACTGATTATACCATGTCTATGAATTATTGAATCTCACTCTGTGCACATTTCATGTATTCATCAGGTATGAAAGGCTGATCACCTTTATTACCATTTGGTTTAGTTGATTTATTCATGTTCATTATTCGTTCAACTATGAAAATTTATTCATGCTCTTTCGCAATGTATATATTGTAGAAAGTTAGCCAACTTATTGTTCAATTCTTTCGATCATGATATATCCTTAATTGAACTTATACTTGCTGGGCAAAATTGTTGCTCACCCTTACTATATCATGATAAACATTGCAGATTATGACGAATCACGCTTCACATGAGAAAAGTCCAAGACAATGACTTTGGATTATATATAATAAACTAAATTTGTAACAGTAATGTATGATAATAACTTTGTATGTCTTATAGGATATTGATTTAGGTATTATGTGAAGGTTCTCGACCTTGGGGATAGTGTGTAATATTTAATGTATAAATAATTTATGTTTATATCTTCCGCAATAGTTATAGAAATAGTACATCGGATTCGTGGTGATTTAGGACCCGAATCTGGGGATGTTACAGTTGGTATCAAAGCTGTAGGTTATAAACCTTAGGTAGGAGTACCTTAGGCTATAACCTTAGAGAAGAGAGGTGAAGATAATGAACGAATACGCTCAAATAGAGTTTGAACAATAAGAAGTAATTTAAGAAATATATAAAGAAGGGATGAAAACATGCGTGAGAGGATTCAAAGAAGAATCTCAGCAGAGTTATGGAGTTACCCAACCCAATAATAAGAATGTAAGGTGATAACAAATAGACAATGTCTATAAGAAGAGATTGGTAACGGGTTAAGAATGAAAAGTTATAGTTAAGTATGGTACAGTTGTACTCTTTAGTAGTTGAGGTATGGTATTTGGGCTAAACGATTCCTTCATAGAGCTTGAGGTATATACTGAACTAGTAACTCGGAACCTAGTTTGTTGGTTGTTTGTGGGAAACCACTCAGCATACCATATTGAAACTATTAGAGACTCGATGTGTACCAAGTGTAGAAATGGATACATATGATGAAAGTGTAGAACTCGAATGAAATTTTGAGCGATGTAAATGAAGTTAGAAATTCTTAAAGGAAGAATTTTTTTTATAACAAGAAGATTCAAAGAAGAATCTAAGAGATATAAAGATAAGAAATGGGAGTTTCCTAACTCCAAAAGCCAAGATAACGTAATAATGTAAGTAAATGATGAAAAAAGAGAAAGAAAGAAGATCGTAAAACAAAACAATCACGAGTTAAGAAAATAATTTTAAGGAGATGATTATAGAATAAGATCACGACGTGGTCTCGTTTAAGGTTATAAAGAAAGATGGTCTATAATGTTTGAATAATTATAGCTTAATGTTATGAAGATGGAGTACTATGAAATAGTACGAGATAACTCATGAGGAGTTATAGATGATGTGATACGAGGAATTCGTATCGAGCAAAGAGCAAGTTATAAGCAAGATAGAGTTAGGTGGGATTTCAATTGAGGACTCATATGATGGCTGAGTTGTACAAACCTTTGTATGGGCGAGGGTTTTGTGCTTGCACTCAGTTTATCACATTGATAATCATTGGAATGTTTGTGTCTCACTATTTGCTATATGCCTGTTGAGAAGGTGATTCTTTTCTCATGTGTATAACAGATAGGTAGAGTATAGTTAGAGAATATTATAAGGTTAAGTGCGAGTTCTTAAAACTCATACTTATGGTAGGTTCATGACTCAAAATTATATGGTATGTTTTTGAACCCCTCAACGAATGGACGCCTATGGTCTGACTAGGATAAGTTCTTAAACTCATATGATTATGGCAAGTTCCTGAACTCATAACGTGTGGTAAGTTTGTTTAACCGGGTATAGATAAGTGTAAATGGAGTATTGAGGATGATAGGAATAGATAGACCTATTAAGCAATGGATCATTATAGAAAGTGGAGTTGATGGTGGAAACATAGGTACTCTAAATCTACTAGCTATGCTAGACTTTTGAAATTTATTGACTTCGTGCTGATGTTTACACTTATATTTTCTTGAAAAACATTGGATCAAATGATGGAACCAATGAGTTTAAACGACAATACTGTTATTCGTATGTCTATGCTAATTGCTTCAGCTAGACAAAAATGATTTGTAATATATCAAAATGTATTTTATATCATTAATGCATCATGTAACCTGGTGCAAAGATGATAAAAACGATGGAGTCATCAATGCAGTATTACCTAGTGTTGGATGTGATCTAAGGATCGTCAACCCACTATGGTATGATGTAGTATGATAAAATCACCAAATGACAGAATCCTCAACGGAATGTAAATACAGTACGGTATCATGACGTCATAAAAAGATTTTTGAGATTTCTTTAAGATATGAGAATATATATATATATGTATATTTCGATTGATGTCCGAATTGTTGTAAAAGTCTATGCTATTTGATTCAGCTAGACGAATATTGAAAGATGTTCATGAAATTCAAGCGTTTATTGAAAAGTTATGCCAAACCAAATTGTTTGTGCGGATTCAGATGTTGAAAAGCTGAGGTGAACAACCCTATAAGGGGACATGTTTTCGGGGACAATGGTTCCTAGCGTAACGCATATAGTCGTTACAAAACACTACGTTGCGGCCCAACGTAATGGTACAATAGGCTGGCCACCTAGTGTACGTGAGGAGGGTGTTTTCAGTCTTTATGATTGATAAACACTCTGGTTTGCAGTGTGAAGGATTGAGTTGAAGCACTAGTAAACCGAGAATAGAGTTCACGGTCTTGTGACCCCTCAGCATGATTTGGAATCTTTTAAAATTCCTGAGTTATTCATACTTCTTCCCAATTATTGAGCAATTGTGGAAGATTCTTGCAATTCTAAAAGGTGAATGTGGTAAGGATGATATTCCTTAGAAAGAAGTAAGTCGTAGAATGCGACACTGAATGATGAATATATGGAATAGGTGAGAAAAGAAATTTTGAAATGAGAAGGAGATGAGTTATCAAAGAATAATGTAAATTTCTTAATAGAAAAGTTTAATAATTGAAGAACGACCTTTGTGGAAAGAAGTGGTTATAAAACCCAATGAGTGAATAAACTATTAACGTAAAATCTATTTTGATAGAATGAATGAATAAAGATTAATAAATAAAAATTTCGAAGACGAAATTCTTAGAAGAATTGGTGAATGTAATATCCCGAGTGTTTATGATAACAATCTTTAGAAAAGGAAATAAATGGATTAAAGAATATATAATACTCAGAATATAATTGAGTTAAAGTGAAAATTATGAAATAAAACCTAGAATTTGTTGAAGAAATGAATGTAGTAGGAAATATAAAACCTATATTAAGGTCATTAAGTGTGTTGAACTTATTCAATGAAGAGATTTGACGAAAACCCGAGTAAGGTAGGGTTTGGTGATTAGAGGACGGAATCCTTATAAGGAAGGAAGAATGTGACGAATGAATTTTTTGAGTTGTGATTCTGGGGACAGAATCCTTGTAAGAAGGGAGTGATGTAACAATCCAAAATTTTATTTGTAATTTAAAATATTTATTAAATAAAATAAATATTTTATTTATGTGATTATTGTTAGTATATATATTTGTGAATTAAATAATACTCTAATTTAATTTAACAGTTAGAGAGTTGTTAAAGATTACATGTATTGCTATATTGATGTCGTAATTTAATAATTAAAGTGATATATTAATTGTTAAATAAAATTATAATGAGATTATAATTTTGTGATATTTGGTTAAGTGAGAAATTTATTTAGTATGTGGTAATTAGTTTATTTAATTAAGATTGGATATGAAAATCCAAGTAAACAATGTGGGACAATAAACTATATTTATTAAAAGAGTTTTAATTTGATTTTACCAAACAAAACCTTAGAGCTTTTGAAATTCTTATTTTAATCTTGTTTTGCCAAAAAGGCTTAAGGAATGATTAAGTCATTATTTTAATATGGTTTTGCCAAACAAGCCTTAGGGCATTAAAAATTCTAATTTTTGTAACTTATATATTAAATTGATAATAAGTATATGTAATTATATTGGGAGTTACATATTCTATAATTATATGTGTTATATGTATATATTGTATATACACTAAGTTATGTTAATTTTTTAAACCTAAGTGTAAATTAAGAACAATAGAGAGAAAAGGAGGTGCATATTTAGGTAGTTATAGGAGTCTAGGAGGGTCTTGGATCTTCATACAACTTAAAATCATAAGCTACTTTGAAGGATCAAGAAGGCTTGCAAGAAGAAAAAGGTAAGAAAATGAAAGTTTTCACTTTTTGGGCTCTTTTTGTTAGATCTTTATGAACCAAACAACTTTTGTTTTGGATCATTAAAAACTCATGATTTACATGAGTATTGGTATTTTATATGTGTATCAATGTATTTTTGAAATCAAAAGTTAGATCCAAAGTGAGGAAATCAAGTTTTGTACCAAAAGGTTTAAGAAAAAGCTTTCCTTTGTATGCTATATATATTTTTATGTTAGATTCTTTGGGTTCATGTGATTAATGGTTTAAAACTTGTTAGCATGCTAGATACATGAGTTAAGGGCAAAACTCCTTTGGAATCACTCAAATATGTTAAGAAATGAGCAAGTTATGAATTAAATCCCAAACTACCTTAACTGTTGAACACAAGCTACTGATCAGTCACTTCTGTCCATTTTTCCGGGACCAAAACAGAACCAAAATAGATGTTTGATACATGGAAACTATAGTTCGGGAAATTATGAATCCAACGATACGTATTGGACCTAAATCCGATTTGTAGATTTGTTTTTATAAGCGTTTAGTTATTAAGGACCCCAAATCTGGAAAATGAACCAATCTGTTGAAGAAAACCTTGCGGACCGGTCACTTTGGGCCTGATTTCGAGGATCTAGACAGATTGGAATTTGGCGTTTGATAACTGAAAACTGTAGTTCAAGAAGATACGGATCCAAGGAGTTTGATTGGGCCTCAATCGAGTTGTGGATCTCGTAATACAAGCATTTCGTAAAAGACTCCAATACTGAAAATGTTTACAAGGCATGTAATGGTCAGTCGGTAGTGGCCTGTTTTCGTGGTGCTATGTTGTGCCAAATGGACCGCTTTCTTAAGCCTAAAACGTAGCTTTAGGAAGTCACGGTTCTAACAATACTAAGTGGGCCCAAATCGGACTTGTAGATCACCGTCTACAAGTGTTTCTGTGGAGGACCCCAACTTTAAACGAAAATTATAGAATAAATAGAAAATAAATATTAGAAATTCATAATAAATTTGTAAAAATTATTTTAAAGCCTAAAAATGGGTTTTTAATAATTTGGAATATATTTCACTGATATTTTAATATTTTTAAATATTAATGATAGTTAATTTATTTAATTATTATATTAAATAAATTACATAAAAATGATTTTAATAGTTTAAAAATCATTTGAAATTATATTAAAGTGTAAGGAAATATTTTAAGTTATTTTTAATGACTTTTAATATTTTGTAATGAATTTCATTAATAAATTAATATTAATGATAATGGAATTAAGTAGTATTTAATTCATATTAATATGATATTAAATAATAATTATCTGAAAATTATTATAAGTCATTGAAAAATATTTTGACTGAAAATGAAATTATCTAAGGTAAATGTAAAGCATTTAGGCAAAGTCTTATGGAAATTAGACTCATGAATTATCCGACTAGACTTTTTGGGATGTCAGAAATTATACCGAATTCAACTCAGACTGAAATAGTTTGACTTGATACCGAATTTTAGGTATTTTATAGACTGATATGATTATGTGGTAATTTGTTAGGTTATATTATAACTGTATTTAACAGTACTATACTGTGATGATATTCTAATATTTGGAGATCGGTATTATCTATATTAGGTCTTTAGAAAAAGCGATATAGGTTGTGTAACGGTAATCAATGGTACAGGCAAGTTCTCTAACTCGATCTCGAATTGATATTTTTGAAATATGCTTGGGGTTAATCATTACTAATTATACCATGTCTATGAATTATTGAATCTCACTCTGTGCACATTTCATGTATTCATCAGGTATGAAAGGCTGATCACCTTTATTACCATTTGGTTTAGTTGATTTATTCATGTTCATTATTCGTACAACTATGAAAATTTATTCATGCTCTTTCGCAATGTATATATTGTAGAAAGTTAGCCAACTTATTGTTCAATTGTTTCGATCATGATATATCCTTAATTGAACTTATACTTGCTGGGAAAAATTGTTGCTCACCCTTGCTATATCATGATAAACATTGCAGATTATGACGAATACGTCGGTTATAGGAAAAGTCCAAGACAAGTCACTTTTGGATTATATATGTGACTAAATTTGTAATAAAGAATGTATGATAATAACTTTGTATGTCTGATAGGATATTGATTTAGGTATTATGTGAAGGTTCTCGACCTTGGGGATAGTGTGTAATATTTAATGTATAAACAATTTATGTTTATATCTTCCGCAATAGTTATAAAAATAGTACACCGGATTCGTGGTGATTTGGGACCCGAGTCTGGGGATGTTACATAACCACATTAATCAAATCAACCCTTACTATTTCAAAATAATAAATAGAGGAAATTCCATTATATAAAAAAAAAATTTGGGGTCTTACAACAGTTCCTGTTCATAATCATACTAAGAAATTCATCTTTGCACTACGGGCCAAAGATATTCAACAACAGGTCATCTTTGCACTACGGGCCAAAGATATTCATCAATAATTCATCTTTGCACTACAGGACAAAGATATTAATATCTCAAAGAAATACATAATCATTTCAGAATTTATATAAACCATAATTATAACCATATTAATCAATTCACCTTTGCGCTTAAGCTAAAAATATTCACTTATAAATTCAATTGTCATGATCATACCAGTCAACGATTCAACTTTGCACTACTTGTAAGACCCCAAATTTTATGAAATAAAAGTATTCAATTTTTTATAATTACTATTCATGAGTTACTATTCATGAGTTACTATTCACGAGTTACCATTCATGAGTTACTATTCATGAGTTACTATTCACGAGTACTATTCATGAAGCATGATATTTTTTTTTAAGAAGGCACTACTCAATAATTGTTACAGTAATTACTGTTCAATATTTTATTTTATTGATTCAATAATTGCTACGTTGATATTTTATATTATTGTTGTTGTCACTATACAGTATTTTCCATTATCAGATCAATGATTCTTATTATTTTAATAATATTAGTAGATAACATTATTGACAATGTCTAGAAAGTTCTTTCTAAGGAGAGGTTTGGTCACCTAATTCAAGGCCAAGAGGAAAAATCCTTATCGAAAGCCCCTCTTTCCTGAACCGGTCGTCATCAAGATTGTGATTTTATAATATTATTTGTGAATAATTAATTATTGATTTATATGATGAGGAAAATATTCTTTTTATGTGGATATAGATGGAGAAAATTTTTAAACTGACAATTGTTGAAAATCGATATTTTATCTTTTTTGATAAAATAATATTTTATTATATTATTATAATATAATAATGATGATATTTTTATAATGAATATGGGATATATGAGTATATGAGGAGAAAGAGTATTTTTGTTGCATTAAATGATTAACACATGTTTTGTGTGTCGGTGGACCCCATTTCTTGACTGAAATTTGATTATAGCCTGTAAAATCGCCCGTTTGTGGATTTCGGTCAATTTCTGTTTGGAATTTGGAAAAGCTTCCTTCTGCAAAGTTGTAGATAATGAAATTTCCTATGGAAAAGACATATGGTTCGAATTTTTCTGATAAAGGGCTATTTATTGTGAATTATTGAAGTTCCAGTATATCGGGTCTGAATTGATTTTTGGAGTTTTAAATATTTTTGTTTAGAAAAACATTTTTGGTGATTATATCACTTGTATGGCTGATGTCTAGACCAAAAGAGTGGGCTAAGGAAAATTTATAAAAATATATTAATATTTTATTAAATTTTCTACTTTGGTGTTCTAAGTAATTTCCTATAAATAGGTGCTTAGGTTAGAATTGAAAATCACAATTTAAACCTGGAGTTTTTCTCTATTTTCTCTCTATATTATCGAGTGTATTCTTGTGAGTATTTTGATATCTTGAGTGTTGCTATACTGGTGCAAGTTCGTTCAACGTTATTCCAAATGTAAGTCTTCGCTCTTTTGAGGTAAGGGATATTGTCGTTAGTATGTAAGGGTTATTATGTTTTTAAATTTCAAAATTTTTTTGAACCTTCAAAAATTCTGGAAAAATTTGAAATGATATTTTGATGAGTTTTGTAGATTGTGTCCAAAAATGACGATTTTTGGATGTATAGATTAGGAGTTATGGATTTTATGAGAAAAGATTATTTTAAAAGTAACCGCTTATAACTCCTTGTGGTTAACTCCAAAATTGATGAAATTTTTATTGGGAGTACATCTATATAACATCAGTATACTCTATAAATTTCGGAAGTTTTGGACAAACGTACAATTTATGATAAATGTCTAAATATTCGGCAGTTTTGGCCATATGAAAAATAGTAAATGAATTTTAAAAATTTTGAGAAAAATATATGTTTAATATGGGACTATATTATGCTAAATCCCAGGAAAGAAATATTTTTGGAACTAATTTGGTATTTTTCATGAAAATAGTCTAGTTATGAGTAAATGAATTAAATATGTTATGTCAAGTAAGAAATTTGGAAAATAGGATTTTATGGCTTAAGAATCCTATATAAGGTATATGCAGATTTTTGATAAGGGTTTTGGTTATTGGTGATGAAATCTTATGAGTTTGGCATTTTAGAATGATTAAATGTATTAATTAGTAAAGTATAAACAATTAAAATAAATTATTTATAAGTTTAAGAAATGATTAAGATATTGTGGTAATATTAATAATATTAGATTATGAAATTATTAAGTGATTTATAACATTTGGATTAAGGTGTTATGAAATCATTGATTTATGAATCTTGCTCTTGAAATTAAATGTAGTTGTTGATCCTATTATTTTTATTATCATATATAACATTTTTATAACCCTGGTGATGGAATTTCTCTTTGACTTGAGTGTAAAGATGGGTAAAGTATTGGTATGATCGTGACTATGAGTTCTCTTTGGCCAGTAGTGCAAAGTTGAATTGTTGACTAGTATGATCATGACCATTGAATTTACAATGGAATATTTTTAGCTTAAGTGCAAGTTTGAATTGATGAACATGGTTATAATTATGGTTTATATAAATTCGAAATGATTATGTATTTCTTTGAGATATGAATGTCTTTGGCACAGTAGTGCAAAAGATGACTGTTGTTGAATATCTTTGGCACATGTAGTACAAAGATGAAGCTGTTGATGAATATCTTTTGCCTCAGTAGTGCAAAGATGAATTTATTAGTATGATTATAAAGCAGAGGCTGTGATTTGGTATAACCATGATCTTTTGATGTTTCGGTAAAGACAAGTGATGAAAATTATCTTCGTCTTGGATGAGAAGAGAAATTTAGAACCACAATTATCATTATGAGTTATTCATATGATTGTGGACCGTAAGCTGTTGATTGATGTTCTGAGGATAAAAATTATTGGTGGACTTTTAACATGGAGAAGATAATAGACTTTATGGTCTATTTGACTCTTCTAATGGATTGCTTCGTTCACCGCAACTATGGTTGAAAAGTTTTATCATCTACCATATGTTCTAAATCTACGATTTATTATTGATGAAGGCTATTGAGAATTTAATTATCTTTAGTCATAATATTCTTTACTGATCTAGTTTTGCTCACCCTTTTGCTTCACAATTCCTTTCAGGTAATAAGAGTGTAAATTTGGGTGAGCGAGAATAAACAGGGAATAATGTGATGGTTCGGGTCTGTCAAAGTTTCTCAACACATTATAAAACGGCATGACATACAATATATAATTGTATTGAGGACCTAAGATGTGTGTGTAGTATATTATACGTCACTTAATAATTGATTTTGGTGAACAACAATAGGGTGAGGCGAACCCAACCTAGAAGCGTCAAAAGTGCATCGAATTAAAAAGAAGAGAACGGAATTCTTCTCGTGTCCCTTTGGAGACTTGAAATATTTGCTGCTGTACTTTATATGGCATGTAATAATTTGAGTATGAATATTGTCGTATTATATACGTTACAATATTTGTATTAAAACTCACAGTATATGTGTTGTTGTATTTTGCATGACAATTGTAGTAATAAAGTTGTAGTTGTTTCTGTACCATATTTTTGGCGACTCAAAATGGGTTGGTTGGATTGGACCTATTTTGGGGGCGTCACACTACTGGCCAAAGAGAACCCATAGTCACGATCATACCAATAATCTATCCATCTTTACACTCAAGTCAAAGAGAAATTTCTTCACCAGGATTATAAAAATGTTATATATGATAATAAAAACAATATGATCAACAACTACATTTAATTTCAAGAGTAAGATTCATACATCAACGATAATTTGATCAGAAAAAGAAACTAATTTTATCGTGAATAATAACTCGTGAATAGTAACTCGCGAATAGTAACTCTGACACGAAAAGATAAAGTTTCACAATAAAATTCATATCAATATTTACAACACCTTAATCCAAATGTTATAAATCACTTAATAATCTCATAATCTAATATTATTAATATTACAACAATATTTTAATCATTTCTTAAACTTATAAACAATTTATTTTAATTGTTTACACTTTACTAATTAATGTATTTAATCATCCTAAAATACCAAACTCATAAGATTTCATCACCAATAACTAAAACTCTCATCAAAAATTTGCATATACCTTATATAGGATTCTCAAGCCATAAAATCCTATTTTTTCAATTTTCTTACTTCACATAACATATTTAATTCATTTACTCATAACTAGTCCATTTTCATGAAAAATACCAAATCAGTACAAACAAATTTTCTTTTCTGGGATTTAGCGGAATATAGTTCCATATTGAACATATATTTTTCTCAGAATTTTTAAAATTCATTTACTATTTTTCATATGGCCAAAATTGCCGAATATTTAGACATTTATCATAAATTGTACTTTTGTGCAAAAATTCTGAAATTTACAGAGTATATTTCTATCATATACATGTACTCCCAATAGAAATTTCACCAATTTTGGAGTTAACCACAAGGAGTTATAAGAGTTTACTTTTAAAATAGTCTTTTCCCATAAAATTCATAACTCCTAATCTATACATCCAAAAATTTCTATTTTTGGACACAATCTAGAAAACTCATCAAATTATCATTTCAAATTTTTCCAGAATTTTTGAAGGTCAAAAAAATTACGAAACTGAAAAACATAACAACCCTTAAAATCCCTTACCTCAAAAGAGCAGTACTTCTGATCGGAATATCGGTATAAGGCTGAAGGAAACTTTCACTGATAAATAGAAACTCACAAAGTATTTAAGTACTCACAAAATACGCTCGATAATATATAGAGAGAAAGAGAGAAAGCTTATGTTTCTGGTGATTTCAATTTTAACTTAGCCCTCTATTTATAGGAAAATGTTAGCACGCCGAAGCAGACTTGACTTGCTACCTGATGGCTTTACCTGCTACTATTGCCACCCACCACATTTGAAATAAAAATCAGCACATTTCTTCACCAACCACAAGTGGGGCCCACTCAATTCTAGAATTTTTCACCAAAATCATTTATAAACCTAATTTATTAATCAGTCACCTCTTAAAATTCATAACAAATTATACGTTCATTTTTAACGGTTCAAAATTTGTGGACATATACTCAACTTATATATGTATAACATATCCAAAAATCACAACGATCCAACAGTCAAATTAAAAATTATAACTCACGCAATATATCTCAAGTACAATGATTTTATTTTTAATACCTCCATTCTGACAAAAACACCTCAACATTAATTCCTTCAATTATATCCACATAAAATAAATATATCCATCAATTATATCCACATAAAATAAATATTTTCTTATCATATAAATCAATAATTAATTATTCACAAATAATATTACGAGTAATCACAATTATGACAACCGGTAGTTCTCGTGGAAAGGGGATTTCGATAAGGATTTTTCCTCATCTTGGCCGTAATTAGGTGACCAAACCTCTCATTGATGAACTTTCTAGACATTGCCAATAATGCTATCTCATAATATTATTCAAATAATATGAATTATTGATCCGATAATGGAAAATACTGTGCAGTGACAATTATTGAAACAACAATAATATAAAATATCAACGCAACAATTATTGAACCAATAAAATAAAATATTGAACAGTAATTACTATAACAATTATTGAGTAGTGCCTTCTTACGTAAGAATCAATAATTCAAAATATGTGCAATAAAGCGTGTGATCTTCGTGCAACAACGCAGACATCGTATTTTAACCACACGGTATTCTATCGTTGTTAGCAGTAATAACTACGCCGTTATTTATAAAAACTCAAACTTGTCTTTTTTCTTCATCCGATAGTTATTACATTATGGGGCCCACAAATGGTCGCTACTGAGTGCATTTAATATTCCTCGACAACAAGAATATTCCACGACCAAACGAATATTCTCCGATAAAAATAAGTATTTTATAGCCACTTGCTTATTTTGAAAAAAATTCACATATCACCCTTAACTTTAACCTTTTATCAATTTAACCATTTATTGAATAGAAAAATTGAATACTTTTATTTCATAAAATTTGGGGTCTTACATATGAGGTATCCAATCCAGTTTGAAGGACTACCATCGTATATGCTAGATCGCTGGACGATGTCCCGCATTATGGAAGAGGAACGTAGCAAGGCTATTCAGCGCCTTAACATGCAGTGATATGATTTGTTTAATTATGTGAAAACATATCTGGTATTTAGGTGTAAATTCCGATGTGTTTTTAAACAAAGGAATATTTTAATGTTTTTAAATCCTGTAGATTCTTTATCTCGGGATAGTTGATGTAAATAGCAGTGATGCTATCGTTTAATGTTAAAACTTTCGATTTGAATAAATATATCAAGTTGTTGAGATAATGTGTTAAGTGATTATGTTAAATTGATGAGTTAAACATTAAATATTTAGAGAATTTAATAAAGATCTAATAAGCATATATTTTAATAGAAATATGCCGCTGAGAAGAAGACAGAACTGTCAACAAGCTCAAGAAGAACCGATGAATAACAATAACAACAATAACGCCAATGCTAACCCCTGTTCAACAATTGGTGAACTTATTAGCTGGAGCAATTCATAATCAACCTCAAGCTCCACTGAATACGACATTTAAGGATTTCAAGGCGGTGGGACCGCCAGAGTTTAAAGGCTCCATGAACTTGATCGAGGCTCAAACTTGGGTTATGGAGATGGAGAAAGTTTTTGATGTCGCAAGAGTCAGAGAGGACCAGAAAACCGCCTACGCGACGACGTTCATGCTAAAATCCGAAGCCAGTTATTGGTGGCAAGCAAATAAAGTCCTGGGAGGAGACGGTATGATCACCTGGGAGAGGTTCAAAGAGATATTTTTCGAGATGTATTTTCCGACCAGCTGTCAGAACCAAATGGAGGTTCAATTTCTAGAGTTGAAACAAGGGAATATGTCTGTACCAGACTATGCGACAAGATTTAATGAGTTGGCTAGGTTCTCCACATATCAAGTGCACACGGATGAGAGAAAAGCAAGAAGATTCGAACAAGGACTAAAGCCTTGGTTGTATAGTAAAGTGTCGATGTTCTAGTTGAAGACGTTTGCTGGGGTACTAGAGAAAGCCATACTCGCTGAAGGTGGAAGCGATGCGGTGACCAAATATAATTAGCATCAGAAGAAGAAGAAGAGTAAAAGTGAAGGAATTAACAAGGCTAGTGGAAGTAACACGGGAGGTGGTAATAATCAGAAAAGAAGGTGGTCTGACAAGTCGTCAACTGGAAATCAGCAAGGAGGTCAGAAGAAGAGAATCGAAGCGTGCCCGACCTGCGGAAAAGCTCATCTGGGAGTTTGCATGAAAGGAAAACTGTTGGGTAAAATCTAGTCACACACAACACGCAAGTATACGTGGTCAACAAGTAATAAAGTGAAAGTAGAGTATCGTTCCCACGAGGAATTGTTTAAATAAAAATCACCAAGTACTGACCGTAATCAACTCAATCTTATTTAAACGAATGAATTTCAAATTATAAGTAAACTAATTCTAATTATGACTAGTTAAATTAAGATTACAGAGATTTAAGATCACAACTTCACTTATCGCTTCATTTAAGTTAACACACTTCTCATCAATTATTCTCTATCCTGAATTGTTAATCAAGAACACTAAAATAGATAAAACCACCTCTCGATGCATAATACACGTACTCACTTAAATCCACGGATGATAGAATTAAGCAAGACACCCTAATTAACTAATTCACTATATCTCTATGTGAATTACAATTAAAAAGGATTTAAAGTACAAGTTCTCTATAAGATTACATATGGCGTAAATGCATATCTCTATCCTAAACACGAATCATGAATTCCATCTATGCTGAAATCACAAACACATGCTATCATGATAAGATCTAAATCAATACTTCATCGATCGAGTTCATATAGATTATCACAGTAATTGTTAGCTAGACAATTAAGCAATTAAGTCCAAATCACAATAGACAATCCTCACAATAGAACATAATAATTGATAGCGAAGCATATTAAAATAAACTACATAATAAGATCCATTGTAATCTCAACCAAAGAATTAGTTCATGATTATTGAATTAAAACAAAGAATCCACAATTGAGTAATCATTAAAAGACAAAGATAGAAGAAGATATAATCTATTGTCTGTAGATTTGATGCTCTCTCCTTGCTCCTAGTTTGAATCTTCAATGGTCTCGAAGTTGCTTCAATCTCCAAATCTAACAAGAACTAGTGTTTTGATCAAATTTACTCTAATCTAATATAATGGAATCCTCCAAAACTAGCCTATATCTATTCTCTTTTATGTCTCTCATCATGTATTTATAGTTCTAATGGATACCCTAGCAAGTTAGGCAACTAAGAATCCTATTCTAGCTCAAATTGGACATCAAATAACCCAAATAAGTTGTCCTTCCACCGTCAAGACACACCCCCATCATCCCTAGGTCATTTAGAGTGCTACCAAGGCTACTTTCTAGTATCTACAGGTGTGTCTCATTGTATTAATGTATAAGCGGGTCCGCGCTACTACTTTTTTTCTTCATGACGTCCTTTGGTAAAAGCAGTATAATGTGTTATCCATTAGAATTTACTGGGCTCGCCACCTATCAAAAAGTTTTCTTGTCTTTATCCTTATTATACCGGGCCAAAGCAGAAAAAGACTCAATTCATAACAAGAAATCACTTCAATTCTCTAATAATCAGTACTATACTTGTCTACCCAATTTCAATCTCATCATTGGCCAAAACAAACTGTAAATATCAAACAGCTGAACTCATTCAAGATGTACTAAATGCTATATAAACATAGTAAACTAACTACTAATTTTTTCAATTTTCAATTTTTTCTTATTTCAAGAAACTGAATGCAAAAACTAAATGTAACTATATGAACTACAATGTAAATAACTAACTATATGCAATACGACACTAAAAGGCCCCCCAAACTTAAACTAGACTGTCGACGTCGGGATTTTTGGATGTCCCTTTCCATTACTTGTTCTTTGGTGTTCTCATTTTAGGTGAGATTTGTTTGAAAAAACAAGTGAAAAAAGTCCGACATGTATAATGTCGACGATGGGACTGTTAAGAGTCGCCAGTTGGTTTTTTAAATGGTTGTACCAACACAACCGAGAAAAGGTTTGCACATTGGCCCAGTGATGTGACAACTTGATATCTGGTCTCTGTGAAATCGAGATTCGTTTAGGGTCCCAGGGGACTTGGTTATCTTGGGAAGGTGTTAGGCACCCCGACATCCGTGTTACCATGGTGACCGCCTCTTTTCAAGAAACTATTATCACGAATGTGTGTGTGTGTGTGTGTGGGTCAATGTCTTTGTTATATGGAAGTTGTGCGAGGCCTCGTTCGAACCTATATATACATGGTTTGAATTTATGTAAAATTCGTTTTAGCAAGATATGGCGTTGATGTTTTATAAAAGAGGTTTTCAAACCACGATGCTCAATAGGAATTGAGACCTTTTACACTCCCATTTTATTAAGTGATCGGCTTGATTGATTTTATTTGACGGATGCGAAGCATTCCGTACGAAAAATAATATACAAAATAATGCAATGGGATAAATCTGTGATCACATGATTCCTAGGCTCACAAAATACTGCAATTTATATGAAAGCAGAAGCAAGTATATATATAAAAGCCGTAAATATATATATCAGAGACAGGATCACCAACCACGTAAGCACCTCCATGGGGGATCGAAATATAAATAAAGTCAGAATACTGGCCAACCACCACGAAGGAAACCTGTGTGGGACAAAATGTAAATAAAGTCGTAAAATATTCCAATCGCCACTTAAGTAAACTCTGAGGTGATTTAAAATATATATATATATATATATATATATATATATATATATATATATATAAAAGTAATAAACGCACTTTGGATGTAAAATCGGGCTCATCGAATGAGTTCGACCACAATTCATATATATAAGTATAAATATATATATAAAAGCGAATAAATGCACGATATAAAATCTGTGCTCATCGAATGAGTTTACAGCGATTCATATATATATATATATATATATATATATATATATATATATATATATAAAAGCTTAGTAAACGCACTGCATCAAGTCAGGCTCATCGAACAAAGTCCACACCTACGGTTGATATATATAGTATATATATATATATATATTAAAGCAAAGAACGCGCTCGCATCAAGTCTAGGCTTATCGAACAAAAGTCGACACATAGTTGATATATATAAGTATATATATATATATATATATTAAAGCAGTAAACGTTCTAGACCGAAGTCTAGGCTCATCGAACAAAGTTCGACACACAATTAATATATATAAATGTAAATATATATATATATTAAAGCAAATAAACTCTCCAGACCGAAGTCTAGGCTCAATCGAGGCATAACTCGATAATGCTAGTCAATATATATGTAAATATATATATATATACAGACTGAAATGAAACCACGGACCGAAGTCCGGGCAAAAGAAAGCAACACGACTCTCAACGTGTAGAAGGGTGTGTGCAAAGATGAAGAGAAAGACTCTAAAGTGTGTGAGAAGGCTTACAAATTGACCGACAAAGAAGGCTTCTATATCTCAGAGAGTGGGTAAACACTTGACTCTTGTAGGTACAAAAGGGCTATATATGAGCTCACAGTGTTTAAAAGGAGAGTATAACTGCATGGGGTGAGTGCAGAGCAAATTGTGAGGTTTCCCGATCTTTTCTCTTAGAAATCAAGCACCCAAGCCCTCTATTTATAGGCATATTAATACAGTGTACTGCTGGTGAGCCAGCAGTGTACCAGAGGCAACTCGGGTTGGCCCGGGTTTGTCGGGTTGGGTAGTCTCGAAGTACGTGCACTCAGGCACTGTAATGTCTACTCGGATTTTTAGAAGTGCAATCCGGGCATCCGTTTGAGGTATACATGACCTATTTCGGACAACCGTTGTCGAGAGTTGTACGATGGCATGGGATTAGAGTTTGTACGAAGTCATTGAAGATGGGACGATGCCCTCCACTATTCAAGCTTCAACTTTCATCCGTTACCCCGCACAATAGTCACTCGGGATTGGTTAGTCTTGTGGGACATCATTGCGTAGAGATGTGATGTGGCATCGTGTTTGACGAGATGACGATGTTGCCTCTCTCACGGTGTTATCACGGATCAACCGTCAAAGCGAGACGTTGCTTAGACTTATTTGAGATTGACCGCGCTGCAATTGTTGAAGGTCCTCATTGTCATCTTTGAGGTGTGCCTGTCTTCCCGATGTTATTGCTGGGTTGGTACAGTGTATCTCGTTATGAGCGTCGAGATTGAAGATGGTCGCATTTGAAACAAGCATTTTCGGGGTTATCGCCAAAACGCATTCCTTGGGGTTATCACCAAGGTTGGTGGCTATTCCCATGGTTGGGACCGAGGACCGGATACCTCGGGGTCATCTCGAGATTAATCGGTCTTCTCCGGTGTGTGTTAGAAGATTGATCTGCGCAGCCCGGGGTTACATCCGAGGTTGGATTTGTTACTCCCAGATTGTGATTCGGGGTTCATGCTGAACTTCCGATAGTATCCGGAATGGATTTGGATTGTCTTTTAGGGTTCCTCTTAAAGATGAATCATCCTCTGCAATGTTAGTGTGAGAGTCTGAAAAATTTGAGTGTCTACAGATGCCCCTCTTTATCATACTCATGCATGGCGATGCATGGGTAGGATAAAGAATCCTAGACACTTGAAACGCAACAAGATGAACGTGGTACTATGGGTAGTAAAATGATGCAAATGTATGATGCATGTGTACGGGGTTGTAGCCCAACATGCTAGGGATGATTGCGGGATCCTTGTTGCTTCAATTGGGGATTGGCAATCCTGACCAGATTTGATGTGTAAGCCGAATCTGTTAGGATGTTGATGTTGGAGTTATCACCAAATTCCCGTGTTCTTGATAACGACTTGATCCCGAAGAGGTACCTCTTATGTGCAAGAGATCTGTGGGGATAAAGCTTGATCTGTTTGAGGATGTGTATAACATATTCCATCATCTATCCTCTTTGATATCATTGACCTTTTCTGGTTGGTATCGCCAGAATATGTCACAATTCTGTTGGATTTACTGCCAATAGCAAATGTTTTCAGGGATGCCTAACCTTCGTTGACGTGTGAATCAACGGCTGAAACATCCTGTGGGATATACTGTCAAGGCTTCTTGACCTTCGCTGACGTGTGAATCAGCGGCTGAGATTCTGTAGATTATCAAGGTTGCTTGACCTTCGCTGTTGTGTAGATCAACGAAGCATTGCGTTGTGACCCCCGCCGGGCATCCGCTGGGGAATATGAATAGTTGGGTATGAAAACCTCGAATAGCTCTATAGCTCTGATAGGTTCAAACGCTACCGGCTGAAATGTCGTCAAGGTTGCTTGACCTTCGTTGATATGTGTGTCAACGGGTGAGCATGCATTGCTACCCCCGCCGGAGATATACGTTGTAACCCCCGTCGGGGATCTACAGGGGATCCATGAGTACGTACGCAACTATCGAACGGTTCTCAATGCTTCGATGGGTTTACTTGCCATCGGCTGAAATAACGTCAAGGCTGCTTGACCTTCGTTGATAGAAATGTCAACGGATGAACGTGTTGTAAACCCCACCGAGGATCTACGTTGTAACCCCCGTCGGGGACTCATGTTGTAACCCCCGTCGGGGACTCACGTAGGGTAACGACCTGGAGTTGGCGGCATCGAACCTGTATAAGGTATTACCGTATGTGATTTGTAACAACTGGGCTCATTGGTAGGGTATACCTTGTATTCAGGTGACTACCAATGAG
Source organism: Panax ginseng (assembly GCA_020205605.1). NCBI lineage: Eukaryota > Viridiplantae > Streptophyta > Magnoliopsida > Apiales > Araliaceae > Panax > Panax ginseng. The sequence goes on along the minus strand of CM035127.1, from coordinate 34,443,164 downwards.
TGATGTACAGATTCAAACTCTCATCTGAGAAGACCAGGATTGTATGCTATTTTGCTCAATCGCGTGGCATTTTTATTCTCGATTTGACCTTTTCAGTCTATAAGAACTCCTTTGCAACTCAAACTGGATCGAGCTGGAGGGGTGGGGCCCACATAGGGGAACCAGCAGTGCACACTACATACCATGAGTGGAGCTCATGACGCGCGTGATCATAAATCTCATGAGCTGACCTTCACAAGTCATTTTTAACTCATTTTGCATAGAGAAAACCGTGAGCCACCTTCAGATCTGCTGAGTTCGGGCTGCTTTTTGCAAATTCTGTCACCGTACAAGTGTTCTACACTATCCTGGTAACGTATGCCTGTATTTTTTTCAATTTTTGTCCGTTGGATTGTGAGTTATCGGACGAAATGCATCTAAACACATAGTAGTGATTATGTATGCACAAATGACTTGATAAAAAATATTCAACATAGTAAATGTTAGTATTAAACCATGTTGAACATAATGATGTGAAAAAATTTAACTTTTGAGACAGTCAAATTGGCACCTTTTTCTGCTATTTTTTGTCCTATTTAAGGTCCAATGAGCAAAAGGTAGAAAGGCAAAATACTCCTAGCATTGAGGTTGGACTTGTGCATGATGATTTTAATTTTTAATGCATATATTATGTATATGTCTTCGGGGGCAAATTGTCTTCTTGAATGGCCACCTAGACATGCCTATGTGCATGTGGATAGTCCTATTTTCAAAGGGGACTATGGCAAAATTTTTCCAAATGTAGGCATTGGGTAGTCATGCATTCTAACTCTATTATATGTTAAAGTAAATGCATGCATGCATATAGTCATAAAATGCATTTTAGAAAGCTCCAGGTAAGGAAATCCCACACCCTTTCTGAGGTGATTTGGAGACTTGTTGTCCAGATATTATGGATCCGGATCAGCCGAGCAGTTCTTACAGGACCGCTTCTGGCGTACGGCGGAGGGCTTCTGAAGTGCCTCGTCCTCATTTTGTCAGACAGCCTCATCGGTTGGTGGAGGTTGTGATACGTCCTGTCCAGGTAGATGTTCCAGACGTTGAGGACGAGGAGGCGGATATTCCAATTGAAGATCCCGCTCCTGCTGCCCATGTCCCTCGCAGGGAGCTTCCGAGCATTCAGGTGGCAAACCCAGAGTTGTTGGGTGATTTGGGAAGACATCCCTCGATGTATTTGCATGCTAACGAGGTATGGCGTTAGACTTTGATCTTCCTGCTTTCCTATTGATGATGATGACGCCTATGGATTGGCGATTTATCACAGGTATGGAGTTTGAGAGGAGCCGATTGCCTTGCATGCGAATATCACCCCCTACCTTGTCCGATCCTTATTAGGAGTGCATGGAGGAGGCACTCAAAGGCGTGGATCGTCTGTTCGGGTCCTTGGCGTGAAGACGCTTATGAGCGGGCTATTGAGTGAGCCCATGCCTGATGATGTCAGGATCAGGGATCGCGTTCTACGGCGATTGTTCCTGATGATCATTTGAGGTTGCTTCATAGCAGACAACTCTTCCACGATATCTTTCGATTTGGTCAGCGCCACACGCGATGTGGACCGTATAGGAGAGTATGATTGGGGCTCTTACACCTTTGCCTATTTCCTCCGGGGCATGCGCATGCACTCACAGGGTTTGACCGAGGCTTGGCTAGGATTTTACCCATTTCTGCTGGTGAGTATTTCTCTTGTCTTTTCCCATTCATAGGTTAAGAGTGTTTATCGATAATGAGATGTTTTGCCATTGTGTTGGCGCTTTTGGGCCTATGAGAGGCTCCCATGTTTTGCGTCTGTGAGAGTGTGTTAGGTTTAGATACCTATCCACGAGGACGACGATGGCACCATTCTATTTTTAGGAGGTCTCGTGATTCCGAGGGATTCACTCACCGCCAGATATCCTAGAGTTCTTGACGGCGGTACCATTACATGGATTCCCTATTCGGGGAGCATTTGACCATCGGCTTTGAGGATGGACACCGATCGAGTCGAGTATTTGATTTCCACCAGAGATTTCTCTCTTCATGATGGAGGTGGGAGCTCTATTTAGGAGAAGCGTCTATTAGGAGCACCACAGGGGAGATCCAGATACCGATCTTGCCTCCTCGTCAGCGTCATTGGCTTTCAGATCACACCACCCGTCACCGATATCCCATTGTTGGGGTTGTGACTTTGCATTATCGAAGGCCCATGTACTCAGGAGACATTCCAATGGTGGTGGTTCCTCAAGACTATTGGAGCCCGATCCCGCGCCCACACAGTTTATATGGGGACATGGTTCCGGGATCTTTGATGATGACGGATTGGGTAGCTTGTGTTCGAGTTCACTCATATGACCAGATTGATAGTTTGACCCGACAGTTGGACCGCATACATGTATTTATTCGGCATTTGGGAAAGAGATCCAAAGAGAGTGAGTCATTTTTTCCTTCCAGCTCAGGTACTGGCCCTTCAGATGACCCATTTGGTTTTTCCAGCGTAGATCCTCCTCTTTATAGGCCTGACATCCCTGTTGATAGAGATCCAGTGACTCAGGAGGAGTTACATCAGGTGGACAGGATTGAGGACGTAGACATCGAGACCCTGGTCTTCTTCTGATGTATATTCTCATTATATCTTTTGATAGGTCTCTATTAGATATTGGGTGGCTGTTCCCCATTCTCGCTATATCTTTTGATAGGCCTCAGTTAGTAGCAGGGCGGTTGTGCCCCATTTCCCTGTATTTGTAGCTGTACAGAGCTGATGTATTAGATGATGATATATTTAGGAATGTGTGCACCGTTTTTCATTCCCTATATCATATTGCCATCCATTATCTGTTATGCATGTATCATGTTATGCATATGTATGTATGTCCAGAGATATTCGGCATTGACCCCTGGATGGTCTTATGACACGGCTCGCGATAGATGTCTTCTTGATAGTTAGTCAGATAGATCATACCCACCGTCGGTGGTGGCATTAGGTATATGATCGTGGTATGCGATAGCATGTCACCACCAGATGTGGTGATTCAGAGATCTTCTGTCGCAAAGATACCATGACCCTTTTAGCATTTTAGGTTCCTGCAGGATTTGTAGACGGGATGCTAGAGCATTGGCTACCTGATAGGCAGGTGTTCCGTTTTGGCACTCATGAGTTGACTCCTACTCTGGAGGAGTATGCACGTTTGACGATGCTGCCCTTAGACAGACCTTGCGTGCACCTAGCTTTGGGAGACATGAGTAGACGATTCATGACTATCATAGGATTGAGGCGCAGAGTAGTGCAGGATGAGCTGACATCTGGCCACGTGATCTCTCAGTGTTTTTTCTATGACAGATTTGGCGCGGAGGATGGCTACTCACGACATTCCGGGGATTTCACCGCGTCGGAGGATCATTGGCGTTTGGTCAAAGTTGATGTACTGATGCCATGTGTACTGTCATATGTGTACATGTCGCAGTATATGGATGAGATAGATATAGGCGTTATCATGGCCGTGAGAGCTCTCAGGGAGGGTCGTACCATTATCAGGGTTTATGATTGTAGCAGACTACGTGGTCGACATCCCACTCGCTATACTTACCGTCAAAGCGTGTTCACCGGGAGTTCGGTCCTCATCAGACGTGTGGTTTATGTCACACATGAGATCGATTGGTACCCTTAGACGACATGGGTAATGCTTCTCCCATGATGTGGCCATGTCATACTCCTTTCACCATCGGAGTGTATAGATGTTCGTCTCCGTCCGCATTTTGGCGTACATCGAGATCCATTTAGCATATTGTTGTGTTTCGGGGCTTTGCTCACCATACGACTTCATTACTCACGCCCGCATGGATTTCCTCCTCCGGGTCGGCTTGAGGGGCATGACTACTTATCACCCATTGGCCGTGATGTCGCAGTTCGACCAGTTCCAGGATTTCTATCCTTTTGATGGGGCGATAGATAGGTCGTTCGACTTCTCAATATCTCGTGAGAGGATCGATCCCGTGTGTATGCTTGTTGGGATCAGCGTGAGATAGCTACTTTTTCTGTCAATTATCCCGGTTGTTCTGCAGAGTATTCCGCATGGATGGAGACAAAGATTTTATCGACTGCAGTAGTATCTGCAGTACCGAATAGTGAGTCAGACGTTGTAGAGCCCAGGGAGGACATTGATACCTACATAGAGGAGGAGCCCGCTGCTGGGTTACCAGTATTTCTTCTGAATTCTCTTAGTACTAGCACTTTTGTGATTCAACACTCGGCATAGTACTTAGAACAGAGTCTTCATCTGATGACCTTTGAGAGAGACCAGATTCGTTCTATGATGTCGACTGCTCTTGATGTGAGGGACGCCGCTCTATTGGAGAGAGACGACGCATTAGATCGCAGAGATGCCGCTGTTGTTGAGCGGAATGAGGCTATATCAACTAGAGATGCAGTGATAGTTGAGCGGGATAGTGCTATATCTACCCGGGATGTAGCCGTCACAGATAGTATTACAGTGAGGTCCCTTACCACTGGCATGATTGCAGAGATGAGCGCATATATTGATGATCATATGGTCACCATGCAGATGGCTACAGATCTTTTTGGTCGTGTGGATATTCTCATACAGGAGACCACAACTTCGCCTCCATCTTCTGAGAGGGACGCCATGTTAGGCTTGTTAGCTCGCATATACCCTGACTTGTAGATGAGCTTGTATTTACCTGCACAGACTAGCTTAGCCATTTTGTCATGTACATTTTACATTGTATATATATCAAACATCATTATATATGACAGGGAAATATATTTTTGGATCACTTTCCTTTTAGATATGCCTTGCTATTTGCTTGATATTTTGCCTGCTGCTTCAGGGTTTGTGGTCTTGATGTATTCTGAATTCCTCCTAGGTGGATGGACAATGAGTTGTCTCTGGATAGTTGAGAGTTGATCATCGATCTATGTGTATCCCTACCATCTTTGGTGTCTTGGGACTTGTTTCTGGATGGAAGTGTGGAGAGGAGTGTGGCTTTCCTCTCTGAGATTGACCGCACCACAGATGGTAGCCAGTACTTCTGTTTAGGAGAAGGCTAGTTAATTCCACCTCTTATGGATTGGTGTTGCTCTTCAAGGTATGACCGCAGCTTAGATGGTCGCCAAATCTCCTATTTGGGAGGAGTTCAGGTAATTCCATCCCTTTGGTCTAAAGCCGAATGAAATGTAATGGATTGAAGGATGATCCCAGTACCAACTAACAAGGGTTTGTGTTTTGGTAGGGGTGAGACCGCACCATAAATGGCTGCCTACGTACTCCTATTGAAGAGGAGATCAGGTCTGCGTAGTTCGAACCTGGTGTAAGAGGTTCAACGCTGTATATGGCTGATATGGTGTAGGAATATTTTTGATTGTTTTTGTTTTTATAAGGAGAAAAGGGTAGAAATGTTTTTGTTGTTTTTGTTTTATTGCGACCGGGCCATATGAAATGGTTGCCTATGTACTCCTATTGAATAGGAGATCAGGTCGACGTAGTTCGCCCCTCGAGGCGAGATGAAAAGCGTAATCCCATATGCGCAGTCGAAAAGTGGGAGGAGAAAGTTTAATCCTAGGTTGAGGATAAATCGAAGGTATGAGAAGTTTGATCCCGTGTATGGGTAGCCAAATAAACGAAGAGGTTCAATCCGCGGTGGGATGACCGAATTGTATGAGCAAGAAAGGAGAAAGCCAGTCATTGCTTGAAGAAAGACGCGTTCTCGAGGGTCAAAGTGTAGAAAAGTTGTATGTGGTAAAGGGTTAAAGAACCGGAATGACTGGTGACCTGATGATGATGTACTGTGGTGTTTCTTTGGTTACTTGGACATAATACCGATTTCAAGATGTATCGAGTTAATGAGTTGGGGAAATTCATCGCTGTCCATTTCTTGCAATTTGAGAGTGCCTCCTGTCAATACTTCCTTGACAATAAACGGGCCTTCCCAGTTAGGAGCGAATTTTCCTCTAGCCTGATCTTGGTTGTCAAGGATCTTTTTCAAAACCAAGTCATGTTGTTTAACCTGCCGTAGCCGAACTTTTTTGTTGTAGGATCTGGCAATCCTTTGTTGATATAACTGACCATGGAAGATAGCCGCGGTTCGCCTTTCGTCTATCAGAGACAATTGGTGATACCTGTCTTGTACCCATTGGTCTTCATCCACCGGTGGCGCCTATCAACACTCGAGGGATTCCATTTCAACTTCTATGGGAGAACCTTTGTTTCCATCCCATAGGTTAATGCGTAGGGGGTTGCCCCAGTAGAAGTGCGCATTGAGGTTCTGTAGGCTAACAGAGTCAGAGGCAATAGGTCAGGACAATCTTTGTGGTTGGTAGACATCTTTTGCATAATCTTCTTGATGTTTTTGTTAGCCACTTCAACAGCACCGTTCATCTTCGGATGATAGATGACAGAGTTGAGATGTTTGATGTGGAATTATTGCATAATTCCTCCATCATTTTGTTGTTGAGGTTCTTGGCATTGTCTGACACAATCACCTCTGGTTGTCCATATCGACAAACGACATTGTTTCTGATGAAAACAATGATGACTTCTTTAGCGACCCTGGGGAAGGAGGCTGCTTCTACCCACTTGGTGAAGTAGTCGATCATGGTGAATATAAATCGATGACCATTACTGGCTTTAGGCTCGATGGGCCCGATAACGTCCATTCCCCACATTGAGAAGGGCCAAGGCGAACTCATATTGTGGAGTTCCCGTGGAGGGGCGTGTATAGCATTCCCATAAATTTGGCACTGATAGCATCTTTTGACGTGGTCATTGCAATCAACTTTGAGGGATAGCCAATAATGTCCCGTCCTGAAGACTTTCTTGACAAGGAGGGAGCCACTCATGTGGGGGCCACAAACTCCGCCATGGATTTCATCCATAAGCCTCTGGGCTTGATCTTTGTCTAAACATCCGAGGAGACCTAATCCTGTATCTCTTTTATAGAGCGCATCTCCACTTAGATAGAATTTCATTTCAAGTCGATGAATCTGCCTTTTCTCAGTCGGGCTCGCCTCAGCGGGTGTAGATCCATCTCGTAGATATTCCTTGATATGCTGATACCAAGGAGGTTGGATGGGAGGTAGCTCATCCGATACTTCTCCAACGTAATTCCCATAGGCTGGGGCCTTGTGCAGGGAAATTGTGACGCTCGACGAGTGTTCCTTGTCTGATATGCGAATCAAGGAGGCCAAAGTTGCTAATGCGTCCGCAAAGTCATTCCTATTACGAGGAATGTGTAAAAAAGAGATTTCTTTAAACTCCAAAGCCATCTTCAAAACCTGCCGATGGTAAGGCAACAAATGTAGTTCCTTGGTTTGATAGATTCCGGTGGATTGTTCGATTACCACTACCGAATCTCCAAGGATGTTAAACGCTGATGCCCATTGAGCGGAAAGTTTTAGCCCCATGAGATGACCTTCATAATCACCAGTATTGTTGGTGCCGATAAAGCGCAATTTGACAAATGACGGATATCGCTCCCTCGTACCGAGATACTAGAATTGCTCCACTCAGAACCTTCCATATTAATGACTCCATCAAAATACATCTTCCATGTTTTTTAGCGTATCGTCATCGATGGTGTTCTTTGAACTATCATTACTCCTTCGTCTGGGAAATATGTTTCCAAGGGTTTGAAATCCCCTGAAGGTGTGGCGACCAGTTGACCCACAATTCCTTGACCTTTGATGGACTTTTGAGTCACATATACGATGTCAAATTATTGTAGGATCAACTGCCATCTGGACAGTCGGCAATTTAGCATGGGTTTGTTGAACACGTATTTGAGAGGATCCACACGAGATATGAGATGGGTTGTGTGACCATGGAGGTAATTCTGTAACCTCATGGAAGCCCGTGCTAAAGCACATCACGTCTTTTCGATCAGAGTGTACTTGTGTTCTTCCGTCTTTGAACCTTTTCTTTGAGGTAATAGATAGCTCGTTCTTGGCCTCTATCGTCTTTTCTCGTCCCAAAGATGCGACCCATGGCGTTGTCATACTTATGGATAGGTACATAAACAGGGAACATCATCCCGGGTGGTACCAACACAGAGCTTTGACTAGTTGTTCTTTAATTGTAAGGAAGGCATTACGGCACTCATCATTCCATTTCATGGAGGAGTTCTTCCTTAATATCTTGAAGATTGGCTCACAAAGTTCTTTGTGAGTTGAGAGATAAACTCGCTAATGAAGTTGATTCTTCCCAAAATCCCGTATTTCCTTTTCTATCTAAGGAATGGGCATTTCTGTGATGGCTTGGATTTTGGCAGGATCCAGCTCAATCCCTTTGTGGCTGACTAGAAATCCTAGCAACTTGCCTGATTTAACGCCAAAGGCGAATTTAGCTGGATTCAACTTCAAGTTGTATTTACGCAACCTGTTGAACAACTTTCTGAGATGGTCTAGATGGTCATCCTCCTTTCGGGACTTGAAAATGATGTCATCCACGTAGATCTTGATCTCTTTGTGCATTAAGTCATGGAAAAGAGCCATCATAGCTCGTTGATAGGTAGCTCCGGCATTGATGAGGCCGAATGACAACCTTTTATAACAAAAGGTTCCCCAAGGCATGATGAAAATAGTTTTCTCACGATCTTCCTCAGCAACCATGATCTGATGGTACCTCGCAAAGCAATCAGCAAAGGATTACATGTCGTATTGCGCAGTATTATCAACAAGAATGTGGATAAATGGCACGGGAAAGCTATCTTTTAAGCAAGCTTTATTCAAGTCCCGGTAATCCACGCAAACTCGCACCTTCCCTCCAGGTTTAGGCAAGGGTACAATGTTGGATATCCACTCAGGATATGTAGACACCATTATGATGCCAGCTTGAAATTGTTTCACAATTTCTTCTTTCACCTTTAAACTCCACACTCAGTTTCAGTCCACCGAGTTTACCTTATTTGGCTTAAATCCCTCTTTAATGGGAAGACGATGAAGGACAATGTCAGTGGGTAAACCCACCATGTCTTCATAAGACCATGCAAACACATTCTGGAATTGGGTTAATAGCATAACCATGTCATTCCGTTGGTTTGGGGTAAGGTCTGAACCAATCTGGATGAACTTAGGACTTTTTAAGGTTCCGAGATTGAAAGAAGTGGTTTGATCAAGGTTGGGTTTGGGTTTGTCTTTGACCCATTCCTGAATTTCTGGAGGCACCTCAATGTCATCATGTATATCCATCAAGGCTGAATTCATCTCTACATCAAAGGTACAATCCCTGTGTAGAAGAGGCACCGTGACGTAAATCACAGCACATTTAAATTCAGAGTCCTGAAATAAAATATGCTTTCACTTAGTATATATGAAATGCGTTGATTATACATAGTGTTAGCATATACTGGCAAAATAAACTGCTAATACTGTACAAAAAAGTAAGCAGTTATTATAGCTACAGGACAGAAAGAGTTTCTGCCCGCTTTACCCTTGACAACCAATGCAAGGAATGCTGTCCCAATTGGCAAGGGCAAAGTCTAGATGGACCGCAGTGATGGAGGGATTGTCACCATCTTCCCTGTCTCGAATGATGGCCATTACGTCTGGGCAATCATCGTCAGGGGTGTATCTATTAGTATGTTCATCATGAACGATGATGCGTATACTGGACATCATCCGTATGCCGTCTTGTTTGATTCTTCGTTCCTCTTCTTCCACTGTGAGATTTGGAACAAAGACTTCTTTTCCCTTTATCGGTATCGGCTTGGGACATAACATAGCCATTACATTGGCTGGCACCTTTACGGGAGGTTGTGCGGACTCAGATTTTGAAGGCGAAGCTAAAAGCCACATGGTTGAAGCTGAAGGAATCTGCTGATGCTTATGAGGATTCCTGTGACTAGAGCTGGCAGAATAGCCTAGTCCAGCGGTTCCAGCTTGCTGGGTTAATCGAATGGGGTACTTGATACCCTGGCAATCTTTACCCAACCCTTGTCCCGGCTTATGACCTAACGACATCATTTCTTGAGTGGCTGACATCACCTCGGCAGAAATCTGGGGTTCGGGCAATAGCGTTCCAACAGCATGGTATTGGATATTGCTTATTTCCAAAGTATAAAAACTAATTGGCTCAACATCCTCATTGGCATTGATGAAGCGGCATGTCCGTCGGTTGAGGAATCTCCTGTTCGGCGCCGATCGTGACCAAAGCTATTATTGATGATGTATTTCAACCGTTGATGAAGAGTGGAGGGATCGCCTCGCCATGTGAATCCATGGTCGTCCCAGGAGCAGGTTGTATCCTGAGTCTATCTTGAGCACATGGAAAGATACGCAGAATGTATGAGGACCAATTTCGATTGGCAGCTCAATTACTCCGACCGAGTTACGGTGGGCTCCATCAAAAGCTTTGATGATAGTATGGCTGCTCCAAATTTGGTTGAGATTGATGTTCATCTTCACCAAGGTAGCATATGGGCAGATATTTAGAGAGGAATCTCCATCTATTAAGACTCCTGCTACCATATATCCGGAGGACAAGATCGCAATGTGCAACGGCTTGCAATCACCGGTCCCTTCGGGCGGTATGTCATCATCAGTGAAGGATATCACATTGTTGTTGAAAAGGTGATCAACCAGATGTTGAAATTTTTCCGTGTCCACTGATGTCGGTAGATAGGCTTCTTCTAAAACCTTTAGCAAGACCTTTCGGTGACTCTCGAAGGTTAGGACCAAGTCCAAAATTGATATTTGTAGTGGAGCTTCTTTCAAGCTTAAAACCACCGTAGCTTCGTTATGACCCACATCGCGGAGGAATTCTTCAATCTTCTCCATGGGTATTTTCCCCTTTGATTTGGTGGTAGGCTTCATCACCCATTGGGGAAGATACAGTGGATTTTCCTTCGACACTGTAGCAGTTGTATGTGAGGTGGATCCTTCACCTTCTCCATAATTCCACGGAACTTTGCGCAAGCTAACAATAGGATATTGTGCTATGCACGGCAAGTTGATTGGCTCAGGAGCGGCCACTTTCAAAGGATTGTTGACTCCCTTGAGTTGAATTATTGGCATTGCGAGTGATTTGCTAATCCCATCAGTTTCAGTGGATATGACTGCTACCACACTCTTCCACTTACTAGGGCCCGGATCTTCACTTCAGACGTAATACGTTGTCGTTATATCGCTAAACGCAGAGACACCACCGTCAATCGATTTTGGATAAGGTGGCGAAGTGCCCAAAGATTCTTCCGTCTTTGTGACCCACGAGATCGGGAGTGATATTGGCACACTCCATCAGAGTTGTACCATCCTAAACGAGTGTTGATTGGAGGTAGAAGGGAACTGATCCTTCCTTCATTGATTAACATATGAAGAATTTCCTCCATAGGTTGGCCCAAATAGGTGAATTCCCTTTTGTTGGCGAAATCCCGACGGGCTTTGGCATTTGCTCTCTTTGTCACTTTGTCTTCCAGCATTTCATTTTCTGAAAGTGACGAAGGAATATTCATGACAATAGATAGGAGACTGGCATGCTCCTGGCTGATTAACTGACGAGTTACTTGATGCTGATAAGTCACCAGTTTTGCCAATTGTTCAATTTGTTGGTAGAGAGCTTTGATCTTTCGTTCCATTGTGAATTGGAACTTGGCATAGTCCCATCTGTCATCACCGTCTTTGATGGTCTGGGAAGAATCACAGCTGAAATTGGAACTCTGTTCATTGCTCCAATTAATCATGTTGACCTCTTCTTCTTTGTGTTGAGGAAGAGGGTTATCTTGAACATGAGGCTGATCGAGTTTGGTGACTACGATTTCCCCATTGTCTATTAGGTCCTGGATCTTGTGTTTCAAGGCCCAACAATCGAGTATCATGTCCAGTGCCCCAAAGATGATAAGCACATTTCTAGCAAAGATTGAAACCCCGCCCATTAGAAATTGGGGTGGTGGAAGAAGATGCGTAATTTTCTCTCGTGTTGTCAGAAGATTAAGAATGTTCTCGAGGGTATCCCCTAAGGGTGTAAACACTTGAGGGCGTTTGACTTCTCCACCTTTTGGTATTGGAGGATTTGTAGACTGTGTTGGAAATGGAGTGTAGTTTCTCCTTTGAATAGGCATGTTTTGATTGCATTTTTGCCCTTGTAGTATCAGGGAAACATCTTCTTCTTTCTTTTTATGGACCCTCCGGGGGTTGTTCCCATAATTTCTAGATTGGATGTGATCAGCAACAGCTTTGAGTGTAGCTAGGTCTTGAATCTTTCCTGACTTCAATCCCATCTCAGCCATCTCCCCATGCTTGACCATTTCAGAAAATGGTTTGCCGATGACGGCTAGAACTCTCTCATAGAAGGGAGCTTCTTGTATATCTATGAAATTCATGACCATTTCTGATTCTGTCATGGCAGGACTAACTTGGGCAGCCAGACGTCTGCACCTCTGGGCATACTCTCTAAAAGACTCGCTAGACTGTTTCTTGATCTTGGTAATTTGATACCGATCAGGAGCCATCTGAGTTTGAAAGCTATATTGAGTGAGGAAGGCATGTGTTAGCTCTTCCCAGCAATGGATTTTGGAGTTGTCTAATCTTGTGTACCACGAACGGGCTTCTCCAGTTATACTTTTTTAGAATAATTGCATTCTGAGTTTTTCATCCTCTGCATAGGATCCAAGTTCTCCAATAAATACTTTTAAATGTGTGTAAGGATCTCCTAACCCGTCATATTTTTCAAAGTTAGGAGTTTTAAATTTTTCTGGGTAATGAACACCAGGAAAAATACACAGATCAGCATATGAAACACTCCCGTGTGTTCCAATTCCTTTGATAGAGCGAAGGGTCTCTTCCATTTGGAGGACTTTCTTTTTAATGTCACCAAAGGTTCGGATCTCCGATTGGGATGGGCAAAGATCATAAATTTTGTTGGTCGATCCAATCAGTAGTTCGTGTATGGTAATGATCGGGATTCCTCCTTGTGTGGAGGATTCAAAGAAGATACTGGTATTTTCAACTTGTAGATGGTGTAATTCTTTTTAGTAGAAACGACCAAATCAGAATTTGCTTGCTTAATCCGTCAAATTCTTTGAGAAACTGGATTAAGTTCACCTGTCGGATGATGACATGATTCGATCACATAGGCTGTTGCCTTTTGGATTTTGATTTAGGGTAGTAGGTCCGATTGATTCCTATGAAAGATGATATAATTTAGTCTTTAGGGGATGTATGCAATAACATGCTATGTGATGTGTCCATTTTAGGAATTTTTATCCTGCACAACGGGTGTCAGCTGTTTATAACATGTTAATATGTATGTGTACATATTTCTTCATATTTCTCATTACATGGAGATAGATATGGAATGAAATTACAAGTAATTGTGTTTACGAGTAATTGAAATGAGAGCATGAAGAGAGTTTCCTCCGCTTTGGGTTTATCAGAGGCTGACCTATCTTAGGTTACTCTCATGGCTTTTTGGCATGAAGGTTCCCAAATCATCGCAATCTACTAGACGGAAGTTAATCCGGTCTTTCAACCTGTTAATTTGGGTTGTGCCTTTCCGAGCCTCGGAGAATTAGTCTTTTCACGAGTCCAAAGAATCAAACACCGACGGATAGCCTCCCGGTGGAGGGACCACACAACATACATTCACATACATCGCCTCACCCAGTATAAAAATAATGACATTTATGGCTAACTAATATCACAAAAGAGATATGGTGTGAAGCACTAATATCACAAGCAGTTATGGTGTGAAGCACTAGCATCACAAGCTGTTATGGTGCGAAGCACTAAGTTCAATAAGGAAATGCATTCGTACACATTCATCAAAATGTAAATGCAACATCCACACACAAGCAGATAATTGTTTTGAAAAGATTGTAATAGCGGCTTAAGTCCTCTTACTGGAGTCCCCAGCAGAGTCGCCACCTGTCGACGTCGGGATTTTTGGATGTCCCTTTTCGTTACTTGTTCTTTGGTGTTCTCATTTAATGTGAGATTTGTTTAAAAAAATAAGTGAAAAAGGTCCGACATGTATAATGTCGACGATGGGACTGTTAAGAGTCGCCAATTGGTTTTTTAAATGGTTGTACCAACACAACCGAGAAAAGGTTTGCACATTGACCCAGTGATGTGACACTGATATACAGGTCGGTGAAACCGAGATTCGTTTAGGGTCCGGGGACTTGGTTATGCGGGGGGAAGGTGTTAGGCACCCCCCGACATCCATGTTACCACGGTGACCGCCTCATTTTAAGAAACTATTATCTGAATGCGTGTGTGTGTGTGGGTCAATGTGCTGTTATATGGAAGTTGTGCGAGGCCTCGTTCGAACCTATATACACAGGGTTTGAATTTATGTAAAAATTCAGTTTTAGCAAGATATGACAGTGATATTTTATAAAAGAGGTTTTTTAAACCCTGATGCTCAATAGGAATTGAGACCTTTTACACTCCCATTTTATTAAGTGATCGGCTTGATTGATTTTATTTGACGGATGCGAAGCATTTCGTACGAAAAATAATATACAAAATAATGTCGACTTCCTCGTGGGTATGGAAACCATCTGAGGAAATTCAGACATCGCAGAATAATTTACAAGTCGCCATAATTTGAAAATGTCCATCACGGAACCGAATCTAGATCCAATGGGATGAATCTGTGATCACATGATTCCTAGGCTCAAAAAAATCGCAGCTTTATATGAAAGCGAAAGAAGCAAGTATATATATAAAAGTTGTAAATATATATATACAGACAGATCACCAACCATGAAGCACCTCCATGGGGGATCGAGAAATGTAAATAAAGTCGTAAATATGGTCAACCACCACGAAAGAAACTTTAAAAGCAGATGTAATGTAAATAAAGTCAGAATACACAATAATCGCCACCAAATAAACTCCAGTGCAGATTGAAAAAAATAAATAAATAAATAAATATATATATATATATATATATATATATATATATATATATATATATATATAAGCAATAAACGCATCGGATGTAAAATCTGTGCTCATCGTAATGAGTTCGACCACAATTCATATATATAAGTATAAATATATATATAAAGTTTAATAAATGCACTAGGATATAAAATCTGTGCTCATCGAAGAGTTCGACCACGATTCATATATATATATATATAAAAGCGAGTAAACGCACTGCATCAAGTTCAGGCTCATCGAACAAAGTCCGACACACAGGTTGATATATATAAGTATATATATATTAAAGCGAAGAACGCCTGCATCAAGTTTAGGCTCATCGAACAAAGTCCCACACACAAGTTGATATATATAGTATATATATATATATATATATATATATATATATATATATATATATATATTAAAGCAAGAAACGCCCGCATCAAGTTCAGGCTCATTGAACAAAGTTCACACACAATAAATATATATTAAAGCAAATAAATGCTCCAGACCGAAGTCTAGGCTCAATCGAGGCATAACTCGATAATGTTAGTCAATATATATGTAAATATATATATAATAAATATATATACAGACTGAAATGAAACCACGGACCGAAGTCCGGGCAAAAACAAGCAACACGACTCTCAACGTGTAGAAGGGTGTGTGCAAAAATGAAGAGAAAGACTCTAAAGTGTGTGAGAAGGCTTACAGCTGACTGACAAAGAAGGCTTCTATATCTTTAGAGTGGGTAAACACCTTGACTCTTTGTAGGTACAAAAGGGCTATAGATGAGCTCACTGTGTGTTTAAAAAGGAGAGTACATCTGCATGGGGTGAGAGCAAGAGCAAATTGTGCGGTGGTTTCCGCCGTTTTTCTCTTAGAAAATCAGCACCCCAAGCCCTCTATTTATAGGCATATTAGCTGCAGGTGTACCAGAGGCAACCCGGGTTGGCCCGGGTTTGTCGGGTCGGGTCGTCTCGAAGTACATTCACTCAGGCACTGTAATGTCCACTCGGATTTTTAGAAGTGCAATCCGGGTATCTGTTTGAGGTATACATGACCTATTTTGGACCGCCGTTGTCGAGAGTTGTACGATGTCATGGGATTAGAGTTTGTACGAAGTCATTGAAGATGGGACGATGCCCTCCGGTCTTCAAGCTTCAACTTTCATCCGTTACCCCGCACAATAGTCACTCGGGATTGGTTAGTCTTGTGGGACATCGTTGCATAGAGACGTGACGTGGCATCATGTTTGATGAGATGACGATGTTGCCCCTCACCGGTGTTATCGCCGGATTGGGCTGATAAAGCAGACGTTGCTCAGACTTCGCTGAGATTGGACTGCTGCAATTGTTGAAGGTCCTCATTGTCATCTTTGAGGTGTGTCTGTCTTCCCGATGTTATTGCCGGGTTGGTACAGTGTATCTCATTTTGAGCGCCGAGATTGAAGCTGGTCGTATTTGAAACAAGCATTTCCAGGGTTATCGCCGAAATTGCATTCCTTGGGGTTATCACCAAGGTTGGTGGCTATTCCCATGGTTGGGACTGAGACTGGATACCTCGGGGTCATCTCCTAGATTAATCGGTCTTCTCCGGTGTGTGTTCCGGTATTATATCTACAGGCCTCGGGGTTACATCCGAGGTTGGATTTGTTACTCCCAGATTGCGATCCGGGGTTGATGCTGAACTTCCGGTAGTATTCGACATGGATTTGGATTGTCTTTTCGTGGTACCTCTTAAAGATGAATCATCCTCCCGCAATGTTAGTAGTGATGAGTACGAAAAAATTTCGAGTGTTTACATAGACATTATCCTCAATGGCTGAAATAAGAAAAATTCAAAGAGAGGACTTCCCTAAAAATACAACATGTTCCTCCTTGTCTGCTAAGTCTGAAGAATAGGCTAGACACATTGGAATAAATCGGGCACCACACTTGAGTTAGACTTGAATAACCTGTAAACACAATAGAAGCAAGTTTATTAAATCCTAATAAATGCAAATTTATTAACTAATAATATAAAACCTAATAAAAACTATAAATAAAAATTAAACTTGGGTTACCTCCCAATAAGCGCTTGATTTATAGTCCTTCAGCCAGACTTTGTCTGGTCAACGCTATCCAATTCCTCTTCAAAATTTGAGGAATCCTCTATCCATCAGTCAAATAATCCTTTGGGAGGTTCCCACAAGCGATGGCCATATCATCAAAGTCACCTAGCATGCTCTGACTCGGTATAATCTCCATGAAGAAGGGAAAATGACTAGGTGCTATCTCCATTGTGTTTGTGATCATATTTGGGCATGGAAGTGTGTCAAACACAATGGGCTCTTCGTCTATCTTCTCTTTCTCTTCCCACCACGGCTTCATTGTTACACTCGCTCTTATGTCATAAAGAGCTTCGCCGATGACATGACTACCAAGTGGGCATGATAATGCAAATCTAACTGGACCCTTGAACTTTGGCGGAGAAGTCACTTGAGGCATTAATAACATCGGTTCATCTGCGTTAGTACTCATAGTAAGTTCATCCCCACTTGTCTCCTCTTTTTCAACATCTCGTGTCTCATCTAGTTGTAGATTTGGTTCGGGCACTTCATCAATCTCGGAATCCTCGTCATAACACCAATTGTTTTGAGGATAGTTGTTCAAGGCTTTGAGCATTTGATCCATCTGGTTCTATAGATTTTGAATTGATATCTCTTGATTCTGAAATGACCGCTCTTGATTAATCCTCTTCTCCTCATTTGATGCTACGAACTTGGACAACAATTCCTCCAACCCTGAATTATCCGTCTCAGTCTCGGAAGCCATGTATTGAGGACCATTGGTTGAGGTAGTGACGAGTTGTTCCATCTGATTATTGAAATTTTGGGTTGACAGCTCTTGGCTAATCCTCATCTCCTCTAGGATTGCTATGCCCTTCAATATTACATCCCTCGAATTTGGCTTTTCATCTTGTGGCAATGGAGGTGGACATGTAGATTTCGGTGTGTATGATAGATTTAGAGCGTAGTATTGGTCTTCATAATTGTATCTCCATGACGAATCCGGGTGATACCCCCAATCTTGGTGATAATTGGCATATGCATAATCGTTGAGGTAGTCACCCCCATATTGTAATGGTCCAAGTCCGACGATACATTGATGACCGGATGATTGCCAAAGACAATAATTACAACTATCTGCGATCTTTCGAATACGTTCAATGCAAGAACATCCAACCTCTTCAAAGTGTTTCATTTTAGCCGACAATGCAAAAATGCATTGAGTCTATCAATTCTTGTGTCCCTTGGTTGAGTCTTACTCGTATATGGCCATTGATAATTGCATCCAGCCATGGTACCTGAAATGAGAGAAAAATCAGAAGAGAATAAAATAAAAAAAAGGAAAAAATGTTTAAATTAAGACTAATTTGATTGAAGCTAATATTGGCAAAATATATATTAAACTAATTCCCCAGCAACGGCGCCAAAAATTTGTTGGGTAAAATCTAGTTACACACAACACGCAAGTATACGTGGTCAACAAGTAATAAAGTGAAAGTAGAGTATCGTTCCCACGAGGAATTATTTAAATAAAAATCACCAAGTACTAACCCATAATCAACTTAATCTTATTTAAACGAATGAATTACAAATTATAAGTAAAACAATTCTAATTACGACTAGTTAAATTAAGATTACAGAGATTTAAGATCACAACTTCACTTATTGCTTCATTTAAGTTAACACACTTCTCATCAATTATTCTCTATCCTGAATTGTTAATCAAGAACACTAAAGCAGATAAAACCATCTCTCGATGCATAATACCCATACTCACTTAAATCCACGGATGATAGAATTAAGCAAGACACCCTAATTAACTAATCCACTATATCTCTACGTGATTTACAATTAAAAAGGATTTAAAGCACAAGTTCTCTATAAGATTACATATGGCGTAAAGACATATCTCTATCCTAAACACGAATTATGAATTCCATCTATGCAGAAATCACAAACACATGCTATCATGATAAGATCTAAATTAATACTTCATCTATCGAGTTCATATAGATTATCACGGTAATTGTTAGCTAGACAATTAAGCAATTAAGTCCAAATCACAATAGACAATCCTCACAATAGAACATAATAATTGATAGCGAAGCATATTAAAATAAACTACACAATAAGATCCATTGTAATCTCAAACAAATAATTAGTTCATGATTATTGAATTAAAACTAAGAATCCACAATTGAATAATCATTAAAAGACAAAGATAGAAGAAGATAAGAAGATAGAATCTATTGTCTGTAGATTTGATGCTCTCTCCTTGCTCATACTTTAAATCTTCAATGGTCTCCAAGTTGCTTCAATCTCCAAATCTAACAAGAACTAGTGTTTTGATCTAATTTACTCTAATCTAATCTAATGAAATCCTCCAAAACTAGCCTATATCTCTTCTCTTTTATGTCTCTCATCATGTATTTATAGTTCTAATGGATACCCTAGCAAGTTACGCAACTAAGAATCCTATTCTAGCTCAAATTGGACATCAAATAACCCAAATAAGTTGTCCCTCCGTTGATCGGCGCGCCCCACGCTGTTCCTAGGTCATTTAGAGCGCGCCCCATGCTACTTTCTGGTGGCCCGTCGCGTCCCGCGCTGTGTATAGCGTAGTCTACGCTACTTCTTTTTCTGCTGCGACGTCCTTTGGTAAAACAAGCATAACGTTTGATCTGCTTGGAGTTACGGGGCCTGTCACCTATCAAATCGAAGATATCAACGAGATATACAACTTTTATGTTTTGACAATTGACAGATTCGGGCTGGAGAAAGGCTGAAATCGAGCTTGAAATAGATGCTATGCAAATGACAAGCATGACAACTCTTAACTTTGATCTTTGTTGATAAAAAGGCCATAACTCTTGCATCCGAACTCCGATTGGGATGATTCAAGATGTTCCGGAAAGCTAAGAAGAAGCTCTAAAGTATAATCCAAGTTCCAAGCCAAGAACATGCATCCAACGTGGTGTTAAAAGTCCTTCAATCTTCTGTTCTTGCATTTGCTTGCGTATTTTGGTCCAAAAGATGTCCGAATTGCTTTCCCTTGCTTCTTCATGCCAATGTTATGTCATAGCCTACAAAATAACATAAAATGTATGAAAAGTAACTAAGAAACATAGGTTTAAGCAACTAATTCAAGTAATAGATTCTGGATATGTAGGTATAAAACCTACTTATCAAAAACGAGTGCGCTACAATTGTGGTCAGGAAGGCCACATAGCACCTAACTGTCCTAACCCAAAGAAGGGCGCCTGCTTCACTTGTGGCTCAAAGGATCATCTTGCAAGGGACTATCTTAAGAAGGGATCTGGAGGGGCAGGATCAGGAGGAAATAGGGAAACAATGTGGAAGCGCTCGACTATCACAGACCAACCGCAACCAACCGACCGACCGCTGGGACATTCAACACGACAAAGGCAGGAGACGTGCGCGGTCTCGTGATGTGGTGTCAGGTATCATTCCGATCAATAAAGTTAATGCTTATGTATTATTTGATTCGGGTGCTACTTGTTCATTTATATCCGATGACTTTGCTAAGAACTTAGAATTTCCTAAGGATGAGTTAGAACACCCCATGCACATAGAAATTGCGAATAGAGAAATAATTCATGTTAAGTACGTGCATAAGAACTGTAGAGTGGATATTAAGGGTAATATCATGAATGTAGATCTTATCCCTATTCGACTTGGGGAATTTGACGTTATTTTGGGAATGGATTGGTTATTCAATTACGGTGCTGTAATTAATTGCCAAAAGAAGCGTATTAACCTTATGACTCCGTCAAAGGTTGTGTTTTATGGTAGCAAATCGCCTAGACAAGCGAGTTGTCTGACGATGATGCAGGCTAGAAAGTTGTTAAGACAAGGCTGTGTAGGATATTTAGCTTACATAGTCTAAAGTCGTAAAGAAAATCCGAAAGTAGAGGAGATACCAGTAGTGAGGGACTTTGTCGATGTATTTTTGGATGATCTGCTAGGACTTCTGCCAGATAGAGAAGTTGAGTTCGTGATCGATTTGGCGCCAGGAACGACTCCAATATCGAAGGTACCGTACCGAATGGCACCGATAGAGATGAAAGAATTAATGGTTCAACTACAAGAATTACTGGACAAGAAGTACATTCAACCGAGCGTATCGTCGTGGGGAGCGCCGATGTTATTTGTGAAGAAGAAGGACGGAACAATGCGGCTCTGCATCGACTATAGAGAACTGAATAAGGTCACGATTAAGAATAGATATCCCTTACCGAGGATCGACGACTTGTTTGATCAGTTAAAGGGAGCGAGATACTTTTCAAAGATAGACTTGACGAGTGGTTATCATCAACTGAATGTGAGGCCAGAGGATGTACAGAAGACAGCGTTCAGAACACGATATGGTGAATTTTTGGTAATGTCATTTGGTTTAACGAATGCTCCTGCATTATTTATGGGCTTAATGAATGGAGTGTTCAAGTCGTTTTTAGACAAATTCGTAGTGGTATTTATAGATGATATTTTGGTATATTCAAAAACTAAGGAAGAACATGAAGAGCATTTGAAGTTAACGTTAGAAGCTTTAAGAAGGGAGAACTTGTATGCCAAATTTTCGAAATGCGAATTTTGGATCGAGCGGGTACAATTTCTTGGACATATGATTGATAAAGATGAAATTTTGGTAGATCCATCCAAGGTCGAAGCCGTGATAAACTGGGATCAGCCGAGAACGCCGTCGGAAGTACGAAGTTTTCTTTGATTGGCAGGATATTATAGAAGATTCATTCAAGACTTTTCCAAGATCGCAACTCCGTTAACGAATTTGACTCGAAAAGCTGTGAAATTTGTTTGGACGGAGAAGTGTGAGGAAAGCTTTCAAGAACTTAAGAAGAGGTTGAGTACGACACATGTGTTATCTATAAGACCCCGAATTTTATGAAATAAAAGAATTCAATTTTTCTATTTAGTATATAGTTAAATTGATAAAAGTTTAAAGTTAAGGGTGATATATGTAAAATTTTCAAAATAAGCAAGTGGTTATAAAATACTTATTGTTGTCGGGGAATATTCGTTTGGTCGTGGAATATTCTTCCGCTTGGGAATATTCGTAGATGACGACGTATGACCTTTTGTGGGCTACACATAATGTAATAAGCGTCGGATGAAGAAAACGATAAGTATGAGTTTTTTTTTATAAATAACTACTTTAGTTGTTACAAGTAATTAACATCATTGGAATACCCGGTGGGTAAAGTAAATTAATACGCCAGAATGCATAAAGAAGATACCAGTATTGCACAATATTTTTGAATTATTGATTCTTACGTAAGAAGGCACTACTCAATAATTGTTACAATAATTACTGTTCAATATTTTATTTTATTGATTCAATAATTGCTACGTTGATATTTTATATTATTGTTGTTTCAATAATTGTCACTGCACAATATTTCCCATTATCGGATCAATAATTCATATTATTTGAATAATATTGTTAGATAACATTATTGGCAATGTCTAAGGAAGTTCTATCTAGGAAATGGGTTTGATCACCTAATTGCGCGCCAATAAGGAGAAATCCTTATCGGAAAGCCCTCTCTTTCCTGGGAAACGACCTGATTGTCATTATTGTGATTCTGTAATATTATTTGGGAATAATTAATTATTAATTTATATGATAAGAAAAATATTTATGTGGATATAAATGGAGGAATTTTTAGAAAAGTGACAATTGTTGAAAATTAATATTTTATTTTTTCTGATAAAATAATTCATTTAAATATATTATTATATTATAATAATATAATAATGGTGATATTTTTACAATGAATGTGGGATATATGAATAAAAGAGGAAGAGTATTTTTGTTACTAAAAATATTTAAAACATGTTTTTCATGTTTGTGGACCCCATTTCTTGACTGAAATTTGATTATAGACTGTAAAATCGTCCGTATGTGGATTTCGGTCAATTTTTGTTTGGAATTTGGAAAAACTTAAACTTACAAAGTTGTAGAGAATTGAATTTCCTATGGAAGAACATAATATTTTCAAATTTTTCTGATAAAAGGGCTATTTATTATGAATTATTGAAGTTCCGGAATAATTGATTTTTGAAGTTTTAATTATTTTTTTTATGAAAAACTTTTTTGTTATGATTGGTGGGCCCCACAAGTGTTGTAAACATGCTGAATTCAGAAGTCTAAGTGGGCGTAGGAAATATTTAATATATATTATTATTTTATTAAATTTTCTACTTTGGTGTTCTAAGCATTTTCCTATAAATAGAGTGCTTATGTTAGAATCGAAAATTACACCAGAAACATAAGTTTTCTCTCTCTATATTATCGAGCGTATTATTATGAGTATTTTGATACTTTGAGTGTTGCTATACGGTGCAAGTTTCCTTCGGCTTTACATCCGATATTCCAATCAGAAATGCTGCTCTGTTGAGGTAAGGGATTGTAAGGGTTATTATGTTTTTCAGTTTCGTAATTTTTCTGACCCTCAAAAATTCTGGAAATATTTGAAATGATAATTTGATGAGTTTTCTAGATTGTGTCCAAAAATGACAATTTTTAGATGAATAGATTAGGAGTTATGAATTTTATGGGTAAAACTATGTTTTTCACCACTATACTTGGCAAGTTTTACTTTATACACTATTGAACTTTTAATTTTTTGAATTACCCCATTAAACTAATTAAAATAGTAAAATTGGGTCATTCTATTAAAAAAAGTTGACAAACGTTAAAATATTGCTTATGTGGCACTGACGTGGCAAAAAAATAAAAAAATATTCCTTATGTGGCAAAAAAAATCAAAAACAGATTTTAAAAATAAAAAATTTAACATTTTAAAAATAACAAAAACATAATAAAATAAAATAAAAATACAAAAAAAGATTTTTTAAAAAATAGATTTTTAAAAAAAAGATTTTTAAAATAGAATTTTTTAAAAATGTAATTTATAAAAATTTAATTTTTTAAAATTGATTTTTAAAAAATTGAACTTTTGAAAATATATATTTTTTTAAAAATAGATTTTTAAAAAAAATTTTTTTAAAGAAAGCGATTTTTTTAAAAATAGAA
Organism: Panax ginseng; assembly: GCA_020205605.1. Taxonomy (NCBI): domain Eukaryota; kingdom Viridiplantae; phylum Streptophyta; class Magnoliopsida; order Apiales; family Araliaceae; genus Panax; species Panax ginseng. Next base: position 34,419,146 of record CM035127.1, on the reverse strand, counting down.
TTCTATTTTTTTAAAAATCTGCTTTTTAAAATTTCGCTTTGTTAAAAAGTCTTTTTAAAAAATCTATTTTAAAAAAAATCTATTTTTAAAAAAATTCTGTTTTTTAAAAAAGTCTATTTTTTTAAAAAAATCTATTTTTAAAAAAAGGGTTAAGTTCAGATGACCACCTGGGGTTTGGGCGGTTTCTCACTTAACCTCCTGTAGTCAGTAAAGCTACATTTAAACTCCTGACTTTTTGAGTTAAAGTGAATAACTGCTTTCTGTCATAATTATGTTACTTAAGTTGGATAAATACTTAATTACCCTCCTTATATATAAACGACAGATGAGAGAACATGCGAATAATTTCATGTTACTCTCTCATCCTTTCTAAAATATTTTCATGGTACTCTCTCATACTTTCTGAAATAATGCCAAGTCCATGCCAATTCTTCACCCAGCTACTCTGTTTCAATGACTACTCTGTTTTGGTACCACCATTACCAAATGACTACTCTGTTTTCACTTATGGAATCAAGAGATCGGGAAAGCCAAGCATGATATCCACTGGGTAACCTACCTATTCAACATCCAAACAAGAAGCCAATAACAGTTTCTGTAATACCAAGAGTCAGAAGAAACCTCTTCAGAAAGTAATATGAATCAAGAATCTCAGTAAAACCAGATTCAAAACCCTTGACGAAAACTAGAAGACTAGAGCCAAAAAGAGATGTTCTACTTTAATTAAACTAGTAATGCTAAACAAAGTTTTAGTAAAAAACACATAAATATACACAAATTGGGCTAAACAAACTGAGTTGTACATGTACTACAGATTTGTATTAACATTTGACCGTCAAAATTTGTTGTACATTCTGCAACAAAGCTCAGAGCCTCAGAACATTCAGGTACAACAAACCCATAATAAATGAAGCAAATGGGTGTTCAAATCTGCATTTACACTGAATTGACATAAATCAAAACTTACAATTAAAGGGCTTGCAGGAGTGAAAGTGTTTAGTGAAGCTTTGTTCTGATTCTTGGAAGCCACTTGAAGAGGAGAGAGAGAGAGTATTAGATTTGGGATACTGTAGATTAGAGAAGATGAAAAAGCCTACAACCAAATTAATTCTTTAATTGAATAAACAAAAGAGGGGAAATTGTCTATTTATGTGTTTCTTTCTTAGACGTAATGGTTAATTTGGTAAATGTCAGATTGACTGAAATCAAGCATTGAATCAATTTAACCACTTTCGGCAATATCTGCTGCCAATGAGAGATAACATTGCCGGTTTTGCCTTGAAGCAACCGTTCTTAATCAATTTAACCACTTTCGGTAATAGCTTCCGTGAATCGAGATTGCTTCAGGTTCGGTGACGACTCAATTGCGGCAGTGATGAGGCATAAAGTCGAGCCGATTTGCAAATTGTAGTCCCGCTCGTGTAACATCGCCTCGACGCGAGTGGCTTGAGAGAGACGAGAATGGAGGTCAGTTATCGAGAGGCTATAAAAGAAGCGGTTGGTCGACGCAAGTGGAGTCGGTGGAGTCGACGACATCTGAGTTGCTTCCAGACGGGATTTCTGGAGAGTCGGTGGTGGAGAGGCAAGTGAGGAAGGAGAGAAAGAGTCGGGAGTTAGGGTTTTGGCGATGGAATCCAAATTTCGGTTGTTGACGACGGCTAGGTGTCCCAGAGAAAAAGCTTGTTGAGGCACGTGATCACCCGGTGCTTAAGATCGGATGGTATGCAGAGTTGAGAAATGAGAGAGAGGATTGTGGTTTGAGGATGATGAAGGGTATTTCAGACATTTATCTATCTTTTTTGACTGTTATAGTTATTTCTCACGCGCTTTTGGCGTTTGACTTACACGCACGGTTAAGTTGGATGGAAAGTGACGTTTTCACTTCAACTCAAAAGGTCAGGAGTTTAAATGTAGCTTCACTGACTACAGGTGGTTAAGTGGGAAATCGCCCAAACCCTAGGCAGTCATCTGAATTTAACCCTTAAAAAATTCTGTTTTTTAAAAAAGTTACGTTATTAAAAAAATTCTATTTTTAAAAAAAATCAGTTTTTTAAAAAAATTATATTTTTAAAAAAAATCAGTTTTTTAAAAAAATTATATTTTTTTATAGAATTCTGTTTTTTAAAAAAAAATCTATTTTTTTAAAAAATCTGTTTTTTAAAAAAATTCTATTTTTAAAAAAAAATCTATTTAAAAAAAAAATCTATTTTTTGTATTTTTTGTTTTATTTTATTATGTTTTTGTTATTTTTAAAACTTTAAAATGTTAATTTTTTTATTTTTAAAATATGTTTTTGATTTTTTTGCCACATAAGCAATATTTTATTATTATTTTTGCCACGTCAGCGCCACATAAGCAATATTTTAACGTCTGTCAACTTTTTTTAACGGAATGACCCAATTTTACTATTTTAATTAGTTTAATGGGGTAATTCAAAAAATTAAAAGTTCAATGGTGTATTAAGTAAAACTTGCCAAGTATAGTGGTGAAAAACATAGTTTTGCCGAATTTTATGGGAAAAGACTATTTTAAAAGTAAACTTTTATAACTCTTTGTGGTTAACTTCAAAATTGGTAAAATTTTTATTGGCAGTACATGTATATATAACAAAGAAGATACTCAGTAAATTTTGGAATTTTTGGACAAAAGTACGCAGTTTATGATAAATGTCTAAATATTTATAGCTTTTGGCATATGAAAAATAGTAAATGAATTTTAAAAATTCTGAGAAAAATATATGTTCAATATGGGACTATATTATGCTAAATCCCAGAAAAGAAATTTTTTTGGGACTAAATTGGTATTTTTTATGAAAATGGACTAGTTAGGAGTAAATGAATTAAATATGTTATGTGAAGTAACAAAATTGAAAAATAGGATTTTATGGCTTGAGAATCCTATATAAGGTATATGCAGCTTTTTGATGAGGGTTTTGGTTATTGATGATGAAATCTTATGAGTTTGACATTTTAGGATGATTAAATGCATTAATTAGTAAAGTGTAAACAATTAAAATAAATTATTTATTGGTTTAAGAAATGATTAAAATATTATTATAATATTAATGATATTAGATTATGAGATTATTAAGTGATTGATAATATTTGGATATTATTGAACTCTGGATAAATTGTATTATAAATGTTTAATATTTATCTTTTATCTAATTTGATTGATTCTTTATATCATTATCATCATCCTTATGCTTATATTATGATGAAAGTCATTTGTGGCCTGTAGTGCATAGATGGACTTGGTATGATTATGACCAGGGATTATTCAGTATAATCATGACCGTAATATTACAAATGATGTGGTAAAAGTCCTCATTGGCCCGTAGTGCATTGATGGATAGTTTTTGGTATGATCATGACCATGGGTTCTCTTCGGCCAAGGGTGCAAAGATGAATTATTTAATGGCGTGATCATGGCCGTTGATGAAAACACAAATATCCTTAGCCCGTAGTGCATGGATAATTCGTGGTCGTGATACTAATGAATATCCTTGGTCGTAGTGAAGGGATTATTCGATGATGTGGATTAATTATTGAGTAGAGTCTCAGCGATGAAATATTAATTCATGGATGTGATAATAATGAATATCCTTGGCCCGTAGTGCATGGATAATTCATGGATGTGATACTAACGAATATCTTTGGCCTGTAGTGCAAAGATGATCTGTTGTTGAATATCTTTGGCCCGTAGTGCAAAGATGACCTGTTGTTGAATATCTTTGACCTGTAGTGCAAAGATGAACTGTTGACGAATATCTTTGGCCCATAGTGCAAAGATGAATTTATTAGTATGATTATGAACAGGAACTGTGATTTGGTATAACCATGATCTTTGATGTTTCAGGTAAAGACAGGTGATAAAAATTATCTTCGTCTTGGATGAGAAGAGTAATTTAGAACCACAATTATGATCATGAGTTATTCATATGATTGTGGATCAGAACTGTTGATTGATGTTACAGGGATAAAACATTGTTGGTGGTCTTTTAACATGGAGAAGATAATAGACTTTATGGTTTATTTGACTCTTCTAATGGATTGCTCGTTCAGCTGCAACTACGGTTGAAAAGTTTTATCATCTACCATATGTTCTAAATCTCTGATTTATTACCGACGAAGGCTATTGATAATTTATTTATCTTTGGTCATGATATTCTTTACTGGGCTAGTTGTGCTCACCCTTTTGCTTCACAATTCCTTTCAGGTAATAAGAGTATAGCTGGGTCGAGCGGGGATAACATGGGAATAGAACGGTGGTCTCTAGCTGTGGAGATTCTTCTAAAACAGTATAGAAAAGTGTGTTTTATTTTATAATCATTTAGTAGTTATATTTGGTGAATCAAATAGGGTGAGGCGAACCCAACGTTGGAAGGGTGTTTTGACACTATCATACAAGATGTCTAATGACATACAACCTTGTGTTATCATAAGACTGGGTTGTGCACATCCACTTGCTGAGTATATCTACGAGCACTACCTGTATAATCTTAATGTTTGGTTGAAGTACAATTCTCAATTAGAGACAGTGGAGATAATGATATGTCAAGAGAAGACTCACCATTGAAAAGAATATGATAGTAATCTTCTCATTTTTCTTTGGGGTCTATTGGGACAACCAAGGATAATGAAGTTGTAGTTATTTTCTGTACCATGTATTTGGCGACTCAGAATAGGTTGGGTGAATTGGACTTATTTTGGGGGCGTCACATTATCTCTTTCGGATGATACAGGAAATTTTATTGTTTATAGTGATGTGTCACATAAAGGACTTGGTTGTGTGCTTATGCAAAACGGCAGAGTCATTGCGTACGCGTCACGACAATTGAAGGATTACGAGAAGGGGTATCCGACCCACGACTTAGAGTTAGCTGCAGTGGTTTTTTTTTGAAAATCTGGAGGCACTATCTCTATGGGGTGAAGTGTGAAATATATACAGATCACAAGAGTCTGAAATATATTTTTACACAGAAGGACTTGAATATGCGCCAAAGAAGGTGGTTGAAGTTAATTAAGGATTATGATTGTGAGATTTTATACCACCCGGGTAAGGCAAATGTGGTTGCCGACGCCTTAAGTAGAAAGGGTCAGGAGAAATTGATGATGTTGACTGCTCAGAAGGAGCTAATTTCAGTAATGGATAAGTTGGAATTGGAAGTGAAGTATCCTATGGAAGTGGACGAGAAGTTGTTCCAGATTCAATCTGGTACAAACCTACTGAATAAAGTTAAGGAGGCTCAAATTCAGGATGAAGAATGTAAAAAGGTGAAAAAGAAGATATCCGAAGGAACCGAACTAAGATTCAAGATGGACAAGGAAGGAGTACTGATATTTGAGAGCAGAATTTGGGTACCGCCAGTACCAGAAATTAAGAAAAATATTTTGAGCGAGGCTCATAGTTCACGATATTCGATTCACCCTGGTAGAACAAGATGTACCAAGATCTCCGACAACATTTCTGGTGGCCAAATCTGAAACGAGATGTTGCAGAGTGTGTTTCCAAGTGTCTGACATGTCAGAAAGTGAAAGCAGAACATCAGAGCTCGAGTGGATTGATACAACCATTGGAGATCCCAGAATGGAAATGGGAACATATTACGATGGATTTCGTGGTTGGCCTTCCGACAACTCAGAAAGGCTATGATGCAGTATGGGTTATCGTTGACCGAATGGAAAAATCTGCACACTTCCTTTCGATCAAAATCAGATTCAACCTATATCAGTTGGCAAGGTTATATGTGAAAGAGATTGTTTTGAGACACGGAGTTCCGGTGTCAATTATTTTCGATAGGGATCCGCGCTTTACATCGAACTTCTGGAAATGACTATAGGAATGCATGGGTACACAGTTGAGAATAAGTATAGCTTATCACCCTCAGATAGATGAGCAGAGTGAAAGAACGATTCAGACATTAGAAGATATGTTAAGAGCTTGTATAATGGACTTTAAAGAAAATTGGGATGATCACCTACCGCTAGTAGAGTTTGGCTACAACAACAGTTACCACGCTAGTTGTGACGCCCCCAAAATAGATATACATTACCTATTTTGAGTCGCCAAATACATGGTACTGAATACAAATACAACTAATTATACAACAGTCATGTAAAAATACGAAAAAATATATGCTGTGAGTTTTAATACAAATATTGTCATCTAGACAATATCCACACTCAATGGAGTCCTCATTATATTTATTATCACACTATTTAACAGAATAGTGTGGACTACTATGACACCATCTGTACCGTCACTCCATTCCTCGACTAGTCCCGGCTACGTTCTCATTTCCTGAAGAGAACAGTGAAAGAAAGGGTGAGCTCAACTAGCACAGTAAGAAATATTATGACTAAGATAATGCAGAATAAATTATCATTAGTATTCAACAATGTTAAACTGATAAAATATAATATACATTAAGTTTAACTGCAGCGGAACCAACAATCCATTAAAAGAGTCAAGTAGAACATAATGTCTACTATCTCCTTTAGATTAAAAGTCCATCGTTAATTTTTCATTCCTGTAATACTCATCAATAGTTCTTTGCTATACTCAAGACAAAGAGAACTCTCATCACCTGTCTTCACCTGAACCACCACAGATTATAATTAAATCACAACTCATATTTATAATCAAGTAAATCAACAGTTCAACTTTGCACTACAGGCCAAAGATATACAACTGTAAAATCAATAATGCTGAGACTCAGCTTAATAGTATCACGACCACGAATTATCCATGCACTACGGGCCAAGGATATTCGTGTTTTCGATTACGGTCATGATTACACCGAACAATCCCTGGTTATAATCATACCAAGTCCATCTATGCACTATTGGCCATAGATGACTTTCACCACATCATTTGTAACATTACGGTCATGATTATACCGAATAATCCCTGGTCATAATCATATCAAGTCCATCTATGCACTACAGGCCACAGATGACTTTCAACATAATATTAACATGAGAATGATGACAATGACATAAGAATTCAATAAAATTCGTTCAAGGATAAAATTTTAATTTTTTTTTTAAAAAATATAATAATATATCCATATGATAGCATTAAAAGAACGTAACAATTTATGTCCTGGTTGTTATGTTGTTTCAGCAGTCTCGTGATTATGCCATTCAGCATGACAAATGAAGATGCAATGAAAATGAGAAATAGGAGAATTACATTAACCAAAATGTCATTTCAGTAGCTATGTCATTATCATCTGATCTTGGTTTTTGTGGCAAAACCATGTCATGACAGAACATCTGTCCGAAAATCATATGCCATATAAACAAGGTAATAAACTGATTCCTAATGCTTAAGGCAAAACAATGACCCACGTATCAATTCAATTCAATAACCTGGTCCCATTAGTTTCCTACCTCATAGTGATAGAATATTTGAAATTCAAAGAAATATATGCTTGAGATAAATTCAATTCTTATAAAACTACAACTTGTAAACATCTGACTTCGTAATGTTGAAAAATGATCTTATATATATAATTGAACAGAGGACGTGTATTGCAAAATCTTGCAATAAATAAAACAAGCATTGAAATTTTTATGTATTTTCTCCTAATTAAGACATCGATCGCTTAACTGCATTATAAATTTAATATTTCAACCAAACGTTATTGCTAGTCATTTTACAGTTATAATAATAACAGAAAATTATATAAAAATATTCTCCAACCTATCTATCTAGATATACATCATGTGATCATATACACAAACACATGCTAAAATGGGTGCCTATATATAGCAACACATCATGATATTATTCCAATATACACCATCATCTGGCAAAATCACTAAATAAGTGAGAAACATAAATAATTAATCATTCTGGACTTTCCATCAAAATAGAAAATTAAACCTCTATATATATATATATATATATATATATATATATATATATATATATATATATATTTTATGCAAACAGCCGAAACTAAAAATATAAATACAAACAAAATATTTTTTTACATGCATTTATATATATGTTGCTGAATATCTAATTTGTAGTTATTATATAATAACTTAGCCAAACAGAGTCAGAACTCATAACTAAAGTTCATGGCATAAATTAATATGTTCACACATTAGTTATTTTAATGGACCTTGGTCTGACAAAGACAATGAACATGGAAGAGGTATCTTAATGGGAAAATCAGAATATATATTTTTTCTAAATTGCGGACAAGCGGTTGTCACACTCCATAAACTTTCTTAAACTTTCTTAATCAATCTCACATTATTATTCGAATTAATTTCCTTATGATTATCAAACGAAAAATAATATTCATTACGAATATTAAACGAAGACAATGAATATTGAACGAAATAATATTCATACGAATATAAAAAATAATATCTCTTCAGAATATGAAATAAATAATAATCCTTATCTCAAAAAGAAGAGTATTTCAACTGGTATAGCGGAGATATTCTTGAAGAAAATTTTCACTGTTTTTACACTCAAAACTTTCTAAAACTCGAAAGAAATACGCTCAATTTTATAGAAGAAGAATTCTCTGATTCTGGTGTGATCTTCAATTCTAAATAAGCATCCTATTTATAGGAGAATGGAAGGATACTATTTGAATTTTTCGAATCACGGATCAACAATTAAAATTCGAACAATTGAATTCACGAGCAAGAAAATTTCTGACGATTCCTTTTTCTTCCCTTTATAGGGTTACAACATCTGAATCATAAACATAATCCCAAGTTAAACTAACCTTAAACATCTGTGCGGAAATATAAATAATAAGTCTTAAACAACACCATTAACTCAAGTCTAACATAAATACATCATCAAATAAAATAACAAGTCTTCATCATTTGCTAACTTTGTCATTGCCTTTACTAGTGGAAGGTTCATCAGTTCTTTCGTTCTTAACTGCAATGTTATTATTAAGCAAGAGTGAGCACTATTGCCCACAAGTATAACAATGAAATAATAGTATAATAACATGCAAGTAAATCAAAGACATCTGAATAAAAGCTCAACTTTTGAATCAAGAATGAATAACAAGAATCAAAAGAATTCTGAGGGTCATAAGACCTTGAACTATGTCCTAGGTTATCAAGGGTTATACTTGAAACCTTTAACAGTCATACGACTATGGACCTTTCTTCTCGTACTTAGGGGGATCATTACTTAGTACCACATCGTGCACAATATCTTAACGCTTAACGATAAGTAAATCCCTTTGCAGGGTTGTTCATCTCAGTTTGACATTCGAATCCGCACCAAAGGAAGTTTGGTTTGGATAATTCAATAAGGGTTCTGAAATTTAGAACGTTCATCAACTAAGGACTAGTTGAATCAATAAAGTTCACTAGTCTAATAATGTTCAACAATAATGATATTCAATTCGAATAATAATCTCAAGAAGTATACAATAGAACAATTATTGTATAACTGAATCATGCTTTGAAAAGATAATAAATCTTTAATATAACATTTGAACTTGAATAATAGTAATGATAATTTACTCGAGGTAAATAATAAACTTGAACAATAATGACAAGTAGGGTTAGGAAACTTGCCTCGTGCGTAGATTACACTTTAACTAAGCACGTTCTTTGAATTTAATCCTACATACCATTCACATTCACAATACCAGTTAATTATAACTTAATTAATCATCATAAACTCATTCTCTTTGTCTACTTTGATTTTGACTATACTTAGTCAATTTATCACATTCATTAACGCATAATTTATTCTTTACAAATAACAGTTAATTATGCATTCCATAATTCAATCCACATGTGATTATGTTATTTACATGTTAAACATTTATTTTACATCTCATTATACTTCTAACATGTTTACATGTTCATTACATTAATTTACTAACACATTGTTAGATTAATCAATTTAAAAATCTCATTTCTAAACCTACGGAGAGTGGATGCTTATTACGCGCCTAATCTTACACTTAGTTTATTTTGACATGATGGCGCATGCTGGCTCGAGATGTGGCGCTATTCTAAGACGGCATGCTATATATGGGCGGAAATAAGGTAGGTAATGGCAATACAAGGCGTATCAGACTGAAATGGCGATTCATGAAAAATCGCAGAACATGCCAATTTCTTCCAATTTCTTATTTTCTACTCGAAATTAGACATACCCATATGGTGTAATTCATGCATAAACATAACCCAACATTTATATAACGACTTTAACCATTTAAAACACATAATCATAGAATTAAATTATACAAATTGTACTGTTCTTGATGTTCTTGAAGATTTTGAACAAAAACATAAAATTTAACACTACGGATTCGTTATAACACCGAATCCGTTCGTTTAAGGCTTGGTCTCTTCGTATCAACATGCATAATAATATACGAGTGTAAAATTTAGGGATAATATACGATCAATACATAAAATATCACGTATAAGGCCATAAGGCCAAAACTCATACTCTGTAAATTTTTGAAATAGCAATTCATAGTATTATGAAACTGATGACATGATACTGCACATAATATATATATATATATATATATATATATATATATATATATATAATCAAATACGATTTGATATATCTTAACCCATATATAAACTCATAATAAAACCCTTTTTCAATTACAGAGATTTTACAAAATATATGAAAGCCATTTTTATAAAAACTAATGACGTGAATTAGAAATTGGGTTTGGAGAAATTACCCAGAGCATAGTGTGTAATGTTAAACAATGAATTGAAACTCTTCTCAAACTTTTCTTCAATTACACACTCAAAATTCTTAACTTTTCTCTCTGTTATATTTTCTAGACTTAACAATATAATAAAAGGAGAATACGTAAAATATCAACTGAGCCTTTATGCGCAGAGTTGAGGTCAGTTGCTCCATACGTGGTTTAACTTCCCTCAATTCCCCTTAAGGCCTCATTTGGCTAGCCTTAAATGCTTATACCCAATTAATTTAATAAACTCATTTATCATGTAGTTTAAATCATGTCACACCCACTTGCACAATAAATCAAATATCTTATTTAATTTACTTTAAATAAAATATAATAATTTCTCATAAATTCACATAATTAAACTTCTCATTAATAAATAGTGTCAAATTATTAAATCTCTAATTAATAATTAAATTAATTAAATAACATCATGCTTAATTAAATATTTTATTTATTTCAATAAGCTCACATAATTACATATTTGAATAATAATTATTCTCTACATTAATTTAATAAATGTAACACATACAATTAAATTAATCTACCACAATTGCATTAATTAATTATTTAATCTAATAATTAAATCATCAAAAAATATTTATTTAATTCAATAAATATTAAAAATTAATTTACAAAAATCTCGTTTGTCACATCTTTCCCCCCTTGAAAGGATTCTGTCCCCAGAATCACGACTCAATAAATTTGACCCGTTACATTCTCCCCCCTTACAAAGATTCTATCCCTAGAATCGCTTACAAATAATTAAGTAAATAAATGAGGATAATTCTTCATCATATTCTCTTCGAGTTCCCACGTAGCTTCTTCAGCATTGTGGTTCCTCCAAATTACCTTAATAGAAGGTATAACTTTATTTCTGAGAACTTGTTCTTTTCGGTCGACAATTTGGACAGGAATTTCTTCGTAAGATAAGTCTTTCTCAAAATGTAGGGGTTCGTATTCAATTACATGCTTGTAATCGGCTTTGTATGGTCATAATACAGAAACATGGAAGACGTTGTGGACATTCTCGAGTGCTGGAGGCAAGGCTACCTCGTACGCAACTTCTCCGATTCTTCTCAGTACTTCAAAGGGTCCAATGAATCTTGGGCTCAATTTCCCTCTCTTTCCGAACCTGATCTTCCCCTTCCAGGGAGAGAACTTCAAGAAAACATAACTACCTGATTCAAACTCGATATTTTTACGATGTGGATCAGCGTATTTCTTCTGTTGATCTTGAGCCGTTACCAGTCGTGCTCGGATCACTTTGACTATTTCTTCCGTCTGTACCAATTCTGGCCCTAGCAATTGTCTTTCACCAACTTCATCCCAGTAAAGCGGAGTTCTGCACTTTCTGCCGTATAACGCTTCGTAAGGCGGCATGCCTATACTAGCGTGGTAACTATTGTTGTAGTCGAACTCTAGTAATGGTAGGTGATCATCCCAATTTCCTTTAAAGTCCATCACACAGGCTCTTAGCATATCTTCTAATGTTTGAATCGTTCTCTCACCTCTGTGGCTCGCTGTTTGAGGGTGGTAAGTCAGATACTCATTCGCAATTGCGTACCCATGCATTCTCAAGGCGTTTCTAGAAATTTGATGTGAAGCGATCGATCCCTATCTGAAACAATTGATACCGGAACTCCGTGCCTCGAAACAATCTCTTTTACGTATAGCCTCGCCAACTGATCTAAGTTGAATCTTATTTTGATCGGAAGGAAGTGTACAGAGTTTGTCAGTCGGTCAACGATAACCCATACTGCGTTGTAGCCTTTCTGAGTCGTCGGAAGGCCAACCACGAAGTCCATTGTAATATGTTCCCATTTCCACTCTGGGATCTCTAACGGTTGTAGCAATCCACTCGGTCTCTGAAGTTCCACTTTCACTTTCTGACAGGTCAGACACTTGGCAACACATTCTGCAACATCACGCTTCAAATTCGACCACCAGAAATGTTGTCTAAGATCTTGGTACATCTTGATACTACCAGGGTGAATCGAATATCGTGAACTATGAGCCTCGCTCAAAATATCTTCCTTAATCTCTGTGACTGGTGGTACCCAAATTCTACTCTTAAATCTCAGTATTCCTTCCTTATCCATCTTAAATCTCGGTTCGGTTCCTTCAGATATCTTCTTTGTCACCTTTTTGCATTCATCATCCTGCAGCTGAGCCTCCTTTACTTATCTAGTAGAGTTGTACCAGATTGCATCTGAAGTAGCTTCTCATCGATCTCCATAGGATACTTCACTTCTAATTCCAGTTTCTCCATTTCTGTAATTAGCTCCTCCTGAGCAGTCAATTTCTCCCGACCCTTTCTACTTAAGGCGTCGGCAACCACATTTGCCTTACCCGGATGGTATAAAATCTCACAGTCGTAGTCCTTAATTAACTCCAACCACCTTCTTTGACGCATATTCAAATCTTTCTACGTGAAAATATATTTCAGACTCTTGTGGTCCGTATATATTTCACACTTCTCCCCGTATAGATAGTGCCTCCAAATTTTTATAGCAAAAACAACTGCAACTAACTCCAAATCATGGGTTGGGTATCCCTTCTCGTAATCCTTCAACTGTCGTGACGCATACGCAATGACTTTTCCATTTTGCATCAGCACACAACCAAGTCCTTTATGCGACGCATCACTATAAACAACAAAGTGTCCTGTATCATTCGGAAGAGATAACACAGGGGCCGTACTCAACCTCTTCTTCAATTCTTGAAAACTTTCCTCACACTTATCCGTCCAAATAAATTTCACAGCTTTTCGAGTTAAATTCGTTAACAGAGTTGCGATCTTGGAAAAGTCTTGTATGAACCTTCTATAATATCCTGCCAATCCAAGAAAACTTCTTACTTCTGACGGCGTTCTCGGCTGATCCCAATTAATCATGGCTTTGACTTTAGATGGATCTACTGAGATTCCATTTTTATCGATCACTTGACCAAGAAATTGTACCCGTTTCCAAAATTCGCATTTCAAAAACTTGGCGTACAACTTCTCCCTTCTCAATACTTCCAACGTTAATCTCAAATGTTCTTCGTGTTCTTCTTTGGTTTTGGAATATACCAAAATATCATCTATAAATACAACTACAATCTTGTCCAAAAATGGTTTGAACACACCATTCATTAGTCCCATAAATGCTGCAGGAGCATTCGTAAGACCAAACGACATTACTAAAAATTCGTAGTGACCATATCGCGTTCTAAACGTTGTCTTCGGTACATCCTCTGGCCTCACCTTCAGTTGATGATAATCGCTTCTCAAGTCTATCTTGGAAAAGTATCTCGCTCCCTTCAATTGATCAAATAGATCGTCGATCCTCGGTAATGGATATCTGTTCTTAATCGTGACCTTATTCAGTTCTCTGTAGTCAATGCAGAGTCGCATCGATCCATCCTTCTTTTTTTACAAACAACACCGGCGCTCCCCACGGCGATACGCTCGGTTGAATATACTTCTTGTCCAATAATTCTTGTAGTTTTACTATCAATACATAAAATATCACGTATAAGGCCATAAGGCCAAAACTCATACTCTGTAAATTTTTGAAATAGCAATTCATAGTATTATGAAACTGATGACATGATAATGCACATAATATATATATATAATTAAATACGATTTGATATATCTTAACCCATATATAAACTCATAATCAAACCCTTTTTCAATTACAGAGATTTTACAAAATATATGAAAGCCATTTTTATAAAAACTAATGACGTGAATTAGAAATTGGGTTTGGAGAAATTACCCAGAGCGTAGAGTGTAATGTTAAAAAATGAATTGAAACTTTTCTCAAACTCTTCTTCAATTACACACTCAAAATTCTTAACATTTCTTTCTGAATTCTCTCTGTTATGTTTTCTAGACTTAGCAATATAATAAAAGGAGAATACGTAGAATATCAACTGAGCCTTTATGCGCAGAGTTGAGGTCAGTTGCTCCATACGTGGTTTAACTGCCCTCAACTCCCCTTAAGGCCTCATTTGGCTAGCCTTAAAGGCTTATACCCAATTAATTTAATAAACACATTTATCATATAGTTTAAATCATGTCACACCCACTTGCACAATAAATCAAATATCTTATTTAATTTACTTTAAATAAAATATAATAATTTCTCATAAATTCACATAATTAAACTTCTCATTAATAAATAGTGTCAAATTATTAAATCTCTAATTAATAATTAAATTAATTAAATAACATCATGCTTAATTAAATATTTCATTTAATTCAATAAGCTCACATAATTACATATTTGAATAATAATTATTCTCTACATTAATTTAATAAATGTAACACATATAATTAAATTAATCTACCACAATTGCATCAATTAATTATTTAATCTAATAATTAAATTATCGAAAAATATTTATTTAATTCAATAAATATTAAAAATTAATTTACAAAAATCTCGTTCGTCACAATACAACGCAAAGCAAAACCAAAAGAAAAACAATAAAAAGGTTACAGAATAAAATTCACAACTGAAGAGAAGATACCCACAACTATAACATTATCTCAAATCCACACTATAATTTTGAAAAATATTTCGAGAAAATTAAATCTTTATTCATAAAATTTGGGATTTTACAATCTCCCCTCCTTATGAAATTTCGCCCTCGAAATTTACGTACGTACCTGGTATGTCGAAGAGGTGAGGATACCTCGTTTTCATTTCAGATTCTAACTCTTGAGGTATAAACCTGGAGCGTAGAATATGTTCCCTCTTATCCAAAATTTTAACAAGTATCTCCTCATACGTTAAATCTTTCGATATCTCGTCCTGTTCTAATATGGTTCGAGACATCCACGTATTTATGTAACATCGATACGTGAAAATTGTTATGAACACGCAACATATTTGGTGGTAAAACGAGTCCATAGGTCACAATTCCTATTCGATCGAGGATTTTGAATATACCAATAAAATCGAGCGTTGAGATTTCCTCTCTTCATCGACTCTTGCTTCTAGAATAACGCCTTCTTGAACCTTCTTTTTCACATTCATCAGTTCTGAGTCTTATAGCTTAAGCATCTTTACTTTATCGATTAAAGTCGGTTCAAATCGTATATTCGCTATCTTCACGTGGGTTCATATATTCGCACTCATAAATGCATACGATCTTCCACTCAATGCGTCAGCTACCACGTTCGCTTTTCCAGGATGGTATTGAATGACACTATCTTAATCTTTCAACTGCTCGAACCAATGTTTCTGGCGCATGTTACGTTCATTTTGGGTGAAGAAATATTCGAGGATTTTTGTATCGAGTTCAAGGTCGATACCAATTTCAATTTCACGTTCTGGGGTAGGCTAGGAAGTTCGTCAAGGAATACGTCAGGAAATTTATTAACAATAGAAATATCATTTGACGTATTTTTGTTTAAATTTGTGACATGGGCTAAGAAAGCTTGACATCCGTTTTTCAATAAACGAATAGCTTTATGGCTTGAGATGACAATGATTGATTTTAATGGTTTGGTTTCATGAAGAGTAGTTAATCAATCAATCCCTAAAATCACATCCAAGACAAGTATTTTCAAAGAAATTAATAAGATCGACAGGTAACGTGAGGGTGCCGATTTGAATCAAACAAGATTTATAAACAGTGGATGTAATGAAGGTTTCTCATAACAGAGTTTCAACAGATAAGTCAAAGTCTAATTTCTCTTGAGTCAAATTTAAACGTTGAGCGCAAGTAGGTGAAATAAAAGAGTAGGTAGAACCGGTATCGAATAAGGTATAAACTTCGCAAGAGTTTATGATTAGCTTACCCGTGATAACTTCATTTGGGTTCCTCACTTGTTGGGAAGTCATGACAACCACTCTCCCATGAACTACCCGGCTTTGACTCGTCTGGGGCAGCATTTTGTGTCATCACTACCGTTGGAATTAACTTTTCTATAGGGCATATTCCACCCTCAACTGCTTCATCGTACTCCTAATTCATGATCTGAATCATCAGTCTTCGATCCATATAACATTATCGAATTGAGGTTGACCGCTTTGTATAGGGTAATAAAAAGGTTATAGAATAAAATTCGCAACTGAAGAGAAGATACCCACAACTATAACATTATCTCAAATCCACACCATAATTTTGAAAAATATTTTGAGAAAATTAAATCTTTATTCGTAAAATTTGGGATTTTAGACTAGTATTGGCATGCCGCCTTATGAAGCGTTATACGACAGAAAGTACAGAACTCCGCTATACTGGGATGAAGTTGGCGAAAGACAATTACTAGGCCCAGAATTAGTACAGCAGACAGCAGAAATAGTCAAAGTGATTCGAACAAGACTGGTAGCAGCTCAAGATAGGTAGAAGAAATACGTCGATCCACACCATAAAAATTTTGAGTTTGAATCGGGTAGTTATGTGTTCTTGAAGGTCTCTCCTTGGAAGGGTGTCGACGTCGGGATTTTTAATTGTCCCTTTCCGTTACTTGTTCTTTGGTGTTCTCATTTTAGGTGAGATTTTTTTGAAAAAACAAGTGAAAAAGGTCCAACATGTATAATGTCGACGATGGACTGTTAAGAGTCGCCAGTTGGTTTTTTAAATGGTTGAACCAACACAACCGAGAAAAGGTTTGCACATTGACCCAATGATGTGACACTGTTAAACAGGTCGGTGAAACCAAGATTCATTAGGGTCCAGGGACTTGGTTATGCGGAGGGAAGGTGTTAGGCACCCCCCGACATCCGTGTTACCATGGTGATCGCCTCTTTTCAAGAAACTATTATCTGAATGTGTGTGTGTGTGGGTCAATGTGCTATTATTTGGAAGTAGTGCGAGGCCTCATTCGCACCTATATACACAGGGTTTGAATTTATGTAAAAATTTAGTTTGTAGCAAGATATAGCAATGATGTTTTGTAAAAGAGGTTTTTTCAAACCCTGATGCTCAATAGTAATTGAGACCTTTTGATACTTCCATTTTATTAAGTATCTGGCTTGATTGATTTTATTTTCGAGATGCGAAGCATCTATTAGAAAATAATGTACAAAATAATGCCGATTTCCTCGTGGGTATGAAAACCATCTGAGGAAATTCAGACACCGCATAATAATTTACAAGCTGCTTACAGCTAAAAATGTCGATCACGGGAACCGAATCTAGATCCAATAGGCTGAATCTGTGATCACATGATTCCTAAAGCGCATATGATACCGCAATTTGTATGAAAGCGATGCAGCAGGTATATATATATATATATAAAAGTTGTAAATATATATATCTGAGACATGATCACCAACCACGAAGCACCTCCATGGGGATCAAAAATATAAATAAAGTCGCAAAAGTATCAACCGCCACGGAGGAAACTCCAAAGTGAACGAAATGTAAATAAAAAGGCATACAAAAGCAATCAACGCGCCGCGAAGTGAACTCGAGCGAGGACAAAACGTAAAGAAAGTCAGAAAAGCGATCAACCACCACGAATTAAACTCTAGGTGAGACCGGAATATATATATATATATATATATATATATATATATATATATATATATATATATATATATATATAGTTAATAAACGCATAGGATGTAAAATCCAGGCTCATCGAACAAAGTTCGACAATAGTTCATATATATAAGTATATATATATAAAAGCGAGTAAACGCACCGGATGTAAAATTCAGGCTCATCGAACAGAGTCCGACACACAGTTAATATATATATATATATAAGACCCCGAATTTTATGAAATAAAAGTATTCAATTTTCTTATAATTACTATTTAGTAAATGATTAAATTGATAAAAGTTTAAAGTTAAAGGTGATATATGTAAATATTTTAAATAAGCAAGTGGTTATAAAATATTCATTATTGTCGGGAAATATTCGTTTGGTCGTGGAATATTCTTCTTCCGTGGGAATATTTCGTATTTACCTGCTGACGGCGCAGCCTTTTGTGGGCCCCATAATGGAAAATGATTGGATGAAAAAACGACAAGTATGAGTTTTTATAAATAACGGTGTAGTTGTTACCGTTAACACTGTTGGAATACCCGGTGGTTAAAATACAATAATACGTGTCGTTGCACAGTAGCACCCGATATTGTACAGTATTTTAGAATTATTGATTCTTACGTAAGAAGGCACTACTCAATAATTGTTACAGTAATTACTGTTCAATTTTTTATTTTATTGATTCAATAATTGCTACGTTGAAATTTTATATTATTTTTGTGTTGATAATTGTCACTACACAGTATTTCCCATTATCAGATCAATGATTCATATTATTTTAATAATATTACTAGATAATATTATTGGCAATGTCTAGAAAGTTCTGTCTAAGGAGAGGTTTGATCACCTAATTGCGCGTCAGTAATGAGAAATTGTTATTGGAAAGCCCCCTCTTTCCTGGGAACGGCCTAGTTGTCATTATTGTGATTCTGTAATATTATTTGTAAATAATTAATTATTGATTTATATGATAAGAAAAATATTCATTTTATGGGGATATAGATGGAGAAATTTTTTAAAGTGACAATTGTTGAAAATTGATATTTTATCTTTTCTTATAAAATAATTCATTTAAATATATTATTATATTATAATATAATAATTGTGATATTTTTACAATGAATGTGGGATATATGAATAAATGAGGAGGAAGAGTATTTTTGTTACATAAAATATTAAAACATGTTTTTCATGTTTATGGACCCCATTTCTTGACTGAAATTTGATTATAGTCTGTAAAATTATCCGTATGTGGATTTCGGTCAATTTTTGTTTGGAATTTGGAAAAACATTCTTCTGCAAAGTTGTAGAGAATTGAATTTCCTATAAAAGGACATGAGATTCGAATTCTGATAAAGAGCTATTTATTATGAATTATTGAAGTTTTAGAATATTGGGTCTGAATTGATTTTGTTTAAAACATGTTTTTCTAGAAGGTGGACCACACAATTGTACTTTTGCATGTGTTAACGGATGGAATCTGAATTCAAAGTGTGCGTAGGAAATTAAAAATAAAATATTATTATTTATTAAATTTTCTGCTTTGGTGTTCTAAGTAATTTCCTATAAATAGGGTGCTTAGGTTAGAATTGAAAATCACATTTAAGCTGAAGTTTTCTCTCTATATTATCGAGCGTATTCTTGTGAGTATTTTGATATTTTGAGTGTTGCTATACTGATTGCAAGTTCCTTCAAAGACTATATCTAGTATCAAATCAATCTTTGTACTGTTTTTTTGAGGTAAGGGATTTTAAGGGATTGTAAGGGTTATTTTTTTTGTAACGATGTTATTCTTTCAATATCATTATCTAGAAATATTGGTATGGATTTTATTGTGGAAGTTCTACCTTTTTTGTGTCTGGGTTACTATTCATGTATACGACATTATTCACGATATCTGACCATTATTCACGATACGATAATTATTCATGTATATGACATTTTTACGATATCGATACGATACTATATGCGAATCTGAGTCTACTATTCACGAGTTACTATTCATGAGTTACTATTCACGAGTTACTATTCACGGGAACTATTCACGATAAAATTGGTTTCTTTTTCTGACCAAATTATCGTTGATTTATGAATATTGCTCTTGAAATTAAATGTAGTTGTTGATCCTATTGTTTTTATTATCATATATAACATTTTTATAACCCTGGTGATGGAATTTCTCTTTGACTTGAGTGTAAAGATGGGTAAAGTATTGGTATGATCATGACTATAGGCTCTCTTTGGCCAGTAGTGCAAAGTTGAATTGTTGACTAGTATGATCATGACTATTGAATTTACAATGGAATATTTTTAGCTTAAGTGCAAGGTGAATTGATCAACATGGTTATAATTATGGTTTATATAAATTCTAAAATGATTATGTATTTCTTTGAGATATGAATATCTTTGGCCTGTAGTGCAAAGATGAACTGTTGATGAATATCTTTGGCCCGTAGTGCAAAGATGAATTTATTAGTATGATTATGAACAGGAACTGTGGTTTGGTATAACCATGATCTTTGATGTTTCAGGTAAAGACAGGTGATGAAAATTATCTTCGTCTTGGATGAGAAGAGTAATTTAGAACCACAATTATGATCATGAGTTATTCATATGATTGTGGACCAGAACTGTTGATTGATGTTACAGGGATAAAACATTATTGGTGGACTTTTAACATGGAGAAGATAATAGACTTTATGGTCTATTTGACTCTTCTAATGGATTGCTCGTTCCGCTGCAACTATGGTTGAAAAGTTTTATCATCTACCATATGTTCTAAATCTCTGATTTATTTCTGACGAAGGCTATTGATAATTTAATTATCTTTAGTTATGATATTCTTTACTGAGCTAGTTGTGCTCACCCTTTTGCTTCACAATTTCTTTCAGGTAATAAGAGTGTAGCTGGGTCGAACGGGGGTAACAGGAGAATAGAACGGTGGTCTCTAGCTGTAGAGGTTCTCCCTAAATAGTATAGAAAAGTGTGTTGTATTCTATACATAATTTAGTAGTTATATTTGGTGAATCAAATAAGGTGAGGCGAACCCAATGTTTGGAAGGGTGTTTTGCCACTATCATACAAGATGTCTAATGACATGCGACTTCGTGTTATCATAAGACAAGGTTGTGCACATCCACTCTGTCGAAGTATATCTACAAGCACTACTATATGATCTTGGAATTTGGTTGAAGTATAATTCTCAATTAGAGACGGTGGAGATAATGATATGGCAAGAGAAGACTCACCATTGGAAAGAATATGATAGTAATCTTCTCGTTTTTCTTTGGGGTTTATTGGGTCAACCAAGGATAATTCTGTGGGCATATTATATCTATCATAACCTAGACGCATGGCCTCCCATGTACGAAGGTTTCCTTGAGCACTTCCCAAAGATTTTAATTTCTAAAAAAGTTATTGACTGTACCTTTATGTAAGGTATCACTGTGAAGTGGGGTCCACGGTTGGGACATGAGTCATAGTTGGTATATATTTGTATCAAAGCTCACAACGTATGTTTTGTTGTATTTTGCACGACAATTGTAGTAATAAAGTTGTAGTTATTTTCTGTACCATGTATTTGGCGACTCAAAATGGGTTGGGTGGATTGGACCTATTTTGGGGGCGTCACATTTGGTATCAGAGCTTAGGGATATGTTCTCTGACGGAGATCCGGGATTAGAACTATGAGGGGAGAGACGAGTAAATTCTTCGCTAGTGTGTCCTACCTAAGCTTATTTGTTGGTCAGTCATAAAATCGGGATATTATGTGATATGTTATTTTGTTCAATTAACCCTTGTTTTGAAGCTGTATTCTAGAATGATATCTGAAATACAGGAGATGAGCAATGGACAAATCATGAGGACAAGGAAGATGGGATCTGAAATGAAAGCAAGGTATTCTCAACTCTTTGAAATACCAGGTACGTAAATTTCGGGGACGAAATTTCATAAGGAGGGGAAATTATAAGACCCCGAAATTTATGAAATAAAAGTATTCAATTTTCTTATAATTACTATTCAGTAAATGGTTAAATTGATAAAAGTTTAAAGTTAAAGGTGATATATGTAAATATTTTAAATAAGCAAGTGGTTATAAAATATTCATTATTGTCAGGGAATATTCGTTTGGTCGTGGAATATTCTTTACGTCGGGAATATTAAACATTGACGGCAAGCAACCTTTTGTGGGCCCCATAACGGAAAGCGATTGGATGAAGAAAACGACAAGTATGAGTTTTTATAAATAACGGTGTAGTTGTTACCGTTAACACTTGTGGAATACCCGGTGGTTAAAATACAATAATACGCGTCATTGCACAGTAGCACCCGATATTGCACAGTATTTTTGAATTATTGATTCTTACGTAAGAAGGCACTACTCAATAATTGTTACTGGTAATTCTTTGCTCAATATTTTATTTTATTGATTCAATAATTGCTACGTTGAAATTTTATATTATTGTTGTGTTAATAATTGTCACTACACAGTATTTCCCATTATCAGATCAATGATTCATATTATATTAATAATATTACTAGATAATATTATTAGCAATGTCTAGAAAGTTCTGTCTAAGGAGATGTTTGGTCACCTAATTGCGCGCCAGTAAGGAGAAATTCTCATTGGAAAGCCCCCTCTTTCCTGGAAACGGCCTGATTGTCATTATTGTGATTCTGTAATATTATTTGTAAATAATTAATTATTGATTTATATGATAAGAAAAATATTCATTTTATGGGGATATAGATGGAGAAATTTTTTAAAGCGACAATTGTTGAAAATTGATATTTTATCTTTTTTGATAAAATAATTCATTTAAATATATTACTATTGTGACGCCCCCAAAATTAGGTATACATCACCCAACTTGAGTGCCAGATACATGGTATGTAATTTAAATATAACTTAATAATACAATTTATTGTGTACAATACGACAAAACATAAACCGTGAGTTTGAATACAAATATTGTCTACTAGAGATTATACAAACTCAAAAGGAGTCCTCATTACAATTATTATCACACTATTTCAAAGAATAGTGAGGACTACTAATGCGCCATCTAGGACCATCACTCTGATCCCCGACTAGTCCCAGCTACGTTCTCATTTCGTAAGAGAACCATGAAAGAAAGGGTGAGCTCAACTAGCCCAAGAAGAAATATTATGACTACGATAATGCCAGAATAATTTATCGTTAGCCTTCAACAGTGTTAAACTGATAAAATATAATAACTATCAAGTTTAACTGCAGTGGAACAAGCAATCCATTAGAAGAGTCAAGTAGGGAATAAAATCTACTATCTTCTATGATTTAAAAGGTTTTTCATCACTTTTATCGCTAGGACTCAGCTTAATAAATAATCTACATCATCGAATCACCTATGCACTACGGCCAATGATATTCTTTAGTATCACGACCACAAATTATCCATGCACTACGGCTTAAGATAATCATGTTTTCATCAATGGTCCTGATCATGCCATAAAACAATTCATCTTTGCACTACGGCCAAAGAGAATCCATAGCCATAATCATACCAAAAACTGTCCATCAATGCACTACGGGCCAATGAGGACTTTTTCCACATCATTTGTAACATTACGGTCATGATTACAACCGAATAATCTCGGTCATAATCATACCAAGTCCATCTATATACACTACAGCCACAGATGACTTTTAACAAAATATAAACATGAGGATGATGACAATGATATAAGAATTGATAGAAACAAGTTCAAGAATTAATTTATCCGAGGAATTGATAACGTTCAAATTGTCAACATGATATCTTGCTGTAGAGTAAAATTCAAGAATGCTCGGAAGAATATTTCCATGAAAAGATATGGATGAAGCGCAAATATCAAAGATATTCCACTAATTTAATGAGTATAGAAGTCAAAGTTTTAATCACCTGAGTATAATAAAGAATGGAATAACAAAAGAAATCACCATGCATGCGATAGGCCTTGCAGCAAAAGTTATTCAACAGAATAATAAAGGATGGAACCAGTCCGGTGAAACGCACGCATGTGACATTAAACGTAATAATAAATAATGGAACCAGTCCAAGATAAACGCATGTACGAGAATATTAAACGAATAATAAACAATGGAACTAGGTTTGGCGTAAACGCACAGACAGGATATTCCGATAGAATAATAAATAATGGAACTAGGTCTGGCATAAACGCACAGACAAGATATTCTGACAGAATAATAAAGAACGGAATATTAGAAGAATGTCACCATGTATAGGGTAGCAGCATGATATCTGATTATTCCAATGAATAATAAATAATGGAATAACAGAAGTTCTCTTCATGAATACTAAAGAAATAATACCCCTTACCGTAAAAGAAACTGAATATAAGAGTAGGAAAGTAGCAGAATACTTTTCTATAGTTTCTCTTATAATTATCTCTCTAGAGTTTCACTGAATTTGTAAGAAATAATGAAGGAATGAGCTTCTATTTATAGAATAATGGACTGCATAGTAACTAACTTATGAACGGTCCAGATTTATTTACTTTAAACGGACGATCCAGATTGGTTTACTATTAAAACTTAAAACAACGGTCCAT
Organism: Panax ginseng; assembly: GCA_020205605.1. Lineage (NCBI taxonomy): Eukaryota > Viridiplantae > Streptophyta > Magnoliopsida > Apiales > Araliaceae > Panax > Panax ginseng. The sequence goes on along the minus strand of CM035127.1, from coordinate 34,394,332 downwards.
ACTGATTTACTATTAAAACTTTAAACTAGCGATCCATATTGATTTACTATTGTATCTTCCACCAGCGGTCCATATTGATTTACTATTATATCTTCAACCAACGGTCTGAAAAATTAGCACATCTCCTCATGGAATAATATTGTACCCAAATACCCGAATGCATAATACTAGAGTGAATAGTAATCGGGTGAATAGTAACTCATGAATAGTAACTCGTGAATAGTAACTCGTGAATAGTAATTTGTAAATAGTAACTCATGAATAGTACTCTGACACAAAAAGTGTCCCGAATACCCGATTGAACAATATATCATATTATGCAGATGATACTGTAACAATAATTGAATCAATAATATGAGAGATATGATGTAGCAATTCATCAGTAGCAATAATTGAGTATAAGCGAGTGACTTCTCACGTAAGCATCAATAATCAATACCGTGTGCTATCATGCAACCACAGACATTCATCGTACTTTTAACACAAGGGTGTTTCAACAGATTAACAGTAAAACTTCCGCCGTTATTTTCATAAAGTATTTTTGTCGCTTTCTATCCGACAATAATTACATTTTAGGGTCCACTAATGATTGTCTCGGTGCATACGGATATTCCACGACAAAAAGAATATTCCCCACCAATCGAATATTATACAAGCACTTGCTTACTTTTCAAAATTTGTAAATATTACCCACAACTATAACATTACATCAAATCAACACCATAATATAAAAAAATTATTTCGAGAAAATTAAATCTTTATTCATAAAAAATCGGGGTCTCATAATCTCCCTCCTTACGTAAATTTCGCCCTCGAAATTTACGATGCGATACTCAGTATCTTAGAAGAGGTGAGGATACCTAGACTTCATTTTGATTCTAATTCTTGAGGTATAACCTTTGAGTGTTGAATACGATCCTTCTTATCCAAGATTTTAACACGTATCTCCTCATACGTTAAATCTTCTGCTATCTCGTCCGGTTCTAAATTAATAATGTGGTTCTGGTCGTCCACATATTTACGTAACATCGATACGTTAAAAACGTTATGAACACGCGACATACTTGGCGGTAAAACGAGTCTATAAGCCACAGTTCCTATTCGATCAAGGATTTCAAATTGGCCAATAAAATCGAGGGTTGAGATTTCCTCTTTTCATCGATTCTTGCTTCTAGAATAACGCCTTCTTGAACCTTCTTCTTCACATTCATCAGCTCTGAGTATGTAGCTTGAGCAGCTTTAACTTTATCGATTCAATTCTATTCTAATCGTATATTCGTTATCTTCACGTGGGTCCCTAGAGTCTTTAACTCTATCTCCATCATTTGTAAGTTATACGAAATGAGTCTTTGTGTTAACAACATCACACTCAGAACGCATATGATCTTCTACTCAACGCGTCAGCTACCACGTTCATTTTTCCCACGATGATATTGAATGGTACGATCGTAATCTTTAACAGCTCGAGCCAACATCTTTGGCACATTACACGTTCGTTTTAGGTGAAGAAAATATTTGAGGGTTTTAGAAATTGGTTTTGTACTAGTGTTAATACAAAATTCGATTTCACGCTCTAGGGGTAGACTAAGAAGTCTTCAAGAATACGTCAGGAAATTTATTAACAATAGAAATATCATTAAAAACTGTGACTCTCATCCAAGACTTGGATAACACGTCACATTGATACCTATCAACTTGCCATCGTCATTCACGACGTTGCCTACAGAAAGTCTGGCTTCGGTGCATTCCACACAAAAAAGTTAACAACGAAAGGATCGGGGCTCTTTATTTATGGCTTGATATGACAATGATTGACTTTAGTGGTTTGGTTACTTTGAATTCGCATAACAGTTGGTTAGGAGTATGAAAGCTAACAACATTTAAAAGCATGATGAGTAGTTAACCAATCGTTTCCAAAAATCACATCAAAGGCAAGTATTTTCAAAGAGATAAGATCGACAGGTAACGTGAAAGTGTTGATTTGAACAAGATTTATAAATAGTGGAGGTAACAAAGGTTTCTCCCAACTGAGTTTAAACAGATATATCAAAGTCTAACTTCTCCGGAGTTAACTTCAAACATTGAACACAACTAGGTGCAATAAAAGAGTGAGTAGGCAGGATTCAACATGGTATAGACTTGTAAGAGTTTATGACTAACATACCAGTGATAATTTTATTCGGGTTCCTCGTCACTTTAAAAAAAAAATGCTCTCTCTTAAACTCTGGCTTTGGCTTGTCCGGGACATCCTTTAGTGCCTCCATCCTAGTTGAACTTATCTTGATGAAGCGACAAAATTGGGCTAAGTGACCTTCTCTTCCACAATTATAGCATGTTTTGGGACTGACATCGCGCAGATTTGGGTGATGTGTCCCTCCCTCCGCATTTGAAGCATATGATAGGTGGTCGTTCTCCTTCCTTAACAACGGGTGTTGGTGCTGACGTCTTTCCATCATTGTTGAATCTCCTCTTCTTGAAATGTCCATTCTTAATGTTTTAACCATGATTACCACCGAAGTGGTTACCATTTCTGGCATGTTGATTCCCTCCATGCTTATTGTCACCGCTTTGATGACTGTTATCACTGGTATTATCATTTTTCTGGCTGCTCTCTTTTGGTTGCGTTGACTCGTTATCGCGCTCCACTAACTGAGCCCTATTGACAACATCTGAATATGATAAGTAGGTTTTATACCTACTTATTCGGTATCTGTTACTTGAATTATTTGCTTAATCTCATGTTTCTTAGTTACTTTTCATGCATTTTGTGTTCGTTTTGTAGATTATATGCTTGGGAGTTTAAAGCGCAAAGAATTGGTATGAAAATGCAAATAAAAGCAATCCAGACATCGTTTGGGCTTTTATGTTTATTTCATGTTCTTGGTTTGGAACTTAGATTACATTTTAGAGCTTCTTCTTAGCTTTCCGGAGGATCTTGAATCATCAAAATCGGAGTTCGGATGCAACAGTTATGACATTTGTACCAACGGACGTCGAACGTCACTGTTTTGGGTGACCATTTGCACATTAGTCACTTCCAGCCCAATTTCGACCTTCACCCGTTCATTATTTCTGAAATCGTAAAGAATGAAAGTTGTAGATCTCATCGATATCTTCGATTTGATAGGTGGTAGGTCTCGTAACTCTTCCTGGATCAAATGTTATGGCCGTTTTCCCAAGGGACGTCAGAGTAGAAAATTTTCCGTCACAAAACCGCCGCCGGGGTGGGTGTACCAGCCACAAGTCAGAACCCTAGCCCGCCAAGGCGGGCCCAAAACAAGCATAAACCCCCGCCAGGGTGGGGGTAGCCCAGAAAATGCGAGAAAAGTGAGAATTTTGGTCGAATTTGAGTCCGGGAAGGATTGTTTCGATCCGATTTACACAAGGACTTCCAAGAGAACTTCCAAGAGGACTTAAAGACATATGAAGAGACTTATATAAGGAGGAGAATCACAAGGATTAGATAGATTAGAGACTAGATAGAGGATTCAATTAGATTAGATTAGAGTAAATTAGATCAAAACACTAGTTTTAATTAGTTTTGGAGATTGAAGCAACTTGAAGACCATTGAAGATCAAGAGCATGAGCTTGAGGAAGATGGAGATTTGCTGACAACAGATTTATTCTTTACTCTACTCTTATTTTTATCTTTTAATGTGTATTCAATTGTGGATTCTTAGTTTTAATTCAATGAACTAATTCTTTGTTTGAGATTACAATGGATCTTATTGTGAAGTTTATTTTAATATGCTTCGTTATCAATTATTATGTTCTATTGTGAGGATTGTCTGTTGTGATTTGGACTTAATTATTTAATTGATTGGCCATCAATTACCGTGATAATCTATATGAACTCGAGAGATGAAGTATTGATTTAGATCTTATTATGATAGCATGTGTCATGAATTTTGTCAATAGTAGATTTTTGATTATTGTTAAGGTAGAGATATGCTTAACATCATATGTAATTGAATAGAGAACTTAAGCTTAAACCTTCTTCAATTGTAATTCACATAGAGATATAGTGGGTTAGTTGGTTAAGGTGTTTAACGGATTTCTATCTTAATTGTGGATTGACGTTAATATGGGTATTATGCATCGAGAGGTGGTTTTATCTACTTTAGTGTTATTGATTAACAATTCAGGATAGAGAATAATTGATGAGAAGTGTGTTAACTTAAATGAAGCAATAAGTGAAGTTGTGATCTTAAATCTTCGTAATCTAATTTTTAATTAGTGATAATTAGAATTAGTGTAATTAAATAATTTACTTTATATAATTTGAAATTCATTCGTTTAAATAAGATTGAGTTGGTTACGAGTTAGTACTTGGTGATTTTTGTTAAATAATTCTCTTTGGAAACGATACTCTACTCATCACTTTATTACTTGTTGACCACGTATACTTGCGTGTTGTGCGTATATAGATTTTACCCAACAGAATACAAACACAGTTTATGAGAAATAAGATATTGACGTATCTCCGGCTTCAAACCTCTTAAAAACATCCGCATCATTCTCTCTTCATTATCAACTAAGTGGGACGAAAATCAGGACAACTCGACAAACTTGGCTTCGTACTGCGACACGGTCATGTTGTTTTGCTCTAACTTGATAAATTCCACCTCCTTCATGTGACGTAATGCTTTCGGAAAGTACTTGTCATTGAAGCGACTCTTGGAACTTCTCCCAAGACATCTTGAGTGCGTCGTCGGGTTGGGTACGTTTCTGATTACCACCGGTGATCCGCCTCTCCACTGTAACATAAAGGTGGAAAAGGAACCTTTTTTCTCTCGGAGCATCCCAAGACATCAAATATCTTGGTGATATGCTTTAACCACGTCTACGCCTTAAGTGGTTCTCGCTTTCCCAAAAACTCCGGTGGTCGGCTCCTTGAATTGCTTAGTGGTGACCAACCGGTAGGTTGCCATTGTTTCCTCCTGCATTATGAACAGGAGCCGCTTTCGCCTGATGTTGCATGAATTCTAAAAAGCTCTTGAACGTACCGTCATTCGTCAATTGATTAGTGTTGTTTGCATGAGGATTGTCGCCTTCCTGATGCACATTATCCTGATTATTGATATGTGGTGAATCAATGGTCGCCTGCACTCCATTGCTATTCTCAACATTCTCAGATGTCATTTTCGGATACTGCCATAAAACAAAAGGTTAATTGACATGTAACATATTAACCCTATATTCTGACCGACCAATTAAATACCAAAAAAAACTTAGGTAGGTTATACTAGCGAAGGAATTCCCCGTCTCTCCCCTCCTAGTTCTATTCTCACATCTTAGCCAGGGATTATATCCCTAAGCTTTGATACCAACTGTGACGCCCCCAAAATTAGGTATACATCACCCAACTTGAGTCGCCAGATACATGGTACAGAATTTAAATATAACTTAATAATACAACTGTCGTGCACAATACGATAAAACATAAACTGTGAGTTTGAATACAAATATTGTCTACTAGAGATTATACAAACTCAAAAGGAGTCCTCATTATAATTATTATCACACTATTTCACAAAATAGTGAGGACTACTAATGCACCATCTAGGACCATCACTACGATCCCCGACTAGTCCCATTTACGTTCTCATTTCTCAAGAGAACGGAAAGAAAGAAAGGGTGAGCTCAACTAGCCCAGTAAGAAATATTATGACTAAGATAATGCAGAATAATTTATCGTTAGCCTTCAACAGTGTTAAACTGATAAAATATAATAACTATCAAGTTTAACTGCAGTGGAACAAGCAATCCATTAGAAGAGTCAAGTAGGGAATAAAATCTACTATCTTCTATGATTTAAAAGGTTTTTCATCACTTTTATCGCTAGGACTCAGCTTAATAAATAATCCACATCATCGAATCACCCCTGCACTACGGCCAAGGATATTCTTTAGTATCACGACCACAAATTATCCATGCACTACAGCTTAAGATAATCATATTTTCATCAACGGTCCTGATCATGCCATAAAACAATTCATCTTTGCACTACGGCCAAAGAGAATCCATAGCCATAATCATACCAAAAACTGTCCATCAATGCACTACGGGCCAATGAAGACTTTTTCCACATCATTTTTAACATTACAGTCATGATTACACCGAATAATCCCTGGTCATAATCATACCAAGTCCATCTATGCACTACAGGCCACATATGACTTTCAACAAAATATAAACATGAGGATGATGACAATGATATAAGAATTCAGTAAAACAAGTTCAAGAATTAATTTATCCAGGAACTGATAACGTTCAAATTGTCAACATGATACTGCTTTGTAGAGTAAAATTCAAGAATGCTCAGAAGAATATTTCCATGAAAAGATACTGGATGAAGCGCAAATATCAAAGATATTCCACTAATTTCATGAGTATAGAAGTCAAAGTTTTAATCAACTAAGTATAATAAAGAATGGAATAACAAAAGAAATCACCATGCATGCGATAGACCGCATAGGCAGGCTATTCCAACAGAATAATAAAGGATGGAACCAGGTCCGGCGTAAACGCAAAGACAGGACATTCCGACAGAATAATAAATAATTGAACCAGGTTCGGCGTAAATGCCCAGACAGGATATTCCGACAGAATAATAAACAATGGAACTAGGTCCCACAGAACGCACGCATGTGATATATTAGATAGAATAATAAATAATGGAACCAGTGCCGCATAAACGCATGCACGTGATATTCGACGAGAATAATAAAGAGCGGAATATTAGAAGAATGTCACCATGTATAGGGTAGGCAGCGTACAAAAGTTATTCCAACAGAATAATAAATAATGGAATAATGAAGTTCTCTTCATGAATACAAAAGAAATAATACCCCTTACAAAGAAAAGAAAGCTGAATATAAGAGTAGGGAAGTAGCGAGAATACTTTTCTATAGGTTCTCTTATAATTCTCTCTCTAGAGTTTCAACTTTGAATTAAGTAAGAAATAATGAAGGATTGAGCTTCTATTTATAGAAGAATGGATCGCATAGTAACTAACTTATAAGCGGTCAGATTGATTTACTTTAAGCGGACGATCCAGATTGGTTTACTATTAAAACTTAAAACAACGGTCCATACTGATTTACTATTAAAACTTTAAACCAGCGATCCATATTGATTTACTATTATATCTTCCACCAGCGGTCCATATTGATTTACTATTATATCTTCAACCAACGGTCTGAAAAATTAGCACATCTCATCATGGAATAATATTATACCCAAATACCCGAATGCACAATACTAGAGTGAATAGTAATCGGGTGAATAATAACTCGTGAATAGTAACTCATGAATAGTAACTCATGAATAGTAACTTGTGAATATTAACTCATAAATAGTACTCTAACACGAAAAGTGTCCCGAATACCCGATTGAACAATATATCATATTATGCAGATGATACTGTAACAATAATATGAGAGATATGATGCAGCAATTACTGTAGCAATAATTGAGTATAACTGAGTGACTTCTCACGTAAACATCAATAATCAATACCGTGTGCTATTGTGCAACCACGCGTATTACTATACTTTTAACACTGCGTGTTTCAACAGTTAACGGTAAAACTTCCGCCGTTATTTTCATAAAGTATTTTTGTCGTTTTCTCTATCCGACAATAATTCTGTTGTGGTGTCCACCAATGAATGTACTGGTCATTACGGATATTCTCCAAACAAAAAGAATATTCCCCACCAATCGAATATTATACAACCACTTGCTTACTTTTGCAAAATTTGTAAATATTACCCACAACTATAACATTACATCAAATCAACACCATAATATAAAAAAAATTATTTCGAGAAAATTAAATCTTTATTCATAAAATCTGGGGTCTCACAATTATATTATAATATAATAATGGTGATATTTTTACAATGAATGTGGGATATATGGATAAATGAGGAGGAAGAGTATTTTTGTTACATAAAATACTAAAAACATATTTTTCATGTTTGTGGACCCTATTTCTTGACTGAAATTTGATTATAGCCTGTAAAATCATCCGTATGTGGATTTCGGTCAATTTTTGTTTGGAATTTGAAAAAACTTTCTTCTGCAAAGTTGTAGAGAATTGAATTTCCTATAAATAAGGTGCTTAGGTTAGAATTAAAAATCACACCAGAAACTGAAGTTTTCTCTCTCTATATTATCGAGCGTATTCTTGTGAGTATTTTGATATTTTGAGTGTTGCTATACAGTGCAAGTTCCTTCAGCACTATATCCAGTATTCCAGTCAGAAGTATTGTCTTTTTGAGGTAAGGGATAATAAGGGATTGTAAGGGTTATTTTTTTTGTAATGATGTTATTCTTTCAATATCATTATACCAAAATATTGGTATGAATTTTATTGTGGAAGTTCTACCTTTTTGTGTCGGGGTTACTATTCACGTATTCGACACTATTCATGTATACGACACTATTCATGTATATGCCATTTTTATGTATACGGTACTATGTATGAATACAGAGTATTATTCACGAGTTACTATTCATGAGTTACTATTCACGAGTCACTATTCACGGGTACTATTCACGACAAAATTGGTTTCTTTTTTTGACCAACTTAACGTTTATTTATGAATATTGCTCTTAAAATTAAATGTAGTTGTTGATTCTACTGTTTTTATTATCATATATAACATTTTTATAACCCTGGTGATGGAATTTCTCTTTGACCTAAGTGTAAAGATGGGTAAAGTATTGGTATGATCGTGACTATGGGTTCTCTTTAGCCAGTAGTACAAAGTTGAATTGTTGACTAGTATGATCATGACCATTGAATTTACAATGGAATATTTTTAGCTTAAGTGCAATGTGAATTTATCAACATGGTTATAATTATGGTTTATATAAATTCTGAAATGATTTTGTATTTCTTTGAGATATGAATATCTTTGGCCTGTAGTGCAAAGATGAACTGTTGATGAATATCTTTGGCCCGTAGTGTAAAGATGAATTTATTAGTATGATTATGAACATGAACTGTGATTTGGTATAACCATGATCTTTGATGTTTCAGGTAAAGACAGGTGATAAAAATTATCTTCGTCTTGGATGAGAAGAGAAATTTAGAACCACAATTATGATTATGAGTTATTTATATGATTGTGGACCAGAACTGTTGATTGATGTTACAGGGATAAAATATTATTGGTGGACTTTTAACATGGAGAAGATAATAGACTTTATGGTCTATTTGACTCTTCTAATGGATTGCTTGTTCCGCTGTAACTATGGTTGAAAAGTTTTATTATCTACCATATGTTCTAAATCTCTGATTTATTTCTGACGAAGGCTATTGATAATTTAATTATCTTTAGTTATGATATTCTTTACTGAGCTAGTTGTGCTCACCCTTTTGCTTCATAATTTGTTTCAGGTAATAAGAGTGTAGCTGGGTCGAGCGGGGGTAACAGGAGAATAGAACGGTGGTCTCTAGCTGTGGAGGTTCTCCCTAAACAGTATAGAAAAGTGTGTTATATTCTATACATCATTTAGTAGTTATATTTGGTGAATCAAATAGGGCGAGGCAAACCCAATGTTTGGAAGGGTGTTTTGCCACTATCATACAAGATGTCTAATGACATGCGACTTCGTGTTATCATAAGACAAGATTGTGCACATCCACTTGCTGAGTATATCTACAAGCACTACCTATATGATCTTGGAATTTGGTTGAAGTATAATTCTCAATTAGAGACGGTGGAGATAATGATATGTCAAGAGAAGACTCACCATTGGAAAGAATATGATAGTAATCTTCTCATTTTTTTCTTTGGGGTTTATTGGGTCAACCAAGGATAATTCTGTGGGCATATGATATCTATCATAACCTAGACGCATGGCCTCCCATGTACGAAGGTTTCCTTGAGCACTTCCCAAATATTTTAATTTCTAAAACAGTTATTGACTATACCTTTATGTAAGGTATCACTGTGAGGTGGGGTCCACGGTTAGGACATGAGTCATAGTTGGTATATATTTGTATCAAAGCTCACAACATATGTGTTGTTGTATTTTGCACGACAATTGTAGTAATAAAGTTGTAGTTATTTTTTGTACCATGTATTTGGCGACTCAGAATGAGTTGGGTGGATTGGACCTATTTTGGGGGCGTTACAATATATATATTAAAGCAGTAAACGATCCAGACCGAAGTCTAAGCTCATCGAACAAAGTTTGACACACAGTTCATATATATATATATATATGGACTAACATTATCGAGTTATGCCTCGATATTATATATATATATACAAACTGAAATAAAACCACAGACCGAAGTTCGGGCAAACACACGCAACATGACTCTCAACGTGAAGAAGGGTGTGTGCAAAGATGAAGAGAAAGACTTTAAAGTGTGTGAGAAGGCTTACTACGGCAACGCCAAAGAAGACTTCTATATCTTTAAAGTGGTAAACACTTGGCTTTTGTGGGTACAAAAGTAGCTATATATGAGCTCATAGGTGTTCAAAATGAGAAAGTACTCAAGTATGGGGTGAGTCTGAGCAAATCAAGGGTGGCTTCCTCATTGTTTTCTCTTGCAAAATGGCCACCCCAAGCCCTCTATTTATAGAGGGTGCGCAAGATGGTCAGGGCCGCAGTGTACCAGAGGCTACCCTGGGTTGCCGGTTTTTCGAAGTCGTCGTCTCGTAAGACGTGCACTCGAACCTTTGTAATGTCCGCTCGAACTTTTAGAAGTGCAATCCGGGCATCCGATTGAGGTACACATGACCTATTTCGGACCGCCGTTATCGAGAGTTGTATAATGGCATGGGATTAGAGTTTGTACGAAGTCTTTGAAGATGGGACGATGCCCTCCGGTCTTCAAGCTTCAAATTCTATCCGTTACCCCACAAAATAGTCACTCGGGATTGGTTCTCCTTGATTTTTGTTGGACATCATTGTGTAGATATGTGTATGAAATGTTGAGGCGACGTGACGTGGCATCGCGTCGGCAAGATGACGATGTTTCCCTTCACCGTTGTTATCGCCGGTTTGAGCTGATAAAGCAGACGTTGCTTAGGGATTCACTGAGATTGGACTGCTGCAATTGTTAAAGGTCCACAGTGTCATCTTTGAGGTGTGCCTGTCCTCTCGGTGTTATCTCTGGGTTGGTACAGAGTATCTCATTATGAGTGCCAAGATTGAAGCTGGTTTCATTTGAAACAAGCATTTCCGGGGTTATCACCGAAACTGCATTCCTTGGTGTTATCACCAAGGTTGGCGGCTATTCCCATGGTTGGGACTGAGACTGGATACCTCGGGGTTATCTCCGAGATCAATCGGTCTTCTCCGGTGTGTGTTCTGGTATTGGATCTGCATGCCTCAGGGTTATATTCGAGGTTGGATTTGTTACTCCCGGTGTGTGTTCCGGGGTGGATCATGAACTTCTAGTAGTATCCGGAATGGATATGAACTGTCTTCCAGGGTTCCCTCTTGAATGACGAATCTGCCCTCCTGCAATGTTAGTGACAGGTGTATAGAAAATTTTGAGTGTCTACAGATGCCCCTCTTTATCATACTCATGTAAGGCAATGAATGGGTAGGATAAAGAATCCTAGACACTTGAAATGCAACAAGACAAACTTGGTACTATATATAGCAACATGATGCAAATGTATGATGCATGTGTACGGGGTTGTGGCCCAACATGCTGGGGATAATTGTTGGCTCCCTGTTGCTTCAACTGGGGATTGGCAATGATGACCAGATTTGACGTGTAATCTGAATCTGTTAGGATGTTGATGTTGGGGTTATCACCAAATTCCTAGATCCTTGATAACGACTTGATCCTGAAGATGTACCTCTTATGTGTAAGAGATCTGTATGGATAAAGTTTGGTCTGTTTAAAGATGTGTATAACATATTCCATCATCGATCCTCCTTGATGACGTTGACCTCTCCTGGTTGGTATCGCCAAGTCATGTAAAGATTTTGTTGGGTTTACTGCCAACAGCAGACGCCGTCAGGGATGCCTGACCTTCATCGATTTGTACTTCACCGACGTGTGAATCAACGGATGAAAACCCTGTGGGGTAGATTGTCAAGGCTGCTTGACCTTCGCTGACGTGTGAATCAACGGTTGATACTCTGTGGGTAGATTGTCAAGGTTGCTTGACCTTTGCTGACGTGTGAATCAATGGAACATTGCGTTGTGACCCCGCCGAGGATCTGCTATGGAATATGAGTAATCGAGCATGAAATCCTCGACTAACTCTCAAGCTTCGATAGGTTTAATCGCCAACGGCTGAGATAATGTCAAGGCTTCTTGACCTTCATTGATATGTGTATCAACGGCTGAATGTGCGTTTTAATCCCCTGCTAGTGCTTCACATTGTAACCCCCGTCGGGGATCCACGTTGTAACCCCCGTCGGGGATCTACGTTGTAACCCCCGTCGGGGATCATGTTGATCTTTTAGGGTAATGACCCAGAGTTGGCGGCATTGGACCTGTACAAGGTATTGCCGGATGGGATTTGCAACAAATGAGATCATTGGCAGGGTATACCTCGTATTCGGGTGACTACTAATGAGTGATGTACAGACTCAGAGTTCCATATGAGAAAACCAGGATTGTAGGCTATTTTGCTCAATCGCATAGCATTTTTATTCCCGATTTGACCTTTCTAGTCTGTGAGAACTCCTTTGCAACTCGAATTGGACCGAGCCAGAGGGGTGGGGTCCATATAGGGGTGCCGCAGGTACACCTTCTTCAGCCGCAGATGAGCCTGCGACCAACCGTGGATGATATAATCCAGCTGGTTGGTATCACAAGTCACTTTTAACTTGTTTCGCAAAGGAAAATCCGAGAGCCTCCTTCAGATCTGCTGAGTTCGGGCTATTTTCTGTAAATTCTGTCACTGTACAAGTGTTCTGCACTATCCTGGTAACGTATGCATGTATTTTTTCCAGTTTTTATTCGTTGGAAAATGAGTTATCGCATGAAATGCATCTAAACACATAGTAATGATTATGTATGCACAAATGACCTGATAAAAAATATTCAACATAGTAAATATTAGTATTAAACCATGCTAAACATAATGATGTAAAAAAATTTAACTTTTGAGACAGTCAAATTGGCACATTTTTTTTTGCTATTTTTGTCTTATTTGAGGTCCAATGAGCAAAAGGTAGATATACAAAGTACTCCTGATATTGAGGTTAACCTTATGCATGGATGATTTTGATTTTTAATGTATATATTATGTCTATGACTTTGGGGCAGGTGTGCTACTGAATGGCCACCTAGACATGCCTATGTGCATGTGGATAGTCCTATTTTCAAAGGGGACTATGGCAAAAGTTTTCAAAATGTAGGCATTGTGTAGTCATGTATTTTAATTCTATTGTATGTTAAAGAAAATGCATGCACGTATATAGTTATAAAATGCATTTTAAAAAGCTCCAGGTAAGGAAATACCGCACCCTTTCTGAGGTGATTTGGAGACTTATTGTCCAGATATTATGGATCCGGATCAGCCGAGTAGTTCCCGTAGGACCATTTCTGGTATACGGAGGAGGGCTTCTGAAGTTCCTCGACCGCGTTCTGTTAGACAACCTCGTCGATTGGTGGAGGCAGTGATTCGTCCAGTCTCCTGCTGCACATGTTCCCCGTAGGGATCTCCCTTATATTCAGGTGGCAAACCCAGAACTTCTGGGCGACTTGAGCAGACATCCCTCGATGTATTTGCATGCTAACGAGGTATGACGTTAGATCTTGATCTTCCTTCTTTCCTATTGACGAGGAGTAAAGGATTCTGATGTTGATCTACATTTAATGCATGTTCCCGGCTTCACACAACCTCAAGGGAATTGATTTAGCATACACTCCATGTATCAGGCTCTTCATCCTGATTACAGAGCGGTAGTTCTTGATTGGGGATTCGGGGCATTCTTCTCCATCCTTCCCCATCGTTGTCCCTGGGGTTACCTTAGGGCATTGTCTGAGCGATGGTTTCATCAGACTCAGTCACTCCATTTGCTGGATTGTGAGGTGATGATGTCACCGATGGATTGGCGGTTTATCATATGTATGGAGTTTGGAGGGGAGCCAGTGCCTTGCATGGCGAATATTACCCCTACTGCCGTCAAATCCTTGTTAGGAGTTTCAGCGGAGGCGCTCAAGGACAGGACTGTTCGTTCAGGTCCTTTGAGCGTAGATGCTATGAGCGGCTTTTGAGTGAGCCCATGCTCGATGATGTCGAGTCGGGATCGCATTCTTCTACGATTGTTCACGATGATCATTAGAGGTCGCTTCATAGTAGATAACTCTTCTACTTGTGTCGTTTGCTTTGATCAGCGCCACGCGTCATGTGGACCGTATTGGAGAGTATGATTGGGGTTCCTACACCTTTGCCTATTTTCTCCGGGGCATGCGTATGCGCTCACAGGGTTTGACCGAGGCTTGGCTAGGATTTTACCCATTTCAGCTGGTGAGTATTCTCTTATCATTTCCCATTTATAGGCTAAGAGTGTTTACTGACTGCAGATGTTTTGCCATTATTTTGGCAGTTTTGGGCCTGTGAGAAGGTTCCATGCTTGCGTCCTGTGAGTGTGTTAGGTTTAGATACCTATCTACGAGGACGACGATGGCATCATTCCATTTTGCCAGAGGTCCCTGTAGCTGAGGGTTTCACTCATTGTTGTATGCAGCTGGAGTTATTGATAGTTCATACCATCATATGGATTCCCTATTCCGGGGAACACTTGGCCATCGGTTTTGAGGATGGATACCCGACTGGCGTCGAGTATGCGACCTCCACCCGGAGAGTTCCTCTCTTTATAGATGGAGGATGGGAGCTCTATTTAGGAGAACCTGCTATTAGGAGCACCACATGGGAGATTCGTATGCCGATCTTGCCTCCTGCCAGGCGTCATTGGCCCGTATCGTAGTCACCCATCACTGATATCACATTGTTGGGGTTTGATGGCTTTACATTATTAGAGGTTCCTTCCACTCAGGAGACGTTCCAGCGTTGGTGTTCCCTCGTACTATCGGAGCCCAGTCTCGCTCCACTCAGTTTATGGGGGATATGGTTCCAGGATCCGTGATGATGACGGATTGGATAGCTTGTGTCTGAGATCCGACTCATATGACATAGATTGATAGTTTGACCCGCGATTGGACCGTGCACATATATTTATCCCAAGATTTGGGCGTAGATCCGGCAGATGCAATTGTTTGATCCTTCCACCAAAGTACCGCCCCTCGAGATGACCCATTCGGTTTTGCCGGCGTAGATCCTCCTCCATATAGGCTTGACATCCCCATTGATAGAGATCCAGTGACTCAGGAGGAGTTACATCAGGTGGACAGGATTGATGATGTAGATATTGACACCATTGTCTTCTTCTGATGTGTATTCTCGTTATATCTTTTGATAGGCCTCTGTTAGATATTGGGTGGTCGTGCCCTATTCTCGCTATATCTTTTGATAGGCCTCTCTGTTAGTAGTAGGCGTCGTGCCCCATTTCCTATATTTATAAATGTCTGTAGATAATGTATTAGATGTTGATATACTTAGGAATGTATGCACAATTTTTAATTCTTTATATCATATTGCCATCTATTATCTGCAATGCATGTATTATGTTATGCATATGTATGTATGTCCGGAGATATTCAGCATTGACCCCTGGATGGTCTTATGACACGGCCCGTACAGATGTCTTCTTCGACAGTTAGCCGTATTGATCATACAAACAGATGTCTTCTTCTTCTTCGTGGTATGATAGTATGTCACCAACAGACAGGGTGACCGTAGATCATTTATTGCAGCATACCATGACCTTATTGATGTTTCAGGTTCCCACATGATTTGTGGATGGCATACTGGAGCATTGGGTATCGGAGAGGCAGGTTTTCTGATTTGGGACCCAGGAGTTGACTCCTACTCTGGAGGAGTATGCACGATTGACGATGCTTCCGCTGGACAGACCTTGCGTGTATATGGCTTTGGGGGATATGAGTCGATGATTCATGACCCTCACTGGATTGAGGCGCAGAGTGGTGCCGGACGAGCTTACATCGAGCCACGTTATATCCTAGTGTTTTCTGTTTGACAGATTTGGCTCTGAGGATAGTTATTCACGACATTCCGGGGATTTCACCGCACCGGAGGATCATTGGCATTTAGCTAGGGTTGATGTACTGCTGTTGTGTGTACTGTCGTATGTCTATATGCCACGATACATGGATGAGATAGACATCAGAGTCATCATGGCGGTGAGAGCTCTTAGGGAGGGTCGTACCATTATACCGATGATTATAGAAGAGACCCTACAGTCAGCCACCTACTACGGCACTTATCCGACAGTAGTATTCACGGGCAGCTCGGTCATGCTATATGTGTGGTTTATGTCCCACTTGAGACCGATTGGCACTCTTAGACATCATGGGTACTAGTTCACCCATGATATAGCCATGTCGTACTCCTTTCAGCCATCGAAGTGTATAGATGCTATGTCTTGGTCCACATTTTTGGCGGATATCAGAGATCCATTTGTTATATTTCCGTGCTCGGGGCTCAGCTCACCATACAACTTTATTACTCATGCTCCGGGCATGGACTACCTCCCTCTGATTGGTTTGAGGGGCGTGACTACTTATCACCTGCTGGCCGTGACGTCATAGATTTGACCCGGCCAGGACTTTCATCCTTTCGAGGAGGCGATAAGTCGTCATTCGACTTCGCTATCTTTTCAAAGAGAGGACCGATCCCGTGTGTATGCATGTTTGGACCAGCGTGAGATAGCTGATTTTTCTGTCACTCATCCAGGTTGTTCTGCAGAGTATTCCGCATGGATGGAGACAGAGATTGCATCGGCTGCGGCAGTATCCACAGTACTGGATATTGATTCAGATGATGTAGAGCCCATGGAGGACATTGATTCCCACATCGAGGAGGAGCCTGCTGCTGGGTTTCCAACATTTCCTCTAGATTCTCCCAGTACCAGCACTGTCGTTATACAACATTCAGCACAGTACCTTGAGCAGAGTCTTCATCCGATGACCTTCGAGAGAGATCAGGCTCGATCTTTGATGTTGACTGCCCTTGATGGGAGAGACGCAGCTCTGTTAGAGAGAGACGAGGCATTATCTAGCAGAGATGCGGCTGTTGTTGAGCAGGATGAGGCTAGATCAGCCAGAGATGTAGTGATAGTTGAGCGGGATAGTGCCATATCTGCCCGGGATGTAGCCGTCACAGATAGTACTGCAATGAGGTCCCTTACCACATGCATGATCGCATAGATGAACACTTACATCGATGAGCATATAGCCACCATGTAGATGGCTACAGATCTATTGGGTCGTGTTGATATTCTTGTACAGGAGACCACAACTTCACCTCCTTCTTCTGAGAGGGATGCCATGTTGGGCTTGTTAGCTCGCATATACCCTAACTTGTAGATGAGCTTGTATTTTCCTGCACAGACTAGCTTAGCCATTTTTTCATGTACAGTTTACATTGTATATATCAAACAACATTATATATAGCAGAGAAATATATTTTTGATCACTTCCCTTTTAGATATGGTTTACTACTTGCTTGATATTTTGCCTGCTGCTTCAGGGCTTGTGATCCTGATGCATTCTGAATTCCTCCTGGATGGACGAACATTGAGTTGTCTCTGGCCAGTTCAGAATGGATCATCGATCTGCATGTATCCCTACCATCTTTGGTGTCTTGGGACTGGTTTCTGTACGGAAATGTGGAGAGGAATTTGGCTTTCCTTTTTGAGATTGACCGCACCACAGATGGTCGCCAGTACTTCTATTTAGGAGAAGCCTAGTTAATTCCATCTCTTATGGATTGGTGTTGCTCTTCAAGTTATGGCCGTATCTTAGATGGTCGCCGAATCTCCTATTTGGGAGGAGTTCAGATAATTCCATCCCTTTGGTCTGAAGCCAACGAAATGTAGTGGATTGATGTTTGATCCCAATACCAACTGACAAGGGTTTGTGTTTTGGTAGGGGGTGAGACCACACCATGAATGGCTGCCTACGTACTCCTAATGAAGAGGAGATCAGGTCTACGTAGTTCGAACCTGGTGTAAGAGGTTCAACGCTGTATGTGGCAGAAATGGTGTAGAAATTTGTTTTTTTGTTTTTATGAGGAGAAGAGTGGAAATGTTTTTGTTGTTTTTGTTTTATTGCGACCGGGCCATATGAAATGGTTGCCTACGTACTCCTATTGAAGAGGAGATCAGGTCGACGTAGTTCGCCCCTCAGGGCGAGTGGAAAAGCGCGATCCCATGTACAGGTCAGATTGCGGGGAGGAGAAAGTTTAATCCTAGGTTGAGGATAAACTGTAGGAATGAGAAGTTTGATCCCATGTATGGGTAGCCAAACTACAAATGCAAGAGGTTCAGTCTGTAGGGGGATGACCTGAGTCGTATGAACGCAGAGAAGCCAGGCTACTGGCTTGAAAAGTATGTTTTTCCTGAGGGGCAAAGTGTGGAAGAGTTGTATGTGGTAAAGGGTTAAAGAACCGGAATGACTGGTGATCTGATGATCCAACATCAGGATGTTTTCTTGATGGCAACTTCAGACATAGTATCATTTCACAGTGTCTGAATTGATGAGTTGTGGAAATTCATCGCCGTCCATTTCTTGTAATCTGAGAGCGCCTCCTGTCAATACTTCCTAGACAACAAACGGGCCTTCCCAGTTAGGAGCGAATTTTCCCTTAGATTGATCTTGGTTGCCAATGATCTTCTTCAAAACCAAGTCATTTTGTTTAAACTGCCGTAGCCAGACTTTTTTGTTGTAGGATCTGGCGATCCTTTGCTGATATAACTGACCATAGAAGATAGTCGCGGTTCGCCTTTCGTCTATTAGAGACAATTGGTGATACCTATCTTGTACCCATTGGTCTTCATCCAGCTGAGCGTCTATCAACACTCTGAGGGATTCCATTTCAACTTCTATAGGTAACACTGCTTCCATCCCATAGGTTAATGCGTAGGGGGTTGCCCCAGTGGAAGTGCGCATTGAGGTTCTGTAGGCTAACAGAGTAAGAGGCAATAAGTCAGGCCAATCTATGTGATTGGCGGACATCTTTTGCATGATCTTCTTGATGTTTTTGTTAGCAGCTTCAACAACACCATTCATCTTCGGACGATAGATGACAGAGTTGAGATGTTTGATGTGGAATTTACTGCATAATTCCTCCATTATTTTGTTGTTGACGTTCTTAGCATTGTCTGACACAATCACCTCTGGTTGTCCATATCGACAAACGACATTATTTCTGATAAAAGCAATGATGACTTCTTTAGTAACCCTGGGGAAGGAGGCTGCCTCTACCCACTTGGTGAAGTAGTCAATCATGGTGAATATAAATCGATGTCCGTTACTGGCTTTAGGCTCAATGGGCCCGATAATGTCCATTCCCCACATTGAGAAGGGCCAAGATGAACTCATGTTATGGAGTTCCCTTGGAGGGGCGTGTATAGCATTCCCATGAATCTGGCACTGATAGCATCTCCTGACGTGGTCATTGAAATCAGCCTTGAGAGATAGCCAATAATGTCCTGTCCTGAGGACTTTCTTGACAAGGAGGGGGGCACTCATGTGGGGGCCACAAACTCCACCATAGATTTCATCCATAAGCCTTTGGGCTTGATCTTTGTCTAAACATCTGAGGAGACCTAGTCCTGCATCTCTTTTGTAGAGCGCATCTCCACTCAGGTAGAATTTCATAGCAGTTCGATGGATCTGCCTTTTCTCAGTCGGGCTCGCTTCTGCGGGTGTAGATCTATCTCATAGATATTCCTTGATATACTGATACCAAGGATTCTGGATGGGAGGTAGCTCATCCGATAATTCTCCAACATAGTTCCCATAGGCTGGAGCCTTGTGCAGGGAAACTGTGACGCTTGGCAAGTGTCCCTTATCTGATATACGAATCAAGGAGGAAAAAGTTGCTAACGCGTCCGTAAAGTCATTCCTATTACGAGGAACGTGTAGAAAGGAGATTTCTTTGAATTCCACAACCATCTTTAAAACTTGCCGATGGTAAGGCAGCAAATGTAGTTCCTTGGTTTGATAGATTCTGGTGGATTGTCTGATTACCAACTCTGAATCTCCAAAGATAGTTAAATCACTCGATGCCCATTGAACAGGCAAGTTTTAGCCCCATGAGACAACCTTCATACTCATTTGTATTATTGGTGCCGAGAAATCGTAATTTGACTACGACGGATATCGCTCCCTGCATGGATACTAGAAGCGCTCCGGCTCAACACCTTCCATATTAACAGCTCCATCAAAATACATCTTCCATGCTTGGCGTGTATCGTACTGATGGTGTTGCTGAACTGTCATTACCCCTTCATCAGGGAAGTATATTTCCAAGGGTTTGAAATCCCCTAAAGGTGCATCGGCCAGTTGATCTGCAATTCCTTGAACTTTGATGGACTTTTGAGTCACATATACGATGTCAAATTGTTGTAGGATCAACTGCCATCTGGACAGCCGGAAATTTAACATGGGTTTATTGAACACGTACTTGAGAGGATCCACGTGGGATATGACATGGGTTGTGTGACCATGGAGGTAATGTTGTAACCTCATGGAAGCCCATGCTAAAGCACAACACGTCTTTTCGATCAGAGTGTACTTGTGTTCACTGCTGCTAAATCTTTTTCTGAGGTAATAGATAGATCTTTCTTGGCCTTTATCGTCTTTTTATCCCAGCATGCAGCCCATGGAATTGTCACTTATAGACAGGTACATGAACAGGGGAACATCATCCCTGGGTGGTACCAACATGGGAGCTTTGACTAGTTGTTTCTTGATTGTGAGGAAGGCATTTTGGCACTCATCATACCATTTCATGGAGGAGTTCTTCCTTAACAGCTTGAAGATTGGCTCACAGGTTGTTGTGAGTTGAGAGATAAACTTGCTAATGAAGTTGATTCTCCCCAAAAATCCCCGTATTTCCTTTTCTGTCTGAGGAATGGGCTTTTTCGTGATGGCCTGGATTTTGGCAAGATCCAGCTCAATCCCTTTGTGGCTGACTAGAAATCCTAGCAACTTACTTGATTTAATGCCAAAGGCGCACTTGGATGGATTTAACTTCAAGTTGTACTTACGCAACCTGTTGAATAGCTTCTTGAGGTGGTCTAAGTGTTCATCCTCCTTCCGGGACTTGACAATGATGTCATCCACGTAGATCTCTATCTCTTTATGCATTAAGTCATGGAAGAGGGCCATCATAGCTCGCTGATAGGTGGCTTCGGCATTGATGAGGCCGAATGACAACCGTCTATAGCAAAAGGTTCCCCAAGGCGTGATGAAAATAGTTTTCTCATGAGATGTTTTCACTTAGTATATATGAAATGTTTTGATCATACACAATGTTAGCATATACTGGCAAAATAAACTTTATAAGAATATGGATAAGTAAGCGGAAAGGTTATGATATCTACAGGCGAGTAAAAAGACCTTCGCTCTAGGTTTACCTTCCTGTCGACCAATGCAAGGAGTGTTGTTCTAATTGGCAAGGGCAAAGTCCGGGTGGACCGCAGTGATGGAGGGATTGTCATCATCCTCACTGTCCCGAATGATGGCCATTATGTCTGGGCAATGATCGTCTGGGGTGTATCTGTTGGTATGTTCATCATGAATGATGATGCGTATGCCTGACATCATTCGGATGACGTCTTTCTTGATTCTTCGTTCCTCCTCTTCCATTGGGGGATTTGGAACAAAGACTTCTTTCTTTCACCGGTACCGGCTTGGGAAATAATATAGCCATAATACTGGCTGGCACCTTTACAGGAGGTTGTGCGGACTCAAAGTTTGAAGGCGAAGATAAACGCCGCGCGCTTGAAGCTGAAGGAATCTGCTGATGCTTATGAGGATTCCTATGACTAGAGCTAGCAGAATAGCCTAGTCCAGCTGTTCCAATTTGCCTGGTTAATTGAATGGGGTACATGATACCCTGGTGATCTTTACCCAGCCCTTGTCCCGGCTTATGACCCAATGACATGATTTCTTGAGTAGCTGACATTACCTCGGCAGAAATCTTGGGTTCGGGAAATGGCGTTCCAATAACATGGTATTAGGTATTGCTTACTTCCAAGGCATGAAAACTGACAGGTTCAACATCTGCATTGGCATTGATGAATGGCATGTCCCTATGTTGAGGACACTCTGGTTCCGCGTTGACCGTGACTATGCTATTGTTGATAATGTATTTGATTCTTGATGAAGGGTGGAGGGATCGCCTTCGGTATATGGATCCATGGTCGTCCCAAGAGCGGGTTGTATCCCGAATCTATCTTGAGCACGTGGAAAGATACACGAAATGTGGGGACCAATTTCGATTGGCGGTTCAATTACTCTCAAATCGAATTTCTGGGCTCCATCAAAAGCTTTGATGATAGTATGGCTATCCCGGATTCAGTTGAGATTGATATTCATCTTCACCAAGGTAGCGTATGGACAAATATTTAGAGATGAACCTCCATCTATCAAGACTCCAGCTAGCATGTATCCGGAGGACAAGACCGCAATGTGCAACGGTTTGCAATGACCGGTCCCCTCAGGTGGTATGTCATCATCAGTGAAGGATATCACATTGTTGTGGAAAATGTGATCAACCAACTGTTGAAATTTTTCTGTATCAACTGATGTCAGTAGATAGGCTTCTTCTAAAACCTTCAACAAGATCTTCCGGTGATTCTCGGAAGTTAGGACTAAGTCCAAAATTGATATTTGTTGTGGAGCTTCTTTTAAGCTAAAAACCACCTTGGCTTCGTTATGACCCATAGTGCGGAGGAATTTTTAATCTTCTCCATGGGTATTTTCCCCTTTGACTTGATGGTAGGCTTCATTACCCGTTGGGGAAGATACAATGGATTTTCCTTCGACACTGTAGCAGTTGTATGTGAGGTGGATCCTTCACCTTCTCCATAATTCCATGAAACTTTGCACAAGCTAACAATAGGATATTGTGCTCTGCACGACAAGTTGATTGGCTCGGGAGTGGCCACTTTCAAAGGATTGTTGATTCCCTTGAGTTGAATTGTTGGCATTGTGAGTGATTTGTTAGCCCCATCAGTTTTAGTGGATATGACTGCTACCAAACTCTTCCACTTAGTAGGACATGTATTCTCACTTGCACGTAACACAGTATCATCGTCCGCTAGGTGCAGGACACCACTGTCAATTAGATTTTGGATAAGGTGGCGGAGTGCCCAAAGATTCTACATCTTGTGTGTGGCGAGAATGGGAGTGATATTGACATACTCCATCAGAGTTATACCGTCCTGAACGGGGGTTGATTGGAGGTAGAAGGGAAACTGATCCTTCCTTCATTGATTAACATCTGGAGGATTTCCTCCATAGGTTGGCCTAAATAGGTGAATTCCCTTTTGTTGGCAAAATCCCGACGGGCTTTGGCATTTTCTCTCTTTATCACTTTGTCTTCCAGCATTTTATTTTCTGAAAGTGATGAGGGAATATTCATGACAATAGGTAGGAGACTGGCATGCTCCTGGCTGATTAATTGACGTGTCACTTGATGCTGATAAGTCACTAATTCTGCCAATTGCTCAATTTGCTTGCATAGAGCTTTCATCATTCGTTCCATTGTGAACAGGAACTTGGCATAATCCCATTTGTCAACACCATCTTTGAGGGTCTGGGAGGATTCACAGTTGAAATTAGAATTCTGTCCATTGCTCCAATCGATCATGTTAACCACTTCTTCTTTGTGTTGATGAAGAGGGTTGTCTTGAACGTGAGGCTGATCTGGTTTGGTGACCACGATCTCACCGTTGTCTATCAGGTCTTGGATCTTGTGTTTCAAGGCCCAACAATCCTGAGTATCATGTCCAGGTGCCCCAGCATGATAAGCACATTTCCGAGCAACATTGAAACCCTTCCATTAGGGTTGGCTGGTGGAAGAAGATGCGTAATTTTCTTCTGTGTTGTCAGAAGAATGAGAATGTTCTCGAGGGTGTCCCCTAAGGGTGTGAACACTCGAGGGCGTTTGACTTCTCCACCTTTTGGTATTGGAAGGTTCGAAGACTGTGCTTGAAAGGGAGTGTAGTTTCTCCTTTGAATAGGCATGTTATGATTGCCCTTTTAACCTTGTAGTATCAGGGAAACATCTTCCTCTTTCTTTTTATGGACCCTCCGGGGGTTGTTTCCATAATTTCCGGATTGGATGTGATTAGTAACAGCTTTAAGGGTAGCTAGGTCTTGAATCTTTTCGAACTTCAAACCCATCTCAGCCATCTCCCCGTGTTTGACCATTTCAGAAAATGGTTTGCCGATGGCGGCTAAAACTCTTTCATAGAAAGGAGCTTCTTGTATGTCTATGAAAGTCATGAACATTTCTGATTCTGTCATGGAAGGATTAACTTGGGCAGCCAGGCGTCTCCACCTTTGAGCATACTCTCTAAAAGACTCGTTAGACTGTTTCTTGATCTTTGTAATTTGATACCAATTAGGAGCCATCTGAGACTGAAAGCTGTATTGAGTGAGGAAAGCATGTGCTAGCTCTTCCCAGCTATGGATCTTTGAGTTGTCAAATCTTGTGTACCATAAATGGGCTTCTCCAGTTAGACTTTTATGGAACAATTGTATTCTGAGCTTTTCGTCCTCTACATAAGATCCAAGTTCTCCAATAAACACCTTCAAATGTGTATAAGGATCTCCTAACCTATCATATTTTTCAAAGTCAGGAGTTTTAAACTTTTTTGGATAATGAACACCAGGGAAAATGCAAAGATCAACATATGAAACACTTTCGTGTGTTCCAATTCCTTTGATAGCACGAAGGGTCTCTTCCATTTGGAGGACTTTCTTTTTGATGTCACTGGTCTTTGGATCTCCAGTGGGATGGGCAGCATCATGAGTTTTGTTGGTCGTATCCAATTGCCCCTTGGGTGGAGGACTCAACATGTACGAGTATTTTTGGACCCTGAGTAGACTGGTGTAGTTCTCTTAGTAGAACAGCCAAATCTGTAATTTGTTTGCTTAATCCGTCAAATTCTTTGTGAGAAACTGGATTAAGGTCAGTCTGGTCAAATGACGACATGATTGACTGTAGCCCTGTAGCCTTTTTGGATTTTGACCGGGTAGTAGGTCTGTTTGGTTCCCTGCGAAAGACTTGCATAGTTTAGTCTTTAGGGAATGTGTATAATAACAGGCTATGTGATGTGTCCATTTTAGGAATTTTATCCTGCAAAATGGATGTCAGCTGTTTGTAGCATTTAAATATGTATGTGTACACATTTCTTCATATTTCTCATTACATGTAGATATATATGGAATGAAATTACAGGTAATTGTGTTTATAAGTAATTGAAATGAGAGAGTATGAAGAGACTTTCCTCTGTTTTGGGTTTATCAGAGGCTGACCTATCTTAGGTTACTCTCGCGGATTTTTGGCATGAAGGTTCCCAAATCATCGCAATTTACTCAACGGGAAATTAATTCGGTCTTTCAACTGGAGGGAATTTGGGTGGTGCCTTTCCTGAGCCTCGGGGAATCAGTCTTCCCACGAGTCCAGTAATCAAACACTGTCGGGATAGCCTCCTGGTGGAAGGACCACAAAAAATACATTCACATACATCGCATCTCACCGTATGAAAATGATGACATGTGCGAAGCAATAATATCACAAGCAGTTATGGTGCGAGGCACTAAGTGCAATAAGTAAATGCATTCGTACACATTCATCATAAATGTAAATGCAACATCCACACAAAAGCAAATAATAGTTTTGAAAAGATTGTAATAGCGGCTTAAGTCCTCTTACTGGTGTCCCCAGCAGAGTCGCCACCTGTCGACGTCGGGATTTTTAATTGTCCCTTTCCGTTACTTATTCTTTGGTGTTCTCATTTTAGGTGAGATTCGTTTAAAAAAACAAGTGAAAAAGGTCCGACATGTATAATGTCGACGATGGACTGTTAAGAGTCGCCAGTTGGTTTTTTAAATGGTTGTACCAACACAACCGAGAAAAGGTTTGCACATTGACCCAGTGATGTGACACTGTTAAACGGGTCGGTGAAACCGAGATTCATTAGGGTCCGGGACTTGGTTATGCAGAGGGAAGGTGTTAGGCACCCCTCGACATCCGTGTTACCACGGTGACCGCTTCTTTTCAAGAAACTATTATCTAAATGTGTGTGTGTGCGGGTCAATGTGATGTTATTTGGAAGTAGTGCGAGGCCTCGTTCGCACCTATATACACAGGGTTTGAATTTATGTAAAAATTCAGTTTCTAGCAAGATATAGCAATGATGTTTTGTAAAAGAGGTTTTTTCAAACCCTGATGCTAAATAGTAATTGAGACCTTTTAATACTTCCATTTTATTAAGTATCCGACTTGATTGATTTTATTTTCGAGATGAGAAGCATCTATCAGAAAATAATGTACAAAATAATGCCGATTTCCTTATGGGTATGAAAACAATATGAGAAAATTCAGACACCGCAGAATAATTTACAAGTTGCTTACAGCTGAAAATGTCCATCACGGGAACCGAATCTAGATCCAATAAAGTGAATCTGTGATCACATGATTCCTAAGCATATGATATACCGCATAATTTGTATGAAAGAAGTAAGCAGGTATATATATATAAAAATTGTAAATATATATATATACATACATGATCACCAACCACGAAGCACCTCCATGGGGGATCAGAAATGTAAATAAAGCTGTAAAAGCTATCAACCGCCACGGAGGAAACTCCAGGCGGGACAAAATGTAAATAAAGTTGTACAAAGCAATCAACTGCCACGAAGTGAATTCCAGGCAGGACGAAACGTAAAGAAAGCTGTAAAAGCAATCAACCACCACGAAGTAAACTCCAGGTGGAACGATATATATATATATATATATATATATACAAGCAATAAACGCACCAGATGTAAAATCCAGGCTCATCGAATGAGAGTTCATATAATAACATATTTATATATATATAATATATATATATATATATATAAAAGCAAATAAATGCTCGAACAAAAATCAAGTTCAGGCTCAATCGAGGCATAACTCGATAATGTTAGTCCATATATATATAATATATATATATATATATATATATATATATATATATATATATATATAAATGAAATAAAACCACTGGCATCAAGTGAAGTCCGAGCAAACGCACGCATATATATATACACGACTCTCAACGTGAAGAAGGGTGTGTGCAAAGATGAAGAGAAAGACTTTAAAGTGTGTGAGAAGGCTTACGTGGTGAAGAGAAAGGCGCCAAAGAAGACTTCTATATCTTTAAAGTGGGTAAACACTTGCTTTTGTGGGTACAAAAGTAGCTATATATGAGCTCACTGTGTGTTTTAAATGAGAAAGTACTCAGTATGGGGTGAGTACTGAGCAAATTAGGGTGGCTTCCTTGCGTTTTCTTGAAAATGGCCACCCCAAGCCCTCTATTTATAGAGGGTGGAGCCATAGGTGTACTTGCATGGGTGGGCATGAGTGTGTGAGGCTAAGGTTGCCCCGGGTTTCTGCCGGTCGTCGTCGTCTCGTCACGTGCACTCAGCACTTTGTAATGTTCATTTCGAACTTTCAAAAGTGCAATCCGGGCATCCGATTGAGGTATACATGACCTATTTCGGACCACCGTTGTCGAGAGTTGTACAATGGCATGTGATTGGAGTTTGTACGAAGTCTTTGAAGATGGGACGATGCCCTCCGGTCTCCAAGCTTCAAATTCTATCTATTACCCCGCACAATAGTCACTCGGGATTAGTTTTCCTTGATTGTCGTGGGACATCATTGTGTAGATATGTGTATGAAATATTGAGGTGACATGACGTGGCATCGCGTTGGCGAGATGACGATGTTGCCCTTCACCGGTGTTATCGCCGGTTTGGGCTGATAAAGCAGACGTTGCTCAGGGTTTCGTTGAGATTGGATTGCTGCAATTGTTGAAGGTCCTCAGTGTCATCTCTGAGGTGTGCCTGTCCTCTCGGTGTTATCTCCGGGTTGGTACGAAGTATCTCGTTATGAGCGCCGAGATTGAAGCTGGTTGCATTTAAAAAAAGCATTTCCGGGGTTATCACCGAAACTGCATTCCTTGGGGTTATCACAAAGGTTGGCGGCTATTCCCATGGTTGGGACTGAGACTGGATACCTCGGGGTTATCTCCAAGATCAATCGATCTTCTCTGGTGTGTGTTCCGGTATTGGATCTGCATGCCTCGGGGTTATATCGAAGGTTGGATTTGTTACTCCTGGTGTGTGTTCTGGGGTGGATCTTGAACTTCAGGTATTATCCGAAATGGATATGAACTGTCTTCTAGGGTTCCCTCTTGAAAGACGAATCTATCCTCCTGCAATGTTAGTGACAGGTGTACAAAAAATTTCGAGTGTCTACAAAGGGAAAGATCAGGTTTGGAAAGAAAGGGAAATTAAGCCCAAGATTCATTGGACCCTTCGAAGTAATGCGAATGATCGAAGAAGTTGCGTATGAGGTAGCCTTTCCTCCAGCACTCGAAAATGTCCACAACATTTTCCATGTTTCCATGTAATTGAATATGAACCCCTACAGTTCGAAAAAGACTTATCTTACGAAGAAATTCCTATTCAGATTGTCGATAGAAAAGAACAAGTTCTCAGAAATAAAGTAATACCTTCTGTTAAGGTAATTTGGAGGAACCACAACGCTGAAGAAGCTAAATGGGAAATTGAAGAGCATATGATAAAAAATATTATCCTTATTTATTTACTTAAATTATGTGTAAGCGATTCTGGGGATAAAATCTTTGTAAGGAGGGGGGGGGAGAATATAACGAGATGAATTGGCTGAGTCGTGATTCTGAGGACAAAATCCTTTTAAGGGGGAAAAGATGTGACAAACGAGATTTTGTTATTTAATTTTAATATTTATTGAATTAAATAAATATTTTCGATGAGTTAATTATTAGACTAAATAATTAATTGATAAAGTTGTGATAGATTAATTTAATTATATGTGTTATAATTATTAAATTAATGTGGAGAATTTTTATTATTCAAAGTATGTCATTATGTGAGCTTATTGAATTATAAGAAATATTTAATAAGCCTAATTTTATTTTAATTAATGAGAAAATTAATAATTTGACATAATTAATAAATGAGAAAATTAATTATGTGACTATGTGAATTAATTAGAAATTATCATATTTTATTTAAATTAAAATGGATAAGATAATTGATTTATTGTGTAAATGGTTGTGACACGATTAAACTATATTATAAAGGATGAATTAAATTAAATGGGATTAAGTTCTTTCAAGGTTAGCCAAATAAGGCTTTAGTGGAGGCTGAGGTTAATTAACCCATGATCGATTAACTGACCACAACTGCGTCAGTTTATAAATTATATATGTATTCTTCTTTTAATTTTTCTAAGTCTAATAAAAACTAGCCAGAGAGAAATTGAAAATTTTGAGAGAAATTGTGAGTGTGTGATTGAAGAAGTATCTGAGAAAGGATCATCTCTAATAATCTACACTCTACGCCTTGGGTAATATCTCAACCCAGTTTTAATTTACGTCATTGAAATTTTTATAAAAAAATGGCTTTCAAGTTATGTTAAAATTTCTGTAGTTGGAAAGGGTAACGATTATGTGAATATATGTGTTAATATAACATCATAACATGTTTTAATATATATTGTATGATTCCATAACATCAATTTCATAAAAATATGTCGTAGATAGTTTATTCAAAGTTACAGAGTATGAAAATATGGCCATATGGCCTTACGTACCAAATTTAATGCGTTAATCATATGTTGTATCATAAATTTACACTTGTATGTAATTATGTATGTTAAAACGAAGAAGACAAAATTCGAATGGACAGATTTGGTGTTATAACGAACCCGTAGTGTTAATTTTCATATTTTGTGTTCAAAACTTTCAAGAACATCAAGAACAGTGAAATTATATAAATTGATTCAAGAATTGTATGTTTTAACTTGTTAAAATCATGCTAGAAAGGTTTAGTAGTAGTTATATATATATATTATAATGTCTGGGTATGTCTAATTTCATGTAGGAAATAAGAAATTGGTAGAAATTGGCATGTTATGCAATTTTTCACGAATTGCAATTTCAGAATCTGGCACGCAGTGATCTTTAATTAGTACATAATAATCGCATGCATAAATACGATCCTGTGATAAGCGCCATTGACCAGTCACAGTAACTTGTGACGCCCCCAAAATTAGGTATACATCACCCATCTTGAGTCGCCAGATACATGGTACAGAATTCAAATACAACTTGATAATACAACTGTCGTGTACAATACGATAAAACATAAGCTGGGAGTTTATACAAGAATATTGTCTTCTAGACAATATCCACACCCAATGGAGTCCTCATTGCATTTATTATCACACTATTTCACAGAATAGTGAGGACTACTAATGCACCATCTAGGACCATCACTTTGTTCCCCGACTAGTCCCAGCTACGTTCTCATTTCCTGAAGAGAACAATGAAAGAAAGGGTGAGCTCAACTAGCCCAGTAAGAAATATTATGACTAAGATAATGAAGAATAAATTATCGTTAGCCTTCAACAGTGTTAAACTGATGCAATATTACAAACATCAAGTTTAACTGTAGCGGAACAAGCAATCCATTAGAAGAGTCAAATAGAGAATAAAATCTACTATCTTCTATGATTTAAAAGGTTTTTCATCACTTTTATCACGAGACTCAAATTTTAATAAATAATCCACATCATCAAATCATCCCCGCACTATGTGCCAATGATATTCTTTAGTATCACGACCACGAATTATCCATGCACTACGGGCCAAAGATAATCGTGTTTTCATCAACGGTCCTGATTATGCCATAAAACAATTCATCTTTGCACCCTTGGCCGAAGAGAATCCATAGCCATAATCATACCAAAAATTGTCCATCAATGCACTACAGGCCAATGAGGCTTTTTCTTTAGTATCACAACCAAAAATTATCCATGCACTACGGGCCAAAGATAATCGTTTTTTTTTCAACGGTCCTGATCATGCCATAAAACAATTCATCTATGTACCGTTGGCCGAATAGAATCCATAGCCATAATCATACCAAAAATTGTCCATCAATGCACTACGGCAAATTAGGATTTTTACCACATCATTCGTCACATTACGGTCATGATTATACCGAATAATCCTTGGTCATAATCACGCCAAGTCCATCTATGCACTACGGCCCAAAGATGACTTTTACCACATTATTTGTAACATTACGGCCATGATTATACCGAATAATCCTCGGTCATAATCATACCAAGTCCATCTATGCACTCTGAAGCCATGTAGATGACTTTCAACATAATATAAACATAAGGATGATGACAATATTATAAGCATTAATCAAACGAATTCAAGGATAAATATTAAAGACTTTAAATTTATCCAAATATTATCCATCATTTAATAAACTCATGATCTAATATTGTTAATATTATAATAATATTTTAATTACTTCTTAAACTTATAAACAATTTATTTCAATTGTTTACACTTTATCAAATAATGCATTTAATCATTCAAAAATGCCATACTCATAAGATTTCATCACCAATGATTAAATCACTCATCAAAAATTTGCATATACCTTATATAGGATTTTCAAGCCCTAAAATCCTATTTACCAATTCTTCAACTCCACATAACATATTTAACTCAGATATTCATAACTAAACTATTTTCATGAAAAATACCAAATCAGTCCCAAAAATTATTCTTTTCTGGGATTAAGCATAATATAGTCCCATATTGAACATATATTTTTCTCGGAATTTTTAAAATTTATTTACTATTTTTCAAAAACCAATTTCTAACTAATTCCTTAAGAAATTAGCTACCTCAAGGTTAACTCCAGAAATTCCCAAATTTTGGCAGGGTCTTACACATGTTAACGTGAGCATCCATTTAAATTTCATAGACATCGGAGTTATAGAACTCTGGTTATAGCGTTTTTCGTCGGAAAAACCTAAATATTGAAATTGTCATAATTTGCTCATTTTAAGTCGGAATGAGCTCATTTTTGGACAGGAGGTACATTATACCATATAGTTTCATGTCCCAAAAGGCCAGAATTTTTCTCACAAATTAAGTGGCCGAAAATGCCCTTTTAAAAATCTAGGCAGTAGCTTTTTCTTAAATTACAGCTTTTCACTCCTTTGTTAAAATCAGTCCACACGAAAATTTACAGCACCTTTTCCAGTGATTCTACTTGGATAAGTTACAAAACTCATAAACCTAACTCTGAAACTTGACCTTACTCAAAAATTCGAAATATAATAGGAGATATGGTCAATTGAATTTCATGCTCCATTTTCACCAAAATCTGATTTTCAATCCTTTGTGATTTCTAAGAAACTTTCAAGTTTTCACATAATAACCAACATCACTCATCATAACACTTACTAATACCATATATACCCATAATTTTTATCAGTCCAATACTTTTGTTATGACTTTCATCGTAATCCACGTAAACAAATCATTTCCACAATTTAACAAGGAATGAAATACAAATAATCATTCACCATGCATGTGGTAATCCACATAGACAGCTTATTCCAACATAATAATAAAGAAGGGAATAACAGAAGGATTCACCATGCATGCGATAGAGACCGCATGCATGTGTTATTCCCAAATGTAATAATAAATAATGGAACCAGTCCCACAGAACGCATTGAGATAGGATATTCGGCGTAATAATAAAGAATGGAATAACAACAAAAATCACTATGCATGCGATAGACCGCATAGACAGGTTATTCCAACAGAATAATTAATGGAACCAGGTCAGGCGTAATATGCACCGACATGATATTCCGACAGAATAATAAAGAATGAAATAATAGAAGAATTTCATTATGTATGCAGTACTTCGCATAAACAAGTTATTCCAACATAATAATTAAGAATGGAATAACAGAAGAATTTCACCAAGTATAGGGTATTCCACGTATACAGGTTATTCCAACGGAATAATAAAGAATATAATAATAGAAGAATTTCACCAAGTATAGGGTAGCCCGCGTATAGAGGTTATTCCAACAGAATAATAAAGAATGGAATAACAGAAGTTCTCTTCATGAATAAGAAAAAAAGAATACCCCTTACGAGTACAACAAATAATATTCCCTACGAGTACAACAAATAATATACCCTACCTTTGAAAGAAGAGTATACCGACTGGTAGAGCGATGCTATACTCGAAGAAAACTTGTACTACGCTCAAAGCTTTCTTAAACTCTAAAGAAATACGCTCAAGATTATAGAAGAATAATTCTCTCTATAGTTTCTCTCTCTAGAGTTTCAGTGAATTCGTATGAAATAATGAAGGAATAAGCTTCTATTTATAGAAGAATGGACTACATAGTAACTAATTCATGAACGGTCCATATTGATTTACTTTTAATCGGACGGTCCATATTTAAAGAAAAATCTTTTAAATAAAATATAATATATTCTATTTATAATCTAATAAAATGAATAACTTTATAAAAGTATTCTGTTTTATATAAAAAGATTTTACTATGCAAAACACTATGCAGGCACTATGCAACACTATGCATAATAAAATATAATATATTCTATTTATAGAATAACTTTATAAAAGTATTCTCATTTTATATAAAAAGATTTTACTATGCAAAAATACTATGCATAATACAATATAATATATTCTATTTATAGAATAACTTTATAAAAGTATTCATTTTATATAAAAAGATTTTACTATTAAAATATTAATTAAACCAATAAATCCAATACTTATCACCTTTATTATAATTTCAACCAACTGTATTCAAAAAATTAGCACATCTCTTCATGGAATAATATTGTACTCAAAAATGATTTGGACCGAAAAGAAATATATTTTTCGGGTGAATAGTACCCCGTGAATAGTACTTTGGGAATAGTACCCTAACACAAAAAGTATCCCAAATACCCGAGTGAACAATACTAGAGTGAATAGTAATCGGGTGAATAGTAACCCGTGAATAGTAACTCGTGAATAGTACTCTGACACGAAAAATACCCCAAATACCCGAGTGAATAATATTCGGGTGAATAGTAATTTAGGTGAATAGTAACCCGTGAATAGTAATTGGTGAATAGTACTTCGACACAAAAAGTGCCCCAAATACTCGAGTGAACAATACTAGAGTAAATAGTAACCGGGTATTTTATGACAACTTGTCTACTTTGAAAAATTTTCACATATCACCCTTAACTTTAAACTTTTATCAATTTAACTATTTACCAAAATAGAAAAATTGAATACTTTTATTTCATAAAATTCGGGGTCTCACAATCTCCCCTCCTTATGAAATTTTGCCCTCGAAATTTACGTACGTACCTGATATTTGAAGAGATGAGAATACCTTGCTTTCTTTTCGGATTATACCTTCCAGATAATTTCCTCTCTATCATGATTTTCCATTTCTCATCTCTTGTATTTCAAATATCATTCTAGAATATAGTTTCAAAATAAGGGTTAATTGACATACCACATAATACCCCTATATTCTGACCGACCAATTAAATAACAAATAAACTTAGGTAGGTCATACTAGCGAAGGAATTCCCCGTCTCTCCCCTCCTAGTTCTTGTCTCACATCTCAGCCAGGGATCATATCCCTAAGCTTTGATACCAACTGTGACGCCCCCAAAATTAGGTATACATCACCCATCTCGAGTCGCCAGATACATGGTACAGAATTCAAATACAACTTGATAATACAACTGTCGTGTACAATACGACAAAACATAAGCTGGGAGTTTATACAAGAATATTGTCTTCTAGACAATATCCACACCCAATGGAGTCCTCATTGCATTTATTATCACACTATTTCACAGAATAGTGAGGACTACTAATGCACCATCTCTAGACCATCACCTGTCCCCGACTAGTCCCAACTACGTTCTCATTTCCTGAAGAGAACAATGAAAGAAAGGGTGAGCTCAACTAGCCCAGTAAGAAATATTATGACTAAGATAATGCATAATAAATTATCGTTAGCCTTCAACAGTGTTAAACTGATACAATATAACAAACATCAAGTTTAACTGCAGCGGAACAAACAATCCATTAGAAGAGTCAAATAGAGAATAAAATCTACTATCTTCTATGATTTAAAAGGTTTTTCATCACTTTTATCGCTAAGACTCAGCTTAATAAATAATCCACATCATTAAATCATCCCTGTACTACAGGCCAAGGATATTCTTTAGTATCACGACCACAAATTATCCATGCACTACGGGCCAAAGATAATCGTGTCTTCATCAACGGTCCTGATCATGCCATAAAACAATTCATCATTTCACCCTTGGCCGAAGAGAATCCATAGCCATAATCATACCAAAAATTGTCCATCAATGCACTACGGGCCAATGAGGACTTTTTCATTAGTATCACAACCACAAATTATCCATGCACTACGGGCCAAAGATAATCGTTTTTTTTTCAACGGTCCTGATCATGCCATAAAACAATTCATATTTTCACCCTTGGCCGAAGAGAATCCATAGCCATAATCATACTAAAAATTGTCCATCAATGTACTACGGTAAATTAGGATTTTTACCACATCATTCGTCACATTACGGTCATGATTATACCGAATAATCCCTGGTCATAATCACGCCAAGTCCATCTATGCACTACGGCCCAAAGATGACTTTTACTACATCATTTGTAACATTACAGTTATGATTATACCGAATAATCCCTGGTCATAATCATACCAAGTCCGTCTATGCACTACAGGCCACAGATAACTTTCAACATAATATAAACATTAGGATGATGACAATATTATAAGCATTAATCAAACGAATTCAAGGATAGATATTAAAGACTTTAAATTTATCCAAATATTATCCATCATTTAATAAACTCATGATCTAATATTGTTAATATTATAACAATATTTTAATTACTTCTTAAACTTATAAACAATTTATTTCAATTGTTTACACTTTATCAAATAATGCATTTAATCATTCAAAAATGCCATACTCATAAGATTTTATCACCGATGATTAAATCACTCATCAAAAATCTACATATACCTTATATAGGATATTCAAGCCCTAAAATCCTATTTACCAATTCTTCAACTCCACATAACATATTTAACTCATATATT
Source organism: Panax ginseng (assembly GCA_020205605.1). Classification (NCBI taxonomy): domain Eukaryota; kingdom Viridiplantae; phylum Streptophyta; class Magnoliopsida; order Apiales; family Araliaceae; genus Panax; species Panax ginseng. Next base: position 34,358,101 of record CM035127.1, on the reverse strand, counting down.
TTTAATTAAACTATTTTCATGAAAAATACCAAATCGGTCCCAAAAATTATTCTTTTTCGGGATTAAGCATAATATAGTCCCATATTGAAATATATATTTTTCTTTAATTTTTAAAATTCATTTACTATTTTTCAAAAATCAATTTCTAATTAATTTCTTAAGAAATTAGCTACCTCAAGGTTAACTCCTGAAATACCCAAATCTTGGCAGGATCTTACACATGTTAACGTGAGCTTCCAGTTTAAATTTCATAGTCATCGGAGTTATAGAACTCCCGATTATAGCATTTTTCATCGAAAAAAACCTAAATATTGAAATGGTCATAACTTGCTCATTTAAGCCTCGGAATGAGCTCATTTTTGGACAGGAGGTACTTTTTATACCATATACTTTCATGTCCCAAAAGGCCAGAATTTTTCTCACAAATTAAGTGGCCGAAAATGCCCTTTTTAAAAATCAGGCAAGAGTTTTTTCTTAAATTGCAGCTTTTGACTCCTTTGCTAAAATCAGTCCACACGAAAATCTACAACACCTTTTCCTAGTGATTCCACTTGGATAAGTTACAAAACTCATAGACCTAACTCTAGAACTTGACCTCACTCAAAAATTCAAAATATAATAGGAGATATGGTCAATTGAATTTCATGCTCCATTTTCACCAAAATTTGATTTTCAACCATTTGTGATTTCTAAGAAACTTTCAAGTTTTCACATAATAACGAACATAACTCATCATAACACTTACTAATACCATATATACCCATAATTTTTATCAGTCCAATACTTTTGTTATGACTTTCATCATAATCCACGTAAACAGATCATTTTCACAATTTAACAAGGAATGAAATACAAATGATCGTTCACCATGCATGTGGTAATCCACATAGACACGTTATTCTAACAGAATAATAAAGAATGGAATAACAGAAGGATTCACCATGCATGCGATAGAGACCGCACAAATAAAAGTTATTCCCAAATGTAATAATAAATAATAGAACCACGTCAAGAAGAAACGCACGCATGTGATATTCCGACAGTAATAATAAAGAATGGAATAACAATGAAATCACTATGCATGCGATAGATCGCATGCAGAAAAGTTATTCCAATGAATAATTAATGAAACCATGTCAAGGCATAATACGCACCGGCATGTGATATTAAAACAGTAATAATAAAGAATGAAATAATAGAAGAATTTCATCATGTATGTGGTAGTTAGCATAAACAAAGTTATTCAACATAATAATAAAGAATGGAATAATGGAAGAATTTCACCAAGTATAGGGTATTATTCCAAAGTTATTCCAAACGTAATAATAAAGAATGGAATAATGTAAGAATTTCATCAAGTATAGGGTAGCTCACAGATATCTGAGTTATTCCAACAGAATAATAAAGAATGAAATAACATAAGTTCTCTTCATGAATAAGAAAAAGAAAGAATACCCTTACAGTACAACAAATAATATTCCCTACTAGAGTACAACAAATAATATCCCCTACTTTTGAAAGAAGAGTATTCCATTCGGTAGAAAGCGATGATATACTCAAGAAAACTTGTACTACGCTTCAAAGCTTTTTTAAACTCTAAAGAAATATGCTCAAGATTATAGAAGAATAATTCCTACTATAGTTTCTCTCTCTAGAGTTTCAGTGAATTCGTAAGAAATAATGAATGAATGAGCTTCTATTTATAGAAGAATGGACTGCATAGTAACTAATTCATAAACGGTCCAGATTGATTTACTTTTAATCGGACGGTCCATATTTAAAGCAAAATCTTTTAAATAAAATATAATATATTCTATTTATAATCTAATAAAACGAATAACTTTATAAAAGTATTCTGTTTTATATAAAAAAATTTTACTATGCAAAACACTATGCAGGCACTATGCAACACTATGCATAATAAAATATAATATATTCTATTTATAGAATAACTTTATAAAAGTATTATGTTTTATATAAAAAGATTTTACTATGCAAAATACTATGCATAATAGAATATAATATATTCTATTTATAGAATAACTTTATATAAAGTATTTTTGTTTTATATAAAGTATTTTTTTTTTATTTTATTACATTATTAAAACCATTAAAACAACGATCCATATGATTTTTATTATAATTTCAACCAATATTATTCGAAAAATTAGCACATATCTTCATGGAATAATATTGTACTAAAAAATGATTTGACCGAAAAGAAATATATTTTTTAGTGAATAGTATCCCCGTGAATAATTATTTGGAATAAGACCGTGAATTGTACCCCAACACAAAAAAGTGTCCCAAATACCCGAGTGAACAATACTAGAGTGAATAGTAATCGGGTGAATAGTAACTCGTGAATAGTAACTCATGAATAGTACTCCGACACGAAAAATACCCCAAATACCCGAGTGAATAATATTCTAAGTGAATAGTAATTTAGGTGAATAATAACCATGAATAGAATAGTGAATACTAACTCGTGAATAGTACTCAACACAAAAAGTGCCCCAAATACTCGAGTGAACAATACTAGAGTAAATAGTAACAAGGTATTTTATGACAACTTGTCTACTTTTAAAAAATTTTCACATATCACCCTTAACTTTAAACTTTTATCAATTTAACTATTTATCAAAATAGAAAAATTGAATACTTTTATTTCATAAAATTTGGGGTCTCACAATCTCCCTCCTTATGAAAAATTTCGCCCTCAAAATTTACGCATGACACTGCACGATATTCAAGAGATGAGAATACCTTGCTTTTTTTCGGATTGTACCTTCCGATAATTTCCTCTCTATCATGATTTTCCATTTCTCATCTCTCGTATTTCAAATATCATTCTAGAATATAGTTTCAAAATAAGGGTTAATTGACATACCACATAATACCCTATATTCTCGAATGACCAATTAAATAACAAATAAACTTAGGTAGGTCATACTAGCGAAGGAATTTCTCTCTCCTCCTAGTTCTTGTCTCACATCTCAACCAGGATCATATCCCTAAGCTTTGATACCAACCGTGACGCCCCAAAATTAGGTATACATCACCCATCTCGAGTCGCTTGAGATACATGGTACGTAATTCAAATACAACTTGATAATACAACTGTCGTGTACAATACGACAAAACATAAGCTGGGAGTTTATACAAGAATATTGTCTTCTAGACAATATCCACACCCAATGGAGTCCTCATTGCATTTATTATCACACTATTTCACAGAATAGTGAGGACTACTAATGCACCATCTAGGACCATCACTCTGTTCCCCGACTAGTCCCAACTACGTTCTCATTTCCTGAAGAGAACAATGAAAGAAAGGGTGAGCTCAACTAGCCCAGTAAGAAATATTATGACTAAGATAATGCATAATAAATTATCGTTAGCCTCAATCAACGATGTTTAACCGATACAATATAACAAACATCAAGTTTAATCTGCAATGAACAAACAATCCATTAGAAGAGTCAAATAGAGAATAAAATCTACTATCTTTTATGATTTAAAAGGTTTTTCATCACTTTTATCGCTGAGACTCAACTTAATAAATAATCCAAATCATCAAATCATCCCTGCACTACAGGCGAAGGATATTCTTTAGTATCACGACCACGAATTATCCATGCACTACGGGCCAAAGATAATCGTGTTTTCATTAACGGTCCTGATCATGCCATAAAACAATTCATCTTTTCACCCTTGGCCGAAGAGAATCCATAGCCATAATCATACCAAAAACTGTCCATCAATGAACTACGGGCCAATGAAGACTTTTTTATTAGTATCACAACCACAAATTATCTATGCACTTTGTTTTTTTTAACGGTCCTGATCATGCCATAAAACAATTCATCTCTGCACCCTTGGCCAAAGAGAATCCATAGCCATAATCATACCAAAAATTGTCCATCAATGCACTACGGCAAATGAGGATTTTTACCACATCATTCGTCACATTACGGTCATGATTATACTGAATAATCCCTAGTCATAATAACGCCAAGTCCATCTATGCACTACGGGCCAAAGATGACTTTTACCACATCATTTGTAATATTACGGTCATGATTATACCGAATAATCCCTGGTCATAATCATACCAAGTCCATCTATGCACTACAGGCCACGGATGACTTTCAACATAATATAAACATGAGAATGATGACAATATTATAAGCATTAATCAAATGAATTCAAGGATAAATATTAAAGGCTTTAAATTTATACAAATATTATCCATCATTTAATAAACTCATGATCTAATATTGTTAATATTATAACAATATTTTAATTACTTCTTAAACTTATAAACAATTTATTTCAATTGTTTACAATTTATCAAATAATGCATTTAATCATTCAAAAATGTCATACTCATAAGATTTCATCACCAATGATTAAATCACTCATAAAAAATCTGCATATACCTTATATAGGATTTTCAAGCCCTAAAATCCTATTTACCAATTCTTCAACTCCACATAACATATTTAACTCATATATTCGTAACTAAACTATTTTCATGAAAAATACCAAATCAGTCCCAAAAAATATTCTTTTCTGGGATTAAGCATAATATAGTCCCATATTGAACATATATTTTTCTCAGAATTTTTAAAATTCATTTACTATTTTTCAAAAATCAATTTCTAATTAATTCCTTAAGAAATTAGCTACCTCAAGGTTAACTCCAGAAATTCCCAAATCTTGGCAGGATCTTACACATGTTAACGTGAGCTTCCAGTTTAAATTTCATAGACATCGGAGTTATAGAACTCCAGTTATAGCGTTTTTCGTCGGAAAAACCTAAATATTGAAATGGTCATAACTTGCTCATTTTAAGTCGGAATGAGTTCATTTTTGGAAAGGTGGTACTTTATACCATATAGTTTCATGTCCCAAAAGGCCAGAATTTTTCTCACAAATTAAGTGGCCGAAAATGCCCTTTTAAAAATCTGGGCATTAGCTCTTTTCTTAAATTGCAGCTTTTGACTCCTTTGCTAAAATCAGTCCATACGAAAATTTACAACACCTTTTCCAGTGATTCAACTTGGATAAGTTACAAAACTCATAGACCTAACTCTGGAACTTGACCTCACTCAAAAATTCGAAATATAATAGGAGATATAGTCAATTGAATTTCATGCTCCATTTTCACCAAAATCTGATTTTCAACCCTTTGTGATTTCTAAGAAACTTTCCAGTTTTAACATAATAACCAACATAACTTATCATAATACTTACTAATACCACATATACCCATAATTTTTATTAGTCCAATACTTTTGTTATGACTTTCATCATAATCCACGTAAATAGATCATTTCCACAATTTAACAAGGAATAAAATACAAATGATCGTTCCCCATGCATGTGGTAATCCACATAGACAGGTTATTCCAACAGAATAATAAAGAATGGAATAACAGAAGGATTCACCATGCATGCGATAGAGAGACCGCATGATAAAAGTTATTCCCAAGCAGAATAATAAATAATGGAACCACGTCCCGTGAAACGCACGCATGATGATATTAAACGTGAATAATAAAGAATGGAATAACAACAGAAATCACTATGCATGCGATAGACCGCACAGACAGGTTATTCCAACAGAATAATTAATGAAACCAGGTCAGGCATAATACGCACCAACAGGATATTCCGACAAAATAATTAAGAATGAAATAATAGAAGAATTTCATCATATATGTGGTAGTTCGCATAAACAGGTTATTCCAACATAATAATAAAGAATGGAATACCAGAAGAATTTCACCAAGTATAGGGTATTCCGCGTATACAGGTTATTCCAACAGAATAATAAAGAATAGAATAACAAAAGAATTTCATCAAGTATAGGGTAGCCCGCGTATACAGGTTATTCCAACAGAATAATAAAGAATGAAATAACATAAGTTCTCTTCATGAATAAGAAAGAAAGAATACCCCTTACGAGTACAACAAATAATATTCCCTACGAGTACAACAAATAATATCCCCTACTTTTGAAAGAAGAGTATTCCGACTGGTAGAGCGATGATATACTCGAAGAAAACTTGTACTACGCTCAAAGCTTTCTTAAACTCTAAAGAAATACGCTCAAGATTATAGAAGAATAATTCTCACTATAGTTTCTCTCTCTAGAGTTTCAGTGAATTCGTAAGAAATAATGAAGGAATGAGCTTCTATTTATAGAAGAATGGACTGCATAGTAACTAATTCATAAACGGTCCAGATTGATTTACTTTTAATCGGACGGTCCATATTTAAAGCAAAATCTTTTAAATAAAATATAATATATTCTATTTATAATCTAATAAAACGAATAACTTTATAAAAGTATTCTGTTTTATATAAAAAAATTTTACTATGCAAAACACTATGCAACACTATGCATAATAAAATATAATATATTCTATTTATAGAATAACTTTATAAAAGTATTATGTTTTATATAAAAAGATTTTACTATGCAAAATACTATGCATAATAGAATATAATATATTCTATTTATAGAATAACTTTATAAAAGTATTTTGTTTTATATAAAATTTTTTTCTGTTTTATTACATTAATAATACCAATAAAACAAAACCTATAACCTTTATTATAATTTCAACCAACTGTCTGAAAAATTAGCACATATCTTCATAGAATAATATTGTACTAAAAAATGATTTGGACCGAAAAGAAATATATTTTTCGAGTGAATAGTATCCCGTGAACAGTATTTCGGGAATAGTACCCTGTGAATTGTACCCCGGCACAAAAAGTGTCCCAAATACCCGAGTGAATAGTAATCGGGTGAATAGTAACTCGTGAATAGTAACTCTTGAATAGTATTCCGATACGAAAAATACCCCAAATACCCGAGTGAATAATATTCGGGTGAATAGTAATTTAGGTGAATAATAACCCGTGAATAGTAACTCGTGAATAGTACTCTGACACAAAAAGTGCCCCAAATACTCGAGTGAACAATACTAGAGTAAATAGTAACCGGGTATTTTATGACAACTTGTCTACTTTTAAAAATTTTCACATATCACCCTTAACTTTAAACTTTTATCAATTTAACTATTTATCAAAATAGAAAAATTGAATACTTTTATTTCGTAAAATTTGGTGTCTCACGATCTCCCCTCCTTATGAAATTTCGCCCTCAAAATTTACGTACGTACCTGATATTCGAAGAGATGAGAATACCTTGCTTTTTTCGGATTGTACCTTCCCGATAATTTCCTCTCTATCATGATTTTTCATTTCTCATCTCCTGTATTTGAAATATCATTCTAGAATATAGTTTCAAAATAAGGGTTAATTGACATACCACATAATACCCCTATATTCTGACCGACCAATTAAATAACAAATAAACTTAGGTAGGTCATACTAGCGAAGGAATTCCCCGTCTCTCCCCTCCTAGTTCTTGTCTCATATTTCAGCCAGGGATCATATCCCTAAGCTTTGATACCAACTGTGACGCCCCCAAAATTAGGTATACATCACCCATCTCGAGTCGCCAGATACATGATGTAATTCAAATACAACTTGATAATACAACCTGTCGTAATGTACAATACGACAAAACATAAGCTGGGAGTTTATACAAGAATATTGTCTTCTAGACAATATCCACACCCAATGGAGTCCTCATTGCATTTATTATCACACTATTTCACAGAATAGTGAGGACTACTAATGCACCATCTAGGACCATCACTCTGTTCCCCGACTAGTCCCAACTACGTTCTCATTTCCTGAAGAGAACAATGAAAGAAAGGGTGAGCTCAACTAGCCCAGTAAGAAATATTATGACTAAGATAATGCATAATAAATTATCGTTAGCCTTCGACAGTGTTAAACTGATACAATATAACAAACATCAAGTTTAACTGCAGCGGAACAAACAATCCATTAGAAGAGTCAAATAGAGAATAAAATCTACTATCTTTTATGATTTAAAAGGTTTTTCATCACTTTTATCGCTGAGACTCAACTTAATAAATAATCCAAATCATCAAATCATCCCTGCACTACAGAATAATATTGTACTAAAAAATGATTTGGACCGAAAAGAAATATATTTTTCGGGTGAAAAGTATCCCGTGAATAGTACTTCGGGAATAGTACCCTGTGAATTGTACCCCGACACAAAAAGTGTCCCAAATACCCGAGTGAACAATACTAGAGTGAATAGTAATTAGGTGAATAGTAACCCGTGAATAGTAACTCATGAATAGTACTCCGACACGGAAAATACCCCAAATACCCGAGTGAATAATATTCGGGTGAATAGTAATTTAGGTGAATAGTAACCCGTGAATAGTAACTCATAAATAGTACTCCGACACCAAAAGTGCCCCAAATACTCGAGTGAACAATACTAGAGTAAATAGTAACCGGGTATTTTATGACAACTTGTCTACTTTTAAAAATTTTCATATATCACCCTTAACTTTAAACTTTTATCAATTTAACTATTTACCAAAATAGAAAAATTGAATACTTTTATTTCATAAAATTCGGGGTCTCACAGCGCTGGCCGCGCCACAGCGCAGAGATTAGGCTTGTTGGTGGCGTCGCAACGCCACTCTGTAGATTTTCCAAAAATGAATTTTTTTTATAAATTTTTATGACCAGGAATGTGATAGTAACCTAACCTAATGAATATAAAGATATGTTAGACGTATAATGGGACGTTGAAATAGATTCTTAACATGTCAATAACACATTTATGTGTGTATATAATTAATTGAACACATAGTTAGCTTATTGTTCATGTAGTGTAATGTTATGTGATAATAAGTGTGGTAAGTTGACTAAGTATAGTCATATCCAGAATTTAGACAAAAGAATGAACTTGTGATGACTAGTTACATTATAATTGACTGGTATTGTGAATGCAAATAGTATGTAGGAGTAAATCAAGGAACATGTATAATTAACGTGTAATCTACGCACGAGGCAAGTTTCCTAACCCTACTTGTTATCATTATGCAAGTTTATAAACTTATCTCTTTAATTGAACAAATTCCAGACTTATGTTCTATATCGAGCAAGTTCTTATTATTTATTAATCTTTTCAAAGTATGATTCTGTTATACAATATTTATTCTATTGTATACCTCTTAAGTTTGTTAGTCGATTTAAATATCAGTTATTGTTGAACCTTGTAAGACTAGCGAACCCTTATTGATTCGACTAGTCCATAGTTAATGAACGTTCTAAATTTCATAACCCTTATTGATTTATCCAAACTAAACTTCCTTTGGTACGCACTCTAATGTCAAACTGAGATGAACAACCCTGTATAGGGATTATTTACGCGTTAGCGTTAAGATATTGTGCATAGTATGGTACTAAGGGCTGATCCCCCTAAGTACGAGTAGAAGAGTCCATAGTCTTATGACTGTTAAAGGTTTCAAGTATAACCCTTGATAACCTAGGACATAGTTCAAGGTCTTATGACCCTCAGAAATCTTTTGATTCTTGTTATTCATTCTTGATTCAAAAGTTAAGTTTTATTCCAGAAGTCTTTGATTCACTCGCATGTTATTATATTGTTATTTCATTATTATACTTGTGTGCAATTGTCCTACTTCTAGCAAAGGCAAGAACAAGATTAACAAGTGATGAAGACTTGTTATTTTATATGATGATGTATTTCTGTTTTAGACTTATGTTAATATTGTGTAAGACGATTATTTGTTTATGTTTCCGCAGTTAAGATTTAAGGTTAGTATGACCTGGGATTTATGTAATTATTGCAGATGATTTATTTTTATCTATTATTGTTTTCTTTTATTATGGGTAGATAGACATATGATGTTTGAATAGTGAACACTAAATCATGTGGGAACTGAAGTACTCGGATTTGGGGGTGTCATAATTACCATCTTTTATTAGTTTGAACCATCTTAACTTTTGTAAAGTACCAACTTCCTTAGATTCCTTTCATGCTGCATCACATATTCACATTAATTACTGGACTACAACTTTTGGAAAGGTAATTTTTCGATAATTCCCACCCCTCATGTAACTTTTTTACCAGTGAAATTATGAACAAATAGTTTTCTTTATCTTGGAAATTGGTAAAATTGTGTTAGAAATGTTAATGAGATAAATATTGGTATATTGTTGAGTATCTTTCAATGTATGGGTTCTTACACTTGCATTATTTCCTTGTTCTTTTCTTTCCTGTTCAATCCTAATATAGCAATAAATTCTTTTCCTGTTCAGTCTCAATATAGCAATAATATGGAGGTGGTTCATCTTGGATCTAAGCAGCTTCATCCGAGTTGCGAGAATTTTGACAGTGGAGTTGATGATCTTAATAATCCAAGACATTATATAGTATGGGATATGAAGAAGAATACTCATATTTACCCACAACATTATATAGTATTGGATATGAAGAAGAATACTCATAACAGTCTCTCTGGAGAAATTCCTTTATCAATGGCTAACGTGACCCAACTTACATTTTTGTAAGTCTTGTTGACTTTTATGAATGCTACAGTTTCTCTTCAAAGATCTGCATCTTATAATGGTTTTGTTTTTGTGTGAATTTATTTTTCATGTTCTAGGTACTTGTCTTCCAATAATTTGAGTGGTCATGTACCAAGATTTCTTGCTAAAACATTCAAGAGTAAGACTCTTGAGAATTTTCTAAGTTTCTTATTTTCTTTATACCATAGAGATGAAAGTCTAATAATTCTTTCATTTCCATTCTCTTTTAATAGCATTTTGGGAAACCCGATGATATGTGCAACTTGGAAAGAGCAAGACTGCAATGGAATAACACCTTTGCCACTGTCTCCTTGTTAGGTAGTGCTCTCTCTTATTTTCGAATTAATATACTTGTATTAGGTGTTTATGCTGGTGTACGTCTGGTTTTTGCCATATTACTCAAATTTCCTGCATGTCATGCTGTCGACGTCGGGATTTTTATTTGTCCCTTTTCATTACTTGTTCTTTGGTGTTCTCATGTTAGGTGAGATTTGTTTGAAAAAATAAGTGAAAAAGGTCCGACATGTGTAATGTCGACGATGGACTATTAAGAGTCGCCAGTTGGTTTTTTATATGGTTGTACCAACACAACCGAGAAAATGTTTGCACATTGACCCAGTGATGTGACACTGCTAAACGGGTCGGTGAAGCCGAGATTCATTAGGGTTCGTGGACTTGATTATGCGGAGGGAAGGTGTTAGGCACCCCCCGACATCCGTGTTACCACGGTGACCGCCTCTTTTCAAGAAACTGTTATATGAATGTGTGTGTGTGTGTGTATGTGTGTTGTGGATTAATGTGCAATTATTTGGAAGTAATGCGAGGCCTCGTTCGCACCTATATACACAGGGTTTGAATTTGTATAAAAAATTTCAATTTTAACAAGATATGGCATTGATGTTTTATAAAAAGAGGTTTTTCAAACCCTTGTGCGCAATAGTAATTGAGACCTTTTACACTCCCATTTTATATTAAGTGTTCAGCTTGATTGTTTTTAATTTTTGAGATGCGAAACATCTTCAAGAAAATAATATACAAAATGGTGCCAAACTCCTCGTGGGTATGATAACCATCTGAGGAAACCCGAACACCGTGAATAAATTTACAAGCTGCTTATAGCTGAAAATGTCCATCACGGGAACCGAATCTAGATCTAGTAAACTGAATCTGTGATAACATGATTCCTAGGCTCACATGATGTCGCAATTGATAATAAAGCAGTGAGCAGGTATATATTTATATATAAAAGCTGTAAATATATATATACAGACATGATCAGCCACCACGAAGCACCTCCATGGTGGATCAGAAATATAAATAAAGCCGTAAAAGCTATCAACCGCCACGGAGTAAACTTTTGGCGGGACAAAAAGTAAATAAAGCTATAAAGACGGTCAACCGCCACGAAGTAAACTCAAAGGGATGAATGTATATATATATATATATATATATATATATATAAAAGCGAAACGCGCACTGTATGTAAAATCAAGGCTCATCGAATAGAGTTCAACACACAGTCGTATATATATATATATATATATATATATATATATATATATATATATATATATATATATATATATATTAAAGCAAGAACGCTCCAGGATATAAAATTCAGGCTCATCGAACATAGTTCGACATACGATTCATATATATAAATATATATATATACAAAAGAAAATAAACGCTCTAGACCGAAGTCTAGGCTCAATCGAGACATAACTGAAAAGTGGTTTTACAACCACTTATTTAGATATTAACTGAGTTGAATTTGTTGCTTAAACTCATTTAATTGTATTGATTTTTATGCATTTGTGCTTTGTTTTGTAGTTTCAGTACTGAGAACTCTTTTGTTGATATTAGAGCTAAGTTATGTTCGTGGCTATGATGAATTGATGATGGTAAGGAAAATGGAGCTGAGCATATTGCTAGAGGTTGGAATGAAGTGCACTGAGCCTATAGTGCAGCAGAAGATTGAAGTAGAACAAGCCAGGCCTAGCTAATGCATGGCAGCAATTGCTGCCAGTAAATAAGCAGCAAGCTGCGCTTGAACAGAGCGATCCGATCCTACAGTAGCGGTACACCCTATCCAAGGCTTATCACTGGTAGCAAATTAGCGCTTGATCTTAATTTGGCAGTTTACTTTTAGTTCAGTTATCGAATTGGTTTATTACTTGGAGAAGGGTGTTACGACTTAGACTCCTATTTAATTAGACTTATTATCAGATGTAAAAACATTCCACCCCTTGGGGGGAACAATTAGTTATCATTTCTTTCTCTCTTGAATTTCAATTATAGATTAGTGTAGTTAATTTCTAGATTTGATGATATTGAAGACTTGAAGCATTTGGAAGGCATTAGAGATTCAATCGTGGATCAGGAATACAGATTTGCACTCCAATTCTCTACTGTTGTTCTTTCTTTGATTCCTAATTGTATTGATGATGTTTATTCAATATGTTGATGGTAGATTTGATTCAGTTATGATTTAAACTATATTATGAGATTGCAATGGATTCTATGGATTAGTTTATTCTGATATATTTCATTGTTAGCCTTAGTGATTGGTATAGGATTGTCTAATTAGATTCATGCTTAATTGCTTAGTTGATTGGCCATCAATTACTATGATAATCCATATGGACTTGAGAGACGAAGTATCGGTTTAGATCTGATCTTATTAGCTTATGATTGTATATTCTACATTGTGTTAGGATGTATGATTTGTGCTTAGGATAGACATATACCGAAGCACCATTCGTAGTTAATTAAGAACTTGGGCTTAAACCCTAATTATTTATAAATCACATACACATATAGTGGTTTAGGTAGTGGGGGTGTTCATGTGTATTCTATCAACTATGGATTATATGTGATATGGGTATGGTACATTGAGGGATGGCTATACTTTATTTTCATGTTCTTGACTAACAATCCGGTATAATTAGTTTGGGTTAACATGAAATGTGTGGATTTGAATGAGTCAATAGATGAAATTGTGATCTCAGATCTTCATTATCTAGTCTTACTCTAGGAAAATTTAGGTTTATTTAATTTCACAGTTTAAATATAAAATATCAAATCATTCGTTTAAATAAAACTGAACGGTTACGGGCTAATGCTTGGTGAACTTTATTAGTTAATTCTCTGTGCGAACGATACTTTACTTACTCTTTATTACTTGTTGACCACGTATACTTGCGTGCTGTGCGTAACTAGATTTTACCCAACAAGTTTTTGGCGCTGTTACCGGGGAAAGGCATTTAATTCTATTATTATTATCATCAGTTTTAAGCTATATTGTATGACTTAGATAAATCTAATCTTATCTCATTTCTATTTTTATTTTTGCTGCATGCATTTTTATATAGTATATGCGCACTCGATCTTCCAATCCTGAGTTAACACCTTTACAGGATAACATCAACGGTAGGGGTTGGAAATCAAGAGCACGTAGAAATATACAAGCAGAGCTAGAGATCATAACATCTAATATGGCAGCCGCGAAACAAAGAGATGAGCAAAGGGAGGAGCACAGGGCTTTAAGAGACTACCCTATGCTGAATATTAATGGATTGCAGTCAAGTATAGTCAGACCAGTGATAGCAGCTAACACCTTTGAGATAAAGCCGAACACTATTCAAATGGTGTAGAATTCGGTACAGTTTGAGGGTGCTACTACAGATGATCCTAATGAACACCTGTTGAGTTTCATTGAAATATGTGATACTTTCAGATATAACGGGGTGAAAGAGGATGCTATCAGACTAAGGTTGTTTCCATTTTCACTACGAGATAAAGTAAGAAGTTGGCTTCACTCTCTACCTTCGGGATCTATAACCACATGGGAGGACCTAGCACATAAATTCTTAGCCAAGTTTTTCCCAATGGCTAAGACTGCGAAGATGAGGACAACAATCTCCCAATTTGAGTAACAACAGGGTGAATCTTTATATAAAGCCTGGGAGAGATACAAAGAGATGCTAAGGAAGTGTCCACACCATGGCATGCCAGATTGGATGGTGATCAACACATTTTATAATGGATTGGGATGGAAGTCCAGGCCTATTGTAGATGCAGCTGCAGGAGGAGCTTTATGGGCGAAGAGCTATGAAGAGGCCTATAACCTCATTGAGACAATGGCAGCTAATGATTTCCAAAACTCTACAGCTAGGATGCCACAGCCCAAAGTTGCAGGTTTGTTAGAAGTGGATGCGATCACTCAATTGTCAGCACAGATGGCATCCATGGCAAAGAAGATTGACACATTGACAGAGACTAAGGCAAAGACAGTTGCCTTTGTATGTTAGATTTGTGCAGGATCACATTCAACAGATCAATGCGCTATCAGTTCAAAGTCAGTACAGTATCTGAGCAACTATAGGAAGGATCAAGGTCAATTTTAGAACACATACAACTCCAACAACCACAACCATCAAAACTTTAGTTGGTCTAATAATTAGGGAAGTCAACAGAATCAGTTTCAACCGAATAAACATATTCAGTCACATTCAGCTCAGCAACAGTTTGCACCAAGACCACCTTACCCACCGGGATTCTCTCAACAACAACATCATACTCCAGCTGCACCTCAGCAAGAAAAGAAGTCAGAAATAGAGGAGATGATGATGAAGTACATGGCAAATATAGAGGTGATGATTAAAAGAGAAGCAGTGGCTATTAAAAATCTGGAAACTCAAATGGGTCAGATGGCGAGCATGCTTAACAACAGGCCCCATGGTTCATTGCCAAGTACCACAGAAGCAAATCCAAGAAGAGAAGGGAAGGAACAATGTCAGGCAATCACACTCGTGTCCGGGAAGCGAAAGTGCAGAAATCAATCAAAGCACCTGTGCCAAGTTTACAGGGAAGACGCAGTAGTATGAATGAGCGAGATAAGTGGTCTGAGAAGAAAGAAAAAATGAAGATTCTGAGTTACAGCAGGAAGAGAAAGATAAAACAGGTTCAGTTGAGAAGCTCGTGAGTAAAATACCAATAGTTCACCCTCCGGTTCCGTATCCACAAAGATTGAATAAGATGAGGGAAGATAAGCAGTTCAGCAAGTTCTTGGAGGTCTTTAAAAAACTGCAGATTAATATACCTTTCGCTGAGGCATTGGAACAGATGCCTAGTTATGTAAAGTTAATGAAGGGTATCTTGTCAAGGAAGAAGAGATTAGAAGATTTTGAGACAGTGACCTTAACAGAGGAATACAGTGCAGTGCTGCAGCGCAAATTACCTCCAAAACTGAAGGATCCGAGCAGTTTCACAATTCCGTGCACAATCGGAAAGATGAGCTTTAGTAAATGTCTGTGTGATCTTGGGGAAAGTATAAATTTGATTCCCTTGTCAGTATTCAATTAGTTGGGATTGCCGGCTCCAAGGCCGGCAAATATTTCTTTACAGCTAGCTGACAGATGCATCACTTATCCGCGGAGAATTATTGAAGATGTATTGGTAAAAGTGGATAAATTCATCTTTCCGGCTGATTTCATCATTTTAGATTATGAAGAAGATAGGAGTATACCAATCATACTTGGAAGACCATTCCTAGCCACATGAATGATCTTGATAGACGTTCAGAAAGGGGAACTCACTATGCGCATTCATGATTAGGAAATCACTTTCAACGTATTCAAGGCAATGAAATTTCCAACAGATGAAGAGGAATGCTTCAGGGTTGATTTGGTGGACAAGGTCTTAAATGATGAAGTAGAGAGTTTGGTAGATAATAAACCATTGAGAAGTGTTATGGCTGGAAATTCAGAATTAGAGGATGAGGAATTTGAAGAACTTATACATTTTCTTGATACTACTCCACAGTTCAGAAAATTCAAAACTCCTGTTGAGCCATTGAAGAAAGCTGAAGAGACAGCAATAAAATTGAAGCCATCTCTTGAGACACCTCCAGAACTTGAATTCAAACCACTTCCAGATCATTTGAGGTATGCATTTTTAAATAAAGATTCAAAGCTACCTGTGATTATTTCTTCTGTACTAACATCTTTTCAGGAAGAAAAACTACTATGAGTGAGAGTTCAAGTCGGCTATTGGATGGACTATAGCAGATATAAAAGGGATCATCCCTTCTTTTTGTATGCATAAGATCCTACAAGAAGATGATAGTAAGCCGTCGGTGGAGCAACAAAGAAGACTTAATCCGATCATAAAGGAAGTGGTCAAGAAAGAAGTATTGAAATGGCTTGATGCAGGCATAATTTATCCGATCTCAAATAGTTCATGGGTGAGCCCATTACAATATGTGCCGAAGAAGGGTGGCATGATCGTGGTTTCTAATGAAAATAATGAGTTGATCCCAACATGAACAGTGACAGGGTGGAGAGTCTGCATGGACTACCGCAGGCTTAACAAAGCTACAAGGAAAGATCTCTTCCCATTGCCATTCATCGATCAGATGTTGGATAGACTGACGGGTCATGAGTATTATTGCTTTCTGGACGAATATTCAGGCTACAATCAGATTGTGATAGCTCTAGAGGATCAAGAAAAGACAACCTATACATGTCCATATGGAACTTTTACTTTCAAAAGGATGCCTTTTGGTCTGTGCAATGCTCCAGCCACTTTTCAGAGATGCATGATGACTATTTTTTCGGATATGGTGGAACAGAATGTGGAGGTATTCATGGATGACTTCTCAATTTTTGGGGATTCATTTGATTTATGTCTTGACAACTTGGTGATGGTTTTGAAAAGATGCGTTCAAACAAATTTGGTACTGAATTGGGAAAAGTACCATTTTATGGTACAAGAAGGAATTATTTTGGCACACAAAGTTTCGAAGAAGGGACTTGAGGTGGACAGAGCGAAGTTAGATACTATTGAGAATTTTCCGCCACCAACTTCAGTTAAAGGTGTTCGAAGTTTTTTGGGACATGCAGGCTTCTACCGCAGATTCATTAAAGACTTCTCCAAGATAACTAAACCACTTTGCAGTTTATTGGAGAAGGATGCACAGTTTAAATTTGATGAGGATTGCGTGACTGCATTTGAGCATTTGAAAGGGAAGTTAACTTCAGCACCAGTTATTACAACACCGGATTGGGACTTACCATTTGAACTGATGTGTGATGCCAGTGATTATCTTTGTGGGGGAAAATTTTGGGTCGAGAGAAAGGAAAGATTTTTCATGTGATCTACTATGCCAGCAAGACCCTTACGAATGCACAGTTGAACTACACCACCACAGAGAAAGAATTACTGGCAGTTGTGTATGCTTTTGATAAATTCCGAGCATATTTGATTGGTACTAGAGTGATAGTGTACACGGATCATGTGGTAATTCGACATTTAATGTGAAGAAGGATGCAAAGCCCCATTTGATTAGATAGATATTATTGTTGCAGGAATTTGATTTAGAGATCAAGGAAAGAAAGGGAACTGAGAACCAAGTGGCGGACCACTTATCTCGACTAGAGAATCTGGAAAGGGAGACAGATGACAAAATTGTAATTAATGAATCCTTTCCAGATGAACAGTTGTTTGTGGTGAAAGGGGAAGTGCCATGGTTTGCAGACTACGCGAAATACTTGGTGAGTAAGATGGTACCTTCTGACTTGGTTGGTCATCAAAAGAAGAAATTCCTGCATGATGTTAAATGGTTTATATGGGATGAACCATATTTGTTCAACCAATGTACTGATCAGATGATAATGAGGTGTATCCCATATAGCGAGATAGAGGGGATTTTGCAGGATTGTCGTGCTTCTTTGTATGGGGGTCACTACGGTAGAGAACAAACAGCGGCTAGGGTGCTACAAGCAGAATTCTACTGGCCGACAATTTTCAAGGATGCTTACAGTTTCGTTCAGAGATGTGACAGATGTCAAAGAGTCGGGAACATTTCAAAAAGAAATGAAATGCCATTGAATACAATCCTTGAAGTGGAAATTTTTGATGTGTGGGGGATTGATTTCATGGGCCCTTTCGTTTCTTCATATGGGAATCTATATATCTTGCTAGCAGTGGATTATGTGTCGAAGTGGGTGGAAGTGGCAGTTCTTCCAACAAATGATGCCAAAGTGGTCCTCAGATTTTTGCAGAGGAGTATTTTCACGAGGTTTGGGACTCCAAGGGCTATCATTAGTGATGAAGGCAGTCATTTTTGCAATAGACAGTTCACAGCTTTGTTGGCTAAGTATGGGGTGAATCATCGCATTACTACAGCTTATCATCCTCAAACTAATGGCCAAACAGAAGTTTCAAATCGTGAAGTCAAGAGAATTCTGGAAAAAGTTGCAAATCCCACACGAAAAGATTGGTCCTTAAAGCTTGATGATGCTGTTTGGGCATATAGGACTGCATACAAGACTCCGTTGGGCATGTCACCTTTCAGCTAGTTTATGGAAAAGCATGTCACCTTCCTATGGAGCTAGAGCATAAGGCATATTGGGTGATTTGGAAGCTCAATTTTGATTTGAAATCTGCATGAGAGAAACGCCTACTCCAACTCAATGAGTTGGACGAATTCCGATTACAGGCATATGAAAACTCAAATCTGTACAAGGAGAAGGTGAAGAAATGGCATGATCGCAAGATCATAGAGAGAACATTTGAGCTGGGACAAGAGTTTTTCTTTTCAATTCTAGACTTAAACTTTTTCCTGGGAAGCTCAAATCAAGGTGGTCAGGGCCATTCACGGTGAAGACAGTTTTCCCACATGGTGCCGTAGAAGTATTCGATAAGTTCTCGGACAAGCCGTTTAAAGTGAATGGACAGCGGCTGAAGCATTACTTTGGTGGTGAGGTTGACAGACAGAAAGTCACCTCAATTCTTTTGCCAACATGAAAAGTCAGAGACAGTCAAGCTAATTGACTATAACTTAGCGCTTAATGGGAGGCAACCCTTTGTTTCTATCTCTACCTTTTAATTATTATGTTTAGATTGTTTTTATTAGTTCATTTTCATTTTTAATTATGATAGTTGATTTGTTTTGCATAAGTGCGTTGGTAGCTGAATTTGCATTAGACTGTGTTTGAGTATAGTATAGAGAGTATGATTATTAGATAGTAATTTTTGTGTATTCAGTAGTTCATATTTTGAAATGGTTAATTAGTGTTTATGCAGGAGAATTGAAAAGAAGTCATCACTATGTTATGTATTGGAAGATGCAGATTGGAATTGCAGTAGAGCGGTCGGTCGTGCCACAGCAGCGCATTGTACACCTTTGAAAAATCGTGGCGCCACAATGCAGTGTCTGTGTAAGAAAAAAATAAAAAGCACTCCCGCGCCCGCTCCATATCTCCATTGAGAAGCCGCGCCTGGAACCAGAATTTTAAAAAAAAAATGGGTTTAAAAACATGTTGTGACTCATATCTTCTATCACTTGATATAATAGAGAGTCATATTCTCTTGTTCTCCATAACACGCACGACTCCTCCTCTCCAAACCGTTCTCAAGCGAAAGTGTAACGTCTCATATCCACTACGTGATTGTCGCTTCAAATCTCCTACCCACGTTCACATCTACATTTATATAACTAGGGTTTCAGTGGGTTTGTGTGTAAGACCCCAACTTTTATAAATAAAAATGAATTTTCTATAAATATCATTTTTGAATATTATGGAATAAATTTGATATAATGTTATAGTTGTGGGTAATATTTATAAATTTTGCAAAGTACGCAAGTTGTTATATAATATTTGATTGGTCGAGAAATATTCATTTTAACAAGGAATATTTGTACAACGGCACAATCATTGGTGGACCCCACAACAGAATTATTGTCGGATTGAAAAAATGACAAAAATATTTTATTGAAAATAACGGCGGAAGTTTTACCATTAATAATTGTTGAACTACTCAGTAGTAAAAGTAAAGAACGATGCTGGCGTGGTTGCATAGTAATACCTGTATTGATTATTGATGCTTACGTGAGAAGTCACTCAGTTTTGTTACATATATATATGAAAGCGATGTGTTGAATTATGATAACAAGGGGGGAGGGATTTTGAAAGTCACGGTAAGGAGTATTAATGCAAGATTGGGTTATATATATATTTTATACATATGCGAAGGTGGGGGAAGACTTAAACGTACAAAAGAGGGAGTATATAGATTATGTAATTGATTTAGCACGTGTGGATTGAGGGAGTACATTATTATTATTATTATTATTATTATTATTATTATTATTATTATTATTATTATTATTATTATTATTATTATTATTATTATTATTATTATTATTATTATTATTATTATTATTATTATATGTTATCAAGTTGTCAAGAAAAGTGGGGGAATAGAGAAAATTGGTTATCAGGGAGTCACGGAAGGAGTAACGTGTTTTTATTATATATATTTTTATTATATAAAGTTTTGTTTTATTAGATTTTAAATAGAATATATTATATTTTATTTAAAATATTTTGCTTTAAATATGAACCGTCCGTTTAAAAGTAAATCAATCTGGACTGTTCATGGATTAGTTACTATTCACCCATTCTTCTATAAATAGAAGCTCATTCCATCATTATTTCTTACTTAATTCACTAAAACTCTAGAGAGAAATTATAGAAACTATAGAAAAGTATTACGCTACTTCCCTACTCTTATATCCGGTTTCTTTTACGGTAAGGGGTATTATTTCTTTTGTATTCATGAAGAGAACTTCATTATTCTATTATTTATTATTCTCGTTGAATAACTCAGATACTGTGAGCTACCCTATACTTGGTGAAAGTCTTCTTTTATTCCATTCGTTATTATTTTGTTGGAATATCCGCTCATGCGCTTTTACTTGGGACTGATTCCGCTCTTTATTATTCTGTTGGAATATCTTGTCTCATGCGCTTTTTACCGACTCGATTCCATCTTTATTATTCGTTGGAATATCATGTATGCATGCGTTTTTTACGGGACCGATTTCGCCTCTTTATTATTCTCATTGGAATATCACATTCATGCATTTTACGCCGGACTGATTAAAATCTTTATTATTACGCTGGAATAACTCGTTGCATGCGTTTTACACCGGATCCGATTTTGTCTTTATTATTTCGTTGGAAAATCCGTCATATGCTTTTACATGGGACCGGTTCCGTTAATTATTATTCGTTGGAATAACTTCGCTGCATGGATCTATCGCATGCCCGGTGATTTCTTTTGTTATTCCATTCCTTATTATACTCAGTTGGTTAAAGTTTTGACTTCTATACTCCATGAAATTAATGGAATATTCTTGATATTTGCGATTCATCCAGTATCTTTTCATGAAAATATTCTTCTGAGCATTCTTGAATTTTACTACATAAAGCAGTATCATGTTGACAATTTGGACGTTATTAGTTCCTGAATAAATTAATTCTTGAACTTGTTTTTATTGAATTCTTATATCATTGTCATCATCCTCATGTTTATATTTTTTGAAAGTCATTTGTAGCCTGTAGTGCATAGATGGACTTGGTATGATTATGACTGTGTGATTATTGATTGTAATCATGACCGTAATATTATAAATGATGTGGTAAAAATCCTCATTGGCCCGTAGTGCATTGATGGATCGTTGTTGGCATGATCATGACCATTAATGAATACACGGATGTCCTTGGCCCGTAGTGCATGGATAATTTATGATCGTGATACTAAAGAATATCCTTGGCAGAAGTAGTGTGTGGGTGATTCGATGATGTGGATTATTTATTAAAATTCGAGTCTCGCCGATAATGATGATGAAAAACCTTTTAAATCATAAAAGATAGTAGATTTTATTCTCTACTTGACTCTTTTAATGGATTGCTTGTTCCGCTGCAGTTAAACTTGATATTTGTTATATTGTATCAGTTTAACACTGTTTAAGGCTAATGATAATTTATTCTGCATTATCTTAGTCATACCATTGCTTACTAGGCTAGTTGAGCTCACCCTTTCTTTCACTGTTCTTGATAAGTGAGTTTTATACTCATAATTGAGTGCGTTTGAACTTAATCTTTTGGATGTTTTTAAGAGTTTATGTCTATTCATTAATGTTTTATGTTGTTTTGTAGGAATTGGGACAAAAGTTACTTGGATCGACGTTTGGGGTGGCTAGATGCGCGTTTTCAGCTTGTCATTTACACAACAATCACTTCAGAGCCAATTTACGTATTTCTATGAACCTTATTTCGAAACACTCAAAGAATAAAAGTTGTAGATCTACGTCTCCTATTTCCAGGACATCTTTAATCATCAAAATCGGAGTTCGGACGAAGAAGTTATGGCCATTTTTCTAAAGGACGTCAGAGTAGAAAATGTCAGAAAAAGTAAAGCGTCTTGGCACCCAAACCAAGTTTATTCAATGGCCGGGCGCTTAGAAGCGTGGTTCCAATATTTGAGCCAGTAAACAAGTACTGGGAAGTCGATGGTCGTCGCTTGGACATGTTTTGGGGCTAATTTTGACACCTTTTTGACTCCAAATTGGATTGGGTTTGTTCATAAGCTAAAAATTGGATTTGTAACCTATAAATACATGATGTAAGACATAAAATAGAGGGGGATTACATAGCTTAGCTTAGATAAAACACTCTATTAGATTAGAATATAAACCCTAATTCTTAATTAGCTATTGGAGATTGAAGCAACTTGGAGAACACTGAAGATCAAGAGCAAAAGCAAGAGGTGAGCATCAGATTTGATGACAACAGATTTTATTCTCTTATCTTATCATACTTTTATCTTTTAATGTCTATTTAATTGTGGATTCTTGGTTTTAATTCATTAATTACGAACTAACTCTTTCATTAAGATTTCAATTGAACCATTTATGTCTATAAATTAGTTATTTGATTTTATCCAATTATTTGTGTCAAAGTGAATTGTTTATCTTGCCTTGTGCTTATTGACTAATTATTTGATCAGTAATTACCTTGTTACTCTAGAAGGAATTAAAAGAGGAATTCTAGGGTTAGAACTGAGCATGGTGACATGTGACTTAGTTATTTGCACAGTGAATAATTAGGTTTGTGAATGGAATGGAAATATCTCTTCGCCGCATGTAACACATAAGAAATTGGGATTGAAAAGAATTTAATTCAATTGTTTTGCATAGGAATATTGTGAGGGCCCCGAATCCAGGTCCTAATTCACCTCGAATCCGGTTCGATCATTCTATACAACTATTACTATTTGTGGAAGATATAAACATAAATTGTTTATACATTACATTACACACTATTCCTCAAGGTTGAGTAACCTTTACTTATACATATTTCATAACTTTTCTAACATATAACAACATTAATATCATACAATACAAATCTAACTGCACGCGTCTACTAAAGCTGGAACTGTCTTGGACCTTTCCTTATATCCGACGTATTCACCTTAATCTGTAATGTTTTATCATGATATAGCAAGGGTGAGCATAAGGATTGCCCAGCAAGTTTAAATTCAACAATATAACGATATATTATGATTGAAATGATTTGAATAATTGGCTGGCTATAATTCAACAATATAATTGTGAACTAGCAGGGACAAATTTATGACTGAACAAGTATTATACATGAACAAATATATCTGAACCAACTGGTAATGAAGGTGATCAGCCTTTCATACCTGACTTATACATGCAATATGTACAAAGTACAATTCATGGCAACCAGCAATAATTAACCATAAGCTTATCAGAATGAAACACTCTTAATAGAGTTAAGTAAAACAAACTTGCTCGAATCATTGATTATCAAGCTACATAATTTATATCGCTTTATCCGAAGACCTAATATTAGTAATATATATCTCCAATATTAGAATAATATCATCACAATATAATACTATTATATATATATACATAGAATAACCTAAATACATAACACATAACCTATCAGTCTATAACACACATAAGACTAAAGATCAAGTCAAACTTTTTGCGATACGAGTTGAACTTGACACAAAATTGACATCCCGATTTTGCC
The DNA here is from genome assembly GCA_020205605.1 of Panax ginseng. Classification (NCBI taxonomy): domain Eukaryota; kingdom Viridiplantae; phylum Streptophyta; class Magnoliopsida; order Apiales; family Araliaceae; genus Panax; species Panax ginseng. The sequence goes on along the minus strand of CM035127.1, from coordinate 34,333,652 downwards.
TGCAATTGGACTTTTATCGAGTCTAAGTTCAATTAAACTCTGACTTAACACTTAACCATTATCTAAGATAATTTAATAACAGTCGAAATATTTTTCATATGCTCGTAATAATTTTTAAATAATTATAACTATTTATCTTGATTTTTCAATCATTAAAAGCGTATTTAAATAGTATAAATACTACATAATTCTTTTATCATTAATATTTATTTATTATTAAATATTAAAGAAATACATGTCATAATATTATAATATATTTATAATATCACAAAGTATTTTTAATACTTTAAAATCACCTTTATAAGATTTTTAAACTGTTAAATTCATTGCCGATAATTACTTTTAATATTAAAAATATTAATATTTTCATGACAAAATATTCAAAAGTTATATTTTATAACTAAAAATATTTTTTATAACACTTAAATTATTTTTATATGATTTATAAAGCATTAATTCTATTTTTCTATAATTTATTTAATATATTTATTAAATAAGTTAACTATCATTATCTTGATTATTTAATGAAATTCAACACAAAATATTAAAAGTCATCAAAAATAACTTAAAATATTTTTTAATATCATAATATAATTTTTCATAATTTTTCATGAATTAAAATCATTTTTAAATCATTTATTTAATATTATAATTAAATAAATTAAATACCATTTATATTCCAAAAATATTAAATATTTATGAAATATACTCAAAATAATTAAAAACTATTTTTCGGACTTTAAAATAATTTTTCAGAATTTATTTAGTATTTTTAATAATTAAAAACCATTTAATTCAATTTATTTAATTAAACTAATTATTTTTCGAAAATAAGTGTCGCTGTTGGTGTTCTTCACGTGTTCTTCATCCTGCCCAGAACTTCATGTCAGTTGAGAGGATGGGTGGTTTGACCAGAATTTAAGCAGTGTTCGTGATGGATTATGGGTCGCTTATGGTGTTAATATAGTAGTATGAATGTAATACTACAACCTACAACTAATTTCATGTCTATACAACAACATCCCAGAGAGTTATCACTCTTCAAAGATCTTGTCAGGAGCTGTTCTTCATTTCTGGGTTACCCAGAAATGAAGAACAGTTCAGATAGGCTACTTTAGATCATCATATCTTTCACCTTGAGCTTGATTAGTGCGTTATAAAGGTTAATACTTATAGTAAGCATATAAGAGACAAATTCTATAACATAACACCAGTATATTAACAAAACAATCACTAGTTTGGTAAATTGCCAAACGTTATCCGAGAAAAGCGGGCTTTGAAGAACTCAGGTTTTCCAATTGTTTTTCAGTCGATCGGTCAACGTAGTTTGACCACTATTATTTGCGATCTTGATCATGATCTGATGGGTATAAGGGCTTTTATATGTAGATCTCATGTCATATAAGTAAGATCTAACACCAACATGGCTAACACACTTAACAGACGTAAGATCAAAGGCTTAAAAGAACTTGTCAGATAACCTGGTAAATTCTGGGTTGCCTTAATCGGCTTCCGTGAACGGTCAACACGGTTTGACCGAGTATAAACGACGATCTAGACTTGATCCGACCCTGATTCCAGTTTCAGATCCTAGTCCTCATGACATAGAACACATTCAAAACATAAAACACATAAATCCTTTAACACGTAAAGATCTAAGGGCTCTGACATTCGACTGTCAGGCCATTTTGTTCATCATTTCCAGATTTTCAAAAATGCTAGATTCGAGGACTTTGATGTTATGGATCTTGGATTTTACAACCCAAATCACTTATAGACACCATAATACACAACTTTAACCAATCAATTACAACATCTAACAACAAATCAAAAGATTTTCGAAATTAGGATTCATATACCTTTTAAGCTTTGATTTTTGATTCTGACCCTTTTGATCTTGTTCTTGGAAAGCTAAGGAATGATTTCATCTTAACTTCTCACTTCTTTTCACTCATACCCGAAAATCTAGAAAGAGAATGGTCTTGGCCATTTTAAAAAGTCAAGTGAGCTTTTCCCTCACTTTTAATCTAATTATTTTGATGCAATGAACTTGGATTGACACAATGGCTGATAATTGAGATAAATAGCACATGCTAGGGCTGGGGATTTGGTGAACCACTCACCTATAGTCAAATCCTACAAACCAACTTATTAAAAAAAATACAAAAAGGGTATCCTAGTCTTTTTGCATACAAATTTAATGGCCTTTTAGTAAATGGCCAAACCCTTAGGGTTTAGGGTTTGGTTAGGGGTTAGGGTTTAGGGGTTAGGGTTTGAACCCTCAAGTTTAGCAATTTGATTTTCTAAAATTTCCAATTTAGGTTTTCAAAAATAGAAAATTAATATTTTTAAATTATAATTAGGATTTTCTAATTATATAAAAATTTCTTAATCATAATTTAAATATTGCTAATTAGGATTAATATTTCCTAATTAAAATTGCTAATTAAGCAATTAGGGTCAAAATGGTCATTAAGGTTTTCAACCCACAAATTAGGGTTTCTAAATAGAAAAATAATTTTCCTAAATTAGAAATTAAATTTCGTAATTATATTAGGTTTTCTAATTACTTAACTTGAAAATTAGAATTAATATATCCTAATTAACATTAAAACTATTTAATTAACACTTTCGTTTTTCCCGAATTATAAATTAGGGTTTCAAATCCGTAATTAGGGTTTCAAATTTGGAATTAGGGTTTTGTAACCAATTTGTTAAGATTAACCCTAATTAATCCTATAATTATTTACGCTTACGCCATTAAATTCCCGATTTAGGATTTCATGCACCGAATTAGGGTTTGAGATTCCCAGAACTGAAATTAGGGTTTCCAGAACCGGTTTCTAGGGTTTCTTATTAATCGCTAGGATTTTCTAACTGAACATTGACGTTCTTGATATATAATTAGAGTTTGTTACAGATATCGTTTATCTGGTCAACCATTGACCCTTAACCAAATACTGTACACATATACACAGAACATATTCACATAAACACTTAATCCTGAATAATTCACTTAAATCCTTCACGGAATTTTTAAATCCTCAAAATTCTATCTTAAAAATATCAAATGCATACACTAATTTTCTATCTAGGTTCTAATTTTGAACCTTAAATCAATAAATTAAAATTTGAAAATATTCTAAATTCTCGGGTTGTCACATTCACCCCTTCTTCTAAAAATTTCGTCCCCGAAATTTACCTTACACTTACACCATTCATCATACACCATTCACACACATTCGCTTGCTACCCAATACACCACTCACAAGAGTAAAAGTTTTTAAATTGTACTGAGGAGTCATATAGACTATGAACACATAGTTTTAACGGTAGTGATCATACAACAAAACAAAACATTACTAGGTATGTTTACAACCACAAAGAAGGTAAACTACCGTTGTTAGTACTTTAGGTGATCAGCCTATCGTACTCTTACGTCATGCATAACGTATTAATCATGTATAGCGAATATTTACGCTACTTGATTGGATTATTTATCCAAACAACATTGTTCACCTCGGCCTTATCATAGGATTCCGCATCAAAGCAATTTGGTTCGGGAAATTTCTTCAATGAACACTTAGAGTTTTCATAACATTAGTCTAAATTGAATCGAATAAGATAGACCCATATCAATAATTCAATTCAATAGAATTATTTAGGTGTAGCCAAACCTCGATTGGCAAATTAAAAATTTTGAAAATATTTTTGAGAATGACGCCATGATGCCGCATCTTTGTATTACAAATCTGCTTTGAGGATGCCGTCATTGTATGACTTTGTCATAACGCATCATACAATAGTGGAATAACGATTTTAGATCAAATTCACACTAAGTATTCATGTATTTACAACTCCATCAAATTTTTATCATCTTTGCACTAGGTTACATGGTACATGAGTGATAAATAAAATGTATTTTGATATTTCAAATCATTTGCGTCTAGCTGAAATAAGTAGCATAGACTATACTTTAAACCGTTTCAAAAATGATTACGAGTCTACATTTTTTTTAATTTTAAAAGCACATAGTGCGTATTTAGCTTGATGTCAATCATTTTGAAATCTAGCATAGCTAGGAGTTTTGGAAAACTTATGTCTCCACTAACAATTATTTGCTTAACAATCTATCTTTTCCTATTATCCTCAATATTCTATTTACACACAACTATACCCAGTTCGTAAAACCACACTTATGAGTCCATAAATTGCCACAATCATATGAGTTTAAGAACTTTCCTAGACAGACCTTTGGCGTCCATTCGCTAAGGGGTTCATAAACATTACATATAACTATGAGTCAAGTATGTCACATAAGTATGAGTTTTAAGAACTCGTACTTAACCTTATATCCTCTATCTATGACCTATCTATCTGTTATACACATGAGAAAGGAATCACCCTCTTAACACGCATATAGAAAATAGCGCGACACAAACATTTCAATGATTATCATTGTCAGAACTAAGTAGTTTTTAAACCAAGTACAATTTCCCGCCCACACAAGGAATCATACAACTCAGCTGCCGACATGAATCCTCAATTGAATCCCCACCTAACACTAACCCCCTTTTCAATACGAATTTCGTTTAACTCGTATTCATAATCCTTTCCTGAATCTGTACCAATTCATAGTACAACTGACACAACAATCGTTGCTGTAAACTTTTCAATCATCAGATTGATTCTTATCCCTGCTATCACCTTATCAGATCACGGAATGATCTCATCGTATATGTTACGATTTATTTCTATACTATGATCGTTATGTTTTACGATCTTCTAACACTGCACTTTTAGTCTTTTAGACTCTATCTATTCACCATTACTGTTCAACTTTATTATCAGAGTTAGGGAACTCCAGTATCTTTATACTCGTAGAGATTCATCTTTGAATTCATTGACCAACTAACTCTATTTGAGTTAGTACTTATCCTAATCATGCGGTTATTAGTCTCGTATTCCTACCTAAGCTTCATAACCAACAACTCGATACGATACTAATCGTGAGGGCCCCAATCCAGTCCTAATTCACCTCGGATCCGGTTCGATCATTCTATACAACTATTACTATTTCATAAGATATAAACATAAATTGTTTATACATTACATTACACACTATTCCCAAGGTCAAGTAACCTTTACTTATACATATTTCATAACTTTTCTAACATATAACAACATTAATATCATACAATACAAATCTAATCTGACGCTGCGTCTACTAAAGTCGAGCAGTCTTGGACCTTTCCTTGTATCCTACGATTAATTTTTTAATCTCGCAATGTTTTATCATGATATAGCAAGGGTGAGCATAAGGATTGCCCAACAAGTTTAAATTTAACAATATAACAATATATCATGATTGAAATGATTTGAATAATTTGCTGGCTATAATTCAACAATATAATTGTGAACTAGCAGGAACAAATTTATGACTGAACAAGTATTATACATGAACAAATATATCTGAACCAACTGGTAATGAAGGTGATCAGCATTTCATACCTGACTTATACATGCAATATGTACAGAGTACAATTCATGGCAACCAGCAATGATTAACCATAAGCTTATCAGAATGAAACATTCTTAATAGAGTTAAGTAAAACAAACTTGCCTAAACCGTTGATTATCGCTACGCAATTTATATCGCTTTATCTGAAGACCTAATATTAGTAATATAGATCTCTAATATTAGAATAATATTATCACAATATAATACTATTATATATATACATAGAATAACCTAAACACATAACCCTATCAGTCTATAACACACATAAGACTCGGTATCAAGTCAAACTTTTGAAGTCTGAGTTGAACCCGACACAAAATTGACATCCCGATGGTCTAGTCGGACTTTTATCGAGTCTAAGTTCAATTAAACTCTGACTTAACACTTAACCATTATCTAAGATAATTTAATAACAGTCGAAATATTTTTCATATGCTCGTAATAATTTTTAAATAATTATAACTATTTATCTTGATTTTTTAATCATTAAAAACGTATTTAAATAGTATAAATACCACATAATTCTTTTATCATTAATATTTATTTATTATTAAATATTAATGAAATACATGTCATAATATTATAATATATTTATAATATCACAAAGTATTTTTAATACTTTAAAATCACCTTTATAAGATTTTTAAACCTTTGAATTCATTACCCGATAATTGCTTTTAATATTAAAAATATTAATATTTTTATGAAAAAATATCAAAAGTTATAATTTATAACTAAAAATATTTTTATAACACTTAAATCATTTTTATATGATTTATAAAGCATTAATTTATTTTTCCATAATTTATTTAATATATTTATTAAATAAGTTAACTATCATTAATCTTGATTAATTAATGAAATTCATCACGAGAATATTAAAAGTCATCAAAAATAACTTAAAATATTTTCTAATATCATAATATAATTTTTTATGATTTTTCATGAATTAAAATTATTTTTAAATCATTTATTTAATATTCTAATTAAATAAATTAAATACCATTTATATTCCAAAAATATTAAATATTTATGAAATATACTCAAAATAATTAAAAACTATTTTTCAATTTTAAAATAATTTTTCGTAATTTATTTAGTATTTTTAATAATTAAAACCATTTAATTCGATTTATTTAATTAAACTAATTATTTTTTGAAAATAAGTGTATACATTTAAAGGGGTTTTAGCATTTAATCCGTCATTGTTGGTGTTCTTCACGTGTTCTTCATCATCCACTTGAGAACTTCGCCGGGTTGAGAGGATGGGTGGTTTGACTAGAATTTAAGCAATGTTCGTGATGGATTATAGGTCGCTTATGGTGTTAATATAGTAGTACGAATGTAATACTACAACCTACAACTTACAACTAATTTCATGTCTATACAACAACATCCCAGAGAGTTATCACTCTTCAAAGATCTTGTCAGGAGCTGCTCTTCATTTCTGGGTTACCCAGAAATGAAGAACAGTTCAGATAGGCTACTTTAGATCATCATATCTTTCACCCTAAGCTTGATTAGTGCGTTATAAAGGTTAATACTTATAGTAATCATGTAAGAGACAAATTCTATAACATAACACCAGTATATTAAAAAAACAATCACTAGTTTCAGGCCGGTCAAACGTTGTTTGAGAAAACGGGCTTTGAAGAATTTGGGTTTTTCTAGATTGTTCTTCAGGCTGATCGTTCAACGTAGTTTAACCACTATTATTTTCGATCCTGATCATGATCTGATGGGTATAAGGGCTTTTATATGTAGATCTCATGTCATATAAGTAAGATCTAACACCAACATGGCTAACACACTTAACAGACGTAAGATCAAAGGCTTAAAAGAACTTGTCAGATAACCTGGTAAATTCTGGGTTGCCCAGAACTGGCTTCCCGTGAACGGTCAACGCGGTTTGACCGAGTATAAACGACGATCTAGACTTGATCCGACCCTGATTCCAGTTTCAGATCCTAGTCCTCATGACATAGAACACATTCAAAACATAAAACACACAAATCCTTTAACACGTAAAGATCTAAGGGCTCTGACATTCGACTGTCAGGCCACTTTGTTCATCATTTCCAGATTTTCAAAAATGCTAGATTCGAGGACTTTGATGTTATGGATCTTGGATTTTACAACCCAGATCACTTATAGACACCATAATACACAACTTTAACCAATCAATTACAATATCTAACAACAAATCAAAAGATTTTCGAAATTAGGGTTCATATACCTTTTAAGCTTTGATTTTTGATTCTGACCCTTTTGATCTTGATCTTGGAAAGCTAAGGAATGATTTCATCTTAACTTCTCACTTCTTTTCACTCTCATACCCGAAAATCTAGAAAGAGAATGGTCTTGGCCATTTTAAAAAGTCAAGTGAGCTTTTCTCTCACTTTTAATCTAATTATTTTGATGCAATGAACTTGGATTGACACAATGGCTGATAATTGAGATAAATAGCACATGCTAGGGCTGGGGATTTGGTGAACCACTCACCTATAGTCAAATCCTACAAACCTTAAAAAATTAAAAAAATACAAAAGGGTATCCTAGTCTTTTTTTGCATACAAATTTAATGGCCTTTTAGTAAATGGCCAAACCGTTAGGGTTTAGGGTTTGGTTAGGGGTTAGGGGTTAGGGTTTAGGGTTTGAACCCTCAAGTTTAGCAATTTGATTTTCTAAAATTTCCAATTTAGGATTTTAAAAATAGAAAATTAATATTTCTAAATTATAATTAGGATTTTCTAATTATATAAAAATTTCTTAATCATAATTTAAATATTGTTAACTAGGATTAATAATTCCTAATTAAAATTGTTAATTAAGCAATTATGGTCAAAATGGTCATTAGGGTTTTCAACCCACAAATTAGGGTTTCTAAATAGAAAAATAATTTTCCTAAATTAGAAATTAAATTATGTAATTATATTAGGTTTTCTAATTTCTTAACTTGAAAATTAGAATTAATATATCCTAATTAACATTAAAACTATTTAATTACCACTTTCGTTTTCCCCGAATTATAAATTAGGGTTTCAAATCCGTAATTAGGGTTTCAAATTTGGAATTAGGGTTTTGTAACCAATTTGTTAAGATTAACCTTAATTAATCCTATAATTATTTACACTTACGCCATTAAATTCTCGATTTAGGATTTCATGCACCGAATTAGGGTTTGGGATTCCCAGAACTGAAATTAGGGTTTCCAGAACCGGTTTCTACGGTTTCTTATTAATCGCTAGGATTTTCTAACCGAACATTGACGTTCTTAATATATAATTAGGGTTTGTTGCAGATATCGTTTATCTGGTCAACCCTTGACCCTTAACCACATACTGTACACATATACACATAACATATTCATATAAACACTTAATCCTAAATAATTCACTTAAATCCTTCACGAAATTTTGAAATCCTCAAAATTCTATCTTAAAAATATCAAATGCATACACTAATTTTCTATCTAGGTTCTAATTTTGAACCTTAAATCAATAAATTAAAATTTGAAAATATTCTAAATTCTCGGGTTGTCACATTCACCCCTTCTTCTAAAAATTTCGTCCCCGAAATTTACCTTACACTTACATCATTCATCGTACACCATTCACACACATTCGCTTGCTACCCAATACACCACTCACAAGAGTAAAAGTTTTCAAATTGTACTGAGGGGTCATATAGTCCATGAACACATAGTTTTAACGGTAGTGATCATACCGCAAAACAAAACATTACTTGGTATGTTTATAATCACAAAGAAGGTAAACTACCGTTGTTAGTACTTTAGGTGATCAGCCTATCGTACTCTTACGTCATGCATAACGTATTAATCATGTATAGCGAATATTTACGCTATTTGATTGGATTATTTATCCAAACAACATTGTTCACCTCAGTCTTATCATAGGATTTCGTACCAAAGCAATTTCGTTCGGGAAATTTCTTTCAATGAACACTTAGAGTTTTCGTAACATTAGTCTAGCTGAATCGAATAACATAGACTCATATCAATAATTCGATTCAATAGAATTATTTAGGTGTAGCCAAACCCCGTTGGCAAATTAAAATTTTTGAAAATATTTTCGAGAATGACGCCATGATGCCGTACTGTATTAACAGTCCGTTTGAGGATGCCGTCATTGTATGACTTTGTCATAACGCATCATACAATAGTGGAATAACGATTTTAGATCAAATTCACACTAAGTATTCATGTATTTACAACTCCATCAAATTTTTATCATCTCTGCACCAGGTTACATGGTACATGAGTGATAAATAAAATGTATTTTGATATTTCAAATCATTTGCGTCTAGCTGAAATAAGTAGCATAGACTATACTTTAAACCGTTTCAAAAATGATTACGAGTCTACATTTTTTTTAAAAGCACATAGTGCGTATTTAGCTTGATGTCAATCATTTCGAAATCTAGCATAGCTAGGAGTTTTGGAAAACTTATGTCTCCAGTAACAATCATTTGCTTTACAATCTATCTGTTCCTATTATCCTCAATATTCAATTTACACACAACTATACCCAATTTGTAAAACCACACTTATGAGTCCATAAATTGCAACAATCATATGAGTTTAAGAACTTTCCTAGACAGACCTTTGGCTTCCATTCGCTGAGGGGTTCATAAACATTTCATATAACTATGAGTCAAGTATGTCACATAAGTATGAGTTTTAAGAACTCGTACTTAACCTTATATCGTCTACCTATGACCTATCTATCTGTTATACACATGAGAAAGGAATCACCCTCTTAACACGCATATAGCAAATAGCGCGACACAAACATTTCAATGATTATCATTGTCAGAACTAAGTAGTTTTTACACCAAGTACAATTTTCCGCCCACACAAGGAATCATACAACTCAGCTGCCGACATGAATCCTCAATTGAATCCCCACCTAACACTAACCACCTTTTCAATACGAATTTCATTTAACTCGTATTTATAATCCTTTCCTGAATCTGTACCAATTCATAGTACAACTAACACAACAATCATTGCTGTAAAATTTTCAATCATCAGATTGATTCTTATCCCTGCTATCACCTTATCAGATCACGGAGTGATCTCATCGTATATGTTACGATTTATTTCTATACTATGATCGTTATGTTTTACGATCTTCTAACACTACACTTTTAGTCTTTTAGACTCTATCTATTCACCATTACTGTTCAACTTTATTATCAGAGTTAGGGAACTCCGTATCTTTATACTCGTCGAGATTCATCTTTGAATCTTACTGACCAACTAACTCTATTTGAGATAAAAAATTTACCTAATCCCCTGCGGTTATTAGTCTCAGGTATTCCTACCTAAGCTTCATAACCAACAACTCTGATACCAACTGTGAGGGCCCCGAATCCAGGTCCTAATTCACCTCGGATCCGGTTCGATCATTCTATACAACTATTACTATTTGCGGAAGATATAAACATAAATTGTTTATACATTACATTACACACTATTCCCCAAGGTCGAGTAACCTTTACTTATACATATTTCATAACTTTTCTAACATATAACAACATTAATATCATACAATACAAATCTAACTGCACGCGTCTACTAAAGCTGGAACTGTCTTGGACCTTTCCTTGTATCCTACGTATTCGCCTTAATCTACAATGTTTTATCATGATATAGCAAGGGTGAGCATAAGGATTCTAACTGCACGCGTCTACTAAAGCTGGAACTGTCTTGGACCTTTCCTTGTATCCTACGTATTCGCCTTAATCTACAATGTTTTATCATGATATAGCAAGGGTGAGCATAAGGATTGCCCAACAAGTTTAAATTCAACAATATAACGATATATCATGATTGAAATGATTTGAATAATTGGCTGGCTATAATTCAACAATATAATTGTGAACTAGCAGGAACAAATTTATGACTGAACAAGTATTATACATGAACAAATATATCTGAACCAACTGGTAATGAAGGTGATCAGCCTTTCATACCTGACTTATACATGTAATATGTACAGAGTACAATTCATGGCAACCAGCAATGATTAACCATAAGCTTATCAGAATGAAACACTCTTAATAGAGTTAAGTAAAACAAACTTGCCTGAACTGTTGATTACCGCTACGCAATTTATATCGCTTTATCCGAAGAACTAATATTAGTAATATAGATCTCCAATATTAGAATAATATCATCACAATATAATACTATTATATATATACATAGAATAACCTAAACACATAACCCTATCAGTCTATAACACACATAAGACTCGGTATCAAGTCAAACTTTTGAAGTCTGAGTTGAACCCGACACAAAATTGACATCCCGACGGTCTAGTCGGACTTTTATCGAGTCTAAGTTCAATTAAACTCTGACTTAACACTTAACCATTATCTAAGATAATTTAATAACAGTCGAAATATTTTTCATATGCTTGTAATAATTTTTAAATAATTATAACTATTTATCTTGATTTTTAATCATTAAAACGTATTTAAATAGTATAAATACTACATAATTCTTTCATCATTAATATTTATTTATTATTAAATATTAATGAAATACATGTCATAATATTATAATATATTTATAATATCACAAAGTATTTTTAATACTTTAAAATGACATTTATAAGATTTTAAACCAATTAAATTCATTACCCGATAATTGCTTTTAATATTAAAAATATTAATATTTTCATGACAAAATATCAAAAGTTATATTTTATAACTAAAAAATATTTTTATAACACTTAAATCATTTTTATATGATTTATAAAGGATTAATTCTATTTTTCCATAATTTATTTAATATATTTATTAAATAAGTTAACTATCATTATCTTGATTAATTAATGAAATTCATCACAGAATATTAAAAGTCATCAAAATAACTTAAAATATTTTCTAATATCATAATATAATTTTTCATGATTTTTCATGAATTAAAATCATTTTTAAATCATTTATTTAATACTATAATTAAATAAATTAAATACCATTTATATTCCAAAAATATTAAATATTTATGAAATATACTCAAAATAATTAAAAACTATTTTTTGGACTTTAAAATATTTTTTCAGAATTTATTTAGTATTTTTAATAATTAAAAACCATTTAATTCGATTTATTTAATTAAACTAATTATTTTTCGAAAATAAGTGTCGCTAAAGGGGTTTCTGGCGAAGAATCCGTCGCTGTTGGTGTTCTTCACGTGTTCTTCATCCTGCCCAGAACTTCATGTCAGTTGAGAGGATGGGTGGTTTGACCAGAATTTAAGCAGTGTTCGTGATGGATTATGGGTCGCTTATGGTGTTAATATAGTAGTACGAATGTAATACTACAACCTACAACTAATTCCATGTCCACACAACAACATCCCAGAGAGTTATCACTCTTCAAAGATCTTGTCAGGAGCTGTTCTTCATTTTTGGGTTACCCAGAAATGAAGAACAGTTCAGATAGGCTACTTTAGATCATCATATCATTCACCCTGAGCTTGATTAGTGCGTTATAAAGGTTAATACTTATAGTAAACATGTAAGAGACAAATTCTATAACATAACACCAGTATATTAACAAAACAATCACTAGTTTCAGGCCGGTCAAACGTTGTCAGAGAAAACGGGCTTTGAAGAATCTGGGTTTTTCTAGATCTTCAGGCTGATCTGTCAACGTAGTTTGACCACTATTATTTTCGATCCTGATCATGATCTGATGGGTATAAGGGCTTTTATATGTAGATCTCATGTCATACAAGTAAGATCTAACACCAGCATGGCTAACACACTTAACAGACGTACGATCAAAGGCTTAAAAGAACTTGTCAGATAACCTGGTAAATTATGGGTTGCCCAGAACTGGCTTCCCGTGAACGGTCAACGCGGTTTGACCGAGTATAAACGACGATCTAAACTTGATCCGACCCTGATTCCAGTTTCAGATCCTATTCCTCATGACATAAAACACATTCAAAACATAAAACACACAAATCCTTTAACACGTAAAGATCTAAGGGCTCTGACATTCGACTGTCAGGCCACTTTGTTCATCATTTCCAGATTTTCAAAAATACTAGATTCGAGGACTTTGATGTTATGGATCTTGGATTTTACAACCCAGATCACTTATAGACACCCTAATACACAACTTTAACCAATCAATTACAACATCTAACAACAAATCAAAAGATTTTCGAAATTAGGGTTCATATTCCTTTTAAGCTTTGATTTTTGATTCTGACTGTAACGACCCCAAAATAGGTCCATTCCATCCGACCCATTCTGAGTCGCCAAATACATGGTACAGAAACAACTACAACTTTATTATTACAATAGTAAAACTGTGAGTTTAAATACAGATATTGCCATCTAGACAATATCCACATACAAATAAATCCTCATCATAATTATTGATACATTATTTTACAACAATGGTGAGGACTACTAAACAACTCTCCCTAGAACTTTCATTCCATACCCAGGCACTGCACTCGCTATATTCTCGCCTCCCGAGTAGAAAAATGGAACAAAAAGGAAAAGGGTGAGCTCGACTAGCCCAATAAAGAATATTATGACTAAGATAATATACAACAAATTATCGTTAGTCTTCAACAGGAAAAATATAATAGAATACAATAGACAACAAGTTTTAAATCAATACTACTGCACGGAAAATATTAATTCATAGAAGAGTTACGTAGAGGATGAAATCTACTAATATCCATGAATTTAATAAATCCATCATCAATATTTTTATCCCTATAACATCAATCAATATATATCCGGAATCATATACTCATCCTTGCACTCATGTGCCAAGGATATTCATCGATTGGTCATGTTCATCTAAAACACTGTTCATCTTTGCACTACGGGCCAAAGATATTCATCGAAATCATTCATCTTTGCACTCTGTGCCAAAGATATTCATCATAAATCATTCATCTTTGTACTATGTGCCAAAGATATTCATCATAAATCATTCATCTTTGCACTACAGGCCAAAGATATTCAATAATATCATCATTTAAGACTGAGGATGATGAAAAATATTTTTAAAGAAACGAATCCAGTGAAACAAAATGACAAGGATTAAGGATTAAGGATTCGTACTTTGTTTTATCCACGTCCAAAAATACCTCAAAAATAATCATAGTGGTGTAAAATTCAAGAATGATCAAAACATGGATACAATCAAAGCTAGTATCCATAATAGATATTTTGGACAAAAAGAAGAAATTTCATTTTTCGGTGAATAGTGCCGTATTCGTGAATAGTGCCGTATACGTGAATAGTGTCGTATACGTGAATAGTGTCGTATACGTGAATAGTAACTCCGACACCAAAAGATAGAAATTTCACAAAAAACATCTTCACGCTTCGTGAATAGTACTCATGAATAGTAACCCCGACATGAAAAAGTTCCAAATTTGATAAAAAGTTCCAACCAATATTTCAGCATAATGATATTGAAGAAATAATATCATTTGAGAAGAAAATAACATCCCTTACCTCGAAAGGCAAGACTTTAGTTGAAAACACAGGATATAGGCTATGACTTGAACTTGAACACCAGTATAGCAATACTCAAAGTATACTCAAAATACTCACAAGAATAAACTCGATAATATAGAGAGAGAAAACTTGAGTTTCGGTGTGATTTCCAATTCTAACCTAAGCACTTATTTATAGGAAATTGCTTAGAACACCAAAGCGTAAAATTTATTAAAATAATAATATTATATATTTTTTTTCCAAAACTTCATACGTATGCTCTCAACATCAGAACTCAGCCCCTAACACATGTTAAATGAGGGAAACAAAATGTAAAAAACGTTTTTGTTATTTAAATTCTTTTAAACTTCCAAAAATCAATTATTTCGGAGCTTCGGAACTTCAATAATTCACAATAAATAGCCCTTTTGCCATAAAATTCAAATCTCGCGGGTTTTTATAGGAAATTCAATTCTCTACAACTTTACAGAAGAAAGTTTTTCTAAATTCCAAAATGAAATTGGTAGAAATCCACAAACGGGGCGATTTTAAAGCTATAATCAAATTTCAAATCAATAAATGGGGTCCATGAGCATGTTTAACATGTTTTAAACATTTTGGTAACAAAATACTCCTCCTCCACATATACTCATATATCCCACATTCATCGTAAAAAATATCATCGTTAATATATTATTAAAATAATATATTTAAATGAATTATTTTATCAAAAAAAAAATATTAATTTTCAACAATTGTCACTATAAAAATTTTCTCCATCTATATCCACATAAAATCAATATTTTCCTCATCATATGAATCAATTATTCACAAATAATATTATGTAATCACAATATTGACAACCCTGGCGGTTCCAGAAAGAGGGGCTTTCAATAAGAATTTCTCCTTCTTTGCCGCAATTAGGTGACCAAACCTCTCCTTAGAGCAGAACTTTCTAGACATTGCCAATAATGTTATCTAATAATATTATTCGAGATAATATGAATTATTGGTTCGATAATGAAAAATCTTGTGTAATGACAATTATTGAAACAAACAAGAATATAAAATATCAACGCATGACAATTATTGAATCAATAAAATAAAATAATTGAAAGTAAGTAATTATCGTAACCATTATTGAGTAGTGCCTTCTTCACGTAAGAATCAATAATTGGTGCAATACCGTATATTATTTGTGCAAACGCGACATTCTTGTGTTTTAACCACGGGTATTCCATAAAGGTAAATCAGTGAATAACTACGCCAAGTTATTTTTAAACAACTTATTTTTGTCATTTTCTTCCTCCAATCGCTCAAGTTATGGGGCCCACACATGGGCTGCTTGCCGTTGCATTTAATATTCCCAAGCGAAGATTTAATATTCCACGACCAAACGAATATTCTCCTAACAATAATGAATATTATATCACCACTTGCTTATTTAAAATATTTGCGCATTTTACCCATAACTAACCACATTAATCAAATCCACCCTTACTATTTCAAAATAATAAATAAAGGAAATTCCTTTTATTTAAAAAATTTTGGTCTTACAACCTCCCTCCTTATGAAATTTCGTCCTCGAAATTGACGTCGACGCACAGTGTTTCAAAAAGATGAAAATACCTCGCTTTCATTTTCGTTTCCAACTCCCCAAAAGTTATTTCCTCAATAGCATGGTTTCTCCACAAAACTTTAACTTGTGGTATAACCTCAAGATACATAGGACATGTTCTTTCCTATCAAAGATCTTGACAGGTACCTCCTCGTACGTTAAGTCTTTGGCTATCTTGTCCGGTTCTAACTCAATGACGTGGTTCGGGTCGTCCACATATTTACGTAACATCGATACGTGAAAAACGTTATGAACACGCGTCATACTTGGCGGTAAAACGAGTCTATAGGCCACAGTTCCTATTCGATCGAGAATTTCAAATGGATTAATAAATCGAAGGTTTGAGTTTTCCTCACCTCACCGATTCTCGCTTTTGAAATAACAACTTCTTGCACCTCTTCTTCAAATTCAAATTCATCTCGGTGTGTAGCTTGAGCAACTTTAACTTTATCGATTAAAGTCGATTATACTCGTATATCATCACGTGGGTACCTAGAGTTTTCATCTCCATCTCTATTATTTGTAAATTATACGAAATTAGTTTTGACAATATCGTACTCGTACTTGTATACGATCTTCTACTCAACACGTCAGCTACCACGTTCGCTTTTCCAGGATGGCATGGTCAGAACATGTGCTGAAATGAGTCTCCTCTTGAGTTCTTCGAAGCTCTTCCCACATTCTTTGCTCAATTCAATTTTGTATCCCTACGAGTCATTTGCGTTAATGGAATAGCGATTCGAGAATATCCTTCAACGAATCTCGATAATAACCAACTAAGCCTAGAAAGCTACATATTTCGATTCACTTAGGTTGTTCTCAATCGTGACTCACATCCCAATCTTGGATAAGACGTTACAATGACACCTATTAGTTTACTATCGCATTTAATATGGTGTCCCCTACGGAGAAGTCGGCTTTGGTGCATTCCACAAAGGAAGTCACCAGATAGAGGCTCGTATCAACTTCTACAGTTGGGTTTTAACTCCTCGAAGTTCAATAGGAGCCATTCGATATGAGATTTTAGAAATGGGTTTTGTACCGGATTTAAAGTCGATACAAATTCAATATCACGCCTGGGAGTAGGCCAAGAAATTCTTCAAGAAATACGTCGGGAAAAATCAATAACAAATGGGAATATTATTCAAATCGACGTGTCTTTATTCAAATCCATAACATGGACTAAGAAAGCTTGACATTCGCTTTTCAATAAACAAATGGCTTTATAATTTAATATGAAAGAGTTTGACTTCAATGGTTTGGTTGCTTGAATTCAATAACAAAGTTGCTTAAGAATATGAAAACTAACAACCTTTTAAAGCAATCAATTTTGGCATGATGAGTAGTTAACCTTAAAATCACATCAAAAACAAATATCTCTATAGAAATAAGGTTAACTGTAATGTGATAGTGCCAACTGAATCAAGAAAGATTTTTAAACAACGGATGTAATAAAAGTTTCTCTTAACGGAGTCTCCACAGATAGGTCAAAGTCTAATTTCTCCGTAGTCAAATTCAAACGTTGAGCGCAAGCAAGAGAGATAAAAGAATGGGTAGAACCGGTATCTAGTAAGGTATAAACTTTGCAAGAATTTATAATTAACTAACCCGTGCTAAACTCGTTCGGGTTCCTCGCATTTTGACCGGTCACGACAAACGCTCTTCTAGGAGCCGATTGACTTTGACTTTTCCGGGACATCCTTTTGAGTCACCATCCTCATTGGACTTGGTTTTCGCCATCAGTACACTCTCGAGCTATATGTCCTTCCTTTCCACAATTATAGCATACCGAACTGCATTGTGGGCGGTTTGACCGATATGTCCTCTTTCCCGATTTATAGCATACGACCGGTGGTCGTTCTCCTCCCTTGGAACCGATTCTTCTTTGTGCCGACGTCTTCACATGGTTATTGTTGAACCTCTCTTCTTGAAATGTCCACTTGAGTCACCTCTCCTATTATCATGGCCACGATTACCACCCGAGTGGTTACCGCTTTGTCCGTATTCTTTCCTCCCCCGTTTGGTTATCATCGTTTTGATGATCACGCATCACCGATATGACCACAGTTGTGGTCCCTCGGTTGAACATACTCGTTATCACGCCTAATAATTGAGCCCATTTTACAACATCCGAATATAAAGAAAATTTATGAGAGATAAGATATTGTCGAATCTGGGTTTTAGACCCTCGTAAACATACGCGTCATTCGTTCCTCATTTTCCACCAAATGAGGTGCAAACTCGACAACTCATAAACTTCGCCTCATACCGAGACACCGCCATGTTGTTTCGCTCGATCTAATAAACTCCACTTCCTTCATACGACGAACACTTTTAGGAAAGTATTTGTCATTAAATAGTTTCAAACGTCTCCCAAGACACATCGCCGAAGGCTTGTTGGATGGTACGCTTCATGACTCCCACCGAGTGAGTCCGCTTCGCCACGGAACATATAAGGTGGCGAATGGAACCTTCGTTCTCCGCATCCCAAGACATCGAATATCTTGGTGATTTGCTTGACCCATGTTTCCGCCATGATCGGATCAGGCTTTCCCTTAAATTCGTGGTCCCAACTCTTCGAATCTGCTTGGTTTGTGACAACCCGTGAATTGCTATCATTTCCTCCTATGTTTTGAACATGAGTCTCTCTAAATCGATTTTGCATGAATCGCAAAAAGCTTCTAAACATCCCGTCGCTTATCGTCTCGCTTTCGTGGTGTTGTTTATAGGAGGTACATTGCCATTTTGTTGACGTTCTCCTCGTTGGTAAAGACAGCATCTCCACGGCCTCATTCACTCCATTGTTAATATTCTCATTCGACATTCTCAAATCATCGCCATAAAACAAGGGTTAATTAAGGAAATCAATATATCACATAATATCCCTATATACTAACCAACTAACAAATAAGCTTTGGTAGGACACACTTTAGCGAAGGATTTACTCGCTCTCCCTCCTAGTTCTATTCCCCGATCTCCGCTGGGAGATCATATCCCTAAGCTCGATACCAACCTAGTAACGACCCCCAAAAATAGGTCCATTCCATCCCACCCATTCTCGAAAGTCGCCAAATACATGGTATGTAAATAACTACAACTTTATTATTACAATAGTAAAAGCGTGAGTTTAAATACGATATTGCCATCAGACAATATCCACATACAAATAAATCCTCATCATAATTATTGATACATTATTTTACAACAATGGTGAGGACTACTAAACAACTCTCCCTAGAACTTTCATTCCATACCCCAGACCAGCACTCGCTTATATATTCGCCGCCCGAGAAGAAAAATGGAACAAAAAGGAAAAGGGTGAGCTCGACTAGCCCAGAGAAGAATATTATGACTAAGATAATATACAACAAATTATCGTTAGTCTTCAACAGGAGAAAAATATAATAGAATACAATAGACAACAAGTTTTAAATCAATACTGCATAATGGAAAATATTAATTCATAGAAGAGTTACGTAGAGGATGAAATCTACTAATATCCATGAATTTAACAAATCCATCATCAATATTTTTATCCTCAGTAACATCAATCAATATATATCCGAATCATATACTCATCCTTGCACTACAAAAGCCAAGGATATTCATCGATTGGTCATCATTCATCTAAACACTGCTCATCTTTGCACTCACGGGCCAAAGATATTCATCGTAAATCATTCATCTTTACACTACAAAAGCCAAAGATATTCATCATAAATCATTCACCTTTGCACTACAAAGCCAAAGATATTCATCATAAATCATTCATCTTTGCTTTCACAGGCCAAAGATATTCAATAATATCATCATTTAAGATCGAGGATGATGAAAAATATTTTTAAAGAAACGAATCCAAAGTGAAACAAAATGACAAGGATTAAGGATTAAGGATTCGTACATTGTTTTATCCACGTCCAAAATACCTCAAAAATAATCATAGTGGTGTAAAATTCAAGAATGATCAAAACATGGATACAATCAAAGCTAGTATCCATAATAGATATTTTGGACAAAAAGAAGAAATTTCATTTTTAGGTGAATAGTGCCAGATTCGTGAATAGTGGACGACACGTGAATAAGGTCGATATCGTGAATAGTGTCGATATCGTGAATAGTAACTTTCACACCAAAAGATAGAAATTTCAAAAAAAAACATCTTCACGCTTCGTGAATAGTACTCGTGAATAGTAACTTCGTGAATAGTAACTCATGAATAAGTAACCCGACATGAAAAAGTTCCAAATTTGATAAAAAGTTCCAACCAATATTTCAGCATAATGATATTGAAGAAATAATATCATTTGAGAAGAAAATAACATCCCTTACCTCGAAAGACAGTACTTCTAGTTAAAACACCGGATATAGGCTATGACTTGAACTTGCACCGTATAGCAATACTCAAAGTATACTCAAAATACTCACAAGAATACGCTCGATAATATAGAGAGAGAAAACTTCAGTTTCTGGTGTGATTTTCAATTCTAACCTAAGCACCCTATTTATAGGAAATTGCTTACAACACCAAAGCAGAAAATTTATTAAAATAATAATATTATATTTTTTTTCCAAGACTTCACACGTATGCTCTCAACATCGAACTCAGCCCCTAACACATGTTAAATGAGGGAAACAAAATGTAAAAAACGTTTTTGTTATTTAAATTATTTTAAACTTCCAAAATCAATTATTTTAGAGCTTTGAACTTCAATAATTCACAATAAATAGCCCTTTTGCGGAAAATTCAAATCTTGCGAGTTTTTATAGGAAATTCAATTCTCTACAACTTAATGTAAGAAAGTTTTCCCAAATTTCAAATGTAAATTGGACCAAGAAATCCACAAATGGGCGATTTTACAAATTTATAATCAAATTTCAATCAATAAATGGGGTCCACCAGACATGTTTAACATGTTTTAAATATTTTGGTAACAAAATACTCCTCCTCCACATATACTCATATATCCCACATTCATCGTAAAAATATCATCGTTAATATATTATTAAAATAATATATTTAAATGAATTATTTTATCAAAAAAAATATTAATTTTCAACAATTGTCACTATAAAATTTTCTCCATCTATATCCACATAAAATCAATATTTTCCTCATCATATGAATCAATAATTAATTATTCACAAATAATATTACAAAATCACAATATTGACAACCAGCAGCGGTTCAGGGAAGAGGGGCTTTTCAATAAGAATTTCCCATCTTTGGCGCACAATTAGGTGACCAAACCTCTCCTTAGACAGAACTTTCTAGACATTGCCAATAATGTTATCTAATAATATTATTCAGGATAATATGAATTATTGGTTCGATAATGAAAAATCTTGTGTAATGACAATTATTGAAACAACAAACAATATAAAATATCAACGCAGCAATTATTGAATCAATAAAATAAAATAATTGAGCGAAGAATTATCGTAACCATTATTGAGTAGTGTCTTCACGTAAGAATCAATAATTGTGCAATACTGTGCGCCATCTTTGTGCAATAACGCAGACATCGTGTTTTAACCACGGGTATTCCAACGAAGGTAAATCCAGTAATAACCACGCTAGTTATTTTTAAACAACTTATTTTTGTCGTTTTCTTCCTCCAACCGCTTTTAGTTATGGGGCCCCACACATGGTCGTCACTATCGTGCATCGAATATTCCTCGACAAAGATTTAATATTCCACGACCAAATGAATATTCTCCCACAATAATGAATATTATATCACCACTTGCTTATTTAAAATATTTAGCATTTTACCCATAACTAACCACATTAATCAAATCCACCCTTACTATTTCAAAATAATAAATAAAGGAAATTCCTTTTTATTTAAAAAAATTTCGGGGTCTTACACTGACCCTTTTGATCTTGTTCTTGGAAAGCTAAGGAATGATTTCATCTTAACTTCTCACTTCTTTTCACTCTCATACCCGAAAATCTAGAAAGAGAATGGTCTTGGCCATTTTAAAAAGTCAAGTGAGCTTTTCTCGCACTTTTAATCTAATTATTTTGATGCAATGAACTTGGATTGACACAATGGCTGATAATTGAGATAAATAGCACATGTTAGGGCCGGGGATTTGGTGAACCACTCACCTATAGTCAAAGCTTACAAACCAACTTATTAAAAAAAATACAAAAAGGGTATCCTAGTCTTTTTGCATACAAATTTAATGGCCTTTTAGTAAATGGCCAAACCCTTAGGGTTTAGGGTTTAGTTAGGGTTTAGGGTTTGGAGCATTTAGGATTTAGGGTTTGAACCCTCAAGTTTAGTAATTTGATTTTCTAAAATTTCCAATTTATGTTTTCAAAAATAGAAAATTAATATTTCTAAATTATAATTAGGATTTTCTAATTATATAAAAATTTCTTAATCATAATTTAAATATTGCTAATTAGGATTAATAATTCCTAATTAAAATTGCTAATTAAGCAATTAGGGTCAAAATGGTCATTAGGGTTTTCAACCCACAAATTAGGGTTTCTAAATAGAAAAATAATTTTTGTAAATTAGAAATTAAATTTCGTAATTATATTACGTTTTCTAATTACTTAACTTGAAAATTAGAATTAATATATCCTAATTAACATTAAAACTATTTAATTAACACTTTCGTTTTCCCCAAATTATAAATTAGGGTTTCAAATCCGTAATTAGGTTTTGTAACTAATTTGTTAAGATTAACCCTAATTAATCCTATAATTATTTACACTTACGCCATTAAATTCCCGATTTAAGATTTTATGCACCGAATTAGGGTTTCGGATTTCCAGAACTGAAATTAGGGTTTCCAGAATCGGTTTCTAGGGTTTCTTATTAATCGCTAGGATTTTCTAACCGAATATTGACGTTCTTATATAATTAGGGTTTGTTACAGATATCGTTTATCTGGTCAACCCTTGACCCTTAACCACATACTGTACACATATACATAGAACATATTCACATAAACACTTAATCCTGAATAATTCACTTAAATCTTTCACGGAATTTTGAAATCCTCAAAATTCTATCTTAAAAATATCAAATGCATACACTAATTTTCTATCTAGGTTCTAATTTTGAACCTTAAATCAATAAATTAAATTTTGAAAATATTCTAAATTCTCGGGTTGTCACAAATATAGCAAAATTAATCTTGGTTAAATAGAAGGCAATTGATCACTTGGAAAAGGACTTTTGGCATTTGAGAATTCCTGTTAATAATTCAGTAGGCATAATAATTTGGATAATTGGATAATTGATTTACAGTTCATAATTGGGGATATTGGAGTCTTAATCCTTATTTATCTGAATTCATTCATTAAAATCTTAGTTTTGTTTATTTGTTTTATTTTAGAATAATCTCTTTTAATTGTTTAATTTAATTTTCTTAATTATAAAAATCACATTTTATGGTTGTTTAAATAAAATTGATTTGGTTAATAGTTAGTACTTGGTAATTTCTATTAAATAATTCCTCGTGGGAACGATACTCTACTTTCACTTTATTACTTGTTGACCGTGTATACTTGCACGTATTCATTGATTGTGAAATCGATCAACAAGTTTTTGGCGCCGCTGCCGTGGAATTAATTTAATAATTATTTACCAATATTAATTTCAATCAAATTAGTCTTTGCTTAAAATTTTTTATTTTTATTTTTATTTCACTTCCTATATTTCTATCTTTTCAGGTACCATGGATGACTTTACGTATCAATGGCCATACACGAACATGACTCAACCAAGGAAAATATGGATTGATGGACTCGTGACACTTTCAGAATTGGCAGTCATGTCGTAGGCAAAGCTCTTTGTGACATAAGAGCTAGTACAACTGTGGAGTCATGGTGGGTTAAAAAGGAGAAGATAGAGGAAGAACCCATTGTGTTTGACAAGCTTCCATGCCATTATTTGATCACAAACACAATGGGGAAAGCACCTAGTGGTTTGTCGTACTTAATGGGGATCCTATCTAAAAAGATCATGCTATGTGACTTAAACTCAATGGCCATTACAATTTGGAACCTCCCAAAAGAGACATTGTTACTGATGGATGGAGGGTTCCTCAATTTTCGAAGGGGAATTGGATAGGGAATTGAAGAAGTCAGGCTGAGACTATAAAACAAGCGCTTATTAGGAGGCAACCCAAGTTTAATTTTTATTTTTAGTTTTTATTAGGTTTTATATTAGTAGTTTTGAATTTGCATTTATTTAGAATTTAATAAAATTGTTTCTATCATGGTTTACAGGTTATTCAAGTCAAATTCAAGTGAGGTGCCCAATTTTTTCCATGTGCTTAGCCTATTCTCCAAACTTAGCGGACAAGGAGGAAGATTGCTATATTTTCAGGGAAGTCCTCTGCTTTAATTTTTCTATTTTAGCCATTGAGGACAATGTCTAGTTTAAGTTTGGGGGCATTTTAGTGTCGTATTGCATATAGTTAGTTATTTACATTACAGTTCTTTTTTTTATGTGTTAGCATTGTGTTTTTTTAGGTTGCATATAATACATGGTAGTTATTTGCATATTCATATATGTGTTGCATTAGTATGTGTTCATGTAGTATAATTGCAATTTTTTTTTGCAATGAATCTGTGTGATTGGTTGGTGTGGTCTTAGCTCGGCCTATGATAAGATTGGTTTTGCATGTTAACTTGAACAGTGTTGATAATTGATGAGGAGTTCTAATTTTAATCATGATGATAATCTTAGCCTGTCTGAAACTTATGTAACCGATTAGCACTTAAAGTTTAACTGTTTTAATCTACTTAGTTCAAGGGTTTCATAATTTTTTTCTGAGGGAAAATCTTGGTTAAAATTTAAGGAAATTATTGAACTGGCGGTAAAGGTTGGAATGACGTAAAAGCTTGAGTTTGGGGGAATCTATGGGATATATATATACAAAATGAAAATGAAAAAAAATGAAAATGAAAAAAAAAGAAATGATGAAAAGAAAAAAATAATAGAAAATCCAGAAAAAAAAAGAAGAGAAAAAAAAAGAGAAGAGAATAAACACCGTGGCATGCTTGTCTAGTTTTGTGGCCTTTGTTACTTGAGTAAGTAAGCCCGAGGGGATTGTCTTTACACCTAGCGCCCTAAGGTCTTAATGGCTTGGGAGTCGTTGGTCGAAAGCTCGTTAAGGTTGAACTGAAAAGCCAAAGGGAATAGAACATTGCACAGTCATGAGAAAAATAAAAAAAATGAAAAAAAAAACACGAGAAAGAGCAAAAATGCCCTTGTGGTTGAATAAAAGTATAAATAAATCTTTTATTTACCCTTAGACTTGGTAATTGCTTAGTTTTAACTGGGTTGTCATGTTCACAAAAGTAATTGAATTGGAACTAAAATTTTCCTTCTAAGAAGTTTGTTATGTGATTAGCTTGAACTGTGGTTGGTTAGAATGGTTAACAAGCACACACGCACAACATGGATGATGACAGGTTTGGATTGACTAACTGGTTGGAGTTATGGACTTTGATTTGATCGGATAAATTGTTTGAGTATCATTGGTATCTTTGAGGCATGTTGCTATATATCATATTGATTTATTACTGGGTTCGTAGGTATATTAGGAAGTAGATCATGCATATGCATTCATATAGTTAATTTACGTTGTTTATTTTTAGTTCTTTTGTGTTTTTGCTTGAGGACAAACAAAAGTTTAAGTTTGGGGGTATTTGATAAGTGAGTTTTATACTCATAATTGAGTGCGTTTGAACTTTATCTTTTGGATGTTTTTAAGTGTTTATGTCTATTCATGCATGTTTTATGTTGTTTTGTAGGAATTGGGACAAAATTTACTTGGATCGACGTTTGGGGTGGCTAGATGCGCGTTTTCGGCTTGCCATTTACACAGCAGTCACTTCAGAGCCAATTTGACTATTGCTATGGACCTTATTTCGAAACACTCAAAGAATGAAAATTGTAGATCTACGTCTTCTTTTTCCAGAATATCTTGAATCATCGAAATCGGAGTTCGGACGAAGATTTTATGGCCATTTTTCCAAAGGACGTTGGATCAGAAAATGTCAGAAAAAATGGCAGCACCGGGGCGCCCAAACCAAGCCTATTCCCAGCGTCGGGGCACTAGGGGGCAAGGTTCCAGCACCGTGCCCAGCGCTGGGGTGCTAGGGAAGTCAGTGGTCAGGCTTGAACGCGTTTTGGGGCTAATTTTGACACCTTTTTGACTCCAAATTGGACTGGGTTTGTCCCTAAGCTAAAAATTGAACTTGTAACCTATAAATACATGATATAAGACATAAAATAGAGGGGGATTTCATAGCTTAGCTTTGATAAAATAGTCCATTAGATTAGAATATAAACCCTAGTTCTTAATTAGCCATTAGAGATTGAAGCAACTTGGAGAACACTGAAGATCAAGAGCAAGAGCAAGAGGGGAGCATCAGATTTGCTGACAACAGATTCTATTCTCTTCTCTTATCATAATTTTATCTTTTAATGTCTATTCAATTGTGGATTCTTGGTTTTAATTCATTAATTATGAACTAACTCTTTCATTAAGATTTCAATTGAACCTTTTATGTCTATAAATTAGTTATTTGATTTTATCCAATTATTTGTGTCAGAGTGAATTGTTTATCTTGCCTTGTGCTTATTGACTAATTATTTAATTAGTATTTACCTTGTTACACTAGAAGGAATTGAAAGAGGAATTCTAGGGTTAGAATTGGGCATGGTGACATGTGACTTAGTTATTTGCACAGTGAATAATTAGGTTTGTGAATGGAATGGAAATATCTATTCGCCGCATGTAACACATAAGTAATTGGGATTGAAAAGAATTTAATTCAATTGTTTTGCATAGGAATATAACAAAATTAATCTGGGTTAAATAGAAGGCAATTGATCACTTGGAAAAGGACTTTTGGCATTTAAGAATTTCTGTTAACAATTCAGTAGGCATAATAATTGGGATAATTGGATAATTGATTTACAGTTCATAATTGGGGATATTGGAGTCTTAATCCTTATTTATCTGAATTCATTCGTTAAAATCTTAGTTTTGTTTATTTGTTTTATTTTAGAATAATCTCTTGTAATTGTTTAATTTAATTTTCTTAATTATAAAAATCACATTTTATGGTTGTTTAAATAAATTTGATTTGGTTAAGAGTTAGTACTTGGTAATTTTTATTAAATAATTCCTCATGGGAACGATACTCTACTTTCACTTTATTACTTGTTGACCGTGTATACTTGCACGTATTCATTGATTGCGAAATTGATCAACAGTTCTCTTCAGGAAATGAGAATATAGCTGGGACGAGTCGGGGAATGGAGTGATGGATCAGATGATAGTATTAGTAGTCCTCATTGTTCTGTTAAATAGTGTGACAATAAATGTAATGAGGACTTATTTTGAGAGTGGATATTGTCTAGAAGACAGTATTTGTATTGAAACTCACAGCTCTCTTGTTGTATATCAAAGATTGTATTTTTATTCTGTACCATGTATTTGGCGACTCAGAATAGGTGATGTATACTTATTTTGGGGGTGACACATTGTGCAACATACGTTTGGGGGTATTCAGTCATCAGTTATCACTCACGATTTTACCAAGCAAGTCATCTTCTCTTCGTTCAGTCTCAAATGGGTCCTAAGCGTGCTCGATCTCGCACCCCTGAATCATTATCTTCAAGCAATCAAAGTGGAGATAATGTTGATCTCTCAAAGTTTATCAACTTGGATGCTAAAATTGAATATTATAGAATTGTGGGGAAGTCATTTGTTCGTGAACGAGCAAGCCAGATGCGTAGGATGAACAGTTAGTGCAGATGATTAGAGAAAGGTGTTGGCATGGTGTGTGCTCTACGCCGATGACTGTACCTATGGCTGTTGTGCGGGAGTTTTACACAAATGCGAGGGAAATAATGAATGGGTTTTCTTTTGTTCGTGGGATTGAAGTGGACTACAGACCGAGAGCCATTCTCTAAGTGTTCCATTTACCCGACCCTCCGGCTGGACGAATGAATTGGGTGGAGGCAGAACGTTTGGAAACAAATTTGGACATTGTTATCACTGATCTGTGTATTCCAGGGACCCAGTGGACATGCACTCCTGGCACGAATCACCCCAAGGAATTTTCGGCTTCCACTCTCAATCGTTATGCAAAAGCCTGGAATCTCTTTGTATGTGCCAAATTTATGCCATCTTCTCACCAGCATGAAATTACAGTGGAGCGAGCAATTATATTATGGGAAATCATTGTTGGAAAATATATCGATATGGGTCACCTGATGAATTAGAATATGATGAGATATATGCAGGGAAGTACTACAGGGAGTATTCTACATGCTTCAATAGTGACGCATTTGTGTGCTAAGGCAGGAATTAGGTGGACGGATGAGCAGTTGCAGTTTTCGAGCCAAGACATTATGTATGCTACAATCGTAAGATTTGAAGATTGGTAAGGGGATACACTGCATCCAAGAGGAAAGGGTTTTATTCTGCATCTTGCATCGTCTACACCTTCATCGCAGCCCTCCAAGTCAAATGAAGTAGGCACGTCAACCCAAGCAGCTGCTGCTACTGGGGATTGACAACTCCGAAGGTTGGAGCGGAAGGTCGACGCTATGTACGACAATTTTGCAGCATTTGCTACGGGTCTGACGAGGTCATTAGCGAAGGCGTTTGCACAACAGGGGACTATGCTTGAATGGCCATAGTTTGGGACCGTCGTGCCATTTCCACCACCGGATTCACCACCCGAAGAGGGTGGTGCAGCTGAGCAGTACGGGAGTTCTTCTAACCCTATACCTTCATTCATTGGGACAATAAACATTTTAAGTTTGGGGGTATTGGGTAGTAGGGTAGTTGCATGTAGTGTTTGCATGATTAGTTTAAATTTATTTTGCATTTTTATGTGTCAGTTAATAATTGCAATAAAATTTTCTATTTTTTAGTAGTATTATATGTGTTAGTTATATGTTTAGTTGCATGTCTCGCATTTCAAGCTTTATGGAAGTTATGTCTAGCCTATGATGAAAGTGAATTTTGAAGGATTGTTGAGTATTTTGGATAACATAAACTTAGATATAAAATTTTACATTATGTAATCCATGGATGCTGTTTAGATGCTTTCGGTTTGCACAGACGTGTTCACTAATGCTTGTAGGCATAAGAGTTATGTATTGTATTACTTGATAGGAAATGTGGTCTTAAAAATAAAATTATGTGGAAAATGAACTTAGACTATGAAAAACATTGATAATCAAGTTTTGGGGACACATGGGTATGCTATAAAAAAAAGGAAAAAAAAGAAAAAAAAAGAAAGCAATAATGTGGCTAGTCTTATTTCGGGGCCTTTGTTACTTGAGTAAGTACGCCCGTAAGGGTGTCTTAACACCTAACGCCCTAAGGTCTTTTATGGTCTGGGAGTCGTTGGTTGAAAGCTCGCTAAGGGGTAGCATTGTTAGCCTAATGGAATGAGGCATTGCACAGTCATGTGAAAAACAAATAGCAATAAACACCGCAGAAAAAAGCAAAAATCACCCTTGTGTGTAGAAATAAAGCAGTTTAAACTCATTGTTGAACCTCAATTTGTTTTGATATGTTAGAATGGTCTTTGTTGCATGATTATACACGAATCTTGATTTAGACTGTAATTTTCTGTTTAGAGCAGCTTAGAATGTGTATTCTTTGCTGTAATTAAATTTTGATGAACACAACACACACACACACACAACATCTTTATAGCATATATGAATTATTTGAGTGTATGATATTATGCCTATAGTTTGGTTTGAATTTGTATTCTCGAATCTGGATAATTCGCTGAGGCATTTTGGACTGAAATTCTGTTATAGTTGGAAAAATGTGACTCATTTGCATCGTAATCTAGTTGCATAGCATGTAGTTGCATTTTTAGTGTTTTATGTAGTATGCATTGCTTGAGGGCAAGCAATAGTTCAAGTTTGGGGGTATTTGATAAGTAGGTTTATACCTATTAATTGGATATCAATTCACGCGAACTATGCTCATCTCAAGTACATTTTAGTATGTTTTAAGTTGCATTTTGTGTTAATTTGCATTGCATGTAATGAGAACTCCGATGGTATGAAATTGCAGGAAAAGGCACAGTTCGGCAGTGGTAGGTGGCACGAGACTAATAAAGGCATGACACGAGGAACGAGTGGAGATAAGAAACTGAGCAATGGTGGAAGAGCAAGCATTAAGCAGTGGAAAACAGGAAACAGGAGCAGAACATAAGAAGGTAGGAGACCAAGTCGCGTGTGACTAAATGAGTTAGAAATCATACGCGCGCGCCACACACCCGCAGGTTGAAATGCTACCACGGCGCTACATGCTGCTGTTTTTGCACTAGAGCCTCACGCTTGTCACCATACGCGTCATCTGCAGCTGTTGTTTGACTTAATTTAAAATTTGAAATTGGAAGTGTTTGTATTGACATGAACTACTTTGGTTGGTACCAGACGCGTATTATTATTGTTTTTATTAGTTTTTCATATTAGAGAACTAGGGTTCAAGGCATTGAACGCAATTCCAAAGAGGGTTGAGTATACATTGAATATTTTCTTCATCTTCTTTTGGATTGATTCATTGAATAAGAACTACTCTTATTTTGCTGGATGATATTGGAGATTTGAACAACACTTTTGGATTATAATCTGCAATTGGGTTTGATCGATTCTACTTTCTCTCTCAATTGTCTTATTTATTTTCATGTTGATTGTGTAGTTGTCATTGAATTTCTATTATGATTGATTGGATTGCATGAATGTTTGATCACCATTCATTTTTTGTACTTATATGGAATTGAAAAATGACATGTGAGTATGGTTGTGATCATGAGAGCATGCGTTTATGAAATTTGAATTGTTAAGCTTTATATTTCGTGAACGGATAGAAATATATTATTCTGAGTGTGTAGTTATATAAGAGCTTACGCTTCAATTCAATATTGCTGTAAAGTCACATAGAAATATAGTGATTTTGGTTTTATTGATGATTACATGATTTCTATTGCACGTAGAGGTTATGTAAGTAGGTCATAATGCATTGAAAAATGGTTATGTCTTGTTTTCGTGCTCTTGGCTAATTTTCCATGATACATGTATAATCTTGCATGATGGTACTATTTAGATGAAATATGAATTGAAGTTAGAATCCCATTATTTCCATATTTGATTTATTATTCTATTATTCTTCTTTTATTCGTTAAGTGAGTTTAGATTCATTCAAAATTATAGCATTCGTTTAAGCATAAATGAATAGTGATACAGCTGATGCATAATAATTTAATCTTGAAACCTTTCTCCGTGGATCGATACTTTCTTACTCTGTACTACTTGTTGACCCATTTATGCTTGCATGAGTTAGAGTCCTTTTATTACAACTAAAAAGGAGGCAACAAGTTTTTGATATGTTAGAATAGTCTTTGTTGCATGAGTATACATGAATCTTTATTTAGACTGTATTTTTCTGTTTAGAGCAACTTAATATGTGTATTCTTTATTGTAATTAAGTTTTGATGAACACAACACACACACACATCATCTTTATAGCATATATGAATTATTTGAGTGTATGATATTATGCCTATAATTTGGTTTGAATTTGTATTCTCGAATCTAGATAATTCGCGGAGGCATTTTGGACTGAATTTCTGTTATACTGGAAAAATATGAGACTCATTTGCATCGTAATCTAGTTGCATAGCATGTAGTTGCATTTTAAGTATTTTATATAGTATGCATTGCTTGAGGGAAAGCAATAGTTCAAGTTTGGGGGTATTTGATAAGTAGGTTTTATACCTACTTATTGGATATCAATTCACGCGAACTATGCTCATCTCAAGTACATTTTAGTATGTTTTGAGTTGCATTTTGTGTTAATTTGCATTGCATGTAATGAGAACTCTGATGGTATGAAATTGCAGGAAAAGGCACAGTTCGGCAGTGATAGGTGGCACGAGACTAATAAAGGCATGACACGACGAACGAGTGGAGATACGGAACTGAGCAATGGTGGAAGAGCAAGCATCAAGTAGTAGAAAATAGGAAACAGCAGCAGAACATAAGAAGGCATGACACAGAAGCCGCACGGCCGCGCGTGTAAGACCCCGAATTTTATGAAATGAAAGTATTCAATTTTCTTATAATTATTATTTTATTTCGTAAATAGTTAAATTGATAAAAGGTTAAAGTTAAGGGTGATATGTGAATTTTTTTTGGCAAAGTAAGCAAGTTGTTATAAAATATTCGTTTGGTTGGGGAATATTCATTTTGTCGGGGAATATACGTACGACGGCACAATCATTGGTGGACCCCACAATGAAAGTATTGTCGTAGTTAGAAAACAACAAAATTATCTTTTTATAAAAATAATGGCGAAAGTGTTACCGTTAAAACTGTTGAACTACCGGTAGTAAAAGTACAGTAATACGCGTGGTTGTATAGTAGCACATTGTATTGATTATTGATGCTTACGTAAGAAGTCACACAGTTATACTCAATTATTGCTACAGTAATTGCTGCATCATATCTGTGACGCCCCCAAAATTAGGTATACATCACCCAACTTGAGTCGCCAGATACATGGTATAGAATTTAAATATAACTTAATAATACAACTGTCGTGTAGAATACGACAAAACATAAACTGTGAGTTTGAATACAAATATTGTCTACTAAAGATTATACAAACTCAAAAGGAGTCCTTATTACAATTATTATCACACTATTTCACAGAATAGTGAGGACTACTAATGCACCATCTAGGACCATCACTCTGATCCCAAACTAGTCCCAGCTACGTTCTCATTTCTCAAGAAGAAACGGTGAAAGAAAGGTGAGCTCAACTAGCCCAAGAAGAAATATTATGACTAAGATAATGCAGAATATTTTATCGTTAGCCTTCAACGGTGTTAAACTGATAAAATATAATAACTATCAAGTTTAACTGCAGTGGAACAACCAATCCATTAGAAGAGTCAAGTAGGGAATAAAATCTACTATCTTCTATGATTTAAAAGGTTTTTCATCACTTTTATCGTTGGGACTCAGCTTAATAAATAATCCACATCATCGAATCACCCCTGCACTACGGCCAAGGATATTCTTTAGTATCACGACCATAAATTATCCATGCACTACGGCTTAAGATAATCATGTTTTCATTAACGGTCCTAATCATGCCATAAAACAATTCATCTTTGCACTACGGCCAAAAAGAACCCATATCCATAATCATACCAAAAACTGTCCATCAATGCACTACGGGCCAATGAGGACTTTTTCCACATCATTTGTAACATTACGGTCATGATTACACCGAATAATCCCTAGTCATAATCATACCAAGTCCATCTATGCACTACAGGCCACAGATGACTTTCAACAAAATATAAATATGAGGATGATGACAATGATATAAGAATTCAATAAAACAAGTTGAAGAATTAATTTATCCAGGAACTGATAACGTTCAAATTGTCAACATGATACTGCTTTGTAGAGTAAAATTCAAGAATGCTCAGAAGAATATTTCCATGAAAATATACTGGATGAAGCGCAAATATCAATAAAAATTCCACTAATTTCATGAGTATAGAAGTCAAAGTTTTAATCAACTGAGTATAATAAAGAATGGAATAACAAAAGAAATCACCATGCATGCGATAGAGCCGCATGGTGAGTTATTCCAATGAGAATAATAAAGGATGGAACCGGTCAAGGCGAACGCATGCATGGGACATTCCGGCGAGAATAATAAATAATGGAACCAAGTCCGGCAGAACGCATGCACAGTGCTATTAAACGAGAATAATAAATAATGGAACCGTCCCACAGAATAAATGCATGTACAGGATATTCTGACAAAATAATAAAGAACAGAATATTAGAAGAATGTCACCATGTATAGGGTAGCCCGCGTATATAGGTTATTCCAACAGAATAATAAATAATGGAATAACAGAAGTTCTCTTTATGAATACAAAAGAAATAATACCTCTTACCGTAAAAAAACTGAATATAAGAGTAGGGAAGTAGCAGAATACTTTTCAATAGGTTCTCTTATAATTCTCTCTCTAGAGTTTCAGTGAATTCGTAAGAAATAATGAAGGAATGAGCTTCTATTTATAGAAGAATGGACTGCATAATAACTAACTTATGAACGGTCCAGATTGATTTACTTTAAACGGACGATCCAGATTGGTTTACTATTAAAACTTAAAACAACGGTCCATACTGATTTACTATTATATCTTCAACCAACGGTCTAAAAAATTAGCACATCTCCTCATGGAATAATATTGTACCCAAATACCCGAATGCACAATACTAGAGTGAATAGTAACTAGGTGAATAGTAACTCGTGAATAGTAACTCGTGAATAGTAACTCATGAATAGTAACTTGAGAATAGTAACTCATGAATAGTACTTCGACACGAAAAGTGTCCCGAATACCCGATTAAACAATATATCATATTATGCAGATGATACTGTACCAATAATTGAATCAATAATATGAGAGATATGATGCAGCAATTACTGTAGCAATTGTGAGAGCCCCGAATCCGGGCCCCAAATCACGGCAGATCCGGTTCAATCATTCTACTACTATTGCGGAAGATATAAACATAAATTATTTATACATTAAACATTATACACTATCCCCAAGGTCGAGTAACCATAACTTATACACATTTCATAACTTATCTGACACATGATATTATCATACAAGACTATTACAAATCTAATCGCGCATATTAACTCTAAGCTGGAACTGTCTTTAACTTTCCTTGTATCTGAAGCATTCGTCTTTATCTGCAATGTTTTATCATGATATAGCAAGGGTGAGCATGAAAGTTGCCCAGCAAGTTTAAATACAATTTAAGGATATATCATGATTGAAAGAGTCTGAATAATAAGCTGGCTATAATTCACAATGTAGTTATAAATTAGCATGAACAAACTTTTGACTGAACAAGTATTACATGAATAATATATATCTGGACCAACTGGTAATGAAGGTGATCAACCTTTCATACCTGACTTATACATACAAGATGTACAGAGTACAATTCTACATGGAAATCAGTAACGATTAACCATAAGCATATCTGAATGAAACACTCTTAGTAGAGTTTAGAAAACAAACTTGCCTGAACCATTGATTATCGTTACGAAATATAACTTAGCTTTATCCGAAGACCTAATATAGATAATACAGATCTCCAAATATTAGAATAATATCATCACAATATAAAATAACCTAAACACATTATCACATAATCCTATCAGTCTATACAACACATAAGACTTAACATCAAATCAGACTATTTAAGTGTGAGTTAAAACCGACATAATTCAATCATCCCGACGGTCTAATCGGACAAATATCAAGTTTAAGTTCAATTACACTCTGCCTAAACAATTAACAATAATCTTAGATAATTATATTATCAGTCAAAACATTTTTCATAAACTTGTAATAATTTTCAGATAATTAATATCATTATCATAATTTTTCAATCACTTATACCGTATTTAAATGAATTAAATACCACATAATTCCTTAGTCATTAATATTTATTTATTGCTAAACATTAATGAATTACATGCCATAATATTATATCATATTTATAATATCTCAAAGTATTTTCAATAAGCGATATTAATATAAATACAACATTATTCCTTGATCATTAATATTAATTTAATACCAAATACCAATGAAAATCATAACATAATATTATAATATATTTATAACATCACAAAGTATTTTTAATATCTTAAAATCATATTTCTATGATTTTTAAACAATCAAATCCATTATCCGATAATTGCTATAAATATTAAAATATTAATATTTTCATGACAAAATATCAAAAGTTATATATTATAACTTCAAATATTTTTATAACACTTAAATCATTTTTATATGATTTTTAAATCATTAATTCTATTTTTCCATAATTTATCTAATATATTTATTAAATAAACTAATTACCATTAATAATAAATATTAATGAAATTCATCACAAAATATCAAAAGTCATCAAAATAACTTAAAATATTTTCTAACACCATAATATAATTTTCCATGATTTTTCATGAATTAAAACCATTTTTAAATAATTTATCTAATATTATAATTAAATAAATAAATACTATTTATATTCCAAAAATATTAAATATTTTCGAAATATACTGCAAATAATTAAAAACTATTTTTCAGGCTTTAAAATAATTTTTTTAGAATTTAATATGTATTTTTAATAATTAAAACCATTTATTTCTATTTATTTAATTAAATAATTCAATTTTCGAAATTAAGTGTCACTAAAGGGCCCTATAGCGACAGAACCATCGCTATAGGTGTTCTTGAGCCCAAACCCAGAAATTTTTGACAGTCGCTGGGTGCTAAGTTTGACCAAGTATAATTCATTAATCACAAGGTTTCTGGGAAATCTAAGACATTGATTGTGTAGTGGAAATGTAATCCTACAATATCATACTAAGTTCATGGCTATACAACACACGATCAGTGAGATATAAGCCTCACAAATCCTTGTCAGAGACTGTTTCTTAGGATTTTGGGTTTACCAGAATCAAGCTACCTACTTTGGGTTCTTATAACTTGTGTTTTGTGTTCTCTTTGTGCAATATAAAGGTTTCATCGTGTAGTCCACATGACAGGGTAGAAATTTATTACTCTACATCAACATAAAAACATCAGAATTGAGATATAAAAGTTGGTCAAAGTCTGACAAAAATAAAGGGTGATGAACAATCTGGGTTTTCCAAATTTTTCTTAAATTTGATCGGTCAATCTTTGTTTGACCAAAGCAATATTATCGATCCTGATCATGATCTAGTGGACATAAGGACTTTGATGTGTAGATCACATGTCATACTATCAAGATCTAACACTAACATGGTAAGTAACATTAATGATAGCAAGATCTGGGGATCTGCTAAAAGGCTTGTCGAGTGATTTGGAAATGGGTTTGCCCAGATTCGAAATAAATGACCTGATCAACCATGTTTTCTTCGCTTCATATCTTTTGATCTTGACATCAACTAGGCTTGATTCCAATTCCAGTGTAAAGAGCATATAACAGACTACATGTTACAATCTTTAAACATCGAAAACACTTAACGAAATTTGAGATCTACTGACCTCGACATTAGTTGTCGAGCCTGAAAAATGAAATTTTCCAGATTTTGAAAAACTTTAATTTCGAGCACTTAAGTGTTATGGATGCGTGATATTACAACCCGGATCACTAATATATACAACATATCTTGCACATTTAAATATAAAATCATAACATCTAACAACGGATCTAAGGATTTCTAGAATTAGGGTTTATACCTCATAAATGCTCAATTTTGAATATGATCTTTGGTGCTTGATCTTGCAAGCTAAAAAGGTCGACTTTGGTTTTGTTTCTCACTCATTTTCACTCTCAAAATTCGGATGGAAGAGAGAAAATGGACTTGGCTCAAATGAAAAATAAAGTAAGCTTCGTCCTACTTTTAAAGCTCTTAGATTTTTAATCTATGGTCACAATTGATGCTAAGTGGCAATGAGATCTGATTTTTGAGAGATATAGGCACATGGCTAGATTGGGGTTGGTTACCAACCATTTACTAGGCCTAGATCTACACTCCATCTCAATATAATATTAGAAAGGGTAGTTTGGTCTTTTGGCTCATAAAGTACAAGGCAACTTGGTAATTTCCCATAATCATTAGGTTTCAACCCTTAGGGTTTGACCCTTAGGGTTTAGGGTTTAGCCCTTTAGGTTTTGACAAATTGATTTCTAATAATTCCAATTTAGGTTTCAAAAATAGAAATTTAATATTTTATAAATTGCAATTAGGATTCTATAATTATACAAGATTTCCAAATCACGAAATTCAATCTTGCTATTGAGAATTATTATCTCTTAATTAAAATTGCTAATATAGCAATTAGGGTCATAATTGGTCATTAGAGTTTATAACTCACTAATTAGGATTTTACATAGAAAATAATCTTTCAATTTAGAAATTAGGTTTCCTAATTTAGATTAGGGTTTCCTAATTACAATAAAGTTTACTAATCTCGTTCAAGCTTGCTAATTAGGGTTAAGGCTTCCTAATTAACATTAAACTCTATAAGTTAATAATTAGGTTTTCTCTAATTGCATGTCAGGGTTTTCTATATTAGAAATTAGGGCTTTTCAAATAAATCAATTAGGGTTATCCCTAATTATACTTACAATTAATAACATAGAAACTCTATACTTATCTTCAAACTTCCCATTTAGGGTTTTAATATCCCGATTTAGGGTTTCAAACAGAATAATTAGGGTTCAAATTTTGGAAATTAAGGTTTGCTAAGTAATTAAGCTTTACCCTATTAAGCTTATAATTTAAATCACTTGAGTATTATAATTTTCCGTTATTTTCCCAGATTAGGGTTTCAAATATTCGAAATCTGAAATTAGGATTTTCAGATATGGTATTAGGGTTTTCTAATACTCAAATAGGGTTTCCAGTAATTCATTAGGGTTTTTCCTAATTAATTTATAATTAATAACGTTAAACCTTATATATAGCATTGCATTCCCAATCTAGGGTTTTCAATATCCGAATTAGGGTTTTGGACTCGAGAAAGTGAAACTAGGGTTTTAAATCGATTTCTAGGTTTTCTTATCGACGTTAGGGTTTTCTAACCGAACGTTGGCGTTCTTAATATAAACTTAGGGGTTTGTCACAGATATAATTTATCCGTCAACCCATGACCCTTAACCACATTACGAACACATACATAATCATAAACACGTAATATATTCACATAAATCCTTAATCTCTGAATAATTCACCTAAATCCTTCATGTAATTTTGAAATCCTCAAAATTCCTTCCCAATAACATCAAACGCATACACTTATTTTCTATCTAGGTCTAATATTTGACCTTAAATCAATCATTTAAGATTTTAATAAATTGTCAAATTCTCGGGTTGTCACATTCACCCCTCCTTATAAGAATTTCATCCCCGAAATTCACCTTTCACCTTACACCATACAACATACTGCTTACACCAATTTATACACATCACATGCTACCCAATACACCACTCACAAGAGCAAAAGTTTTCAAATTGTGCTGAGGGGTCATATAGACCATGAACTACTGAGGTTTATAGGTATTACTACCCGCTACCTATTTCAATTAAGAAAAAGGTAATCTACCCCTTTATAAAGGTTAACAGTATGTTTACAATCACGAAGAAGGTAAACTACACATGCTAGTACTTTAGGTAATCAGCCTATCATACTCTTACGTTATGCATAACATATTAATCATTTTTAGCGAATATTTACGCTACTAGATTGGATTATTTATCCAACAACATTGTTCACCTCAGTCTTATCATAGGATTCCGCACCAATACAATTGGTTTGGGAAATTTCTTTCAATGAACACTTAGAGTTTTCAGAACATTAGTCTAGCTGATTCGAATAGCATAGACTCATATCGATAATTCAATTCAATCGAATTACTTAGGTGTAGCCAAACCCCGTTGGCAAATTAAACTTTTTAAAAACATTTTCGAGAATGACGTCATGATGCCGTACTGTATTAATAGTCCGTTTGAGGATGCCGTCATTGTATAACTTTGTCATAACACATCATACAATAGTGGAACAGCGACTTTAGGTCAAATTCACACTAAGTATTCCTGTATTTACAACTCCATCACATTTTTATCATCTCTGCACCAAGTTACATGGTACATGAGTGATAATTAAAAACAAATTTTTGATATTTCAAATCATTTGAGTCTAGCTGAAATAAGTAGCATAGACTGTACTTTAAACCGTTTCAAAAATGGTTAGAGTCTACATATATATATATTTTTTAAAAGGCACATAGTGCGTATTTAGCTTGATGTCAAAATTTCGAAGTTTAGCATAGCTAGGAGTTTAGGAAAACCTAATGCCTCCACTAATAATCATTTGCTTAACAATCTATCTGTTCCTGAAATCCTCAATACTCCATTCACACACAACTATACCCAGTTCATAAAATCATACTTATGAGTTCATACTTTGCCACAATCATATGAGTTTAAGAACTTGTCCTAGTCAGACCTTTAACGTCCATTCGCTGAGGGGTTCATAAACATTTCATATAACTATGAGTCAAGAATGTCACATAAGTATAAGTTTTAAGAACTCGTACTTAACCTTATATTCTTTACCTATGACCTATCTATTTGTTATACACATGAGAAAGGAATCACCCTCTTAACCTGCATATAGCAAATAGCGCGACACAAACATTTCAATGATTATCAATGCCAGAAACTAAGTGGTTTTTACACCAAGTACAATTCCCCGCCCATAACAAGGAATCATACAACTCAACTACTAACATGAGTCCTCAATTGAAATCCCCACCTAATATCAACTCCCTTTTCCATACGAATTTCATTTAATTCGTATTCATAATCCATAACTCTTTCATGAGTTTTCATAGTACCATTTCATAGTACAACTGATGCACAGCATCTTGCTATAGATTTTTCAATCATCAGATTGATTCTTTCTGGCTGTCATAACCTTATCAGATCACGGGGTGATCTCATCGTATATATTACGATTTAATTTTATAACTTGATCATTTTGTTTTACGATCTCCTATCCCTGCACTTTCAGTCTTTTAGACTCGATCTATCCTCTTTCTATACATGGTACACATCGAGTCTCTAACGGTTTCAATATGGTGCATTTGGTGGTTTCCCACAAACAACCAACAAACTAGGCTCCGAGTTGCTAGTTAGTATATACCTCCGCTCTATGAAGGAATCGTTTAGCCCGGATACCATACATCAACTATTAAAGAGTACAATTGTACCATACTTAAATATAACTTTTGATTCTTAACTTGTTTATCGAGTTAGGGAACTCGCATCTTTATAACTTTCATAGAGATTAGTCTTTGAATCTTACTGAACACACTAACTCTATGTGAGTTAGATCTTATCCTATCACTGCGGTTATTAGTCTAAGGTAACTCTACCCTAGGTTTATAACCAACAGCTTTGATACCAACTGTGAGTGCCCCGAATCCGAGCTCCAAATCACCGCGAATCCGGTTCAATCATTCTACTACTATTGCGGAAGATATAAACATAAATTGTTTATAAATTAAACATTATACACTATCCCCAAGGTCGAGTAACCATAACTTATACACATTTCATAACTTATCTGACACATGATATTATCATAAAAGACTATTACGAATCTAATCGCGCATATTAACTCTAAGTTGGAACTGTCTTTAACTTTCCTTGTATTCGAAGCATTCGTTTTTATCTGCAATGTTTTATCATGATATAGCAAGGGTGAGCATGAAAGTTTCCCAGCAAGTTTAAATACAATTTAAGGATATATCGTGATTGAAAGAGTCTGAATAATAAGCTGGCTATAATTCACAATGTAGTTGTGAATTAGCATGAACAAACTTTTGACTGAACAAGTATTACATGAATAATATATATCTGGACCAATCGGTAATGAAGGTGATCGACCTTTCATACGACTTATACATACAAGATGTACAGAGAGTACAATTCTACATGGAAATCGATGTGATTAACCATAAGCATATCTGAATGAAACACTCTTAGTAGAGTTAAGAAAACAAACTTGCACGAACCATTGATTATCGTTCTGAAATATAACTTAGCTTTATCAGAAGACCTAATATAGATAATCTGGATCTCTAAATATTAGAATAATATCATCACCGTATAAAATAACCTAAACACATTATCACATAATCCTATCAGTCTATACAACCCATAAGACTTAACATCAAATCGACTATTTAAGTGCGAGTTGAAAGCAAACACAATTCAATCATCCCGACGGTCTAATCGGACAATATCAAGTTTAAGTTCAATTACACTCTGCCTAAACAATTAACAATAATCTTAGATAATTATATTATCAGTCAAAACATTTTTCATAAACTTGTAATAATTTTCAGATAATTAATATCATTATCATAATTTTTCAATCACTTATACCGTATTTAAATGAATTAAATACCACATAATTCCTTAGTCATTAATATTTATTTATTGCTAAACATTAATGAATTACATGCCATAATATTATATCATATTTATAATATCTCAAAGTATTTTCAATAAGCGATATTAATATAAATACAACATTATTCCTTGATCATTAATATTAATTTAATACCAAATATCAATGAAAATCATAACATAATATTATAATATATTTATAACATCACAAAGTATTTTTAATATCTTAAAATCATATTTCTATGATTTTTAAACAATCAAATTCATTATCCAGATAATTGCTATAAATATTAAAATATTAATATTTTCATGACAAAATATCAAAAGTTATATATTATAACTTCAAATATTTTTATAACACTTAAATCATTTTTATATGATTTTTAAATCATTAATTCTATTTTTCCATAATTTATCTAATATATTTATTAAATAAAATAATTACCATTAATAATAAATATTAATGAAATTCATCACAAAATATCAAAAGTCATCAAAATAACTTAAAATATTTTCTAACACCATAATATAATTTTCCATGATTTTTCATGAATTAAAACCATTTTAAATAATTTATCTAATATTATAATTAAATAAATAAATACCATTTATATTCCAAAATATTAAATATTTTGAAATATATTTGGAAATAATTAAAAACTATTTTTAGGGCTTTAAAATAAGTTTTTTAATTTAATATGTATTTTAATAATTAAAACCATTTATTTCTATTTATTTAATTAAATAATTCAATTTCCAAATTAAGTGTCACTAAAGGCCCTATAGCTGACAGAACCATCGCTATAGGTGTTCTTGAGCCCAAACCCAGAAATTTCTGACAGTCGCTGGGTGCTAAGTTTGACCAAGTATAATTCTTAATCACAAGGTTTTTGGGAAATCTAAGACATTGATTGTGTAGTGAAAATGTAATTCTACAATATCATACTAAGTTCATGGCTATACAACACACGATCAGTGAGATATAAGCCTCACAAATCCTTGTCAGAGACTGTTTCTTAGGATTTTGGGTTTACCAGAATCAGGCTACCTACTTTAGGTTCTTATAACTTGTGTTTTGTGTTCTCTTTGTGCAATATAAAGGTTTCATCGTGTAGCCCACATGACAGGGTAGAAATTTATTACTCTACATCAACATAAAAACATCAGAATTGAGATATAAAAGTTGGTCAAAGTCTGACAAA
Source organism: Panax ginseng (assembly GCA_020205605.1). Classification (NCBI taxonomy): domain Eukaryota; kingdom Viridiplantae; phylum Streptophyta; class Magnoliopsida; order Apiales; family Araliaceae; genus Panax; species Panax ginseng. Next base: position 34,289,696 of record CM035127.1, on the reverse strand, counting down.
AATAACGGGTGATGAACAATCTAGGTTTCCCAGATTTTTCTTCCGGCTGATCGGTCAATGCTGTTTAACCAGCAATATTATCGATCCTGATCATGATCTAGTGGACATAAGGACTTTGATGTGTAGATCACATGTCATACTATCAAGATCTAACACTAACATGGTAAGTAACATTAACAGTAGCAAGATCTGGGAATTGCTAAAAAGGCTTGTCGAGCGATCCGGAAACTGGGTTTGCCTGATTCGAAATCGTGACCTGGTCAAACCATGTTTGATCGCTCATATCTTTTGATCTTAACATCAACTAGAAGCGATTCCAATTCCAGTGTAAAGACCATATAACAGACTACATGTTACAATCTTTAAACATCGAAAACACTTAACAGGCTGAGATCTACAGCCTCTGACATTAGTTGTCAGAGCACAAAAAATGAAATTTTCCAGGTTTTGAAAAACTTTAATTTTGAGCACTTAAGTGTTATGGATCTGTGATATTACAACCCAGATCACTAATATATACAACATACTACACATTTAAACATAAAATCATAACATCTAACAACAGATCTAAGGATTTCTAGAATTAGGGTTTATACCTCATAAATGCTCAATTTTTGAATCTGATCTTTGGTGTTTGATCTTGGCAAGCTAAAGGATGACTTTGGTTTTGTTTCTCACTCACTTTCACTCTCAAAATTCGGATGGAAGAGAGAAAATGGACTTTGCTCAAATGAGAAATAAAGTAAGCTTTGTCCTACTTTTAAAGCTCTTAGATTTTTAATCTATGGTCACAATTGATGCTAAGTGGCAATGAGATCTGATTTTTGAGAGATATAGGCACATGGCTAGCTTGGGGTTGGTTACCAACCATTTACTAGGGCTAGATCTACACTCCATCTCAATATAATATTAGAAAGGGTAGTTTGGTCTTTTGGCTCATAAAGTGCAAGACAACTTGGTAATTTCCCATAATCATTAGGTTTCAACCCTTAGGGTTTGACCCTTAGGGTTTAGGGTTTAGGGTTTAGCCCTTTAGGTTTTGACAAATTAATTTCTAATAATTCCAATTTAGGTTTCAAAAATAGAAATTTAATATTTTCTAAATTGCAATTATGATTCTATAATTATACAAGATTTCCAAATCACGAAATTCAATCTTGCTATTGAGAATTATTATCTCTTAATTAAAATTACTAATTTAGCAATTAGGGTCATAATTGGTCATTAGAGTTTATAACTCACTAATTAGGATTTTACATAGAAAATAATCTTTCAATTTAGAAATTAGGTTTCCTAATTTAGATTAGGGTTTCCTAATTACAATAAAGTTTACTAATCTCGTTTCAAGCTTGCTAATTAGGGTTAAGGCTTCCTAATTAACATTAAACTCTATAAGTTAATAATTAGGTTTTCTCTAATTGCATGTCAGGGTTTTCTATATTAGAAATTAGGGCTTTTCAAATAAATCAATTAGGGTTATCCCTAATTATACTTACAATTAATAACATAGAAACTCTATACTTATCTTCAAACTTCCCATTTAGGGTTTTAATATCCCGATTTAGGGTTTCAAACAGAATAATTAGGGTTCAAATTTTGGAAATTAAGGTTTGCTAAGTAATTAAGCTTTACCCTATTAAGCTTATAATTTAAATCACTTGAGCATTATAATTTTCCGTTATTTTCCCAGATTAGGGTTTCAAATATTCAAATCAAATTAGGATTTTTCAGATATGGTATTAGGGTTTTCTAATACTCAAATAGGGTTTCCAGTAATTCATTAGGGTTTTTCCTAATTAATTTATAATTAATAACGTTAAACCTTATATATAGCATTGCATTACCAATCTAGGGTTTTCAATATCCGAATTAGGGTTTCGGACTCCCGAAAGTGAAACTAGGGTTTTAATCGATTTCTAGGTTTTCTTATCGACGTTAGGGTTTTCTAAGCGAACGTTGGACGTTCTTAATATAAACTTAGGGTTTGTCACGAGATATAATTTATCCGGTCAACCCATGACCCATAACCACATTACGAACACATACATAATCATAAACACGAGAATATATTCACATAAATCCTTAATCCTGAATAATTCACCTAAATCCTTCATGCAATTTTGAAATCCTTAAAATTCCTTCCCAATAACATCAAACGCATACACTTATTTTCTATCTAGGTCTAATATTTGACCTTAAATCAATCATTTAAGATTTTAATAAATTGTCAAATTCTCGGGTTGTCATAGCAATAATTGAGTATAACTGAGTGACTTCTCACGTAAGCATCAATAATCAATACCATGTGCTTTATTCATGCAACCACAGCAGACATCTTGTATTTTTTAACATAGGGTGTTTCAATAGTTAACAGTAAAACTTCCGCCGTTATTTTTATAAAGTATTTTTGTTATTTTTCTATCCGAGCCAATAATTCTATTGTGGGGTCCACTAATGATTGTCTTCGTCATTTAATATTCCCCGACAAAAGAATATTTCCCACCAATCGAATACTATACAACCACTTGTTTACTTTGCAAAATTTGTAAATATTACCCACAACTATAACATTACATCAAATCAACACCATATTATAAAAAAAAAAAAAATCGAGAAAATTAAATCTTTATTCATAAAATCTGGGGTCTCACAATCTCCCCTCCTTATGAAATTTCGCCCTCGAAATTTACGTTACATACCGGTATCTTAGAAGAGGTGAGGATACCTTAACTTCATTTCAGATTCTAATTCTTGAGGTATAACCTTTGGGTGTTGAATACGATCCTTCTTATCCAAGATTTTAACACGTATCTCCTCATACATTAAATCTTCTACTATCTCGTCCGGTTCTAAATTAATAATGTGGTTCGGGTCATCCACATATTTACGTAACATCGATACGTTAAAAACGTTATGAACACGCGACATACTTGGCGGTAAAACGAGTCTATAAGCCACAGTTCCTATTCGATCAAGGATTTCAAATGGGCCAATAAAATCGAGGGTTGAGATTTTCTCTCTTCATCGATTCTTGCTTCTAGAATAACGCCCTCTTGAACCTTCTTCTTCACATTCATTAGCTCTTAATATGTAGCTTGAGCAGCTTTAACTTTATCAATTCAAATCTATTCTAATCGTATATTCATTATCTTCACATGGGTCCCTAGAGTCTTTAACTCTATCTCCATCATTTGTAAGTTATACGAAATGAGTCTTTGTGTTAACAACATCACACTAAATAACGATCACGATCTTTCTACTCAACGCGTCACTACACGTTCATTTTTTCCACGATGATATTGAATGGTATGATCGTAATCTTTAACGGCTCGAGCCAACGTCTTTGGCACATTACACGTTCGTTTTAGGTGAAGAAAATATTTGAGGGTTTTAGAAATGGGTTTTGTACTAGGGTTAATACAAAATTCGATTTCACGCTCTAGGGGTAGGCTAAGAAGTCTTCAAGAATACGTCAGGAAATTTATTAACAATAGAAATATCATTAAAAACTGTGACTCTCATCCAAGACTTGGATAACACGTCACATTGATACCTATCAACTTGCCATTGTCATTCACGACGTTGCCTACAGAAAGTCTGGCTTCGGTGCATTCCACACAAAAAAGTCAACAACGAAAGGATCGGGGCTCTTTATTTATGGCTTGATATGACAATGATTGACTTTAGTGGTTTGGTTACTTTGAATTCGCATAACAGGTTGGTTAGGAGTATGAAAGCTAACAACCTCACAAAAATCATGATGAGTAGTTAACCAATCGTTTCCAAAAATCACATCAAATGCAAGTATTTTCAAAGAGATAAGATCGACAGGTAACGTGAAAGTGTTAATTTGAACAAGATTTATAAATAGTGGAGGTAACGAAGGTTTCTCCCAACTGAGTTTAAACAGATATATCAAAGTCTAACTTCTCCGGAGTTAACTTCAAACATTGAACACAACTAGGTGAAATAAAAGAGTGAGTAGAACCGGTATCTAACACGGTATAGACTTCACAAGAGTTTATGACTAACATACCCGTGATAATTTTATTCAGGTTCCTCGTCACGAAAAAAAAAATACTCTCTCTTAAACTACCAGCTTTGGCTTGTCTGGGACATCCTTTGGTGCCTCCATCCTAGCTGAACTTATCTTCGGTGAACGGCAAAATCGGGCTAAGTGACCTTCTCTTCCACAATTATAGCATGCTTTGGACGGCATCGCGCAGTTTGGACTGATGTGTCCCTCCCCTCCGCATTTGAAGCATATGATAGGTGGTCGTTCTCCTTCCTTAACAACGGGTGTTGGTGCTGACGTCTTTCCATCATTGTTTAATCTCCTCTTCTTGAAATGTCCATTCTTATTGTTTTGACCATGATTACCATCGAAGTGGTTACCATTTCTGGCATGTTTATTCCTTCCATGCTTATTGTCACCGCTTTGATGACTGTTATCACCAGTATTATCATTTTTTCGGCTGCTCTCTTTTGGTTGCGTTGACTCGTTATCGCGCTCCACTAACTGAGCCCTATTGACAACATCTGAATACAAACACAGTTTATAAGAAATAAGATATTGACGTATCTCCGGCTTCAAACCTCTTAAAAACATCCGCGTCATTCTCTTTTCATTATCAACTAAATGGGACGCAAATCGGGACAACTAGGAAAACTTGGCTTCGTACTGTGACACGGTCATGTTGTTTTGTTCTAACTTGATAAATTCCACCTCCTTCATGTGACGAATGCTTTCGGGAAAGTACTTGTCATTGAACAGCTCTTGGAACTTCTCCCAAGACATCTTGAGTGCGTCAGGTTGGGTACGTTTTACAGATTCCCACAAGTGATCTGCCTCTTCACGCAACATAAAGGTGGCAAAGGGAACCTTTTTCTCCTCGGAGCATCCCAAGACATTAAATATCTTGGTGATGCGCTTTAACCACGTCTCGCTTTAAGTGGTTCGGCATTCCCAAAAACTCCGGTGGTCCCAGCTCCTTGAATTGATTAGCGGTGACCAACCGTGGGTTGCCATTGTTTCCTCCTGCATTATGAACAGGAGACGCTTTACTTTGATGTTGCATGAATTCTAAAAATCTCCTAAGCGTCTGGTCATTAAATCAATTGATCGGTGTTGTTGTTTGCATGAGGATTGTCGCCTTCGATGCACATTATCACGATTATTGATATGTGGTGAATCAACGGTAGTACTGTGCTCCATTGCTATTCTCAACATTCTCGGATGTCATTTTAGAATCGCCACAAAACAAAAGGTTAATTGACATGTAACATATTATCCCTATATTCTAACCGACCAATTAAATACCAAAAAAACTTAGGTAGGTCATACTAGCGAAGGAATTCCCCGTCTCTCCCCTCCTAGTTCTATTCTCACATCTTAGCCAGGGATCATATCCCTAAGCTTTGATACCAACTGTGACGCCCCCAAAATTAGGTATACATCACCCAACTTGAGTCGCTTGGATACATGGTATGTAATTTAAATATAACTTAATAATACAACTGCCAGGTGTACAATACGACAAAACATAAACTCGTGAGTTTGAATACAAATATTGTCTACTAGAGATTATACAAACTCAAAAGGAGTCCTCATTACAATTATTATCACACTATTTCACAAGAATAGTGAGGACTACTAATGCACCATCTAGGACCATCACTCTGATCCCCGACTAGTCCCAGCTACATTCTCATTTCCTGAAGAGAACAGTGAAAGAAATGGTGAGCTTAACTAGCCCAGTAAGAAATATTATGACTAAGATAATACGAATAATTTATCGTTAGCCTTCAAGTTGTTAAACCGATAAAATATAATAACTATCAAGTTTAAGCTGCGATGGAACAAGCAATCCATTAGAAGAGTCAAGTAGGGAATAAAATCTATTATCTTCTATGATTTAAAAGGTTTTTCATCACTTTTATCATTTGGGACTCAAACTTAATAAAAAATTCACATCATCGAATCACCCCTGCACTACGGCCAAGGATATTCTTTAGTATCACGACCACAAATTATCCATGCACTACAGCTTAAGATAATCATGTTTTCATAAACGGTCCTGATCATGCCATAAAATAATTCATCTTTGCACTATGGCCAAAGAGAATCCATAGCCATAATCATACCAAAAACTATACATCAATGCACTACGGGCCAATGAGGACTTTTTCCACATCATTTGTAATATTACGGTCATGATTACACCAAATAATCCCTGGTCATAATCATACCAAGTCCATCTATGCACTACAGGCCATAGATGACTTTCAACAAAATATAAACATGAGGATGATGACAATGATATAAGAATTCAATAAAAACAAGTTCAAGAATTAATTTATCCAGGAACTAATAACGTACAAATTGTCAACATGATACTACTTTGTAGAGTAAAATTTAAGAATGCTCAGAAGAATATTTCCATGAAAAGATACTGGATGAAGCGCAAATATCAAAGATATTCCACTAATTTCATGAGTATAGAAGACAAAGTTTTAATCAACTGAGTATAATAAAGAATGGAATAACAAAAGAAATCACCATGCATGCGATAGACCGCACAGGCAGGTTATTCCAACAGAATAATAAAGGATGGAACCAGGTCCGGCGTAAATGCACAAACAGGACATTCCGACAGAATAATAAATAATGGAACCAGGTCCGGCGTAAACACACAGACAGGATATTCCGATAGAATTATAAACAATGGAACGGTCCCACAGTAAGCCTTACTGACGCGGTATATTGAGACGAGAATAATAAATAATGGAACCAGGTCAAGGCGTAAATGCACTGAGACGGATATTCAATTGAATAATAAAGAACGGAATATTAGAAGAATGTCATCATGTATAGGGTAGCCCGCGTATATAGGTTATTCCAACAGAATAATAAATAATGGAATAACAGAAGTTCTCTTCATGAATACAAAAGAAATAATACCCCTTACCGTAAAAGAAACTAAATATAAGAGTAGGGAAGTAGCAGAATACTTTTCTATAGGTTCTCTTATAATTCTCTCTCTAGAGTTTCAGTGAATTCGTAAGAAATAATGAAGGAATGAGCTTCTATTTATAGAAGAATAGACTGCATAGTAACTAACTTATGAACGGTCCAGATTGATTTACTTTAAACGGAAGATCCAGATTGGTTTACTATTAAAACTTAAAACAACGGTCCATTCTGATTTACTATTATATCTTCAACCAACGGTCTGAAAATTTGCACATCTCCTCATGGAATAATATTGTACCCAAATACTAGAGTGAATAGTAACCGGGTGAATAGTAACTCATGAATAATAAATCATGAATAGTAACTCGTGAATAGTAACTCATGAATAGTAACTTATGAATAGTAACTCATGAATAGTACTCCGACACAAAAAGTGTCCCGAATACCCGATTGAACAATATATCATATTATGCAGATGATACTGTAACAATAATTGAATCGATAATATGAGAGATATGATGCAATAATTACTGTAGCAATAATTAAGTATAACTGAGTGACTTCTAACGTAAGCATCAATAATCAATACTGGTGTCTTTATTATGCAACCACGCAGTATTCACATATTTTTTAACACCGGATGTTTCAACAGAGTTAACGGTAAAACTTCCGCCGTTATTTTCATAAAGTATTTTTTGTCGTTTTCTCTATCCGACAATAATTCTGTTGTGGGGTCCACCAATGATTGTACCATCGTACGGATATTCCCCGACAAAAAGAATATTCCCCGACCAATCGAATATTATACAACCACTTGCTTACTTTGTAAAATTTGTAAATATTACCCACAACTATAACATTACATCAAATCAACACCATAATATAAAAAAAAATTATTTCGAGAAAATTAAATCTTTATTCATAAAATCTGGGGTCTCACAATATCTCTCATATTATTGATTCAATTATTGTCACAGTATCATCTGTATAATATGTTATATTATTAAATCAATAATTGAGACGACAAAGTTATTCATGTTATTATTTATAATATTGACAACGTCTAGAAGTTCTGTCAAGGAGAGGTTTGGTCACCTAATTGCGCGCCAATAAGGAGAAATCCTTATCGAAAAGCCCCTCTTTCATGGGAATGATCTGGTTATTAAATATTGTGAGTTATAATGTTAATGATGAATAAGTTCGTGTTGATTAAAGATGAAATTGATATTTTCATTATGTTGGGATTATTAGTGTTAGTGGAAATCGACATTTATTTCGATAGTAATTGATGTCTGGAAGTTAGATTGACCAATCGGGTAATTAATCGGATAAATGAGCAATTAATTGCTATTAATTCACGTGCTTATAACAATGTGTTCACATGTGTGTATTAATTATTCACATGATTTACTATTAAGGGAATTGGTGCAAGATTGATAATACTTGCATGACTAAATTAAAAATGGAGGTATAGATGAAGGTACTATACTGTAATTAGTTTTTTCACATGATTATACTATTAAGTCACATGAATGAACTATTGATTCACATGATTTACTATTAGAGGAGGTGGTGCAAGTTTGATAATACTTACAGGACTAAATTAAAAATGAAGAAAAAGATGAAGGTATTATACTATAATATTTCGAGCCCCAAAATGTGCAATTATTGAAACTATATTTTCTTATAAATAGAAGCTCATTCTTCCTTCATTTCTCACCAATCACTACACCAAAATAGGGATGTAGCGAAGGAAATTTTGTGAAGGAATTCACATGAAGAGTTGTTTAGCGAAGGAACAATGAAGGAAAAATATTTAGTGACAATATAGGGATGTAGCGAAGGAAATTTTGTGAAGGAATTTATTCCTTCACATGAGGAGTATTTTAGCGAAGGAACAATGAAGAAAAAAAAATATAGTGACAATATAGTTATTAGCAAAAGAAACATCCTTCACAATTTATATTTTTTTCCTCGCAAAATTGAGGTGACAGAAGGCTTTTTTGCGAGGAAAAAAATCTATTAGTGAAGGAATTATTACTCACTCTATATTATTAATCAGAGTTTTTTTTGCGAGAGATAAAATCAGTCGTTGTTTTAATCTAAATAATTTTTTAAAATTAATTGTGGTGAATATAAATTATAATATAAATTCATTAAATTTTTTACAGTAGTAATTTATTTATAATAATTTTAACTTGTAATATTAGTTATAAAAGAGTTGTTTTTAAAAAAATGTTATCTATGTTTTATTTTTGGAATATATGAGTCCTATAAATTCAGTCGAGCCCAAATACCGACGGAAAAATCCGTTATAATTACATTCGTTGGAAATAAAACCTTACCTTTTAATTACACAGGCCGCAACCAAATTATTGAACTCCTCAAATCGCGACCTCCTTACCCAGATCGATGGAAACATCCTTCATAGTGGCGGTACTCTCTTTCTCCTTCAACCTCTTCCATTATTGTCCAATTGAAGGTACAAATTTCCTTCCTTTTTACTTTCTTTAAAAATTAGGTTTAGGTAGAAATTGACTAGTTAGGTTCAAGTGTGCGGTTAAGGCTGGTACCTAGTTAGGGCACCTATAGTCCATAGAGAAGAAGGAAGAATAGAAGAAGAAGAAGACGAGATGAGAGAAGCTGCAATAGCATCAATCCCTTCTTTACGACCCAATTTCAACCCCAACACTAAACTCAAACAAGCTTAGCTTTCCAAGTTCGAAGTAATTACTACTTTTCAACGTAATGCTTAATTTTCCATCTTCAATCTTTTTAATTGATTATTGATTTGTCTTAGAATTAAAGTATCATGGTTGTAGTATTCGGTTGATGAAGCTATGGCAGATAAACTAAAGGGTATATGCTGAAATTGATGTTTTTGGTGTCTCTCAACCGTTTGCTTTTAATCCCAAAAGAGGCTAGTTCTACACTTCTTTTTCTTGTTTCAGAGTTTGAAAACTATAGATTTAATGAATTGCGTTTATTTTATATCGTGTTTACTTCCTGAATGTTGTTTGATTTTCCTACTTAATAGCTACGACAAGTTTTTGTTGAGATAAGTTGAGATGATGTGTTTGATTTTATTAGTTCATTTGAATAGTAATTATTTTTCTTTTACCTGATTGAGTTTTAAACTTGATTGATACAGTGCTGCAAGTTGGGGATTTCATTACATTTGTATTTTAGTCCCACAATTCTGTAATTTTGTTGTGATAAATTAGCAAGAGCTTTGTTGGATTTATAGAAAAAAAATACTTTATTGGGATTTTGGAAAATTTCCAAAAACAAATCAAAGAACCTGATAGAAATACACTAAAAAAGATTAAACCGATCCAATTTGGTTCAATTGGCTACTTGTTTATCATTAACATTTGATTATAGATAGGTTTAGTTTTACTGAATCCTTGTAATCCCAATCTCACTCTCTTTGTCTCTCTCTTGTATTTCATTGGAGCTAGAATTCAGTTCATTAGTTTTCACTAGAATCACTTTGCTTTTGCATGAAGTCTTTATAAGCAATCTATTCATATATGCTAGAACATAGGTTGGCCGTTAAATAATAGAACTCGACAACTATTGTCAAATACAGTGTGCATGCAGCCCCTTGAAATGTAAGCTTCTTAAGTACTGTAGCATTACTAATGAAGTGGTGGTTGTTCATTATTACTATGCATAAATAGTTACAGTTAGCACTTGCAGCTTGTGAAAATTTGGTAATTAAAGATTTTCAAACTAGTGCAGATAGGTTATGGCCTACTTTATTCCATATGGTTTTGGTATTAGAGTTTCTCTTGAGAGTTTGTGGGTCAAGTCTATTAGATGTATGATTGTGTGCCCATTTATATTTTATCATGTTCTTTAACTATGCTTATTTAATCAATTATATTGCTTTAAAAAAGTCTACAAATTCTTCTTGGTTATTGAAAATTCCTTTCATGTTTTAGTAATTTTTGAGTTAATTTACTCACTGCTATTTTGGGGATATTGGTTCTTGGGTGCTTTAGATTTAACACTCAAAAGTTTCTGGTCACTGACACTTTTTTCAGGTGGAGCAAGACAGCAAGCTCCCTTCTCTTTTGGCTAATCATTCCGGTTCGTTCTCTCTCTCAGACTCATTTTCTAATATATATGTGTATGTTTATATGTATTAAACACTTTGCACATACAGAAATGAAAAAGGACAAACTTTACGTAGGGAGCATGACTGAACAAAATGGATAATTAGTGTTTAACAATAAACAAAAATATTTACGAGCTTTGACTTCAAATTTTCTAAAGAATCAGAACAACCCAGAATAGATAAATTTCAATAGGGAGAATCTAGAAAAGGAAATTAAAAACCAAAAAACATAGTTTTCCTCGAATTTCACGCAAAAGATCAAGATATTTGGTTGTTGTAGACTTTTGGTACAACCCATTTGCATATACACTCAAATGAAAAAGAAATGGTGTGGGAACTTAGGAAATTTAATATTTCATTTCATTCTTGTTTAACTATAATCATTTTTGGTTCTCTGTAATGTTTCTATTTTGTAGCAAAGATTTGCTTTCGATTCTTTAGTTTTTAGATATATGCAAGTGTTAGTAAATTAGTATTTGAAAGTTTTAATAAATTGAGCTTTGCTTCATATAGATTGATCAGTGTATAATCATCAAGAACAAAATTCTAAAATTATAGATGAAAATGAGGATCACATGAGCAAAAAGTATTGGAATCTAATGAGAATAATGAGAAGCCAACTCATACTATAATTATAAATGAAGATGAGATTTCGAAAAAGTAAAAAGTGTTACGTTCTAATGAGAATCCAGTTGACAGTCTGACACTCAAAAATGACGAGGTTACCAGAACTAAGTCACTAAAGCCCAATGCTAAGATAGATAAAATAGGTCATTTGTATGGGCTCATTTTAAAAGAATGGATAATGTAGATGGTGTATATAGATAGATATATACTACACACACCAAGTTGAATGGAACAAATACCTTAAAGGCTCATTTCGAATTAAATTTTAGGAATATCCTCAAAATGTTCCAAATAAGAAATAAAAAACTGTCTTTGAGAACACAATGGTAATTTGAAGGCAATTGCTTATGACCCCAAGGAGATAATGAAGGATGTGGAGATGATGATAGTAATTGATGAGTTGTCATTTAGCTTTAGGGAGTTAGAAGGTTTTAAGAGGCTCATGTAATAATTGACGAGTTTTCATTTCACCTTCAGAATCTAAAATGTAAGCAATACCCAAATCGGCTAACAAAATTGCAGTTTTCTTTTATTAAATATTGAATGCAGCTGTGTCTATTTGTTGAATTCAACTGTTATTTGTGTTTGTGCTATACTATTTAGTCTGTGAGCTGAATTAATCGACTTATTCTACTAGAAAATATCATTCAAAAGCGGGTATACGAATTAAAGCTAAAAAATTATTATTGCATGGTTAAAGAAGATATCTTAGGGAGTAATCAGATTGAATATGTCAGTTGGGTTTGTTGCCATACCGAATCTGAGCTTGTAAGTTTAAAAAAATATAATAGTTAATAATAGTATACAATTTTATGCATAATCCTTTTTATGGTGGAAGTTCCTATAGTATATGCCCGAATACACTATTTATAGGATTTCTTGATTAGTTTGAAGATGTTGGTCCTTCAACGTGAAAAATTAGTTAATCATGAATCTCTGGCCAAAAAGTTTGACTTGAAGATCCTTCGAGCCTATGTTGTCTGTCCCTTTTTCATGAACACGTGATAATTTTGTCAAGACTGTTTAATTTGCCAATTTTATTGGGTTTGAACTTCATGCCATCTATATTTGGAAACTGGGTTTCAATTAACTCCTGAAATTTTATTGTTTATGATATCTAATTCTAAAAAGGTTGTATTTTTGTTGTGGTTCATTCCACCTCCTTGAACTTTTATGTTTCCACGTTGGCTCAGGTGCGTGAGCACATAATGATTGGATAAAACATTTTGTGAATTTGATAGATAAATTTGGTGTACCGAGAAATAAAAACTATCCAAGCAATATACGGGATTATAAGTGTGTGTATTCGCCAATCAATGAGGTTGTTGTTAGGAACATTTGACATGACACAAGTAGAAACCAATTACGAACACTTAGTAAACTCATTTGTATACTTTAAAATTTGTATAGTCAAATTGTCTATATTTTGTACTTAGTTATAGTACCTATTAAATACATCAATTTTTGTAAGATTTTATAATTACCATTTTTCCCACGCTATTCTAAGTAAATCTGAGCTGTTCCTTTTACTGGGCTTCATAGAAGTATAGGAGCTCGGTGAGATAAATAGATGTTCATTCTGTTGAACTTTATAGAAATTAGACAGCATGATGAGATGGATAGACACCCAATTGAATGACACAATACAGTGCTTGAGATTATTAGGTTACTTGATTCGCTTGTTCACAGGTTTGATGAGAATGTTTCAGATTTTGAGTGCTCAGTGGAGTAGTAATTTCTATATTATTTTATATACCATCACCATACATTTCCTAAACTTATAGATAATAAACTTTGCTTTTCTAGAATGTTTTCACAATTTATCATATATTATGTAAGAATGAATTCTTTAATATTATAACATGACATGGTGAGAAATGTGCACCTGCAATTGGACGCAAGCTAAAGTGCCTGCCACAGGAGCTCAAACAGGGAATTGAAGAAATTTGTCTAGGGACTAACATAGTGATTTTATATTTAATTATTGCATTATCAAACTAATGTTGAAAAAAGAAAAACCAATAACAACGTATTGGGGTTTAAGACTTATTTAAATGAATTGAATGGCTATCATATTATTGTTAGTTTTAAGGAGTAAAAACAGAATGTCAAGGATGACTTTAGTAAAACTAAATACTAGAAGCAAAGAGTGACATGGAATGTTTGTACAATTGAGTATCAAAATTTGTTTATCTCTAACATTAATACTTAGTTTTGTACGTGAATTATTCAGTTGTTGCTACTTCCCTGATAAGTCGAACACCTTAGATGATGCTGAGAAAGCAATGTTGAAAATGTATTGTGATAGATCACAATTAGAAGATGGTCACATTGTTCTTGATGTTGGATTTGGTTGGGGATCTTTATCTATATACATAGCACAGAAGTATAACAAATGCAAGATAGCTGGGATTTGCAATTCAACGACCCAGAAAGCATTTATTGAGGAGCAGTGTCGGTATGTGACTTGATAATTACCTTATGTAGTAGAGTGAATATTCAGACGTGATCTCTCTCAACTTTTCCTGAAACTGTACATATTTTGGTGCATCTCTTTACTTTTTTATTTGTAGAGGTACCGTTTTGTAAGGAAATTTCCCATCTCTTGTAAAAAAAACCTTTGGTATATTATAGGACCTCAAGAATTTCCTCTTTCTTTCTCAATAGGGATCTTCAACTCCAAAATGTGGAGGTTATTGTTGCAGATATTAGCACTTTGGTATGGAAGCATCCTATGATCGAATATTTTCAATAGAAATGTTTGAGGTATGCAGTTTCAAACCCCTTTGTATATCACTAACACATATATTCACTAACACATTTAAATCACTAACACATATTTGACCGTGACACTATCGGCTATGGTGGGGTACCGTCAGCATATCATACGACGATGATTTTCGGTTCTATGAATCGATTGAGGTATTTATTAATAGCTATATTTTTGTCTGTCATTAATTAATCTCTCTCCTAATTTAAGTTTATGAGTTTTATCTTTTCTTATTCCTCATCTTATTGAAATTGTTTTTTGGTGTTTCTCTTGTAGCATGGAGTTTACAAGTCCAACCTTGATTTATTTGAAGAAAATGATGATGAAATGGACCTAACATGACACTTTATTCTTTCTAGTTCGTTGTAATTATTTCAGTTTTCTTATGTTAGTTAATAAATATTGTAGGTACTATGGTCCTTGGGAGACCAAGATACAATAACAACTTATGAAGTTATCGTAATTTGAGTATTATCTATTTATATGAGGAGTATTGGTTTTAATTATTGGCTCTTTATGCAGAAGTTTAACAATTAGTTTGAAATAAGTATGATATTTATATTAACTTCAAATATTAAATTTAATATTTATTATATTAATTAATAATAATAAATATGAAATCACTGATTTGAAAATTAATTATAATTTGCAATGAATTTTGATTATTTATCAATTAATTTTTTATTTATAAATTTATAATTTGTGAATGATTTTACTTGAGAAATTGACATTAATGAAGGCTTATTTCCCTCACTAATTTAAAGATACATTCTCAATTTATAATTAATGAAGGAAAATTTTCTCTCGTTAAATAAATTTGTTCTTCCCAATATATTATTTGTGAGGGAATAATGTTATTCACTAATTTCAAATAGTCCTTCTTAAAATATTATTTGTGAAGGAAACCAATCTTTCACTAAATAACAATATTCCATTACTAAATACAATTTGTGAATAAAAAAGTTATTCACAATATATCCTTCACAAAAAATATTTAGTTACTACTTAGCGAAGGATACCCAATTGCGAGGAGGTCTAATGCGAGCACTCGTGTGAAGTAAATATTTCTTCGCAATAAATCACTTGTGAGTGATATAGGACCTCTAGTGAAGGATTGCCCTTCACTAGAGGCCATTTTTGGTGTAGTGAATTCACTAAGTCTCACAAGACCAATTATTATAGAGAGAAATTATAGAGAGAAAGAAGAAGAGAAGTCTGCTACCTCACTATTCCAGTATCCAGTTTTCTTCTAAGGTAAGGGGTATTATTTCTTTCGTATTCATGAAGAGAGTTATTTTCTTTCAAAGAGTTGTTATTCCATTATTTATTATTTTGTTGGAATAACTTGTCTGTGCGGTCTATCGCATGCCTGGTGAATTCTTCTGTTATTCCATTCTTTATTATTACATTGGAATAACACATGCGTGTGGTCTATCGCATGCACGGTGAATTCTTTTGTTATTCCATTCTTTATTATTACATTAGAATAACTTTTGCTCTCGTGGGCTACCACATGCATGGTGAATTCTTACGTTATTCCATTCTTTATTATTACATTGGAATAACTTTGTCTATGTGTGGACTCAGCATGCATGGTGAATGATCCTTCGTATTCATTCCTTATTAAATTGTGGAAATGATCTGTCTACGTGGATTACCGCATAGCTGGTGAAAATCCATTTGTAGTTTCGTAATTTTTCTGACCCTCAAAATTCTGGAAAAATTGGAAATGATAATTTGTTGAGTTTTCTAGATTGTGTCCAAAAATAGTGATTTTTGGATGTATAGATTAGGAGTTATGAATTTTATGGGAAAAGACTATTTTAAAAGTAAAACGTTATAACTCCTTGTGGTTAACTCCAAAATTGATGAAATTTTTATTGGGAGTACATGTATATAATGTGACGCCCCCAAAATTAGGTATACATCACCCATCTTGAGTCGCCAGATACATGGTACAGAATTCAAATACAACTTAATAATACAATTGTCGTGTACAATACGACAAAACATAAACTGTGAGTTTGAATACAAATATTTTCTACTAGAGAGTATACAAACTCAAAAGGAGTCCTCATTACAATTATTATCACAATATTTCACATAATAGTGAGGACTATTAATGCACCATCTAGGACCATCACTATGTTCCCCGACTCGTCCCAGCTATATTCTCATTTCCTGAAGAGAACAGTGAAAGAAAGGGTGAGCTCAACTAGCCCAGTAAGAAATATTATGACTAAGATAATGCAGAATAAATTATCATTAGCCTTAAACAGTGTTAAACTGATACAATATAACAAACATCAAGTTTAACAGTAGTGGAACAAGCAATCCATTAAAAGAGTCAAGTAGAGAATAAAATCTACTATCTTTTATGATTTAAAAGGTTTTTCATCACTTTTATCGTTGGGACTCAACCTAATAAATAATCCACATCATCGAATCACCCACACTACTACTGCCGAGGATATTCTTTAGTATCACGACCATGAATTATCCATGCACTACGGCTAAAGATAATCATATTTTCATCAACGGTCCTGATCATGCCATAAAACAATTCATCTTTGCACTACGGCCAAAGAGAATCCATAGCCATAATCATACCAAAAGCGTCCATCAATGCACTACACGGCCAATGAGGACTTTTTTCACATCATTTGTAACATTACGGTTATGATTACAAAGAATAATCACAGCCATAATCATACCAAGTCCATCTATGCACTACAGGCCATAGATGACTTTTAACAAAATATAAACATGAGGATGATGACAATGATATAAGAAATCAATAAAACAAGTTCAAGAATTAATTTATCTAGGGCGATAGCGTCCAAAGTGTCGACATGATCTTGATTTGTAGAGTAAAATTCAAGAATGCTCAAAAGAATATGTCCATGAAAAAGATCTTTGGATGAAGCGCAAATATCAAGGATATTCCACTAATTTCATGGAGTATAGAAGTAAAAACTTTAACCAACTGAGTATAATAAAGAATGGAATAACAAAACGAAATCACCATGCATGCGGTAATTCAGTATGAGGCAGTTATTCAACAGAATAATAATAACGGAACCGAAGTCGGGTGAAATTACTTGACCAAGCGGGATGTTCCAAACAGAATAATAAAGAATAGAATAACAACGAAATCACCATGCATGCGGTACTGCAGCATAAACATGTTATTCAACAGAATAATAAATAACGGAACCAGGTCGGCGTAAAAGAATACACGACGAGGATATTCAACAAAATAATAATAAAGAGCGGAACCGGTCCGGGCGTAAAATACCTGAACAGGATATTCCAACATGATAATAATAAAGATGGAATAATAGAAGAATGTCACCAAGTATATAGGGTCCGTGTATATCTTTGGTTATTCAGTGAGAATAATAAAGAATGGAATAATGAAGTTCTCTTCATGAATACTAAAGAAATAATACCCACTTACGGGTACAACAAATAATATTCCCTACCTTAGAAGAAGACTGGATATAGGAGTAGTGAAGTAGTAGAATACTTTTGTTCTTTCTCTCTATAGTTTCTCTCTATAATAATTGCTCTAAAGCTTTAGTGAATTGGTGAAAAATGAAGGAAGAATGAACTTCTATTTATAGGAAAATATAGTTTCGATAATTACGCGTTTGGGGCTCGAAATATTACTGATTATAATACCTTCCTCTTTTTCTTCATTTTTAATTTAGTCCTGCAAGTATTATCAAACTTGCACCACCTCCCCTAATAATAAAAAATGTGAATCAATAGTAAATCATGTGACTCAATAGTTCTAATCATGTGATAAAAACAATTACAGTATAATACCTCCATCTATACCTCCATTTTTAACTTAGTCATGCAAGTATTATCAATCTTGCACCAACTCCCCTAATAGTAACAAGAATGTGAATCAATTGTACACACATGTGAAAAAATAGTTATAATCATGTGAATTAATAGCAATCAATTGCTCATTTATCCGGTTAAATACCCGATTGGTCAATATAACCTCCAGACATCAATTCTTATCGAAATAAATGTCGATTTTCACTAACACAAACAATTCCAACATATTGAAACTATTTTTATCAACAATATAAATTTTGAAATTTCAAAGTTTGACTTTTCTCGAAAAGGTCAACTGTTGACTTTTTGACCAAATAGTGAATCCCGGAAAATTTTGTGTTTATAGATTATTTTTACTAATTTCATAGTTCCGGACTCAAATATTACGTCCGCGTCTCCAAATTCAACTCCGAACACAACTTCAATTTTAATAACATTCATCATTAATATTATAACTCACAATATTTATCAACCAGGTCGTTCCCAGGAAAGAAGGGGCTTTCCAATAAGGATTTCTCCCTATTAACGCGTAATTAGGTGACCAAACCTCTCCTTAACAGAACTTTTAGACATTGTAAATATTGCAATTTAATAATACGAATAACCTTGTCATCTCAATTATTGATTTAATAAAATAACATATTATGCAAATGATACTGTGACAATAATCGAATCAATAATATGAGAGATATGATGCAACAATTACTGTAGCAATAATTGAGTATAACTGAGTGACTTCTCACGTAAGCATTAATAATCAATACTGTGTGCTACTATGCAACCACACGTATTACTGTACTTTTACTACCGGGTAGTTCAATAGTATTAACGATAAAACCTCCGCCGTTATTTTCATAAAATATTTTTGTCGTTTTCTAACTACGATAGTACTTCCGTTGTGGGGTCCACCAATGATTGTCTGAGTCAAATGCGGATATTCCCCGACAAAAAGAATATTCCCCGACCAATCGAATATTATATAACAACTTGCGTACTTTGCAAAATTTATAAATATTACCCACAACTATAACATTATATCAAATCCACACCATAATATTTAAAAAAAATACTTTGAGAAAATTAAATATTTATTCATAAAATCTGGGGTCTCACATATAACACACGACAAGAAAAAAGCTTACGTTCGACGAAATATTCCCTCGGAAATAAGCCTATTCCGTCGGAACTAGACTATGTTCGACGGAAACGTATTTCGGACATTCGGTTGTATATATACGCGTCGAAGATAAGATCCGTCAAAAACTCCGTCGGGACTGTAATATCTTCGACGAACTTATCTCCGACGGAATTGCGTCGAACATAACCTATTTACGACTGAAAAAATAGGACGGAATGTTTCTTCGAGTATAAGATATCTTATTTTCGATGGATGTATTCCCTTGGAAATAAGGTATTTGCCACTGAATATTAAAATAAACTGGTATTTATATAAAATGGCTATTTATTAATTCCGACGAACGTTGCGTTGGAGCTAACGTATGTCCAACGGATATATTCCCTCGGACTAAACTCATCCCCGACTGAAAATTAAAATATAACAATATTTAGTAAAAAATGAGTGCTTATGCAATACGACGGAATCTTCATCGGAATTACCTTATTCCGTCGGAAGTAACTGTTTTTTTTTAAATACAGATTTGAAAAGTTTAGTTTCCAGGTGTTTAAACCCATTTATGTACCTGTAACCTGTCACAACCCAATACACAGTAATATAAACTTGTATCTCACATTCAAATATTCAACGTAACGCTAAAACGTAATATCCACCAAAACGTAATATCCAACTCATTATCATTCACATACATTCACATTCACCTTCAAATATCCACCAAAACGTAATCTTCAACTTATTATCATCAACACTACTGAGCTAACCAATTACAAATATAAGCTAATGTTCCATAAATGATAAATAATATAATTTACAATACTTGTACAGACGCAATTAGACACTATAATATATACAAATGTTCTACAATAACATGAATACAAATGAATTATGAACTAGTAAAAGTATCAACATCGGGCGGAGGTGAACGACGCCGCTCGTCATCACCAGTCTGCTCGCCATCGCCACCCTGTTGATAGAATCAAAAATATAAATCATTAGTCCGTATATATATATATATATATATATATATATATATATATATATATATATATGAGAATTAACAAGCTAGCTAGCCTTAATTATAAAAACATAAATATTAAGAATACCTTACTAGGTGGGGGCGGACGAAAAGCCTCCTCCAAGAGGGTAATCACCATCCGGAGCATCTCGGCGCTCCAAGCATCGAACTGCTCCCGTGGTAATCCTGTACACTCTGTAGAGGCCCCTGCTATAATATCCTGAGCAATCTGGTGAAGACGCGAATTGGAAGGCAACTGCTGACGCCGAAAGACCGAGTCGGAACCTATCTGACACGGCCCCTATCAGCCACCGAAAGATATCGTCATCCAAGCCAATGCCCGAATGAGATGGTCCGATATGTGCTCTCGGGCGCTGGCTGGAGCCTATAAAGAGATACAAATTCAACACTCAATATCTGCCGGATAATTTATATAATTTGATAAATTTGGATAATTTTGTGAAACATAATAAAATATTACCTCAAGGAAGTGTATATGCAGGTATCCTCGACAGACCCAACACTCGATATCTGCTGGTACTACTAGTAGGGGGATCCTGAGATACGACCCATAGTCTCCGTTCCTCATCCCGATCTAATACTATATCTGGAAGAGGGGTGGCAGAATCTAACGGCTCAGAACCCCTCCTAATAGCCTCCAGCTCAGCTATACGCTCGTCTCGAAGCCTCTGAAATCAGTCCTATAATGTATTCCGTATACGTATGTTAATTATATCATTTTATTTACGATTGAATATTTCTAAAAGCTAAGTAGTAAAATGAGTTTTACCCGTATAGCTAAAGCTACCTGAGATAAAGCACACTCGTCTTTAGGCGTGTGCGCTCAATCCCAAAACTCTAGAATGGTAGGATCTCAGCCCAAGGTCCTCCCCAATGCCTAATAAAAACATTCATAAAATAGGTATTACGTATTTGTGTGAGAACTTGATACCTAAATAACTAAATACAACGCACTTACCATCTTCGCCTCCTCGAACGACTGAGAACCAGTGGTATGTACTATCCGAAGCTGACCACGGTTCTTCTTCGTCTGCTAAGATTTTTTCTTGAAGTCATCAGCCTCCCAATGCGCACACATAGCCTCCCAGGCTAAATCGGAGACTATGCGGGGCAGATGATCTCTGATGGTGGTCCTAGGTTGGTCCTCAACTATCCGGCCTACCCTCTGTCGCATCTCATACAGCCAGCCAGAGTAATTCACAGCGATATGATGCTCAATCACATCATCGCCAGCTGACTGAGAGATGCTCGGGTCAAATCGATAATAAAGCTATAATAAAAGTTAATTTAAAATTAAGAACAATTGAAGAAGGCATCCTAATACCACTATGTAGTAATTAATATAATATGATTAACTTACGTGGAACTCCCGCAAGACGGTCTGCATAAAAGTGGCATTAGAGTAGCGTGATATTGTTGAACCGCATGCACCCTCTCGGGAGATGCGTCAAACAGATCGCGTGTAAGGTGTGCTTAGCCACCGGGTCTAGTATACTAGAGAAAAAGTATAACAATATGTGAATTGTGTTTTGTAATATCTGAAATTAATATTACCAATATATTAACACTTACTGCTAGGAAGCGACATCCACCGCAGATCTTTGTAGAAGTAAGCCTTTGCCAATGACGGACGACCAAAGATACTGAGGTTCGTCCCTCGGTGTCGTCGACGAGGTGCATCTGTAATAATTATATTTAACTCAATCAATAAACATTGTAACTAATGCAGCTTGAGATATATTTAAATCCTAGACTCGATAAGTACTTACTTGTGCCTGAAGAAGAGCCTCCATCGTAGCTACCGTCACCAGTACCGGATCGCCCACCTCGGCAACCTCCACCGCTATGTCTAGCCATGAATATCCTACTGCAATAACAAAATATTGGTAGATTATGAATATTAAGGTTTAACAATATGTGTTATGTATTAATATGAATGCTCATTTTCAATTACGCACGTCATCAAACCCATCAAAATCAACGTGTATATCATTCTCGGATTCGGTATCTTCCTCATCCTCATTTTTGACTTGAGTTTCGTCATCGTTATCATCCTCAACAACTACATAATCATTCATGTGTATGTTTGCCTCGACATCCTCATCGTCAGGTACGTCAATGACATCAGTACTCGCCACATCTTCAGGATGAAACACTACGGTAGATGGTCTGCTAACATCTTCTTGCAACGCCTCATCCATACCAAACATGTTATCATCATTAAATGAACGTGATTTAGTAGTGACTACTGTGTACTAAGGGCTACAAGTATTTACGACATTTGGAGCGTAATACACTTGAGTCGCTTGACTTGCTAACACGAACACGTCATAAGACTGTAACACCGACTTGATATCCACGGTTGTGATCCTATTACGATCAACTTTAACCCCCTTTTCAGTATCAAACCAGCTACACTTAAATGTAACTACCTTGTTGCCCCCGTGATAATTAAGCACAACCACATCCTGTAAATGGCCATAGTAATTGGACTCAAAATGTTGGTAGTAGCTTCCTAACACCACAAACCCAAAATTAACTGATGTGAGTTCATTCAAGTCATCTACTCATACTTACATGGGCCCACAAAATTTGTAATTGAAGAATTTTGACAGAAATTCAGTCAGAAATTCCATCAGAAATATTAAATACACTCACCATGAACATAGTACTGTAATAAGCTGCAATTGCATAAAGAAAAATAAATTGAAACATTTACCAGATGCTATACACTAAACAGAAGCTGCAACATAAGCTGCAATCCCAATTTGCACAACATGCAGTTTGCATAAAAGTTATACAGAACACCATTTTTGGCAACCCAATTTTCACAACAGTTAGGCAATTAACATAATAGGTAGCCACAAGCAATAACCCATTTCAACAGAACACGAATAATAACCCTTATATTGATAATATATAGTACCAATTTCAATGCAATATGCACAATATAGGGCAGGAAATTATTAATTAGAAATAAACCATTACTAACCTTAGGCCTTAGTTTGAAAACCGGTTAAAGGAGGAGAAGGAGAGAGCAGAGTCCAACCTGGCAGTGACAAGTCGTCGACGTCGGATGCATATGGGAGGGTCGTCGACAGTGGCGCTGTGTGGAAGGGTGGCCGGTAGTGGGGTTGAGTGCAGAGAGATGTGAAGAGAGAGAGAGAGAGAGAGAGAGAGAGAGAGAGAGGAGAGAGGACGCAGTGGGGGGGACGATGGCAGTGGAAAAGGGTAGGACCAGTGACCGGATGGGTGGGGGCGCGGAGGATGACAGTGGGAAGAAGAGTACTGGGGGGAACCGGCCGGTGACCGGATGGGTGGGGGCGGGGAGGATGAGAGAGGGAAGGAGAGTGAGAGAATGAGAGAGGGTGGGGGCAGGGAAGGAGAGTGAGAGACTGAGAGAAAGAATGAGAGATAAACGAGTGTCTGAAATGAAAAGGCAGAAACTGAAAAGTTTATTTTTATTATCTCCAACGGAATGTCCGTCGGCCATAAGTCCCTCGGACATAACTTAAATTCGACGAAACGTCCCTCGGAATTAACGTTTGTTCGTCGAAATTACTTTTCGCGGTGGCGCGAAATTTGGCGCCAACTAGAGAGGTCTACATTCGACGGAATTCTTTCAGAATTATGTTATTTTCGAGGGACTTATATTCGACGCATTATTCCCTCGAAATTAATCATATTTCGACCGAATTTAATCCGTCGTGGATACGTCCGTCGAAAATAGCGGTTTTCTTGTAGTGACAAGAGTATACCCTGTAAATTTCAAAATTTTTGGACAAAAGTACAGTTTATGATAAATGTCTAAATATTCAGCAGTTTTGGCCATATAAAAAATAGTAAATGAATTTTTAAAATTCCAAAAAAAATATATGTTCAATATGGGACTATATTATGCTAAATCCTAGAAAAGAAAACTTTTTGGGACTGATTTGTTATTTTTCATGAAAATAGTTTAGTTATAAACATATGAATTAAATATGTTATGTGAAGTTGAAAAATTGGTAAATAGGATTTTATGGCTTGGAAATCCTATATAAGGTATATGCAGATTTTTGATGAGGGATTTGATTATTGGTGATGAAATCTTATGAGTATGGCATTTTTGAATGATTAAATGCATTATTTGGTAAAGTGCAAACAATTAAAATAAATTATTTATGAGTTTAAGAAGTGATTAAAATATTATTATAATATTAATAATATTAGATTATGATTTATTAAGTGATTGATAATATTTGGATAAATTTAAAGTCTTTAATATTTATCATTGGTTTCGTTTGATTAATGCTTATACTATTGTCATCATCCTCATGCTTATATTGTGATAAAAGTCATCTGTGGCTTACGTGCATAGATGGACTTGGTATGATTATGACCAGGAATTATTCGGTATAATCATGACCGTAATGTTACAAATGATGTGATAAAAGTCCTCATTGGCCCGTAGTGCATTGATGGACAGTTTTCGGTATGATCATGACCGTGGGTTCTCTTTGGCCAAGGATGCAAAAAGGAATTTTTTTATGGCATGATCATGACCGTTGATGACAACACGATTATCCTTGGCCCGTGGTGCATGGATAATTCATGGTCGTGATACGAATGAATATCCTTGGCCTGTAATACATGGATGATTCGATGATTTGGTTTATTTATTAAGCTGAGTCTCAGCGATAATGTTGATGAAAAACTTTTAATTCGTAGAAGATAGTAGATATCATGCTCTACTTTACTCTTCTAAAATACAGTTGCATGTCTTTGGCCTGGAGTGGAAAGATGAACTGTTAATGAATATCTTTGGCCCGTAGTGGAAGGATGAATTTATTAGTATGATTATGGACAAGAATTGTGATTTGGTATAACCATGGTCTTTGATGTTTCAGGTAAAGACAGGTGATGAAAATTATCTTAAATCACAGGTGCGAAGAGGAATTTAGAACCACAATTATGATTATGAGTTATTCACCTGATTGTGGACAGGAATTGTTGATTGATGTTACAGGGATAAAATATTGTTGGTGGATTTTTAACGTGGAGAAGATAATAGACTTTATGGTCTATTTGACTCTTCTAATGGATTGCTCGTTCCTCTGCAATTATGGTTGAAAAGTTTTATCATCTACCATATGTTCTAAATCTCTGATTTATCACTGACAAAGGCTATTGATAATTTAATTATCTTTAGTCATGATATTCTTTACTAGACTAGTTGTGCTCACCCTTTTGGTTCAAAATTCCTTTCAGGTATTAAGAGTGTAGCTGTGTCGACCGGGGATAATAGGGGATTAGAACAGTGGCCTATAGCTATTAAGGTTTCCCCTAAAACAGTACATAAATAATTTTATTGAGAATTATAGATAAGTGTGTCGTATTTTATACATCATTTTTAACCGTTGATTTTGGTGAACCAAATAGGGTGAGGTGAACTCAACTTTGGAAGGGCATTTTTGCCACTATCATACAAGATGTCTAATGACAGATGACTTCGTTTTATCATAAGACAGGGTTGTGCACATCCACTTGTTGAGTATATCTACGAGCACTACCTATATAATCTTGGAGTTTGCTTGAAATATAATTCTAAATTGGAGACAATGGAGATAATTATATATCAAGAAAAGACTCACCATTGGAGAGAAGATGATAACAATCTTCTTGTTTTGTTTGGGGACTATTGGGTCAACCAAGGATAATTCTATGGACATATGATATCTATCACAACATTGATGCATGGCCTCCCATGTACGAAGGTTTCCTTGAGTATTTTCCAAACATTTTAATTTCTAAAATAGTTATTGACTGTACCTTTATGTAAGGTACCATTGTAAGGTCTTGTGGTCAAGGCACCACGAGAGTTATATATATTTATATTAAAACTCACAGTTTAATTGTGGTCATTTTCTGCATGACAGTTGTATAAATGGAGTTATCAGTAGTGTATTTTTTGGAGACTCAAGATGGGTGATGTATACCTTGTGAGACCCCAAAATTTATGAATAAAGATTTAATTTTCTCGAAATAATTTTTTTTTATATTATGGTGTTGATTTGATGTAATGTTATAGTTGTGGGTAATATTTACAAATTTTGCAAAGTAAGCAAGTGGTTGTATAATATTCGATTGGTCGGGGAATATTCTTTATCAGGGAATATCCGTACGACGGTACAATCATTGGTGGACCCTACAACAGAATTATTGTCGGATAGAGAAAATGACAAAAATACTTTATGAAAATAACGGCGGAAGTTTTACCGTTAACTGTTGAAACACCCGGTGTTAAAAGTCTGATGTCTGCGTGGTTGCACAATAGCACTTTACGGTATTGATTATTGATGCTTACATGAGAAGTCACTCGGTTATACTCAATTATTGCTATAGTAATTCTTTGCATCATATCTCTCATATTATTGATTCAATTATTGTTCTGATATCATCTGCATAATATGATATATTGTTCAATCGAATTATTCGGGACACTTTTCGTGTCGGAGTACTATTCATGAGTTACTATTCATGAGTTACTATTCATGAGTTACTATTCACGAGTTACTATTCATCCAATTACTATTCACTCTAGTATTGTGCATTCGGGTATTTGGGTACAATATTATTCCATGAGGAGATGTGCTAATTTTTCAGACCGTTGGTTGAAGATATAATAGTAAATCAATATGGACCATTTGGTGGAAGATATAATAGTAAATCAATATGGATCATTTGGTTTAAAGTTTTAATAGTAAATCGGTATGGACCGTTGTTTTAAGTTTTAATTGTAAACCAACTGGATAAATAGTTTTAAAGTAAATCAATCTGACCGTTCATAAGTTAGTTCTTATATGCGATCCATTCTTCTATAAATAGAAGCTCATTCCTTCATTATTTCTTTTGAATTCTTTGAAACTCTAGAGAGAGAATTATAAGAGAACCTATAGAAAAGTAATTCGCTACTTCCCTACTCTTATATTCGGTTTCTTTTTACGGTAAGGGTATTATTTCTTTTGTATTCATGAAGAGAACTTACATTATTCCATTATTTATTATTACATTGGAATAACATGTATCTGTGAGCTACCCTATACATGGTGACATTCTTCTAATATTCCGTTCTTTATTATTACATCGGAATATCATGTATGCATGCGTTCTGTGGGACACGGGTTCCATTATTTATTATTAGCCGGAATATCACATGCATGCGTTCTGTGGGATCCGGTTCCATTGTTTATTATTCTCGAGAATATCATGTACGTACATTTACGCCGGACACGGTTCCATTATTTATTATTACTAAGAATGTCACACCTGCATGCGTTTACGCCTGGGACTGGTTCCATCCTTTATTATTTTGTTGGAATAACCTGCCTGTGCGGTCTATTGCATGCATGGTAATTTCTTTTGTTATTCCATTCTTTATTAAACTCAGTTGATTAAAACTTTGACTTCTATACTCATGAAATTAGTGGATTATCTTTGATATTTGCGCTTCATCCAGTATCTTTTCATGGAAATATTCTTCTGAGCATTCCTGAATTTTACTCTACAAAGCAGTGTCATGTTGACAATTTGAACGTTATCAGTTCCTGGATAAATTAATTCTTGAACTTGTTTTATTGAATTCTTATATCGTTGTCATCATCCTCATGTTTATATTTTGTTGAAAGTCATCTGTGGCCTGTAGTGTATAGATGGACTTGGTATGATTATGACTAGGGGTTATTCGGTGTAATCATGACCGTAATGTTACAAATGATGTGGAAAAAGTCCTCATTGGCCCGTAGTGCATTGATGGGCGGTTTTTGGTATGATTATGGCTATGGATTCTCTTTGGTAGTAGTGCAAAAGATGAATTGTTTTATGGCATGATCGGGATCGTTGATGAAAACATGATTATCTTAAGTCAGTAGTGCATGGATAATTTGTGGTCGTGATACTTAAAGAATATCCTTGGCCGTAGTGCAGGGGTGATTCGATGATGTGGATTATTTATTAAGCTGAGTCCCAGCGATAAAAGTGATGAAAAACCTTTTAAATCATAGAAGATAATAGATTTTATTCCCTACTTGACTCTTCTAATGGATTGCTTGTTCCACTGCAGTTAAGCTTGATAGTTATTATATTTTATCAGTTTAACACTGTTGGAGGCTAACGATAAATTATTCTGCATTATCTTAGTCATAATATTTCTTACTGAGCTAGTTGAGCTCACCCTTTCTTTTACTGTTCTCTTCAGGAAATGAGAACGTAGCTGGGACTAGTCGGGGATCAGAGTGATGGTCCTAGATGGTTCATTAGTAGTCCTCACTATTCTGTGAAATAGTGTGATAACAATTGTAACGAGGACTCCTTTTGAGTTTGTATAATCTCTAGTAGACAATATTTGTATTCAAACTCACAGTTTATGTTTTGTCGTATTATACACGACAGTTGTATTATTAAGTTATATTTAAATTTTGTACCATGTATCTGGCGACTCAAGTTGGGTGATGTATACCTAATTTTGGGGGCGTCACATACCTATTTTGGGGGCATCACATTTGGTATCAGAGCTTAGGGATATGGTCGCTGACGGAGATATGAGTCTAGAACTAGGAGGGGAGAGACGAGTAATATACTTCGCTAGTGTGTGACTTACTTAAGCCAAAAATTTTACTTGATAAGTTGACAATTTGTGATATGTCAATTAACCTTTGTTTTGAAGCTATATTCTACGATGATATCTGAAATACAGGAGATGAGCAATGAAAAAAATCATGATACAGAGGATATAACCAGGAAGGTACAATCCGAAAAGAAAGCAAGGTATTCTCATCTCTTCGAATACCAGGTACGTACGTAAATTTTGAGGGTAAAATTTCATAAGGAGGGGAGATTGTAAGACCCCGAATTTTATGAAATGAAAGTATTCAATTTTCTTATAATTATTATTTTATTTCGTAAATAGTTAAATTGATAAAAGGTTAAAGTTAAGGGTGATATGTGAATATTTTTTTTTGCAAAGTAAGCAAGTTGTTATAAAATATTCGTTTGGTCGGAAAATATTCTTTTTGTCGGGGAATATCCGATGACGACACAATCATTAGTGGACCCCAGCGGAAGTATTGTCGTAGTTAGAAAATGATGTAATTATCTTTTTATAAAAATAACGGCGAAAGTGTTACCGTTAAAAGCTGTTGAACTACCCGGTAGTAAAAAAATGCGATGTCTGGCATTGGTTGCGTAGTAGCACTGCAGTATTGATTATTGATGCTTACGTAAGAAGTCACTCGGTTATACTCAATTATTACTACGATAATTGATGCATCATATCTCTTATATTATTGATTCAATTATTGTCACGGTATCATCTGTATAATATGTTATATTATTAAATCAATAATTGAGACGACAAAGTTATTCATATTATTATTTGCAATATTGACAATGTCTAGAAGTTCTGTCAAGGAGAGATTTGGTCACCTAATTGCGCGTCAATAAGGAGAAATCCTTATCGGAAAGTCCCCTCTTTCCTGGGAATGATCTGGTTGTTAAATATTGTGAGTTATAATATTAATGATGAATAAGTACGTGTTGATTAAAGATGAAATTGATATTTCCATTATGTTGGAATTATTAGTGTTAGTGAAAATCGACATTTATTTCGATAGTAATTGATGTCTGGAAGTTAGATTGACCAATCGGGTAATTAATCAGATAAATGAGCAATTAATTGCTATTAATTCTAATTCACATTCTTATAACTTATGTGTTCACATGTGTGTATTATTGATTCACATTATTTATTATTAGGGGAATTGGTGCAAGATTGATAATACTTGCATGACTAAATTAAAAATGGAGGTATAGATGAAGGTACTATACTGTAATTTGTTTTTTCACATGATTATACTATTAAGTCACATGAATGAACAATTGATTCACATGATTTACTATTAGGGGAGGTGGTGCAAGATTGATAATACTTGCAGGACTAAATTTAAAATGAAGAAAAAGATGAAGGTATTATACTGTAATATTTCGAGCCCCAAAGTGTGCAATTATTAAAACTATATTTTCTTATTAATAGAAGCTCATTCTTCCTTCATTTCTCACCAATTCACTAAGTCTCACAAGAGCAATTATTATAGAGAGAAATTATAGAGAGAAAGAAGAAGAGAAGTCTGCTACCTTACTATTCCAGTATCCAATTTTCTTCTAAGGTAAGGGGTATTATTTCTTTCGTATTCATGAAGAGAGTTATTTTCTTTCAAAGGGTTGTTATTCCATTATTTATTATTTTGTTGGAATAAACTGTAAGACCCCAACTTATTATTAATGAAATTAAATTTTCTCTATTTATTATTTTGTAATAGTAAGGGTTGATTTGATTAATGTGGTTAGTTATGGGTAAAATGCGCAAATATTTTAAATAAGCAAGTGGTTATAAAATATTCATTTTTATCGGAGAATATTCGTTTTGGTCGTGGAATATTCTTACTATCGGGGGAATAATCGCATGACGGCGCGACTTTGTGTGGGCCCCATAATGTAAAGCGATTGGATGAAAAAAGCGACAAGTATAAGTTGTTTATAAATATGGCGTAGTTATTCTCAAGTATTATCTTGTTGGAATACTCGATGGTTAAAAACACGATGTATGGCGTTGTTGCGATAGCACACAGATATTGCACCAATTATTGATTCTTACGTAAGAAGGCACTACTCAATAATTATTACTGATAATATCTTATTCAGTATTTTATTTTATTGATTCAATAATTGATGCGTTGATATTTTATATTCTTTGTTATTTCAATAATTGTCACTACGGTATTTTCCATTATCGAGACAATAATTCATATTATCTCGAATAATATTATTAGATAACATTATTGGCAATGTCTAGAAAGTTACATCTAAGGAGAGGTTTGGTCACCTAATTGCGCGCCAAGAAGGAGAAATCCTTATCGAAAGCCCCTCTTCCAGGAGGCTATGCAGTTGTCGGGTATTGTGATTCTCTAATATTATTTGTGAATAATTAATTATTGATTTATATGATGAGGAAAATATTCATTTTATATGCATATAGATGGAGAAATTTTTTAAAGTTACAATTGTTGAAAATTGATATTTTATCTTTTCTGATAAAATAATATTTTATTATATTATTATAATATAATAATGATGATATTTTTACAATGAATGTGGGATATATGAGTATATGAGGAGGAAGAATATTTTTGTTGCAATAAATGTTAAAAACATGTTAAACATGTCGGTGGACCCCATTTCTTGACTGAAATTTGATTATAGCTTGTAAAATCGCCCATTTGTGGATTTCGGTCAATTTCTGTTTGGAATTTGGAAAAACTTTCTTCTGTAAAGTTGTAGATAATGGAATTTCCTATGGAAAAGACATAATGTTCGAATTTTTCTGATAAAATGGCTATTTATTATGAATTATTGAAGCTCCGAAGTTCTAAAATAATTGATTTTTGGAAGTTTTAATTATTTTTAAAATGAAAAACGTTTTTGGTCATTATTGTGGGTCTTGCATGTGATGTAAATGGCTGAATTCCGATCTAAGAAAGTGGGCATAACAAATTTGATTATATATATTAATATTATATTAAATTTTCTGCTTTGGTGTTCTAAGCATTTTCCTATAAATAGGGTGCTTAGGTTAGAATTGAAAATCACACCAGAAACTACAGTTTTTCTCTCTTTCTCTCTCGATATATTGAGCATATTCTTGTGAGTATTTTGATACTTTGAGTGTTGTAATATGTCTGCAAGTTCCCTTCAAAGACCTATATTTTACTATTATTAAATGTACAGTACTATTCTTTCGAGGTAAGGGATATTTTTTTTTAAATGATATTATTTCTTTCAATATCATTATACTGGAGTATTGGTAAGATTTTTCTTGTAAAATTCTTGTCTTTTAGTGTCAGGGTTACTATTCACGTATACGGCACTATTCACGAATACGACACTATTCACAGAAAAATTAAATTTTTATTTTTTTTGTCCAAAATATCTATTATGGATGCTAGCTTTGATTGTATCCATGTTTTGATCATTCTTGAATTTTATTCCACTATGATTATTTATGAGGTATTTTTGGACATGGATAAACCGAAATACAAATCCTTAATATTTGTTATTTTGTTTCACTGGATTCGCTTCCTTTAAAATATTTTTCATCATCCTCAGTCCTAAATGATGATATTACTGAATATCTTTGGCCTGGAGTGCAAAGATGAATGATTTCTAATGAATATCTTTGGCCCGTAGTGCAAAGATGAACATGTGTTTAGATGAACATGACCAACTGATGAATATCTTTGGCCTGTAGTGCAAAGATGAATATTTGATTCCAGATATATATATTGATTGATGTTACAGGGATAAAATATCGACGATAAACTTTTAAATTCATATATAGAAGATAATAGATTTCATTCTCTACTTAACTCTTCTAATGAATTATTATTTCCGCTGCGAATATTGATCTGAAACTTGTTGTCTATTATATTCTATTAGATTTTCCCCTGTTGAAGACTAACGATAATTTGTTCTATATTATCTTAGTCATAATGTTCTTTACTGGGCTAGTTGAGCTCACCCTTTTCCTTTTTATTCCATTTTTTCTTCTCAGGAGGCTAGAATGTAGCGACTACTAGTCAAGGTGTGGAATGATGGTTCTAGAAGTTGTTTTAGTAGTCCTCACTATTTTGTAAAATAGTGTATCAATAATTGTAATGAGGACTTCTTTGAGTGTGGATATTGTCTAGATGACAATATATGTATTTTAAACTCACAGTTTTTATGTTGTATTAATAAAGTTGTAGTTGTTTACGTACCATGTATTTTGACAACTCGGAATGGGTGTTGTATACCTATTTTGGGGGGTGTCCGCGGTTGGTATCGAGCTTAGGGATATGATCTCTGGCGGAGATCGGGGAATAGAA
Source organism: Panax ginseng (assembly GCA_020205605.1). NCBI lineage: Eukaryota > Viridiplantae > Streptophyta > Magnoliopsida > Apiales > Araliaceae > Panax > Panax ginseng. The sequence continues at coordinate 34,256,224 of CM035127.1, read as the reverse complement.
CTAGGAGGGGAGAGACGAGTAAATCCTTCGCTAGTGTGTCCTACCTAAGCTTATCTGTTGGTCGGTCATAATATAGGGGTATTATGTGATTTGTTAATTTGTTTAATTAACCCTTATTTTATGGCTGTATTTAAGAATGGCAACTGAGAATGTTAACAGTGGAGTAAATGAAACCGTGGAGACGCCTGTACTCACCAACGAGGAGAACGTGCAACAAGCTGACAATGTTCCTCCTTTGTACAACACCACTGAGCAGATGATGAACGATGGGATGTTTAGAAGCTTGTTGCAGTTCATACAAAATCAGACGAGGGAGACTCGTGTTCAAAATATAGGAGGAAATGATAGCAATTCAAGGTTTGTCACAGCCAAGCAGTTCAAGGAGTTGGGACCACCAGAATTCTAGGGAAAGTCGGATCCGATTAAGGCGAAGACGTGGGTCAAATAAATTACCAAGATATTCAATGTCTTGGGATGCACGGAGGAACAAAAGGTTCCATTCGCCACCTTTATGTTCCATAATGAGGCAGATTACTGGTGGGAATCTGTGAAGCGTACCCATCCAGCTGCACTTAGCATGTCTTGAGAAACATTTCAGAAACTGTTAAATGACAAGTACTTTTCTGAAAGTATTCGTCATATGAAGGATGTAGAGTTTATTAGACTGGAGCAGAATAACATGACGGTGTCCCAGTACGAGGCGAAGTTTGCAGAGTTGTCCAGGTTTGCACCTCATTTGGTGGAGAATGAGGAACGTATGACGCGGATGTTTCTGAGAGGTTTGAAACCCGACATACGTCAATATCTCATTTCACATAAATTTTCTCTCTATTCAGATGTTGTTAACATGGCTCAATTGTAAGACCCCAAATTATTAACAAATGAAATTTAATTCCTCTATTTATTATTTTAAAATAGTAAGGGTTGATTTGATTAATGTGGTTAGTTATGGGTAAAATATGAAAATATTTTAAATAAGCAAGTGGTTATAAAATATTCATTTTTATCGAAGAATATTTGTTTGGTCGTGGAATATTCTTCTTTGTCGGGGAATATTAAAAATACAGTTACGACCTTAATATTAGGGCCCCATAACGGAAAGCGATTGGATGAAAAAATGACTAGTATAAGTTATTTATAAATAACGGCGTAGTTATTACCGAAAATCTTGTTGAAGTATTAGGATTGGTTTAAACAACAAGAAGATATTATTTGCCAAGTAGCCCTCTCTTTCCACAGAGCTACTAGTTGCCGATGATTGTGATTCTATAATATTATTTGTGAATAATTAATTATTGATTTATATGATAAAGAAAATATTAATTTTGTGTGGATATCGATGGAGAAAATTTTTAATGTGACAATTGTTGAAAATTAATATTTTATCTTTTTTTGATAAAATAATTCATTTAAATATATTATTATATTTTAATAATATAATAATGGGGATAGTTTTTACAATGAATGTGGGATATATGAGTATATGAGGAGGAAGAGTATTTTTATTGCAAAAGTTGTTTAAAACATGTTAAACATGTCTGTGGGCCCATTTCTTGACTGAAATTTGATTATAGCCTATAGAATCGTCCGTTTGTAGATTTCGGTCAATTTCTGTTTGGAATTTGGAAAAACTTTCTTCTGTAAAGTTGTAGATAATGGAATTTCCTATGACAAAAACATAAGGTTCAAATTTTTCTGACAAAAGGGCTATTTATTATGAATTATTGAAGTTCCGAAGTTCTGAAATAATTATTTTTTGGAAGTTTTAATTATTATTTTTTAAGAAAAACGTTTTTCACATTTTTGGGCCTCATTAAACATGTGTTAAGTTCTTTGAATTGATTCTTGGTGTACATAGGAAATTTATATAAATATATTATTATTTTATTAAATTTTACGCTTTGGTGTTCTAAGCATTTTCCTATAAATAGGTGCTTAGGTTAGAATTAAAATCACACCGAAACTAAAGTTTTCTCTCTCTCTCTCTATATTATCGAGTGTATTCTGTTGTTATTGACTTTCTGACGTATTTCTGAAGAACTTCCCGACCACCCCAAGAACGTGAAGTTGAATTCTTTATTGATCTTGAACACAGTATAAAGCCCATTTCTAAAACCCCATATCGAATGGCTCCTATTGAACTTCAGGAGTTAAAGGTCCAACTACTGGAGAGTTGTTGGACATCGGTTTCATTAAATCCCTAGTACATCTCCTTGGGGTGCTCTGTTTTATTCAGAAGAAGAAAGAGGCGGGAGTATGCGACTTTATATCGACTAACGGAATTAAACCATGTCACTATCAAGAATAGGTATCCGCTACCTTGTATTGATGACCTGTTTGACCAGTTACAAGGGGCACAATTCTTTTCAAAAATCGATCTTCATTCTGGATATCATCAGCTGAAGGTTAAAACTGAGGATATTCCGAAGCCTGCCTTCAAAACTCGGTATGAGCATTATGAATTTCTAGTCATGTCTTTTGGATTGACTAATGCTCCTGCGGCTTTCATGGATATGATGAACCGAGTATTCAAGGATTATTTGGATCAATTCGTTGTTGTCTTTATTGATGACATCCTCATATATTCCAAAAGTCGTGAAGATCATGAGCACCATTTGAAGTTGGTACTCCAAAGGCTTTGTAAAAACAAGTTATATGCCAAGTTGAAGAAATGCGAGTTCTGGCTTGAGGAAGTAGCATTCCTTGGGCACGTGGTGTCAAAACATGGAGTATCTGTTAACCCGACAAAGATTGAAGCAATACAAAGTTGGGAGCAACCAAAGGCGGTGATCAAGTCACGTAGCGATTAAGGCTTATTTGGTTATTATCGGAGATTCGTGGAAGGGTTTTCTCGAATCGCTACCCCATTAACTCAGCTGACTCGGAAGGATACAAAATTCGTATGGAGCGAGGAATGTGAGAAGAGTTTCCAAGAGCTTAAGAGGAGACTCATTTCGGCACCGGTTTTGACAATACCATCTGGTTCGGATGGATTTGTTATCTACAGCGATGCTTCAGGCAAAGGGTTAGGATGTGTTCTCATGCAACATGGGAAAGTCATAGCCTATTCCTCGCGACAACTTAAAGAATATGAGAGGAATTATCCTACTCATGATCTAGAGTTGGTAGCAGTCGTTTTCGCGCTAAAGATCGGGAGGCACTATCTATATGGGGAAAAAGTGGAGATATATTCAGACCATAAAAGCCTCAAATATTTCTTCACCCAAAAAGAACTCAACATGCGACAACAATGTTGGCTCGAGCTGTTGAAAGACTACGACCATACCATTCAATACCATATTGGAAAAGCGAACGTGGTAGCCGACGCATTGAGTAGAAGATCATATGCGGGAACGAGTGCGATGTTGTCAACCCAAAGGCCCATTTTGTGTGATTTACAAAAGATGAAGATAGAATTCAAGACTTCGGGGACCCATGCAATGATGTCAAGTATACGTATAAAACCAACTTTAATCGAAAAAGTTAAAGTTGTTCAAGTCACAGACCCGGAGCTGATGCGTATGAAGAAGAAAGCAAAAGAAGGTGTTATTCCAGAGGCAAGAATCGATGAAGAAGGAATACTTTGAGTCTACTCCAGACTTTGTGTTCCTAACGATTCTGATTTGAAGTACAAGATCATGATGGAGGCACACAATACACCATTTGCAATCCATCATTGAAGTACCAAAATATATAGTGATCTTCGACATACATTTTGGTGGAACAATATTAAGAGAGAGATTGCAAAGTTTATCTCGAGGTGTTTAACTTGTCAACGTGTAAAGGCGGATCATCAAGTGCCTAAGGGTCCATTGTAACCACTTGAGATTCCGAAATGGAAGTGGGAACACATTACCATGGATTTCGTTACGGGTCTTCCCACGGTTTCTCAAGGCATAAATGTTATTTGGGTTATTGTTGATAGATTAACCAAGTCTATACATTTCTTGCCGATACGGGAGACTTATTCCCTTGAACGTCTTGCTAGTATGTACGTGAATGAGATTGTGAGGTTGCATGGCATGCCAGTATCCATAGTTTCGGATCGTGACCCAAGATTCACTTCAAGATTTTGGGTTAGCCTGCAAAAAGCTATGGGCACGGATTTACGATTTAGTTCAGCATACCATCCTCAAACGGACGGACAATCAGAGAGGACTATTCAAAATCTTGAAGATCTATTAAGACTTTGTCCTAGATTTCAAAGGGAGTTGGGATAAGTACCTACCATTGGTGGAATTCTCCTACAACAACAGTTATCAGGCAAGTATAGGTGTGGCTCCATTTGAAGCATTGTATGAACAAAAGTGTTGCTCTCTAGTATGTTGGGATGAGGTGGGAGAAGCAACGTTGTTGGGACCCGAGTTTGTGACCCCCCCAAAATTGTCTGTGGCTCCATTTGAAGCATTGTATGAACGAAAGTGTCATTGTTGAACCTTCTCTTCTTGAAATGTCCATTCTTATTGTTTTGGCCATGATTACTACCAAAGTGGTTACCATTTCAGACATGTTGATTCCCTCTATGCTTATTATCACCACTTTGTTGACTGTTATCACCGGTATTATCATTTTGCCGGCTGCTCTCTTTTGGTTTGGTTGACTCATTATCGCGCTCCAAAAACTGAGCCCTATTAACAACATCTGAATACAAACACAGTTTATGAGAGATAAGATATTGACGTATCTCAGGTTTCAAACCTCTTAGAAATATTTGCGTCGTTTTCTCCTCATTATCAACCAAATGGGACGCAAATCAGGACAACTCGGCAAACTTAGCTTCGTACTGTGACACGATCATGTTGTTTTGCTCCAACTTGATAAATTCCACCTCCTTCATGTGACGAATGCTTTCGGGAAAGTACTTTTCATTGAACAGCTCTCAGAACTTCTCCCAAGACATCTTGAGTGCGTCAGGCTGGGTAAGTTTTACAGATTCCCACCAGTAATCTGCCTCTTCACGTAACATGAAGGTGGCGAAAGGAACCTTTTGCTCCTCGGAGCATCCCAAGAAATCAAATATCTTGGTGATCTGCTTTATCCATGCTTCCGCCTTAAGTGGTTCTGGTTTTCCCAAAAACTTCGGTGGTCCCAGCTCCTTGAATTGCTTAGCGGTGACCAACCATGGGTTGCCATTGTTTCCTCCTGCATTATGAACAGGAGCCGCCTTCGCCTGATGTTGCATGAATTCTAAAAAGTTCTTAAGCGTCACTCGTCGTTCATCAATTAATCGGTGTTGTTGTTTATGGGAGGATTATCGCCATCCTGTTGCATATTGTCCTGATTATTGATCTGTGGAGACTCAACAGTCTCATGTGCTCCATTGCTTATCTCAACATTTTTAGATGCCATTTTTAAATACTGCCACAAAACAAAGGTTAATTAACATATCACATATTATCTCTATACTCTGACCGACCAATTAAATACCAAATAAACTTAGGTAGGTCATACTAGTGAAGGAATTCCCCGTCTCTCCCCTCCTAGTTCTATTCTCACATCCTAGCCAGGGATCATATCCCTAAGCTTTGATACCAACTGTGACGCCCCCAAAATTAGGTATACATCACCAATCTTGAGTCGCCAAATACATGGTACAGAATTCAAATACAACTTAATACTACAACTGTCGTGTACAATACGATAAAACATAAACTGTGAGTTTGAATACAAATATTGTCTACTAGAGAGTATACAAACTCAAAAGGAGTCCTCATTACAATTATTATCACACTATTTCACAGAATAGTGAGGACTACTAATGCACAATCTAGGACCATCACTCTGTTCCCCAACTCTGCTCCAAATTTATATTCTCATTTCACGAGAGAATAAACGGTGAAAGAAAGGGTGAGCTCAACTAGCCCAGTAAGAAATATTATAACTAAGATAATGCAGAATAAATTATCATTAGCCTTAAACAGTGTTAAACTGATACAATACAACCAACGTCAAGTTTAACTGCAGCGGAATAAGCAATCCATTAAAAGAGTCAAGTAGAGAATAAAATCTACTATCTTTTATGATTTAAAAGGTTTTTCATCACTTTTATCGCTGGAACCAAGCTTAATAAATAATCCACATCATCGAATCACCCCTACACTACGGCCAAGGATATTCTTTAGTATCACGTCCACGAATTATCCATGCACTACGGCTAAAGATAATCATGTTTTCATCAACGGTCCTGATCATGTCATAAAATAATTCATCTTTGCACTACGGCCAAAGAGAATCAATAGCCATAATCATACCAAAAACTGTCCATCAATGCACTATGGGCCAATGAGGACTTTTTCCACATCATTTGTAACATTACAGTCATGATTACACCGAATAATCCCTGGTCATAATCATACAAGGTCCATCTATGCACCATGTGCCACGAGATGACTTTCAAAAAAATATAAACATGAGGATGATGACAATGATATAAGAATTCAATAAAACAAGTTCAAGAATTAATTTATCCAGGAACTAATAATGTCCAAATTGTCAACATGATACTGCTTTGTAGAGTAAAATTCAAGAATGCTCAGAAGAATATTTCCATGAAAAGATACTAGATGAAGCGCAAATATCAAGGATATTCCACTAATTTCATGGAGTATAGAAGTCAAAACTTTAACCAACTGAGTATAATAAAGAATGGAATAACAAAAGAAATCACCATGCATACAAAGATTGCTTGCAGAAAAGTTATTCCAATAGCAAACTAAATAACGGAACTGGTCAAAGTAAATTGCACCAAGCAGGATGTTCCAATGAATAATAAAGAATGGAATGGAAAATGTAAATCACCATTCATGCGGTACCATGATGGCGAGTTATTCAACAAGAATACTAATAATGACGGAATCAGTCCCGTAAACAGAAAGCGTCTGACGAGGATATTTCAACAGAATAATAATAAAAAGCGGAACCAGTCCGAAGCGTAAAATGCATGCAGACAGGATATTCCAATGTAATAATAGAAGAATGTCACCAAGTATAGGGTAGCCCGCGTATATAGGTTATTCCAATGAGAATAATAAAGAATGGAATAACATAAGTTCTCTTCATGAATACAAAAGAATAACATCCCTTACGAGTACAACAAATAATATTCCCTACCTTAAGAAGAAGAGGATTTGGATACATAGGTAGTGAAGTAATGAATACTTTCTTCTTTCTCTCTATAGTTTATCTCTAGAGTTTCAAAGTGAATTCGTAAGAAAATAATGAAGGAATGAGCTTCTATTTATAGAAAAATAGACGCATAGTAACTAACTCATGAACGGTCAAGATTGATTTACTTTAATCTGATGGTCCATATTTAAAGTAAAATCTTTTAAATAAAATATAATATATTCTATTTATAATCTAATAAAATGAATAACTTTATAAAAGATTTTACTATGCAAACACTATGCAAACACTATGCATAATAAAATATAATATATTCAAATTATTGTCTAATAAAACAAATAACTTTATAAAAGTATTTTGTTTTATATAAAAAGATTTTACTATGCAAAACACTATGCAAACACTATGCAACACTATGCATAATAAAATATAATATATTATATTTATAGAATAATTTTATAAAAGTATTCTACATTTTTTATATAAAAGATTTTCAGTATTATTACATTAATAATACCAACAAAAGCGAAAGTGACTTATCACGTAAGCATCAATAATTAATACCGTGTGCTACTATGCAACCATGCGTATTACTGTACTTTTAACACCGGGTGTTTCAACAGTTAACGGTAAAACTTCCGCCGTTATTTTCATAAAATATTTTTGTCGTTTTCTCAATCCAACAATAATTCTGTTGTGGGATCCACCAAATGATTATCAGTAAAGACGGATATTCTCCAAACAAAAAGAATATTCCCCGACCAATCGAATATTATTCAACAACTTGCATACTTTTCAAAATTTATAAATACTACCCACAACTATAACACACACCATAATATTAAAAAATTATTTCGAGAAAATTAAATATTTATTCATAAAATTTGGGGTCTCACAATCTCCCCTCCTTATGGAATTTCGCCCTCGAAATTTATTTACGTACCTGGTATGTCGAACAGGTGAGGATACCTTGACTTCACTTCAAATTCTAACTCTTGAGGTATAACCTTTGAGTGTTGAATACGATCCTTCTTATCCAAGATTTTAACATGTATCTCCTCATACGTGGTTCAGGTCGTCCACATATTTACGTAACATCGATACGAAAAAAAAAATGTTCTGAACATGCAACATACTTGGCGGTAAAACGAGTCTATAGGCCACAGTTCCAACTTCATCGAGGATTTCAAATGGGCCAATTAAATCGAGGGTTGAGATTTCCTCTCTTCGTCGAATCTTGCTCCTAGAATAATACCCTCTTGAACCTTCTTCTTCACATTCATCAGCTCCGGGTGTGTAGCTTGAACGGCTTTAACTTTATTGATTAAAGTCAATTCTACTCGTATATTCGTTATCATCACGTGGGTTCGTATATTCGCACTTGTAACCGCATACGATCTTCTACTGAACGCGTTAGCTACCATGTCACCATCAAGAATAGGTATCCGCTACCTCGTATTGATGACCTGTTTGACCAGTTACAAGGAGTACAATTCTTTTCAAAAATCAATCTTCGTTCTGGATAACATCAGCTGAAGATTAGAACTGAGGATATTACAAAGACTACCTTTAGAACTCGGTACGGGCATTATGAATTCTTAGTCATGTCTTTTGGATTGACTAATGCTCTTGCGGCTTTCATGGATATGATGAACCGAGTATTCAAGGAATATTTGGATTAGTTCGTTGTTGTCTTTATTGATGACATCCTCATATATTCCAAAAGTCGTGAAGATCATGAGCACCATTTGAAGTTGGTACTCCAAAGGCTTTGTAAAAACAAGTTATATGCCAAGTTGAAGAAATGCGAGTTCTGGCTTGAGGAAGTAGCATTCCTTGGGCACATGGTGTTAAAACATGGAGTATTTGTTGACCCGACGAAGATTGAAGCAATACAAAGTTGGGAACAACCGAAGTCGGTGACTGAAGTACGTAGCTTTCTGGGCTTAACTGGTTATTATCGGAGATTCGTGGAAGGATTTTCTCGAATCGCTACTCCATTAACTCAGCTGACTCAAAAAGATATCAAATTCGTATGGAGCGAGGAATGCAAGAAGAGTTTCCAAGAGCTTAAGAGGAGACTCATTTCGACACCTGTTTTGACCATACCATCCGGTTCGATGGATGGATTTGTTATTCTGATGATTGCTTGTGCAAAGGGCTAGGATGTGTTCTCATGCAATGTGGGAAAGTTATAGCATATGCCTCGCGACAACTTAAAGAATATGAGAGGAATTATCCTACTCATGATCTAGAGTTGGCAGCAGTCGTTTTCGCGCTAAAGATCTGGAGGCACTATCTATATGGGGAGAACGTGGAGATATATTCAGACCATAAAAGCCTCAAATATTTCTTCACCCAAAAAGAACTCAACATGCGGCAACGACATTGGCTCGAGCTGTTGAAAGACTACAACCATACCATTCAATACCATCATGGAAAAGTGAACGTGGTAGTCGACGCATTGAGTAGAAGATCATACGCGGGAACAAGTGCGATGTTGTCAACACAAAGGCCCATTTGGTGTGATTTACAAAAGATGAAGATAGAAGTCAAGACTCTGGGGACCCATGAAATAATGTCAAGTATACGTATAGAACCAACTTTAATCAAAAAAGTTAAAGTTGCTCAAGCCACATACCCGGAGCTGATGCGTATGAAGAAGAAAGTGAAAGAAGGTGCTATTCCAGAAGCAAGAATCGATAAAGAAGGAATACTTCGAGTCCACTCCAGACTTTGTGTTCCTAATGATTCTGATTTGAAGTACAAGATCATGATGGAGGCACACAATACACCATTTGCAATCCATCCTAGAAGTACCAAAATGTATCGTGATCTTCGACATACATTTTGGTGGAACAATATGAAGAGAGAGATTGCAAAGTTTATCTCGAGGTGTTTAACTTGTCAACGTGCAAAGGTGGAGCATCAAGTGCCTAAGGGCCCATTGCAACCACTGGAGATTCCGAAATGGAAGTGGGAACACATTACCATGGATTTTGTTACGGGTCTTCCCATGGTTTCTCAAGGCATAAATGCTATTTGGGTTATTGTTGATAGATTAACCAAGTCTGCTCATTTCTTGCCGATACGGGAGACTTATTCCCTTGAACGTCTTGCTCGTATGTATGTAGATGAGATTGTGAGATTTCATGGCATGCCAGTATCCATAGTTTCGGATCGTGACCCAAGATTCACTTCAAGATTTTGGGTTAGCTTACAAAAAGCTATGGGCATGGATTTACGATTCAGTTCGGCATACCATCCTCAAACGGACGGACAATCAGAGAGGACTATTCAAACTCTTGAAGATCTATTAAGACTCTGTGTTCTAGAACTCAAAGGGAGTTGGGATAAGTATTTACCATTGGTGGAATTCTCCTACAACAACAGTTATCTGGCAAGTATAGGTGTGGCTCCATTTGAAGGATTGTATTGACGAAAGTGTCGCTCTCCAATATGTTGGGATGAGGTCGGTGAAGCAACATTGTTGGCACCCGAGTTGGTACGTATGACTACAGAAAAGATCCAAATGATTCGACAATGTATACAAACGGCATAGGATCGACAAAAAAGTTATGCGGATCTTCATCGAAAGGACGTGGAATTTAGTATTGGGGATCATGTATTGTTGCGTGTTGCTCCATGGAAGGGAGTTACAAGATTTGGGAAAAGAGGAAAGCTCAATCCATGATTTATTGGTCCATTTTAGATTCTTGACCGAGTAGGAAATGTGTCCTATAGACTCGCATTACCTCCAAGTATGTCTCGTGGTCATAATGTTTTTCATATATCTGTGTTTCGTAAATATGTAAAAGACCCGAACCACGTCATTGAGTTAGAACCGGATGAGATAGCCGAAGACTTAACGTACGAGGGGGACCTGTCAAGATCTTGGATAGGAAAGAGCATGTCCTACGCACAAAGGTCATACCACAAGTTAAAGTTTTGTTGAGGAACCATGCTATTGAGGAAATGACCTGGGAGTTGGAAACGGAAATGAAAGCTAGGTATCCTCACCTTTGAAAACACGAGTATCGCACGTCAATTTCGAGGACGAAATTTCATAAGGAGGGGAGGTTGTAAGACCCCAACTTATTATTAATGAAATTGAATTTCCACTATTTATTATTTTGAAATAGTAAGGGTTGATTTGATTAATGTGGTTAGTTATGGGTAAAATGCGCAAATATTTTAAATAAGCAAGTGGTTATAAAATATTCATTTTTATCGAAGAATAGTCGTTTGGTCGTGGAATATTCTTATTGTCGGGGAATATTCATACGACGGTATGATTTAATATGTGGGCCCCATTACTGAAAGCGATTGGATGAAGAAAACGACAAGTATAAGTTGTTTATAAATAACTGGCGTAGTTATTACCAGATTAATCTTTGTTGGAATACCCTATTGGTTAAAACACGAGAAATGGCGTTGTTGTTACATAAAAGTAGCACTGCAGTATTGCACCAATTATTGATTCTTACGTAAAAAGCCACTACTCAATAATTGTTACGGTAATTCTTTATTCAATATTTTATTTTATTGATTCAATAATTGATGCGTTGATATTTTATATTCTTGTTGTTTCAATAATTGTCACTACACAGTATTTTCCATTATCGGAGCAATAATTCATATTATCTGAATAATATTATTAGATAACATTCTTGGCAATGTCTAGAAAGTTTTGTATAAGGAGAGGTTTGGTCACCTAATCATTGCGGCCAAGAAGAGAAATCCTTATTGGAAAGCCCCTCTTTCTTGGGAACCGCACCGATTGTCGAGATTGTGATTCTGTAATATTATTTGTGAATAATTAATTATTGATTTATATGATGTGGAAAATATTCATTTTATGTGGATATAGATGGAGAAAATTTTTAAAGTGACAATTGTTGAAAATCGATATTTTATCTTTTCTGATAAAATAATATTTTATTATATTATTATAATATAATAATGATGATATTTTTATAATGAATGTGGGATATATGAGTATATGAGGAGGAAGAGTATTTTTGTTGTAATAAATGTTAAAAACATGTTAAACATGTCGGTGGACCCCATTTCTTGACTGAAATTTGATTATAGCTTGTAAAATCGTTCGTTTGTGGATTTCGGTCAATTTCTATTTGGAATTTGGAAAAACTTTCTTCTGCAAAGTTGTAGATAATGGAATTTCCTATGGGAAAGACATAAGGTTCAAATTTTTCTGACAAAAGGGCTATTTATTATGAATTATTGAAGCTCTGAAGTTCCGAAATAATTGATTTTTGGAAGTTTTAATTATTTTTAATATGAAAAATGTTTTTGGTCATTATTGTGGGTCTTGCATGTGATGTAAATGGCTGAATTCAGATCTAAGAAAGTGGGCGTAAGAAATTTGATTATATATATTAATATTATATTAAATTATCTACTTTAGTGTTCTAAGCATTTTCTTATAAATAGGGTGCTTAGGTTAGAATTGAAAATCACACCAGAAACTAAAGTTTTTCTCTCTTTCTCTCTCGATATATTGAGCGTATTCTTGTGAGTATTTTGATACTTTGAGTGTTTGTAATATTTGCAAGTTCCTTCAAAGACTATATTCAAGATATTCAAATGTAAGTATTATTCCTTCGAGATAAGGGATATTGTTTTTTTAAATGATATTATTTCTTTCAATATCATTATGCCGGAGTATTGGTAAGATTTTTCTTGTAAAATTCTTGTCTTTTAGTGTCAGGGTTACTATTCACGTATACGGCACTATTCACAAAAAATTAATATTTTCATTTTTTGTCTAAAATATCTATTATGGATACTAGCTTTGATTGTATCCATGTTTTGATCATTCTTGAATTTACTCCACTATGATTATTTATGAGGTATTTTTGGACATGGATAAACCGAAACACGAATCCTTAATATTTGTTATTTTGTTTCACTGGATTCGTTTCCTTTAAAATATTTTTCATCATCCTCAGTCCTAAATGATGATATTACTGAATATCTTTGGCCTGAAGTGCAAAGATGAATGATTTTCGATTAATATCTCTTGGCCCGTAGTGCAAAGATGAGCAGTGTTTAGATGAACATGATTAATCGATGAATATCTTTGGCTCTGTAGTGCAAAGATGAATATTTGATTCGGATATATATTGATTTATGTTACATGGATAAAATATCGACGATAAACTTTTAAATTCATATATAGAAGATAGTAGATTTCATTCTCTACTTAACTCTTCTAATGAATTATTATTTCCGCTGCGAATATTGATCTGAAACTTGTTGTCTATTGTATTCTATTAGATTTTTCCCTGTTGAAGACTAACGATAATTTGTTCTATATTATCTTAGTCATAATGTTCTTTATTGGGCTAGTTGAGCTCACCCTTTTCCTTTTTGTTCCATTTTTTCTTCTCAGGAGGCGAGAATGTAGCGACTACTAGTCAGGGTGTGGAATGATGGTTCTAGAAGTTGTTTTAGTAGTCCTCACTATTTTGTAAAATAGTGTATCAATAATTGTAATGAGGACTTATTTGAGTGTGGATATTGTCTAGATGACAATATTTGTATTTTAAACTCACAGTTTTTATGTTGTATTAATAAAGTTGTAGTTGTTTCTTTATCATGTATTTTGACAACTCAGAATGGGTGTTGTATACCTATTTTGGGGGTGTCACATAACCTGTCTGTGCGGTCTATCGCATGCCTGGTGAATTCTTCTGTTATTCCATTCTTTATTATTCTGTTGGAATAACCTGTATGTGCGATCTATCGCATGCCTAGTGAATTCTTTTGTTATTCCATTCTTTATTATTTCGTTGGAATAACACTCTCACGCTGCTCACCGCATACATGGTGAATTCTTTCGTTATTCTATTCTTTATTATTACATTTGGAATAATGCATCTACGTGGATTACTGGCACAATGAGTAAAATCCATTTGTAGTTTCGTAATTTTTCTGACCCTCAAAAATTCTGGAAAAATTGGAAATGATAATTTGTTGATTTTCTAGATTGTGTCCAAAAATAGCAATTTCTGGATGTATAGATTAGGAGTTATGAATTTTATGAGAAAAGACTATTTTAAAAGTAAAACCTTATAACTCCTTGTGGTTAACTCCAAAATTAAAGAAATTTTAATTGGGAGTACATGTATATAACAGGAGTATACCCTGTAAATTTCAAAATATTTGGACAAAAGTACAGTTTATGATAAATGTCTAAAGATTCGGCAGTTTTGACCATATGAAAAATAGTAAACAAATTTTAAAAATTCCGAAAAATATATATGGTTAATATGGGACTATATTCTGCTAAATCCCCGAAAAAAAAACATTTTGGGACTGATTTGTTATTTTTCATGAAAATGGTTTAGTTACGAATATATGAATTAAATATGTTATGTGAAATTGAAAAATTGGTAAATAGAATTTTATGGCTTGGAAATCCTATATAAGGTGTATGCAGATTTTTGATGAGGGATTTGATTATTGGTGATAAAATCTTATGAGTATGGCATTTTTGAATGATTAAATGCATTATTTGGTAAAGTGTAAATAATTAAAATAAATTGTTTATGAGTTTAAGAAGTGATTAAAATATTGTTATAATATTAATAATATTATATTATGAGTTATTAAGTGATTGATAATATTTGGATAAATTTAAAGTCTATAATATTTATCCTTACTTTCGTTTGATTAATGCTTATATTATTGTCATCATCCTCATGCTTATATTGTGATGAAAGTCATCTGTGGCTTACGTGCATAGATGGACTTGGTATGATTATGACCAAGAATTATTCGGTATAATTATGACCGTAATGTTACAAATGATGTGATAAAAGTCTTCATTGGCCCGTAGTGCATTGATGGACAGTTTTCGGTATGATTATGACCATGCATTCTCTTTGGCCAAAGGTGCAAAAAGGAATTGTTTTGTGGCATGATCATGACCATTGATGAAAACACAATTATCCTTGGCCCGTAGTGCATGGATAATTCGTGGTCGTGATACGAATGAATATCTTTGGCCTGTAGTATAGGGATGATTCGATGATTTGGTTTATTTATTAAGCTGAGTCTCAGCGATAAAGTTGATGAAAAACTTTTAATTCGTAGAATATAGTAGATATCATGCTCTACTTTACTCTTCTAAAATACAGTTGCATGTATTTGGCCTGGAGTGGAAAGATGAACTGTTAATGAATATCTTTGGCCCATAGTGGAAAGATGAATTTATTAGTATGATTATGGACAAGAATTGTCATTTGGTATAACCATGGTCTTTGATGTTTCAGGTAAAGGCAGGTGATGAAAATTATCTTCGTCCTGGGTGCGAAGAGGAATTTAGAACCACAATTATGATTATGAGTTATTCACCTGATTGTGGATAGGAATTGTTGACTGATGTTATAGGGATAAAACATTGTTGGTGGATTTTTAACGTGGAGAAGATAATAGACTTTATGGTCTATTTGACTCTTCTAATGGATTGCTCGTTCCGCTGCAACTATGGTTGAAAAGTTTTATCATCTACCATATGTTCTAAATCTCTGATTTATCACTGACGAAGGCTATTGATAATTTAATTATCTTTAGTCATGATATTCTTTATTGGGCTAGTTGTGCTCACCCTTTTACTTCACAATTCCTTTCAGGTATTAAGAGTGTAGCTGTGTCGAGCGGGGGTAACAGCGGATTAGAACGGTGGTCTATAGCTGTTGAGGTTTCCTTTAAAACAGTACGAAAATAATTTTATTGAGAATTATAGATAAGTGTGTCGTATTTTATACGTCATTTTTAACCGTTGATTTTGGTGAACCAAATAGGGTGAGAGTGAACCCAACTTTGAAGAAGGCGTTTTGCCACTATCATACAAGATGTCTAATGACAGACGACTTCGTGTTATTATAAGACAGGGTTGTGCACATCCACTTGTTGAGTATATCTACGAGCACTACCTATATAATCTTAGAGTTTGCTTGAAATATAATTCTAAATTAGAGATAATGGAGATAATTATATGTCAAGAGAAGACTCACCATTGGAGAGAAGATGATTGCAATCTTCTTGTTTTTCTTTGGGGATTATTGGATCAACCAAGGATAACTCTGTGGACATATGATATCTATCATAACCTTAACGCATGGCCTCCCATGTATAAAGGTTTCCTTGAGTATTTTCCAAAGATTTTAATTTCTAAAACAGTTATTGACTGTACCTTTATGTAAGGTACCATTGTAAGGTCTTGTGGTCAAGGCACCACGAGAGTTATATATATTTATATTAAAACTCATAGTTTAACTGTGGTCGTTTTCTGCATGACATTTGTATAAATGGAGTTGTCAGTAGTTTATTTTTTGGCGACTCAAGATGGGTGATGTATACCTATTTTGGGGGCGTCACAGCGCGGCTAAATGAGTTAGAAATCCCACGCCCGCGCCACATACCTACGAAGGTTGAACACTACCGGTAGCGTCACACTTTGTTTTGCACTAGAGCCTCATGTGGCCGCTGGTCATCATCTGCAGCTGTTGTTTGACTTAATTTAAAATTTGAAATTGGAAGTGTTTGTATTGACATGAACTACTCTGGTTGGCACCAGACGCGTATTATTATTGTTTTTATCAGTTTTTCATATTAGAGAACTAGGGTTCCAGGCATTGAACGCAATTCCAAAGAGGGTTGAGTATACATTGAATTTTTTCTTCATCTTCTTTTGGATTGATTCATTGAATAAGAACTACTTTTATTTTGCTGGATAATATTGGAGATTTGAACAACACTTTTGGGTTATAATCTGCAATTAGGTTTGATCGATTCTACTTTCTCTTTCAATTGTCTTATTTATTTTTCATATGTTGCTATAATCTCATAATGGCTTTTGGTTTAGAGATGAACTAAATTCCATTATGGGATTCTAACGAAGATTGATATGTAGTCTAATAATAATGGCCTGATTGCTTGATTGTGTAGTTGTCATGGAATTTCTATTATGATTGATTGGATTGCATGAATGTTTGATCACCATCATTTTATGTACTTATATGGAATTGAAAAATGACATGTGAGTATGGTTGTAATCATGATAGCATGCGTTTATGAGACTGAATTGTTTAGCTTTATATTTCGTGAACCAGATAGAAATATATTGTTTCACCGTGTGTAGTTATATAAGAGCTTACGCTTCAATTCAATATTGCTGCAAAGTCACATAGAAATATAGTGATTTTGGTTATATTGATGATTACATGATTTCTATTGCACGTAGAGGTTATGTAAGTAGGTCATAATGCATTGAAAAATGGTTATGTCTAGTTTTCGTGCTCTTGGCTAATTTTCCATGATACATGTATAATCATGCATAATGGTACTATTTAGATGAAATATGAATTGAAGTTAGAATCCCATTATTTCCATATTTGATTTATTATTCTATTATTCTTCTCTTATTCGTTAAGTGAGTTTAGATTCATTCAAAATTATAGCATTCGTTTAAGCATATATGAATAGTAATACAGTTGATGCATAATAATTTAATCTTGAAACCTTTCTCCGTGAATCGATACTTTCTTACTCTGTACTACTTGTTGACCCATATATGTTTGCATGAGTTAGAGTCCTTTTATTACAACTAAAAAGGAGGAAACAAGTTTTTTTTAAGTATTAAGGTTCGGTATTCGGGTATTCGAATAATCTGTTTTTTGAAAACCGAAACCGAATATTGAGTAAAAATTCAGATATGACCGAAATTGTAAAAAATATCGAAAAACCGAAATAATTCGGTTTAAACTTGGTTGTATGTCATTAGACATCTTGCATGATAGTGTCAAAATACCCTTCCAACGTTGGGTTCGCCTCACCCTATTTGATTCACCAAATATAACTATAAAATGATGTATAAAATACAACACACTTTTCTATACTGTTTAGGGAGAACCTCCACAACTAGAGACCACCGTTCTATTCCCTAGTTACCCCCGCTCGACCCAACTACACTCTTATTACACTATTAGAAACTTAACCTATATAGCGACGATTCGAAGCGGGAACCGTCGGCAGATAGGTGTCTATAGAAAGCAGCCACAGACCGTGGTCAAGATAGTAGTATAGAGAAAACAAAGCTCTATTGCGAGGGTCGTCGCTTGACCAAAGCTATAGACATAAAAAAGCTTTATACCGAGGCATTTTATTTGGCCGTAGCTAATGGGAATTTCGCTAAAAACTGAATTTACTCGCTCCATTATTTTCAGGCTCTCAAAACTGAAGTCTTACCTAAAGCTATCAGTATACTAATTTTTTTCCCAAAAACTCGATCCCTCTCAAGTCGTCTAAATCTCAGCCATCCCTAAATCTCTCATGTACCCAACCGCAAATCTCATAAGACAAAATCATTTTACCCAACCCCTAGATGGCCAGCAATGATTTAGAGCGAAGAGAATAGGAAGAAAATGTTGCCGACAAAGATGAAGATACCGGAGCACAAGTCGCTCTGATAGTAAGGCCAAAAGCGGTCGTCGTCACTACCGGTAAAGAAGATGAAGACACAATCCTCGATCTATACTTTCTCTCAATCTATTATTTGCTAATCGATCTGTTAGAGCAAAATTTAGGGTTTGTTTTTTTTTTGTTTAATTATTTCAATTTTTTGTGCAGTAAATCAAACCTTTATAGATTTGTTAAAGATAGAAATCGGTGGAAGGAGAGAGGTTGGTACTGTGAAGAAGAAAGAGGGATTGGGATGGATAGAATGGATGAGAGGGTGGTTAAATTTAATTTACAAAATGTTATTTCAGATAATAGAGGCCAGCCATTTGCAGATATCTTTACCTCTTTCTCCTCTCAATGATATCACGTGCATCATCACTGAATCCACTAGTGGTATCGACCGCAAAATCACCAGGTTTTCAATTTATTTCCGTTGAAAATTTCACTATCGTAATTGACTGAATAAACAGTAATAATTTCTGTATTTTAGGGGAAAAAATTAAAAAGTAGCTCAGAATTGTTCCTACTGAGTTATACTTATAGGGAGTACTTTCTTACTTGTTGATCGTAATATCTTTGTTTGTGTTTTAATTTTTATTATACAACTGAAAACAAGAACCCCCAATTTCTCTCTTGGTTATGATAAAAGGGAAAACCCAGGTAGATGGAAGGTTTGGTTATGGTAGAAAAGATAGGATTAGATATACTTTTTTTCGAAAAAGGGGAATTATATTGAAGCTGGAGTACGCAGAAATAAGAAAATGCTTATACATCAACTTCATAATTTATATTGAAGCTGGAATTATACTTTTTTGTTCCTTGTGATTATTAACAGGTTGCAATAAAGACTTTGATAGTAATTCATAGGACATTGAGGGAGGGTGATCCTACATTTAGAGAGTAATTAATAGACTTTGATAGTAATTCATAGGATGTTGTTTGTCTTATGTTTTCTTTCTGAAATTATTACTTCTTACCTATTTCATACTTTCATTGTAGTTCTTATCTATCTTTTGTTATTTCGAGTGTGAAGAGAACTCGCGAGTCTTAACAGGTAGAACTAGTCACGTAGTCTACCTCCCCATTTTGATGATGAATGTTGATCCTTGTTTTCTTCTTGTTTCTGTAGAGGAACTTTGATCTACAATGGCTCTCGCTAACTTTCTCCAAGGCTATATTTCTTGGAAATGGTCTTGTTGCTATAATCTCTGGGTTGTTTGGAAATCTGCTAGTTGATACCCTTAATATCGGGCCTGTTGCACCCTTTGATGCTGCTGCATGCTTTCTTGCAATTAGTATGGCCATTATTATGTCATCCTGGACTGAGAACTATGGAGACCCTTCAGAGAGCAAGGACTTGCTAACCCAGTTCAGGGGTGCCGCTGTGGCTATTGCTTTAGGTATACTATAATTGATGCTTCTGTCGTCAGATTATAATATCTAATATGCTTCATATTTTGCAGCCTGAAGGAGCAGCTTACCACAATTACCTTGTACAATATGCTTTGGCTCTGGTATGCACAATTTACTTAAACTTTTCTAAACAAAAGGAAAAAGTGCATTCTTCTTAGCATTTGTATGAGTTGAAGTTTTCTAGAACAGTCTGTGAAGATATATGAATTAGTACATCTATTATCAGTAACATTTTAGTGAAATTTGTTAATTAAATTACAGACTTTTCCTAATAATCCGAAGTCTGCAGTTGATTACGTACAAAAGACTATTATTAAGTTTTCCTTTTCTGGATTTCTTTCTAGTTTGGATTTCTTTCTCTTTGGTACGTACTACGGTCAGTTGCAATATACTTTTTTTGAAAATGCTCATATTTGAAATGGTTACCAACTTATCATAGATCTTGTTTTGCTTGGCTTAGTGATGGACTGAAGTTCATATTGCATGATAAATCTGGCATGTTATAATTCACCGAGAACTCAATATGTTCATTTTTAATGTATTTTTAGAAATAATTATATAATTATGTTTAGTTATAAATCTTCAGAATGAAAGTGACTGATGACTCTTGATGCTTTCAATCAGATATTCTTCTCTTAGATGTGGCCTCTCTCACTCTTGGCATTGAGATTGTTGGTGGAGTGATGACCAAGTTAATTCCTAGAAACACAGTTATCCCAACCAAAAAGTCTCAAACTTTTACCACTTATTAGGATCAGCAGACTACTGTCTCCATTCAGGTACTCTATCTTCTTACAATGGTAGAATCTGAAACTGTCACATACTAGAAGCTACATACACCAGACATGGAGGTCTTCAAGGGGTTCTAGCTGAAATTAGTTGGTTGCATTTGTTCTTATTTGAGCTCAACTTTGTAACAGGTATTTGAAGGTGAAAGGAGTCTTACAAAAGATTGCAGGCTGCTTGAGAAATTTGATTTAACTGGAATAGCTCCAGCTCCAAGGTATCTATTTCAACATATTTGTAGAGATATCTTTTAAAGTTTGGACTCCCTATTTCCTTACAATGATTATTATTATTGTTGAGCAGAGGAACTCCTCAAATTGAAGTCACATTTGAGGTTGATGCCAACGGGATTCTGAATGTCAAGGCTGAAGACAAGGCCTCAGGTAAATTTGAAAAGATTACAATCACAAATGACAAGGGTCCATTCCTGAGACAAAATTTTTCTTTCAGGTTCAGAAGCTATGTTTGCTGATTTGGGACACTTTACACAATTGTCAATAAAGGTACTACATTTGGTCCCTTTCTAGTCTGGAACAACTAGTCATGTGATATAGTTCAAACATTATCTTTATGTGAATAATTTTTTGGTTCTAGAGCTATAGATTGGGCTGAGCAGGTTATTTCAACATTATAACTAGCCAGATTGAGAAATTGGGTGGCAAAACAAGTTTAGAAATTATCTTTCTGCTATAAAAGTTTATTTATATTATATTTTGCTTCCATTATAGTGCTAATTTTTCAGTTGTAGACATCAATGCATCTGAATTTTGTATTATTTATTCCAGATTGTTAATTACTACATTTTTTACTTTGTTTAGTATACTTATTAGCATTAAAGCTGTATGTTGCCATAAATATTGATTTCACAAGTTTATCAGTTTGTTTCAGTTTGGAAATATTTGTGCAAATATTTTTTGTTTCAGTTTGTTGGAGATAAGGTTATGTATGCTCTTTCTCGTGGTCCGAAAGTTATTGCATGTGTTGGGGAGACTTTAGACCAACGAGAGAATCAAGATCTACTATGGAGGTTGTTCTTTGCACAAACAAAGGCAATTGCAGTGCACACATTCGGTACAAGTGATGGTGCAACATAAGAACTTAGCTTTGTAGTATGTATTATTGTCTGTATTAGTTCTTCTACATATCACTAAATTATTGTATTATAAGGAAGATGGTAAAAGTTATTAGTTTTGTATTTTGGTATAATAATATTCATCATATTTTAGGGGATGAATTATCAAACGATTATATTGTAATGTTGTATTGTGAATGATTTTAAATAATATATATATATATATATATATATATATATATATTTTATGTTTTATTTTATATTGTATTTGTGTTTGTTGAATAAATGTGCATTATTTTTTTTTGAAATCTAAAAAGGCTATAGCGACGGTCATCGACTGTATTAATAGCTTTTAGCGACTGTTGGTAAAGATCTAATACACGGTTTTGGCATGACCTATAGCGACGGTCGCCGACCGTCGTTAAAAGTTTTATCGACGACATCTATGGCGACGGTCGGCGACCATCACTAATACTTTTAGCGACGATCTTTTGGCCTATAGCGACGGTCGCCGACCGTAGCTATAGGTCGATTTTCCAGTAGTGTTACCTAAAAGGAATTGTGAAGCAAAAGGGTGAGCACAACTAGTCCAGTAAAAAATATCATGACCAAAGATAAATAAATTATCAATAGCCTTCGTCAGTAATAAATCAGAGATTTAGAACATATAGTAGATGATAAAACTTTTCAACCATAGTTGCAGCAGATTGAGCAATCCATTAGGAGAGTCAAATAGACTATAAAGTCTATTATATTTTCCATGTTAAAAGTCCACCAACACTGTTTTGTCCCTGTAACATCAATCAACAGTTTTGGTCCACAATCATATGAATAACTCATAATCATAATTGGATTATAAATTTCTCTTCTCATCCAGGACGAAGATAATTTCATCACCTGTCTTTACCTGAAACATCAAAAATCATGGTTACACCAAATCACAGTTCCTGTTCATAATCATACTAATAAATTCATCTTTGCACTACGGGCCAAAGATATTCAACAACAGATCATCTTTGCACTACAGGCCAAAGATATTCGTTAATATCACATCCATGAATTATACATGCACTACGGGCCAAAGATATTCATTATTATCATATCTATGAATTTATATTTCATCGCTGAGACTCAGCTTAATAATTAATCCACATCATCGAATAATCCCCGCACTACGGCCAAGGATATTCATTAGTATCACGACCACGAATTATTCATGCACTACGGGACAAAGATAATCGTGTTTTCAGCAACAATCATATGATCATGCCATAAAATAATTCATCTTT
The DNA here is from genome assembly GCA_020205605.1 of Panax ginseng. Classification (NCBI taxonomy): domain Eukaryota; kingdom Viridiplantae; phylum Streptophyta; class Magnoliopsida; order Apiales; family Araliaceae; genus Panax; species Panax ginseng. The sequence goes on along the minus strand of CM035127.1, from coordinate 34,233,049 downwards.
GCACCCTTGACCGAAGAGAATCCATGTCCATAATCATACCAAAAGTTGTCCATCAATGCACTACGGGCCAATGAGGACTTTTACCATATCATTTGTAATATTACAGTCATGATTATACCGAATAATTCCTTGTCATAATCATACCAAGTCCATCTATGCACTACAGGACACAGATGACTTTCAACAGAATATAAACATGAAGATGATGACAATGATATAAGAATTCAATAAAACAAGTTCAAGGATAAATTTTTAAAGATTTATAATTTAATTTATCCAGAAATCAATAACGTCCAAATTGTCAACACGATCACCAATTGTGGAGTAAAATTAAAGAATAATATTATATCAAAAATAATTTGAACAAAAAATAATACTTCAACGAATATTTAACGAAGATAATAACATTAATCATTATATTATAAACTCCATTTAATATTATTCATTGTGTAATAACATTAAATTCATTTACTAATATTATTAATTATTAAATAATATTTTAAATCAATGATTTCATAACACCTTAATCCAAATGTTATAAATCACTTATAATCTCGAGAATCTAATATTATTAATATTACCACAATATTTTAATCATTTCTTAAATTTATAAATAATTTATTTTAATTATTTACACTTTACTAATTAATGCATTTAATCATTCCAAAATGCCAAACTTATAAGATTTCATCACCAATAACCAACTCTAATCAAAAATCTGCATATACCTTATATAGGATTCTCAAGCCATAAAATCCTATTTTCCAATTTTTTTACTTCACATAATATATTTAATTCATTTATTCATAACTAGTCTATTTTCATGAAAATACCAAATCAGTCCCAAAATATTTTTTTTTTTGAGATTTAGCAGAATATAGTCCCATATTGAACATATATTTTTCTCTGAATTTTTAAATTTCATTTATTATTTTTCATATGGCCAAAATTATCGAATATTTAGACATTTATCATAAATTATACTTTAGTCCAAAAATTCCGAAATTTACATAGTATACTGCTATTATATACATGTACTCTCAATAAATATTTCACCAATTTTGGAGTTAACCACAAGGAGTTATAAGGGTTTACTTTTAAAATAGTCGTTTCCCATAAAATTCATAACTCCTAATCTATACATCCAAAAATCTCCATTTTTAGATACAATCTAGAAAACTCATCAAATTATTATTTTAAATATTTCCAGAATTTTTGAGGGTCAGAAAAATTATGAAACTGAAAAACATAATAACCCTTACAATCCCTTACCTCAAAAGAGCAGTATTTCTGACTAGAATATCGGATGTAAAGTCGAAGAAAAATTGCACCGTATAGTAACACTCAAAGTATCAAAATACTCACAATAATACGCTTGATAATATAGAGAGAAAACTTTTGGTATGATTTTCAATTCTAACCTAAGCACTCTATTTATAAGAAAATGCTTATAACACCAAAGTAGAAAATTTAATAAAATATTAATATATATTAAAATTTTCCTACGCCCACTTAGACTTCTGAATTCAGCATGTTTACAACACTTGTGGGGCCCACCAATCATAACAAAAACGTTTTTCATAAAAAAATAAATAAAACTTCAAAAATCAATTATTCTAGAACTTCAATAATTCATAATAAATAGCCCTTTTATCAAAAAAATTCAAATATTATGTTCTTCCATAGGAAATTCAATTCTTTACAACTTTGTAAGTTTAATTTTTTTCAAATTCCAAAACAGAAATTGACCGAAATTCACATACGGACGATTTTACAGGCTATAATCAAATTTCAGTCAAGAAATAAACATGAAAAATATGTTTTAAATATTTTTAGTAACAAAATACTCTTCCTCCTCATTTATTCATATATCCCACATTCATTGTAAAAATATCACCATTATTATATTATTATAATATAATAAATTATTTTATCAGAAAAGATAAAATATCAATTTTTAACAATTGTCACTTTTCTAAAAATTCTTCCATTTATATCCACATAAATATTTTCCTTATCATATAAATTAATAATTAATTATTCACAAATAATATTACAGAATCATAATAATGACAATCAGATCGTTGCCAGGAAAGATGGGGCTTTCCGATAAGGATTTCTCCTTATTGGCGCGCAATTAGGTGACCAAACCCCTTTCCTAGACAGAACTTCCTTAGACATTGCCAATAATGATATCTAACAATATTATTCAAATAATATGAATTATTGATTCGATAATGGAAAATATTGTGCAGTGACAATTATTGAAACACCAATAATATAAAATATCAACGTAGGAATTATTGAAACAACAATAATATAAAATATCAACGTAGCAATTATTGAATCAATAAAATAAAATATTGAACAGTAATTACTGTAACAATTATTGAGTAGTGCCTTCTTACATAAGAATTAATAATTCAAAAATACTGTCCAATATCGTGTGCTACTGTGCAACAACGCGTATTACTTTATTTTAACCACCGGGTATTTCAACAATGTTAACAGTAACAACTACGCCGTTATTTATAAAAACTTAAACTTGTCGTTTTTTTCATTCGACAAATATTCTGTTATGGGGCCCACAAATGGCTGCTTCATCGTATGAATATTCCCTGACAACAAGAATATTCCACGACCAAACGAATATTCCCCGACAACAATGAATATTTTATAACCACTTGTTTATTTTGAAAAATTTACATATATCACCCTTAACTTTAAATTTTTATCAATTTAACTATTTACTAAATAAAAAAATTGAATACTTTTATTTCATAAAATTCGGGGTCTTACATTACATACTTGCATCTGATTTTAATTTGAACACTTTTACGGGTTATTCGATCATCATTTAGACGATGTCTTGTGTTATGGATTCAAGAACCATTTTATGGGTTATTCGATCATTTTGAGTTAGGGTTATGATTTCTAAGGTGGGTAATCTTTTAATGACCCTAATTTTTGAGGTAATGGAGAGATTTTTATACCAAAATTTTGAGGTAATCTTTTAATGTCCCTGATTTTTGGATTATATCAGTTACTTTGAAAAAATTGAAAACTACCAAATTTGTTTAAGGGATCGGTTTTTCTGAGTATAATTTGTTATGATGATTACTCTTATCATTGTTTGGGAGACAAACTGATATGTACTGCAAATAAATTATTGAAAAATGAAAGTTTGGTAGCAATGAAAGATTGGTAAAAATTAAAGTTTGGTAAAAATGAAAGTTGTGCTTTATGTTATATCTGTGTAGTTTTGTTAATAATTGATGTTGCAATTCATTGTTTTGGATGTGTTATTGAAGAGAATTTTATTGTGAATATAGCAGAAATATTGGCTGACATAATCAAACAGGTCTATGGTTACTTGGTTAGGAACTCCATGGCTGAATCTGATTTAAAATTTATTTCAAAATGTGCAAAGACCTGGTTTACTTAACAAAGAAAATGTTTAAAATCATGGTTGAGGAATGAGGATGAGTGAAAAAGATTAGAGCCAAGAGTTGGTCAAATTTAGTGATTATCTAATGAAGGACTAAGATTCTGTAAGCAGCAAGGCCAAGGTAACAATCATCTTTAAGCATTCTGTAGTTGGTGATTTTGCATTCTATGGATGATGAACTATTCAGTATTTTGTTTTCTTTGTATTTGGAATTTGGCAATTTAAGAGTTTTTTTTTGTTTTGTCTTGATTCTCATTTTTGTTCATTAATCTAATTTGATTTGTTTAACATTTGTGTTGTATGTTCATGTTGCTGTTGTTGACTGGCTGTTGGCTGTTGGTTGTTAGTTGTTGCACAAGCACAACTGCTGCTAGTTGCTGCCTGCTACTCTGCTACTCTGCTAGTAGAATAATTTCATGTTGACTTGTTGCTGCTTTGTTAAGTCATAACTCTGTTAAGGTCTTATGGATGCTTAATTTTTGGCTTATTCTTCTTTGTATTTTAAAACTTTTCTTTGTTAAGTTACTTTCTTTCTTTGGACAATTAAGTTAACGATTCATCGATGATTAATTTGTTAAACAGTTAACAATTAATTTATGTTGGATGCTAGTTCGGTTATTACCCGAATATCCAAAATTATAATTCGATAATTCGGTTATTTTCATATTTCGGTTAGTATTTCAGATAGTAAAATTATCAATAATTCGGTTTTCGGTTATAACCGAATGATCACTCCTAGGGGTGATTACTCAATAACTATGCTAATCCCAATTATCATCAAGGGTGGGGGTATCACTCAGATTATGAATGGAGTTATAACTATCAAGACCAATACTGCATCCCAAGTCCAACATATCCATCAGATTTCTCAAATCCACCTCTAATGCAACAAGAAGAAAATTCAGAGTTGAAGGAATTCATGTCAAGGACTATATCAGAAAAATAAGAGATGATAATGAGTCAGGAATTATCAACCCAAAGTCTTAATAGACAGATGGAACAACTCACTAACTCCTCAATGAATGGTCCTCAATATAGGGATTCTTAAACTGAACAAGATAATTCAAGATTGGATGCTTTGTGGTTCGAGTTCGTAGCATCAAATGGGGAGAGGAGGATTAATCAAGAGATATCAATTCAAAATCTGCAGAACCAGATGGATCAAGTGTTCGAAGTCTTGAAAAATCGCTCTCCAAACAATTGGTGCTATGACATGGATGATGAAACTGATGGAGAACCATAAGTGTACATGCCACTGGATGAGCTCAAAGAAGTTGTCATTGAGGAGACAACTGAGGAATGGATAATGTAGAACATGAACTATCTTGTATAATACCCCAAGTTCCTTTTCAGTTAGAGTTGAAAATTCAGTGAACTTTGTACACCCATGTCCTCTTGGTAGCCACATTCAAAGTAAAGATCAGTATGACAAAGAGGCGTCTTAAACACCATCATGGTGAGCCGAGGAAGAGAAAATAAAAGAGAAAAAGTCCGTTATATTTGTCATACCTCAATGCAATAATTTATTCACAAATACAACAGATGAAGCACCTAACCATGCAAGAGAACTAGAAACATCATGTACAAGAAATATGCTAGGTAGCTTCAATCCGAAGACTCTAAGGATGGGGAACCTACCGAAACACATTGCAGTTCTAATGGATGGAGGGTTCTTAGCATATCATAGATGAATTGGATAGCGGTGTCAAGAACAGAGTCCAGCTAGCGGACTATAAACCGAGCGCTTAATGGGAGGCACCCAATCAAATCTCTCTTCCCCTATTTGTTTAATTCTACATTATCTATAGTCTATCATTTTCCGTCCTATTTGTTTAATCCTTACCACTTCATTTAATTAGGTTATTATTATTATAGTTAATTAATTTTTAGTAAGTGTTAGCTAGGATTAATTAGAGTCTGATAGTTCATTTTGTTCCTTTCCAGGAATAATGAATTGAGCAGGAGTGTGAGAAGTCAAACATCAGGTACAACAACGGTGAGCGAGAATCGGACCGAGGTAGTAAGCAATTGCGCGCTTACCTTCCCATTCAATTACAACGCAAGCTGCTACCGAAGCGTCTTGATCATAATTTTTTTGAGCAAACAAATCAGAGCCATTCTAAGCCACAACTCTGATTTCATCTGAAAACCTTCGAGCGCTCATTCTTTCTCTTTAAAAACGAAACCCATATGCCACTTCTATTCTCCTGAATCCAACATCGAATCTTGCAGATTTCATCCCACACCACTCTTTCTCTCTCACCCAAACCCTAGTTTTTTACCTCTCTAGAAGGTCTCGAGCAGTTGATAGCAGTCAAGGGAATTAGGTTCAGCACATCACCTGTTCTATTGAAGTTCAACAAGAGCATCTCAGTCAGTGGGGTAGCACAGTAAGTGTTCGATCAAAGGTCAGAAAGGGTTGTGGGTTTTACATTCGAGGATTCAGTAACAGAAAAGGAGCAAATTTTGGAAATCTACTGTATGCAATTCAGTTGATTGATAAAGAGACAGAGTTAGAGTTTGGGTTCTTTGAAGGGTTCAGGGCATCCAATACAGAATTCTTTCATCAGATAGTGCATTCGACTTGCAAATCATGGCACCCAAATGAATTTGCACACCCTCCCCTTCAGCGAACAGTGAGCAGGAGAGCGAAGGAAATAGAAGAAATGTGCTAGACACCTCCCGATTTGTGAACCTCTCGGCCCATCACTACTATATGGATGTTTTAGTGTGCAAGTCTTTCGTACTAGAGAGAGGATTCAGGCCGGGGAAAGAAGACGGAAAGTTGAAGGAACAGATTGTGGGACATGGATGGGCTGCTGTGGTGGCCAAACCGATGGCTGCACCAATGACAATAATAAGGGAATTTTACGCCAACTCTCGCAAAACTCAAAATGGCATCTCTTTTGTACGAGGAAGGTAGGTGCGGTATACCAAACAAGCAATTAATGAGATATTCCATGTGGAGACATTGCCATCAAGTGCTGAGAACTGGGCTGAGTCACAAAGATTTGAGATAGATTTAGACAAGTTGATGAAGGAGCTGTACAAGCCAGGCACTAAATGGACTACCAAAACTGGCACTAGCAGGAAAGTGCACTTCCAACAGACTTCGCTTAGCCGCTATGCCAAGGCATGGTATAGCTTCATATGTGTGAACATATTCCCAACCAGCCATCATGCCGATGTCATAACTGAGAGAACTACTTTGCTTTATGGCATACTGAAGATGAAAGCAATTGACATCGGGCACGTGATCAATCAATCAATGATGCGATATATGAGGGGTAGTACTTTAAGGGGGCATCCCACACGCTTGATCTCTTATTACTCGACTGTGCTTGGCTGTGGGGGTTGAGTGGGATACTGAGGCTCTACAGACCCCGATGAGGGATATAGACCACACCACTATTCAGAAGTACGCCATTTGGAATGGTGCAGAGTCTCACCCTAGGGGTTTGGGGTTTATTATACCTGAGGATGAGTCCGAGAGTGAAGAAGATGAAGAAGATAATGAAGAAGAGAAAGATGAGAACACTGCTGCTCCTCTAGGTAGACAAGACCGTGACATTCGCTGCCTCTAAAGAAGGATGGATGTGATGCACACGAACTTTCAAGATTTTACTGTCGAGTTTTTTGGAGTCCTATCAAATGCCTTCAGTCAGCTGGGGGCACAGGTTCAGTTTCCGATATATGGGACGGCTACTCTATATCCACCTCCAGACACTCCACCTGAGCAAGAGGAGGATGGTGATGATAACGACAGCTATGGGTGTTTCCTTATACCTTTTATCTCCAATGAGAACATTATAGTTTTTAAGTTTGGGGGTAGTAGGTTTTTGTGTTGCATTTAGGTTTATTTGTTGCATTTAGTATAATTCATGCCATGTTGCATTGTGGTTGGTTGATTGTGTTAGGAATTGTTGCATCCTGTTTTGTTAATTATGTTTAGGAAATGTTGCATTTTTTATTTGCATTTGCATGAATCCAGTGTCAGTTGAGTTGTTATTTAGTGGGCCTATGAGGAAATTAAGACTACTGGATTTTTGAACTGAATTAAGACTTAAGCTTGGTTGTTATGTCATATCGTTATATAAATCCTTAGATGTCTGACACTAATATAACCGGTTAGCACTTTTGAGTAACCATCATGATATGCTTAGCTTAAATTTTCACACACTTGTCTTCTGGTGGGAATTCTGTGTTTTAATGAAAGAATGTTAGTACTTAGATAAGTAATAGCTAGTACTGTTAAAAGCTTAAGTTTGGGGGAAGTCAATGTTATTCAAGCCTTTATAAAATAAAAAAAAAGAAAAAGAAAAAGAAAAAGTATTGAAACCTGCCCAAGTTTAATTATTGAAGCTTGTGGTTGGGCGGGATGGAGCGTAAAATGCACTCGCTAAAAAATATAAAATAAAAATATAATTTTTTTTATCAAATTCAATAAACACCGCGGGAAAGTGCGATAATTGCCCTCGTGAGTAAATAAAGGCATAAATTTCCCTGTTGACTCTGAACTTAAGTAATGCATGGTCTTGGTTAGAACTTGTTTGATTTACTGCTTATCTTGAGTTAAAATTGGTTCTGTCACTCTAAGAAGCATAGTATATGAAAAATTTGTTCAATATCATGTTTAGTGGTTGCTTTACACTCACACACTATATCAGTGCTGACAGATTTGGATTTGCAGAGTGTTATGCTTTATGTTCTTGTTTTGGGTAGCTCTTTGGTTTGATTATCTTGTAGTTTTTCTGAGGCATTATAATTGAATTTCATTTCTGGCTGACTATTGGATTCAAGTTCATGATAGTGTAGGATGCATACATGGTAGTTTTGTATTACATTTTTGGTTTGGTTTTGTTTTGGTTGCTTGAGGGCAAGCAACGGGTTAAGTTTGGGGGTATTTGATAAGTGGTTTTATAACCACTTATTTAGATATTAACTGAGTTGAATTTGTTTCTTAAACTCATTTTATTGTATAGATTTTTATGCATTTGTGCTTTGTTTTATAGTTTCAGTACTGGGAACTCTTTCGGTGATATTGGAGCTAAGTTGTGTTCGTGGCTATGATGAATTGATGATGGTAAGGAAAATGGAGCTGAGCATATTGCTAGAGGTTGGAATGAAGTGCACTGATCCTATAGTGCAGCAGAAGATTGTAGCAGAACAAGCGAGTGCCCGGTGATGCCGCTGGCAGTAGCTACGCTTGAAGCACAAATAAGCAACAAGACTTTGCAGAGAAATTCCAGATCCTGCAGACAAATAAGAAACGCCTCTATCCAAGGCTTATCACAGTAGCAATTGAACTTGATCTTAATTCTATGATTGACTTTTAGTTCAGTTATCGAATTGGTTTATTACTTGGAGAAGGGTGTTACGACTTAGACTCCTATTTAATTAGACTTATTATAAGATGTAAAAACATTCCACCCCTTGGGGGGAACAATCAGTTATCGTTTCTTTCTCTCTTGACTTTCAATTATAGATTAGTATAGATTAGTTTAGTTACTTTCTAGATTTGATGATATTGAAGACTTGAAACATTTGGAAGGCATTAGAGATTCAATCGTGGATCAGGAATACAGATTTGCACTCCAATTCTTTACTGTTGTTCTTTCTTTGATTCCTAATTGTATTGATGATGTTTATTCAATATGTGGATGGTAGATTTGATTCAGTTATGATTTAAACTATATTCTGAGACTGCAATGGATTCTATGGATTAGTTTATTCTGATATATTTCGTTGTTAGCCTTAGTGATTGGTATGAGATTGTCTAATTAGATTCATGCTTAATTGCTTAGTTGATTGACCATCAATTACTGTGATAATCCATATGGACTCGAGAGACAAATTATAGGTTTAGATCTGATCTTATTAGCTTATGATTGTATATTCTACATTGTGTTAGGATGTATGATTTGTGCTTAGGATAGACATATACCGAAGCACCATTCGTAGTTAATTAAGAACTTGGGCTTAAACCCTAATTATTTGTAAATCACATAGACATAAAGTGGTTTAGGTAGTGGGGGTGTTCATGTGTATTCTATCAATTGTGGATTATATGTGATATGGGTATGGTACATTGAGGGATGACTATACTTTATTTTCGTGTTCTTGACTAACAATCCGGTATAATTTGTTTGGCTTACCATGAAATGTGTGGATTTGAATGAGTCAATAGATGAAATTGTGATCTCAGATCTTCATTATCTAGACTTACTCTAGGAAGAGTTAGGTTTATTTAATTTTCACAGTTTAAATATAAAATATCAAATCATTTGTTTAAATAAGATTGAACGATTACGGGCTAATGCTTTGTGAACTTTATTAGTTAATTCTCCATGGGAACGATACTTTATTTACAATTTATTACTTGTAGACCATGTATACTTGCGTGCTGTGCTTAACTAGATTTTACCCAACAATAACTCGATAATGTTAGTCCATATATATATATATATATATATATATATATATATATATATATATATATATATATATATATAGATCGAATAAAAAACACGAATCAAGTCAGGGTAAACATCTGTAAACACGACTCTCAATGAGAAGAAAAGTATGTGCAAAGATGAAGTGAAATGCTTTAAAGTGTATGAGAAGGCTTATAGTAGGCTGCCAAAGAAGACTTCTATATCTTTAAAGTGATGAACACTCGGCTCCCGCTGGTACAAGAGTAGCTATATGTGACCTCACAAGTGTTTAAAATGAGAAATCACTCAGTATAGAGAGAGTACAGAGAAAATTTGATAGGGCTTCCTCGTTGTTTTCTCTTACAAAATGGCCACCCTAAGCCCTCTATTTATAGAGGGGGGGAGTCCCAGTGTACTTTGGTGGTAGGGTTGCCCCGGGCTTCCCGGGTCCCGTCGTCTCGAAGTATGTGCACGCATGCACTATAATGTCCGCATGAACTTTTAGAATTGCAATCCGGGCATCTAACTGAGGTATATAAGACCTATTTCGGACCGCTGTTGTCAAGAGTTACGTAATGACATGGGATTAGAGGTTGTACAAAGTCAGGAAGACGGGACCATGCCCTCCAGTCTTCAAGCTTCAAATTCTATCCGTTATCCTGCGTAATAGTCACTCGGGATTGGTTTTCCTTAGTTTTTGTGGGACATTGCTGTGTAGAAATGTGTGTATTGAAATGTTGAGATAACATGATGTGGCGTCAAGGTGGCAAGATGACGACTTTCCCCCTCACCGGGGTTATCGCCAGTTTGGGCTGGTAAAACAGACGTTGCTCAGGGTTATCTCTGAGATTGGACTGTTACAAGTGTTGAAGGTCCTCAGTGTCATCTATGAGGTGTGCTTGTCTTCCCGATGTTATCTCTGGGTCTCGTACTGAGTGCCTCAGTGTGAGTGCCGAGGTTGAAGCTGATTGCATGCATTTGAAACAAGCATTTCTGGGGTTATCGCCGGAACTGCATCCCTTGGGGTTATCTCCAAGGTTAGTAGCTGCTACTCCCAGTGTTGGGACTGAGACTGAATACCTTGGGGTTATCTCCGAGATGGATCGGTCTTCTCCGGTGGAATTTCTGGTATTAGAACGGCATGCCTCGGGGTTATCTCCGAGGTTAGACCTGCTATTCCTGGTGTGTGTTCCGGGGTTGAGGCTAAACTTTCGGTAGTATCGAGACTGCATGTGAGTTTTCTTCTAGGGTTATCTCCGAAAGACGAATCTGCCCTCCTGCAATGTCAGTGACAGGTTTGCAAAAATTTTTGAGTGTCTATAGATGCCCCTCTTTATCATATTAATGCAATGCAAGGCATGGATAGGATAAAGAATCCTAGACACTTGAAATGCATCAAGATAAACATGATGCAAATGTGTGATGCATGTGTGAAGGGTTGTTTGCCCAACATGTTGGGGATGATTGTCGGCTCCCTGTTGCTGTTACCGGGGATTGGCAATGATGACCAGATTGGATGTGTGATCCGAATCTTCTAGGATGTTGACGTTGGGGTTGTCACCAAAGTCCTTAATCCTTGATATAGACTTGAATCTGAAGATGTGCCTCTCATGTACAAGAGATCTGTTGGGATAACGCTCTGTCTGTTTGAGGATGTGTATAATATATTCAATCATCAATCCTCCTTGATGATGTTGACTCTTCCTGGTTTGTATCGCCAGGACATGTCAATGTTCTGCTGGATTTACTGCCAACAGTATGTGTTATCAGGGCTACCTGACCTTCGTTGACGTGTGAATTAACGGAAAAGCGCCCCTGTTGGGCAGACTATCAGGGCTACTTGACCTTCGTTGACGTGTAAATCAATGAATCATGCGTTTTAACCCCCACTGGGGATTTATTTGATCATCGTTGATGTGTGTATCAATGCAACATGCGTTGTAACCCCCGTCGGGGTTTGTTTAGATCATCGTTGATGTGTGTATCAGCGGCTGTTCATCGGACGGTTTTCGACGCTTCGTTGGATTTACTTGCCAACGGTTATAATGATATCAAGGCTACTTGACCTTCGTTGATATGTGTGTCAACGGATGAACATGCGTTGTAACCTTCGCTGGGGATTTCTGATAGAGAATGCGTGATGCCCCCGCTGAGGTACTGTTTGATAGAGAATGCGTGATGCCCCCTCCGTGGATATGTACTTCGACATATGCAAACACGTGATGCCCCTGTCGAGGTGTTGATAATGATTAGGGTTACGACCCTCAATTGGCGGCATAGAACCCACGTCAGGTATTGCCGAGTGTATCTTGGAACAACTGACATCATTGGCATAGTGTACCCTATACTCAGGCGAACACCAATGAGTAACAGGTAGACCCACGGCTCGGTCTGAGAAAACAAGGATTGCAAGCCATTCTGCTCAATTGCGTAGCATTTTTATTTCTGATTTAGCTTTTTCAGTCTATGAAAACTCCGTTACAACTTGAACTGGACCGAGACGGAGGGGTGGGACCCACGTATGGGTGTCGTAGGTACACTTGCTGCAGGCGCATGTGGACCTGCGGGTCAGCCGTGGCTACTTAATGCCAACATGTTACTTTCATAAGTCATTTTCATAGTGTGCTATTAAGGAAATCTGAGAGCTCTTCTTCAGATCTGCTGAGTTCGAACGACTTTCTGCAAATTCTGTCACCGTACAAGTGTTCTGCACTATCCTGGTAACGTATGCATGTCTTCGTTTCTAGTTTTTATCCGTTGGAAAATGACTTATCATATGAAATGCATCTAAACTCATAGTAGTGAATATGTATGCTCAAATGACTTGATAAAAAATATTCAACATAGTAAATATTAGTATTAAACCATGCTAAACATAATGATGTGAAAAATTTTAACTTTTGAGACAGTCAAATTGGCACCTTTTTCTGCTATTTCTTATCCTATTTGAGGACAAATGAGCAACAGGCAAAAATGCAAAGTAATCCTGGTAATTAAACTACCCTTACGGATTGATGACTTTAACTTTTTATGTATATAGTATGTATGACTGTGGGCAGGTGTGCTACTGAATGGCCACCTAGTCATGCCTATGTGCATGTGGATAGTCCTATTTACAAAGGGGACTATGACAAAAAATTTCAAAAATGTAGGCATTTTAATAGTCATGCATTTTTAACTCTACTATATCTGTATGTTAAAGCAATGCATGCATGCATGTAGTCATAAAATGCATTTTGAAAAGAAAGCTCCAGGTTAGAAATTACCACACCCTTTCTAAGGTGATTTGGAGACTTTTGTCCAGATATTATGGATCCAGATCAGCTGAGTAGTTCCCGTAGGACCACTTCTGGTATACGGAGGAGGGCTTTTGAAGTGCCTCGACCCCGTTCTATTAGACAGCCTCGTCGGTTGGTGGAGGCGGTGATACGTCCAGTCCGGGTTGATGTGCTGGACGTTGAGGACGAGGAAGAGGATGTTCCGGTTGCGGACCCCGCTCCTGCTGCACCTGTTCCCCATAGGTACCTCCCAAGTATTCAGGTGGCAAACCCAGAGCTCTTGGGTGATTTTAGCCAACATCCCTCAATGTATTTGCATGCCAACGAGGTATGACGTTAGATCTTAATCTTCCTTTTTTTCTACTAATGAGGAGTAAAAGGGTTTTGATGTTGATTTGCATTTCATGTAGGTTCCCGGCTTTACACAGCCTCGAGGGAATTGGTTCAATATTCACTCTGTGTACCAGGCTCTGCATCCTGACTATAGAGCGATTGTGCATGACTGGGGAATTGAGGCGTTCTTTTCCATCCTTCCCCGTCGTTGTCCCTAGGGTTACCTCAAGGCATTGTCTGAGTGTTGGTTTCACCAGACTCAGTCACTCATTTGTTGGACTGTGAGGTGATGATGATGCCGATGGATTGGAGGTTTATCACAGGTATGGAGTTTGGAGGGGCCCAGTGCCTTGCATGGAGGATATTACCCCTACTACCGTTAGATCCTTGCTAGGAGTTCCAGACAGGGCGCTCAAGGGCAGGACCGTCCGTACGGGTCCTTTGAGCATGGATGCTATGGGTTGGCTGTTGAGTGAGCCCATGCCAGATGATGTCAGAGTCAGGGATCGCATTCTTTGGCGATTATTCCTGATGATCATTAGAGGCTGCTTCATAGCAGATAACTCTTCTACGGTGTCGTTTGCTTTGATCAGCGCTACACGACATGTGGACCGTATATGAGAGTGATAAGTAGGTTTTATACCTACTTATTCAATATCAATTCACGAGAATTATGTTCATCTCAAGTGGATTTTAGTATGTTTTTAGTTCCATTTTGTGTTTATTTTGTATTACTTGATTAGAACTCCTCTGGTATAGAAATGCAGGAAATGGCATGATTTGTCGTTGGCATTGTGGTATGGATCTAACCAAGGTTTGGCAAATGAAATGTGTGGTGACAAAGAACTGAGTGTTGATGAAGGACAAACAACAAGCAACAAAGCGAGATAGCAAGATATACAGCACAGACAAAAGCGGTAGCGGTCCATTTGCTTGACAAAGCAATTTTTCTTGGCTACCTACACGATAAGTGCATGAGACCGAAAAACATACATCGATGCGCGCATGTCGGTTGAATCGCGCCAAGATCGGAGTAAGCGCCAGGCTCATTTTGTATGGTGATCTCGCGTTACCGCACGCGTTATATGCAGCAGTTATTTGACTTATGTTTTTGAATATGAAATTTGAATGTGGTCTCATTTAAAACTATTCTGGTTGGTACCAGACAGGAAGAAAGCACATTTTTATCAGTTTTTCATTAGAAAACTAGGGTTCCAAGCAGAGAACTAATCCGAGAGAGGATTTGAGCACAAACTCAAGATTTTGTACATCTTCTCTTGAATTCAGTTATTATATAAGTATTCATTCTATTTTGCTAGAAATTATTAGAGATATGGAAAGCATTCTGAAACGAATTCTACAATTGGGTTTGATTAATTCTATTTTCTCTCTCTTTTGTGATATTTATTCTCAATGTGTTACTATAATCCCATAATGGTTTTAGGTTTAGAAATGAACTAAACTCCATTATGGGATTCTAACGGATTTTGATATGTAATCTATAACGAATTGCCTGATTGCTTGATCGCTCGTTTATCATTGGGATTTCTGTTATGATTGATTGGATTGCATGAATGTTTGATCATCATTCATCTTATATCTTATATGCTTATATGGAATTGAAAAATGACATGTGAGCATGGTTGTAATCATGATATCATGCGTTTATGAGGCTGAAATGTTTAGCTTCTTATTTCGTGAACCAGATAGAAATATACTGTTTCACCGTGTGTAATAAGATAAGAGCTTGTAATTCAATTCAATATTGTTGTAATTACACATAGGAATATAGTGACTTTGGCATTATTGTCGATTATATGATTTCTATCGTAATGTGGATGTTATGTAAACAGGTCATAATTCATTGAAAAATGATTATGTCTACATTTGTGCTCTTAGCTAACTTTCCATGATAAATGTATGATTGTGCATGAAGGTAATGTTTAGATGAAATATGAAATGAAGTTAGAATCCCATTCTTTCCAAATTTGATTTCATTAAATTAGTCTTGTGTTTTATTCAGTAATTGAATATAGGTTAAGCATAATTGTGAATTATTCGTTTAAGCATATAAAAATAGTGATACAATTGGTGTATGATAGTTTAATTTTAAAACCTTTCTCCGTGGATCGATACTGTTCCTACTCTGTACTACTTGTTAACCCATGTATGCTTGCATGAGTTAGAGTCCTTTTGTTAAGATAAAAAAGGAGGCAACAGAGAGTATGAATGGGGTTCCTACACCTTCTCTTATTTCCTTAGGGCATGCGTATGCGTTCGCAGGGCTTGACCGAGGCTTGGTTAGGATTCTACCCATTTCTGCTGGTGAGTATTTCTCTTATAGTTTCCCATATGTAGGTTAAGAGTGTTTACTGACCGTATATGTTTGCCTTTGTGTTGGCAATTTTGGGCCTATGAGAGGCTTCCATGTTTGCGCCCTGTGAGCGTGTTAGGTTTAGATACGTATCCACAAGGACGAAGATGGCATCATTCCATACTAGCGAAGGTCCCTGTAGCTATTTCACTTATTGCCGCTTACAGCTGGAGTTATTGACAGCTCATGTCATCACATGGATTCCCTATTCTGGGGAGCACTTGGCCATGGGATTTGAGGATGGGTACCCGACTGGTGTCGAGTACGTGATTTCCACCCATAGGGTTCCTCTCTTCACTGATGGAGGATGGGAGCTCTACTTAGGAGAGCGTGCTATTAGGAGCACCACAGAAGAGATCCGGATACCGATCTTGCCTCCTGCCAGGCGTTATTGGCATGTGTCGCAGTCACCCGCCATTGATATCCCATTGTTGGGGGTTGATGATTTTTCATTATCAGAGGGTCCCTACACTCAGGAGATGTTCCAGCGTTGGTGGTCCCCTCGCACTATTGGAGCCCAGTACCGCGACACTCAGTTCATGGGGGATATGGTTCCAGGATTCGTGATGACGACGGATTGGCTAGCCTGTGTCCGAGATCCAACTCATTTGACACAGATTGACAGTTTGACCCAGCGACTGGACCGGGCACATTTCTTTATTCGGCATTTGGGCAGAGATCAGGCAGAGGCAGATTTATTTGATCCTTCCAGCTCAGACGCTGGCCCCTCAAATGACTCATTGGCTTCACCAGCGTAGATCCTCTTTTGTATAGACCTGACATCCCTGTTGATAGAGATCCAGTGACTCAAGAGGAGTTACATCAGGTGGACAGGATTGATGATGTAAACATTAACACCAGTGTCTTCTTCTGATGTGTATTCTCGTTATCTCTTTTGATAGGTCTCTATTAGATATTGGGTGGCTATGCCCATTCTCGCTATATCTTTTGATAGGCCTCTATTAGTAGTAGGGCGTATGTGCCCCATTTCCCTGTATTTTTAGCTGTACAGAGATGATGTATATAGATGATGATGATATACTTAGGAATGTATATACTATTTTCCATTCCCTATATCATATTGCCATCTATTATCTGTAATGCATTTATCATGTTATGCATATGTATGTATTTCCAGAGATATTCAGCATTGACCCCTGGATGGTCTTATGATACGGCTCGTACAGATGTCTTCTTCGACAGTTAGCCGTATTGATCATACCCCACCATTATTGGTGGCATCTGGTATGCGATCGTGGTATGATAGCATGTCACCATCAGACAAGGTGATTGTAGATCATTTATCGTAGCATACTATGACCCTGTTGATGTTTTAGGTTCCCACAGGATTCATTGAGGGCATGCTGGAGCACTGGGTATCGGAGAGGTAGGTTTTTCGATTTGGCACCCATGAGTTAACTTCGACTTTGGAGGAGTATGCACGGTTGATGATGCTGCCATTAGACAAACCTTGCGCACATATGGCTATTGGAGATATGAGCAGACAGTTTATGACCTTCACCGGACTGCGGCGTAGGGTGGTATAGGATGAGCTGACATCTAGTCATGTTATATCCCAGCATTTTCTGTTTGACAGATTTGGCCTTGCGGATAGCTATACACGGCACTCTGGGGATTTCACCGCACCAGAGGATTATTGGCGCTTAGCCCGAGTAGATGTCCTGCTACTATACGTGATATCATATGTATATATGCCATAGTACATGGATGAGATAGACATCGGAGTCATCATGGCAGTTAGAGCTCTCAGGGAGGGTCATTCCATTGTACCGATGATCTTGGCAAAGACGCTGAGGTTGGCCACATACTACTGCACTTATCCGATGGGAGTGTTTACAAGTAACGCAGTCATGCTACACGTGTGGTTTATGTCACACTTGAGACCGATTGGGACCTTTAGCAGACATGAGTATTACTTCACCCATTATATAGCCATGTCTTCCTCCTTTCAGCCATCGGAGTGTACAGACGCTATGTCTTAGTCGATGTTCTTGGCGAATATCAGAGATCCATTTGGCATTCTGCCGTGCACATGGCTTAGCTCACCCTACAACTTCATTACTCATGCTCCGGGCATGGACTATCTCCATTTGGCTGGTTTGAGGGGCATGACTACCTATCACCCGTTGGCCCTGATGTCGCAGTTTGACCAGTTCCAAGATTTTCATCCTTTTGAGGGGGCGCTTGGTCAGCGTTTAGCTTCTCGCCATCTATCAACAGAGGACCGATCCCGGGTGTATGCATGTTGGAATCAGCGTGAGATAGCCGCTTTCTCTATTAGCCACCCGGGTTGTTCGCTAGAGTATTCTGCGTGGATGGAGACAGAGATTTCATCGGCTGCGGCAGTATCCACTGTACCGAATAGTGATTCAGACGATGGAGAGCCCATGGAGGACGTTGATTCTTACATCGAGGAGGAGCAGTCTACTAGGTTGCCAGTATCTCCTTTAGATTCTCCAAGATTGTTGTGATTCAGGATTCATTCGACCACGATATTTGAGCGAGTCTTCATCTGATGACCTTCGAGAGAGATCAGGCTAGAGCCTTGATGTTGACAGCCCTTGATGGGAGAGACGCGACTTTGTTAGAGAGAGACAAGGCATTAGCTCATAGAGACGCCGCTGTTATTGAGCGGGATGAGGCCAGATCAGCCAGAGATACTGTGATAGTTGAGAGGGATAGTGCCATATCTGCCTGGGACGTAGCCATTACAGATGGTACTATAGTGAGGTCTCTCACCACTGACATGATTGCAGAGATGAGTGCATACATTGATGAGCATAGAGTCACCATGGAGATGGCTGTAGATCTGTTAGCTCGTGTGGATATCCTGGTACAGGAGACCACAACGTTACCTCCTTCTGCTGAGAGGGATACCATGTTGGGCTTGATAGCTCGCATATACACCGACTTATAGATGAGCTTGTATTTTCCTGCACAGACTACCTTAGCCATTTTGTCATGTATAGTTTACATTATGTATATCAAACAGCATTATATATAGCAGGGAAATATATTTTTGATCACTTCCCTTTTAGATATGTATGTTGCTTGCTTGATATTTGCCTGTTTCTATAGGTCTTGTGATCTTGATGTATTATGAATTCCTCTTTGATGGATGGACATTGAGTTGTCACTGGATAGTTTAGAATGGATCAATGAAACATATGGATCCCTACCATCTTTGGTGTCTTGGGACTGATTTCTGTATGGAAATATGGAGAGGAGTGTGGCTTTCCTCTCTGAGATTGACCACACCACAGATGGTTTCCAGTACCCCTATTTAGGAGGAGCCTAGTTATTTCCATCTCTTATGTATTGGTGTTTCTCTTTGAGGCACAACCACATCTTAGATGGTCGTCGAATCTCCTATTCAGGAGGAGTTCAGGCAATTCCATCCCTTTGGTCTGAAGCCAATGAAATGTTGTGATTTGAAGGATGATTCCAGTACCAGTTGACAAGTGTTTGTGTTTTGGTAGGGGGTAACACCGAACCATAAATGGCTGCCTATGTACTCCTATTGAAGAGGAGATCGGGTCTGCATAGTTCGAACCTGGTGTAAGAGGTTCAACACTGTATGTGGAAGAAATGGTGTAGGAATGTTTTTGTTGTTTTTTGTTTTTGTAAGGAAAAGGGTAGAAGTGTTTTTGTTGTTTTTGTTTTATTGCGACCGGGCCATGTAAAATGGTTGCCTACGTACTCCTATTAAAGAGGAGATCAGGTCGACGTAGTTCGTCCCTCAGGACGATTCGTAGCCGAAGAACTTGATCCCATATGCAGGTAAAACTGCGGGGAAAAAGAAAGTTTGATCCTAAGTTCAGGATAAACTGCAGTATGAAAAAGTTTGATCCCATGTGTGGGGACAAACTGCAAGTGTGAAAGGTTCAATCCTTAATGGGATAACTAAAGTTGTATGAGCGCAGTGAAGCCAGGCTGCTGGCTTGAAGAGTATGTTTCCCTGAGGGGCAAAATGTGGCAAAGAGTTATATGTGATGAAGGGTTAAAGAACCAGAATGACTGGTGATCTGATGATCCAACACCAGGATGTTTTTTTGATGATAACTTCAGAAATAGTACCGTTTCACGGTGTCTGAGTTGATGAGTTGTGGAAATTAATCGCCGTCCATTTCCTGTAATCTGAGAGCGCCTCCTGTCAATACCTCCTTGACAACAAACCGGCCTTCCCAGTTAGGGGCAAATTTTCCCTTGAATTGATCTTGGTTGTCAAGTATCTTCTTTAAAACCAAGTCATGTTGTTTAAACTGTCGTAGCCGGACTTTTCTGTTGTAGGATCTGGCGATCCTTTGTTGATATAACTGACCATGGAAGATAGACGCGGTTCGCCTTTCGTCTATTAGAGACAATTGGTGATACCTGTCTTGTACCCATTGGTCTTCCTCCAGCTGAGAGTCTATCAATACTCTGAGGGATTCCATTTCCACTTCTATGGGGAGCACTGCTTCCATCCCATAGGTTAATGCGTAGGGGATTGCCCCAGTGGAAGTGCGCATTGATGTTCTGTTGGCTAATAGAGTAAGAGACAATAAGTCAGACCATTCTTTGTGGTTGGCGGACATCTTTTAAATGATCTTCTTGATGTTTTTGTTAGCCGCTTTAATAGCACCATTCATCTTTAGACGGTAGATGACGGAGTTAAGATGTTTGATGTGGAATTTACTGCATAATGATAAGTGGGTTTTATACCTACTTATTGGATATCAATTCACGAGAACTATGCCCATCTCGAGTACATTTTAGTGTGTTTTTAGTTGCATTTCATGTTATTTTGCATTACATGTACTGAGAACTCCTTTGGTATAAAAGTGCAGGAAATGGCATAGTTCGGCGTTGGTAGATGGCATGAGACTAATGGAAGCATGACGCAAGGAACAAGTGTAGATAAGCAACATAGCGTTGATGAAGGAATAAGGATTAACAGTTGAACACAAAAAAGCGATAGCAATGATGAGACTCAAGAATACTGATTGCGGGAGCTGCCTTGTTGTATAATTTGGAACGCACTTTTTCGCGCCATCAATCGGACAGAGTTCATTTTGCACATGCGCTACGCCGCGCCATATTTACTAAAGGGATGTAGCGTGGTGCATCGCGTCATTGACTTCTGATTCTTGACTTTATTTTATTTTTGAAATTTTAAGTGTTTGGGTTGATATAAACTATTCTGGTTGGTACCAAACACGATCATCTTTAGTTTTTATGAGTTTTCCATAATATAGAACTAGGGTTTTACGCTTTGAATGAATTCCAACGTGGAGCCAAACATATAATTAATATTTTATATCTCTGCATTAGAATTCAATCATTAACTACCATACCTACTTTGTTATGTTCTTTGGAGATTTTTGAGGATTTGAACATCACGTTTGGATTATAATCAGCAATTGGGTTTGATCAATTCTATCTTCTCTTTCAATTGTTATTTATTTTCCATGTGTTAATCTAATCCCATAATGGCTTTTAGTTCAGACATGAGCTAAACTCCATTATGGGATTCTAACGGATTTTAATATGTAGTCTAATGGATGGCTTGATTGCTGGATTGTTAGCGTATCATCAGGAATTTCTATTATGGTTGATTTGATTGCATGAATGCTTGATCACCATTCATTTTATGTACTTATATGGAATTGAAAAATAACATGCGAGTATGGTTGTAATCATGATAGCATGCGTGTATGGAGCTGAATTGCTTAGCTTTATACTTCGTGAATCAGATAGACATATATTGTTTCACCGTGTGAGTTATATAAGGGCTTGTGCTTAAATTCAATATGGCTGCAATTTCACATAGAAATATAGAAATTTTGGTTTTATTGATGATTACATGATTTCTATTGTATGTGGATATTATGTAAGTAGGTTATAATTCATTGAAAAATGGTTATGTCTACATTCGTGCTCTTGGCTAATTTTTTGTGATACGTGAATAATCTGGCATGATGGTGATATTTAGATAAACTATTAAATGAAGTTAGGATCCCATTATTTCCAGATTTGATTTATTACATTAATATTCTTCTTTTATTTGTTATTTGATTTTAGAGTAATTCAAAATCATAAGCATTTCATTTAGGCATATAAAAATAGTAATATAGTGATGCATAATAGTTTAATTTAGAGACCTTTCTCCGTGGATCGATACTTTACTTACTCTATATTACTTGTTGGCCCATGTATGCTTGCATGAGTTAGAGCTCTTTTGTTAGCACTAGCAAATAGGCAACAAGTTTTTGGCGCCGTTGTTGGGGAAAGGCGTATAAATTATTATTATTATCATCAGTTTTAAGCTATATTGTATGACTTAAACAAATCTAATCTTATCTCATTTCTATCTTTGTTTTTGTTTTGTTTCAGGTGTTTGTATAATTTTTATGCACACACGATCATCCAATTCAGAGTTGATACCAGCGCAGGACAATATCAACGGGAGAGGTTGGAAAGCGAGAGTGCGTAGAAATTTAGAAGCAGAGTTAGAGGTAACTACATCTAATATGGCATCCGAGGGACAAAGAGAAGAGCAAAGAGAGGAGTATAGAGCTTTAAGGGACTATTCGATCTAGAACATTAATGGACTACTGATCAAGCATAGTCGGGGCCGGTGATAGCGACCCAACACCTTTGAGAGATAAAAGCCGGGCACTATTAGGATGGTGCATAATTCGGTCTGATTTGGGGGTCTTGCTCTGAGATGATCCTAATGAACACTGTTGAGTTTCATCAAAATATGTGATACATTCAGATATAACGGGGTGACGGAGGATGCTATCAGACTTAGACTATTTCCGTTTTCATTAAGGGATAAAGCGAGAAGTTGGCCTCATTCTCTGCCTTCAGGATCTATAACTACATGGGAGGACCTAGCACAAAAATTCTTAGCTAAGTTTTTCCCAATGGCTAAGACTGCGAAGATGAGGACAGAAATCTCCCAATTTGAGCAGCAACAGGGTGAATCTCTATATGAAGCTTGAAAGAGATATAAAGAGATGCTAAGGAAGTGTCCACACCATGGTATGCCAGATTGGATGGTGATCAACACATTCTATAATGGATTGGGATGCCAATCCAGACCGATTGTAGATGCAGCTGCAGGAGGAGCGTTATGGGCAAAAAGCTATGAGGAAGCTTATAATATTATTGAGACAATGGCAGTGAATGATTTTCAAAACCCTACATCTCGGATGCCACAGCCCAAAGTTGCAGGTTTGTTGGAAGTGGATGCAATCACTCAGTTGTCAGCACAGATGCCATCCATGGCGAAGAAAATTGATTCATTGACAGAGAATAAGGTGAAGACAATTGCCTTTGTGTGCAAAATTTATGCAGGGTCACACTCAACGGATCAATGTGCTATTAGCTCGGAGTCGGTACAGTATGTGAGCAATTACAGGAAGGACCAAAGCCAATTTAAGAACACATACAACTCCAACAACCGCAACCATCAAAACTTCAGTTAGTCAAATAATCAAGGAAATCAGCAGAATCAGTTTCAACCGAATAATCAATTTCGATCATGACCCGACTCGAATGGCGGTTTACACAAGACCACCTTTTCCACCAGGATTTTTTCTCAACAACAACATCACACTCCAATCGCTGCACCTCAAACAAGAAAAAGAAATCAGAAATGGAGGAGATGATGATGAAGTATATGGTGAACACAGAGGTGATGATTAAAACCCAAGCAGTGGCTATTAAAAATCTGGAAACGCAAATAGGGCAAATGGCGAACATGCTTAACAATAGGCCCCAAGGTTCATTACCAAGTACTATGGAGGCAAATCCACAAAGAGAAGGGAAGGAACAATGTCAAGCGATCACATTAAGGTCTGGGAAAAAGGTGGCAGAAAATGAGCATGGTGGCGGCAGCGCCATGTTTATGGGGGAAGAACTTGGCCGCATGAGAAAGCGTAAAACCGAGTGTCGAAAGAGAAAGACAATAAGGAAGGTTACGAGATTCTGACAAGAAGAGGATAACAAAGTAGGTTCAATTAAGAAGCCCGTGAGTAAAACACCACTAGTTCACCCTTAGGTTCCGTATCCATAGAGATTGAATAAGCAAAGGGAAGATAAGCAGTTCAATAAGTTTTTGGAGGTTTTTAAAAAGCTGCAGATTAACATACCTTTCGCTGAGGCATTGGAACAGATGCCGAGTTATGCAAACTTCATGAAGGGTATATTATCAAGGAAGAGGAGATTAGAAGAGTTTGAGATAGTGGCCTTGACAGAGGAATATAGTGCAGTGCTTCAGCGCAAATTACCTCCAAAGCTGAAGGATCCGGGAAGTTTCACAATTCCATGCACAATCGGAAAGATGATCTTCAACAAGTGTTTGTGTGATCTGGGGGCAAGTATCAATTTGATTCCCTTGTCAGTGTTTAATCAGTTGGGATTGCCGGCTCCAAGGCTGATAAATATTTCTCTACAGCTAGCTGACAGATCCATCACGTATCCACGGGGAATAGTTGAAGATGTATTGGTAAAAGTGGATAAATTCATATTTCCAGCTGACTTCATCATCTTGGACTATGAAGAAGATAAGAGTATACTAATCATAATGGGGAGACCATTCTTAGCCATATGAAGGACTTTGATAGACGTGCAGAAAGGGGAACTCACTATGCGTATTCATGATCAGGAGGTTACCTTTAACGTATTCAAGGCGATGAAGTTTCCGACAGATGAAGAAGAATGCTTTCGGGTTGATTTGGTGGATCAAGTCTTAAATGATGAAGTGGAGAGTTTGATGAGTCATGAACCATTGAAAAGTGTCATTGCTAAAAATTCAGAACTAGAGGATGAGGAATTTGAAGAACTTGTGCAATTTCTTGATATTACTCCACAATTCAGAAAATTCAAAATTCTTGTTGAGCCATTGAAGAAAGCTGGAGAGACGTCAATAAAATTGAAGCCATCTCTTGAGACACCTCCAGAACTTGAATTGAAACCACTTCCAGAACATTTGAGGTATGCATTTTTAAATAAAGATTCAAAGCTACCTGTGATTATTTCTTATGCACTAACATCTTTTCAGGAAGAAAAACTGCTACGAGTCCTTAGAGAGTTCAAGTCGGCTATTGGATGGACTATAGCAGACATAAAAGGGATCAGCCCTTCTTTTTGCATGCATAAGATCCTATTGGAAGATGATAGTAAGCCGTCGGTGGAGCAACAAAGAAGACTTAATCCGATAATGAAAGAAGTGGTCAAGAAAGAAGTATTGAAATGGCTGGATCCAGGCATAATCTATCCGATTTCAGACAGTTCATGGGTGAGCCCAGTGCAATGTGTACCAAAGAAGGGTGGTATGACTGTGGTTACAAATGAAAATAATGAGTTGATTCCAACACGAGCAATAGCAGGGTGGAGGAAATGCATGGACTCTCGCGAAATTTGAACAAAGCTACGAGGAAAGATCACTTCCCACTGCCATTTATCGATTAGATGTTGGACAAACTAGAAGGTCATGAGTATTATTGCCTTCTAGACGGATATTCAGGCTACAATCAAATTGTTATAGCTCCAGAAGACCAGGAAAAGATAACCTTCACATGTCCATACGACACGTTTGCTTTCAGAAGGATGTCTTTCGGATTGTGAAATGCTCCAGCCACCTTTCAGAGATGCATGATGGCTAATTTTTCAGATATGGTGGAACAAAATGTGGAGGTATTCATGGATGATTTCTCGGTATTTGGGGATTCATTTGATTTGTGCCTTGAGAATTTGGTGATGGTCTTGAGAAGGTGTGTTGAAACAAATTTAGTACTGAATTGGGAAAAGTGCCATTTTATGCTACAAGAAGGAATTATTCTGGGACACAAGGTTTCGAAGAAGGGACTCGAGGTGGACAGGGTTAAGCTAGAAACTATTGAGAACTTGCCACCACTTACTTCAGTAAAAGGTGTTCATAGTTTTCTTAGACATGCAGGCTTCTACCGCAGATTCATCAAGGACTTCTCCAAGATAACTAAACCATTATGCAGTTTATTGTAGAAGGATGCACACTTTAAATTTGATGAGGCTTGCGTGTCGGCATTTGAGCACTTGAAGGGGAAATTAACTTGACATCGATTATTCTTGCTCCAGTTAGGATTTGCCATTTGAGTTGATGTGTGATGCCGGTGATTACTGTTGTGAAATTTATTTTGGGTCGGAGAAAGGAGAAAATTTTTCATGTGATCTATTATGCAGCCAAAACCCTTCTCGATTGTGAGTTGAACTACACCACCACAGAGAAAGAGTTATTGGCAGTGGTGTATGCCTTTGAAAATTCCGAGCATATCTGTTTGGTACAAAGGTGATAGTGTACACGGATCACGTGGCAATTCAACACTTAGTGGCAAAGAAGGATGCAAAACCCTGTTTGATCAGGTGGATATTATTGTTGCAGGAATTTAATTTGGAGATCAAGGACAGAAAGGGCACTGAAAACTAAGTGGCGGACCACTTATCTCGACTAGAAAATCCGAAAATGGCGGCAGACGACAAAGTTGTAATTAATGAATCATTTCCAGATGAGCAATTGTTTGTGGTGAAAGGGGAAGTGCCATTGTTTGCAGACTACGCGAACTACTTGGTGAGTAAGATGGTACCTTCAGACTTGGTGGGTTATCAAAAGAAAAAATTTCTGCATGATGTCAAATGGTATATATGGGATGAGCCATATTTGTTTAAACAGTGTGCTGATCAAATGATAAGAAGGTGTATCCCATATAGCGAGACCGAGGGGATTTTGCAGGATTGTCACGCTTCTTTGTATGGGGGTCACTATGGTAGAGAGCGAACAACGGCTAGAGTGCTACAAGCAGGATTCTACTGGCCGACAATCTTCAAGGACGCGTACAGTTTCGTCCAAAGATGTGATAGATGTCAGCGAGTTGGGAACATTTCGAAAAGAAATGAAATGCCATTGAATACGATCCTCGAAGTGGAAATTTTTGATGTGTGGGGGATAGATTTCATGGGTCCTTTCATTTTTTCTTGCGGAAATCTTTACATCTTGCTCGCAGTGGATTATGTGTCGAAGTGGGTAGAAGTGGTAGCTCTTCCAACAAATGATGCTAAAGTAGTCCTCAGATTTTTGCAAAAAAGTATTTTCACACGGTTTGGGACTCCTAGGGCCATCATTAGTGATGAAGGCAGTCATTTCTACAATGAGCGGTTCTGACTTTGTTGGCTAAGTATGGGGTGAACCATCGCATTGCTTCTGACTTATCACCCACAAAGCGAATGGCCAGCGAAGTGTCAAATCGAGAAGTTAAAAGAATTTTTGGAAAAAGTTGTGAATCCCACTAGGAAGGATTGGTCTTTAAAGCTTGATGATGTTGTGTGGGCTATAGGATTTGCATCTAAGACTCATTGGGCATGTCACCTTTTGACTCGTTTATGGCAAAGCTTGTCATCTTCTATGGAGCTAGAGCATAAAAGCATATTAGGCGATTTGGAAGTTGAATTTTGATTTGAAAAGTGCATGGGAGAGACGCCTACTCCAACTCAACGAGTTAGATGAATTCCGATTCTACAGTGTGTATGAAAATCTAAAAGTTGTCTACAAGGAGAAGGTGAAGAAATGGCATGATCGCAAGATCATAGAGAGAACATTTGATTGGGACAAAGAGTTTTGCTTTTAATTCCAGACTTAAACATTTTCCTGGGAAGCTCAAGTCAAGGTGGTCGAGGTCATTCACGGTGAAAAGCTATTTTCCGCGTAGTGCGATAGAAGTATTTGACAAGTTTTCGGACAAGCCTTTTAAAGTAAATGGACAGCGATTGAAGCAGTACTTTGGTGGTGAGGTGGACAGATAGAAAGTCACCTCAACTTTTTCTTTGACGTGATTGATTCAGAGACAGTCAAGCTAATTGACTATAACTTAGCGCTTGATGGGAGGCAACCCATTGTTTCTATCTCTACTTTTTATTTATTTAGTTTAGGTTGTTTTTGTTAGTTCATCTTCATTTTTAATTGTGATAGATTATTGAGTTTTGCATAAATGAGTTTGTAGCTGAATTTTCATTAAACTGTGGTTGAGATTAGTATAGCGAGTATGATAATTAGATGGTCATTATTGCGTATTCAGTAGTTCAAGCATTGACATGGTTAATTGGTGTTTATAAAGGTGCATTGAAATAAAGTAATCACTGTGTGCTATATTGGAAGATGCAATTGGAATTGCGAGGATTGAGGTCGCATGTATTGGCGCTTATGTTATGTTAGCGAAGACAAAACCGCGCGCTGCTTGCTTTGCATGCCCGCCAGAAAAAAAAAAAACTCACTTCGCATCCACGCCAATTCCCATTGACAAGCCGCGTGGTAATACGCGACACCTTTTTTAAAAAATAAAAAAAAATTGGGTGTTAAAACGTGTTGTGCCTCATTTGTTCTATCAATTGAAATAACAGAAGTCGTATTCTTTTGTTCTCCTCAACTCGCACGTATCCGCATCTCTAATCAGTTATGAACTACAACCATAACTCTCTTCTCCATTACGTGATTGTCGCATAAGTTCTCATACCCACAATTCTACCCATGATCAATAGCTGCATTATAAAACTAGGGTTTCAGATTGGGTTGTGAAAAATCAGTTTGGGGGTAATCAGTCATCTGCTATCACTCACTATCAGGAAAGTAATCTTCGTCTTCTCTATTCAATCTCATATGGGTCCTAAGAGAGCGCGTTCTATCACTTCGTCATCATCATCTTCCTCAAGTAACCAAGGCGAGGATGTTGTAGACCACATGAAATTCCTCAATCTGGAGGCACAAATCAAGTATTATAGAATTGTGGCAAAGACATTTTTGAAGGAACGCGGGTTCAAGCCTGAATAGCAGGATGGCCAGTTATGGGATATGATTCGCGAGAGAAGATGGGTTGGACTGACTGCAACACATATGCCTATTCCAATGAGTATTGTCTGAGAATTATATGCTAATGATAAAGACACAATGAGTGGTTTATCTATGGTTAAAGGGTTTCAAATAGATTACAGACCACCAACAATCAGAGCAATCTTTAGGATAGTTGACACACCACCGACTGGGTACGATAATTGGGTTGAGCCCGCTTTGAAATGATTTGGACGTAGTCATTTCTAATTTGTGTGTTACGACAAAAGTGGAGGGTAGGGTGAGCACAAATCAACCTAGAACATTCCCCGCCTCAGCCTTGAATCGGTATGCTAAAGCGTGGAATTTATTTATATGTGCAAAGCTCGTGCCTTCGTCACATCAGCACGAAATCACAACGGAAAGGGCTATAATTCTGTGGGGGAATAGCCACCGACAAGTATATTGATGTGGGCCACCTCATCCATCAAAATATGTTATGTTATATGTGGGGGAGCACTACGGGGAGTATTCCACACGCGTCTGATGTCACTAGCATGTGTGCCCATCAAGGATGCCATTGGGATAATAAACAAATGCAAAATCCGAGCCAAGATATCACTCATGCCAACATCATCAAATTCTAGGATTGGGCTGGAGGTTTATCGTACCCGAGAGGAAAAGGATTTATCATTCAACCCACATTCTCAGTGCCTCCACCACAGCCCACACAGGACACGGAAGCGGGAACATCAGCTCAAGCTAAGCTGCATTGCATTGGGGATCGATGACTCAGAAGGTTGGAGCGGAAAAGTCGACGCGCTATGTCGACAACAACTGCGACATTTGTTACGGGTCTGACGAGGTCGTTGGCGGAGGCGTTTGCATAGCAAGGGACCATGCTTGAGTGGCCACAGTTCGGGACGGCAGTGCCATATCCACCACCGAATTCACCACCCGATGAGGGTGGTGCAGCTAAGCAATAGGGGAGTTTCTCCAACCCCTTACCTTTATTCATTGAGACAATGAATATTTTAAGTTTGGGGGTATTGGGTAGTAGTAGTAGGGTAGTTGCATATAGTATGTGCATGTTTAGTTTCAATTTTGCATGTTAATAGGGTAGTTGCATATAGTATGTGTATGTTTAGTTTCAATTTTTCATGTTAATTTTGCATGTTTATGTGTTAAAAAAAAATTGCAGAATTTTTTTTGGTTTTTAGTCATTATTATGTGTGTTAGTGTATGTTTAGTTGCATGTCTCGCATTTCTAGCTTTATGGAAAGGATGTCTAGCCAATGATGAAAGTGAATTGTGAAGGATTGTTGAATTTATTGGATATCTTTAGCTTAGATATAAAGTTTTACATAATGTAATCCATGATGTTGTTTAGATGCTTTTCGGTTTGCCTTTGCCATGTTCACAATTACTTGGTAGGTATAAGAATTATGTGTTGAATTGCTTGGTAGAAAATGTGGTTTTAAAAAGAGAATTATGTGGAAAATGGATTTGAGACTATGAAAACATTGATAATCAAACTTTGGGAACACATGGGTATCTTATATATAAAAAAAAAGTAAATAGAAAAAGAAAAGTCTTAGCTATCTTGAAACCGTTCTTAACAACTGAATTATTGAGATCTTTTATGGATGGGAGTCGAGATGAAAGCTCGCTAAGGGTAGCATTTTTTGCCTAATGGAATGAAAAAAAAGATGTGTAGCAATAAACACCGCGGAAAAGTGCAAAAATTACCCTTGTGAGTTGTATTAAAGCAGTTAAACCCATTGTTAAACCTTAGTTTGTTTTGATATGTTGGAACAGTCTTTGTTGCATAAATATACATGAATCTTGATTTTGACTGTAATTTTCTGTTTTGAGCAGTTTAGCATGTGTATTCTTGTTTTAATCAAGTTTTGGAGAATAGAACACACACACACATCATCTTTATTGCATATATGAATTACATGAGTGTATGATATTATGTCAATGGCTTAGTTGAAGTTTAATTCTTGAATCCGGATAATTCACTGAGCCATGTTGGACTGAAATTCTGTTATAGCTGGAAGAATGTGAGACTTGTTTGCATCATGATCTAGTGGCATAGCATTGTAGTTGCAATTTTAGTGTTTATGTAGTATGCATTGCTTGAGGGCAAGCAATAGTTCATGTTTGGGGGTATTTGATAAGTGAGTTTTATACCTACTTATTGGATATCAATTCACGAGAACTATGCCCATCTCGAGTACATTTCAGTGTGTTTTTAGTTGCATTTCGTGTTATTTTGCATTGCATGTACTAAGAACTCCTTTGGTATAAAAGTGCAGGAAATGGCATAGTTCGGCGTTAGTAGATGGCATGAGACTAATGGAAGCATGACGCAAGGAACAAGTGGAGATAAGCAACTGAGCATTGATGAAAGAAGAAGGATTAGCAGTTGAACACAGAAGCAGTAGCAGCAGCAGACTCAAGAATGCAGATTACAAGAGCCGCGTGGCTGTATAAGCTAGAACACGCGCACCCGCGCCATCAACCGAGACGAGTTCATTTTTTTGCATGGCGCGCGCCATGTTTCTTTAAAGGGATCGCATGTGGCCAGCATAGCGTCATCGATTCTGCGATTCTTGACTTTATTTTATTTTTGAAATTTTAAGTGTTTGGGTTGATATAAACTATTATGGTTGGTACCAGACGCGATTATCTTTAGTTTTTACGAGTTTTCCATAATATATAACTAGGGTTTTACGCTTTGAACGAATTCCAACGTGGAACCAAGCATATAATTAATATTTTATATCTTTGCATTAGAATTCAATCATTTTGACTACGTACTACTGTTATGTTGCTGGAGATTTTTGAGGATTTGAACATCACGTTTGGTTTATAATCAACAATTGGGTTTGATCAATTATATCTTCTTTAATTGTTATTTATTTTCCATGTGTTACTCTAATCCCATAATGGCTTTTAGTTCAGACATGAGCTAAACTCCATTATGGGATTCTAACGGATTTTAATATGTAGTGTAATGGATGGCTTGATTGTTGGATTGTTAACGTATCATCAGGAATTTCTATTATGGTTGATTTGATTGCATGAATGCTTGATCACCATTCATTTTATGTACTTGTATGGAATTGGAAAATAACATGCGAGTATGGTTGTAATCATGATAGCATGCGTGTATGGGGCTGAATTGCTTAGCTTTATACTTCGTGAATCAGATAGACATATACTGTTTCACCGTGTGAGTTATATAAGGGCTTGTGCTTAAATTCAATATGGCTGCAATTTCACATAGAAATATAGTGATATTGGTTTTATTGATGATTACATGATTTCTATTGTATGTGGATATTATGTAAGTAGATCATAATTCATTGAAAAATGGTTATGTCTACATTCATGATCTTGGCTAATTTTATGTGATACGTGAATAATCTGGCATGGTGGTGATATTTAGATAAACTATTAAATGAAGTTAGGATCCCATTATTTCCAGATTTGATTTATTACATTAATATTCTTCTTTTATTTGTTATTTGATTTTAGAGTAATTCAAAATCATAAGCATTTCATTTAGGCATATAAAAATAGTAATATAGTGATGCATAATAGTTTAATTTAGAGACCTTTCTCCGTGGATCGATACTTTACTTACTCTGTATTACTTGTTGGCCCATGTATGCTTGCATGAGTTAGAGCTCTTTTGTTCGCACTAGAAAATAGGCAACACATAACTCCTCCATCATTTTGTTGTTGAGGTTCTTAGCATTAGCTGACACAATTACCTCTGGTTGTCCATATCGACACATGACATTATTTCTGATGAAAGCAACGATGACTTCTTTGGTAACCCTGGGGAAGGAGGATGCTTCTACCCACTTGGTGAAGTAGTTGATCATGGTAAATATAAAGTGATGCCCATTATTGGCTTAGGGCTCGATGGGTTTGATCACGTCCATTCCCCACATTGAGAAGGGCCAAGGTGAACTCATATTGTGGAGCTCCCTCGGAGGGGAGTAGATGGCATTTCCATGAATTTGGCATTGATAACACCTCTTGACGTGATCATCACGATCGACTTTTTTGACAGTAAGCCAAGAATAATGTCACATTCGAGGATCTTCTTAACAAGCAGGGGGGCACTCATGTGTGGGCCACATACTCCGCCATGGACCTCATTCATGAGTCTCTGAGCTTAGTCATGGTCCAGACATCTGAGGAAACCTAGTCCTGCATCTCTTTTGTAGAGTGCATCTCCGCTCAGGTAGAATTTCATACCAAGTCGATGGATCCGCCTTTTCTCAGTCGGGCTCACCTCAGCGGGTGTAGATCCATCTCATAGGTACTCCTTGATATGCTGATACCAAGGATGATGGATGGGAGGTAGCTCACCCAATACTTCTCCAACATAGTTCCCATAGGCTGGTGCCTTGTACAGGGCAAATGTGACGCTTGGTATGTGTTTCTTATCAGGCATGTGAATCAAGGAGGCCAAAGTTGCTAACGCGTCTTCAAAGTCATTCTTATTACGAGGAATGTGTAGAAAGGAGATTTCTTCGAACTCCAAAGCCATCTATAAAACTTGCCGATGGTAAAGCAGCAAATGTAGCTCTTTGGTTTGATGGATTCCCGTGGATTGTCTGATTACCAACTCTGAATCCCCAAAGATAGTTAACCGCCTGATGCCCATTGAACGGGTAAGTTTTAGCCCCATGAGACAGCCTTCATACTCAGTTGTGTTATTGGTGCTGACAAACTTCAATTTGATGGTAACGGGATACTGCTCCATTATACCGGATACCAGAACTGCTCCAGCTCCAGAACCTTTCATATTAACAGCTCCATTAAAATACATTTTCCATGTATGGTATGTATCGTACTGATGGTGTTGCTGAACTGTCATTACCCCTTCATTGGGGAAGTAGGTTTCCAAGGGTTTGAAATCCCCTGAAGGTGCCGCGGCAAGTTGATCCGCAATTCCTTGACCTTTAATAGACTTTTGCGTCATGTAGACGATGTCAAATTATTGTAGGATCAACTGCCACCTAGACAGCCGGAAATTTAACATGGGTTCGTTGAACACGTACTTGAGAGGATCCATACGGGATATGAGATGGGTTGTATGACTATGGATGTAATGATGTAACCTCATAGAAGCCCATGCTAAAGCACAACAAGTCTTCTCAATCAGAGTGTACTTGTGTTCACTGCCGCTGAATCTTTTGCTGAGGTAATAGATAGATCGTTCTTGGCCTCTATCGTCTTTCTATCCCAGCATGCAGCCCATGGCATTGTCACTTATGGACAGGTACATGAACATGGGAACATCATCCCTAGGTGGTACCAAGATGTGAGCTTTGACTCGCTGTTCTTTGATTATGAAGAAGGCCTTCTGGCACTCGTTGTTCCATTTCATGGAGGATTTCTTCCTTAACAACTTGAAGATAGGCTCACAGGTTGCTATGAGTTGAGAAATGAACCTGCTAATGAAGTTGATTCTTCCCAAAAATCCCCGTATTTCCTTCTCTGTCTGAGGAGGGCATTTCCGTTATGGCCTGAATTTTAGTGGGGTCCAGCTCAATCCCTTTGTGGCTGACTAGGAATCCTAGCAACTTGCCTGATTTAACGCCAAAGGCGCACTTGGCTGGATTCAACTTCAAGTTGTACTTACGCAACCTATTGAATTGATTCACGAGATGGTTTAAGTGGTCATCTTCTCTTCGGGATTTGACAATGATGTCATCCACGTAGATCTCTATCTCTTTGTGCGTTAAGTCATGGAAAAGAGCCATCATAGCTCGTTGATAGGTGGCTTCGGCATTGATGAGGCCGAATGACAATCGTTTATAGCAAAAAGTTCCCCAAGCCGTGATGAAAGCAGTTTCCTCATGATCTTCCTCAGTAACCATAATCTGGTTGTATCCAACGAAACAATCCGCAAAAGAGTACATGTCGTACTGAGCAGTATTGTCAATAAGAATATGGATAAATGGCACGGAAAAGATATCTTTAAGGAAAGCTTTGTTCAAATCCCGGTAATCCACGCAAACTCGCACCTTTCCTCCAGGTTTAGGTACGGGCACAATGTTGGATATCCATTCAGGATATGTAGACACCATGATAATTTCAGCTTGAAATTGTTTCACAATTTCTTCTTTTACCTTTAAATTCCACTCAGGTTTTAATTGCCTGAGCTTCTGCTTGACTGGCTTGAATCCATCTTTAATGGGAAGGCGATGAAGAATAGTGTAAGACCCCGAATTTTATGAAATAAAAGTATTCAATTTTTCTTATAATTACTATTCAGTAAATGGTTAAATTGATAAAAGTTAAAGTTAAAGGTGATATATATAATTTTTTTTTTCAAAATACGCAAGTGGTTATAAAATATTCATTGTTGTCGAGGAATATTCGTTTGGTCGTGGAATATTCTTTTTGTCGGGAATATCCATACGACGGCGCAGTCATTTGTGGGCCCCAGAACAGAATAACTGTCGGATGAAGAGAACGACAAATTTGAGTTTTTATAAATAACGGCGTAATCGTTACCGTTAACACTGTTGGAATACATGGTGGTTAAAATACAGTAATACCCGTAGTTGCAGTAGCATACGGTATTGCACAGTATTTTTTCAATTATTGATTCTTACGTGAGAAGGCACTACTCAATAATTGTTACAGTAATTACTGTTCAATATTTTATTTTATTGAATCAATAATTGATGCGTTGATATTTTATATTATTGTTGTTTCAATAATTGTCACTGCACAGTATCTCCATTATCAGATCAATAATTCATATTATTTGAATAATATTATTAGATAGTATTATTGGCAATGTCTATAAAGTTCTGTCAATGAGAGGTTTGGTCACCTAATTACGCGCCAGTAAGGAGAAATCCTTATCGGAAAGCCCCCTCTTTCCTGGGAACTTCCTGGTTGTCATTATTGTGATTCTGTAATATTATTTGTGAATAAATAATTATTGATTTATATGATAATAAAATATTTATTTGATGTGGATATAAATGATGGATTTATTTATGTGGTTATAAATGAAGGAATTAATGTTGAGGTATTTTATCGATTATTTAAATCGAATTGGAGGTATTAAAAGATCAAATCAGTGTTCTTACAGCTTTATTGTGTGAGTTATAATTTTTAATCCGACCGTTGAATCGATGTGATTTTTGGATATGTTATACATATATAAGTTAAGTATATGTTCACAAATTTTGAACCATTAAAAATGAATGAATGAATTGTTATGAATTTTAAGAGGTGGTGATTAGAAAATTAGGTTTATAAATGATTTTGGTGGAAAATTCTAGAAATGGGTGGGCCCCACTTTTGGTTGTTGGGGAAGATGGCTGATTTTTGGTGGGTAGAATAGTAGCAGGTAAAGCCATCAGATTCTGAGGAGTTAAGTCTCGCTTCAGCTTGATGTTAACATTTTCCTATAAATAGAGGGCTAAGTTAGAATTGAAAATCACACCAGAATTCATAAGTCTTCTCTCTTTTTCTCTCTAGATTATCGAGTGTATTTTGTGAGTATTTAGATACTTGGTGAGTTACTATTCATCAGTGCAAGTTTCCTTCAGCGTCATATCCGATATCCAGTCAGAAGTGCTGCTCTTTTGAGGTAAGGGATTTTAAGGGATTGTAAGGGATATTTTTTCGTAATGATGTTATTCTTTCAATATCATTATACCGAAATATTGGTATGGATTTTATTGTGGAAGTTCTACCTTTTTGTATCGGGGTTACTATTCACGTATACGACATTATTCACGTATATGGCACTATTCACGTATACGACATTATTCATGTATATGATATTTTTTACGTATACGGTACTATGTACGAATACGGAGTACTATTCATGAGTTACTATTCACGAGTTACTATTCACGAATTACTATTCACGGGTACTATTCATGACAAAATTGGTTTCTTTTTCTAACCAAATTATAGTTGAGTTATGAATATTACTCTTGAGATTAAATCTATATGTTGATTATATTATTTTTATTATCATATATAACATTTTTATAACCCTAATAATGATATTAATTTCTCTTTGACTTGAGTGTAAAGATGGGTAGATTATTGGTATGATCATGACTATGGATTCCCTTTGGCCAGTAGTGCAAAGTTGAATTGTTGACTGGTATGATCATGACCATTGAATTTATAATTGAATATCTTTAGCTTAAGTGCAAAGGTGAATTGATCAACATGGTTATAATTATTTTTTATATAAATTCTGAAATGATTATATATTTCTTTAAGATATTAATATATTTGGCCTGTAGTGCAAATATGAATTGTTGATAAATATATTTGGCCTGTAGTGCAAATATGAACTGTTGAGGAATATCTTTTGTGACGCCCCCAAAATAGGTATAGAACTCCCATTCTGAGTCGTCAAAATAAATGGTACAGAAACAACTACAACTTTATTAATACAACATAAAAACTGTGAGTTTAAATACAAATATTGTCATCTAGACAATATCCACACTCAAATAAGTCCTCAGTACAATTATTGATACATTATTTTACAAAAATGGCGAGGACTACTAAAACGACTTCTAGAACCATCATTCCACACCCCGACTAGTACTCGCTACATTCTCGCCTCCTGAGAAGAAAAATGGAACAATAAGGAAAAGGGTGAGCTCAACTAGCCCAGTAAATTACATTATGACTAAGATAATATAAAACAAATTATCGTTAGTCTTCAACAGGAAAAAATCTAATAGAATACAATAGACAACAAGTTTTAAATCAATATTCGCAGCGGAAATAATAATTCATTAGAAGAGTTAAGTAGAGAATGCAAACTACTATCTTCTATATATAAATTTAAAAGTTCATCGTCTATCTTTTATCCTTGTAACATCAATCAATATATATCTGAAATCAAATATTCATCTTTGCACTACTGTGCCAAAGATATTCATCGATTAGTCATGTTCATCTAAACACTGCTCATCTTTGCACTACGGGCCAAAGATATTCATCAGAAATCATTCATCTTTGCACTACAGGCCAAAGATATTCAATTATATCATCATTTAGGACTGAGGATGATGAAAAATATTTTAAAGAAAATGAATCCAGTGAAACAAAAGAATAAATATTAAGGATTCGTACTTTAAACAATCCAAGTTCAAAAATACTTCATAAATAACTAGTAGTGGAGTAAGATTCAAGAATGATCAAAACATGGATACAATCAAAATTAGTATCCATTAGATATCTTGGACGAAAAATGAAAATTTAATTTTTCTGTGAATAGTGTCGTATTCGTGAATAGTGCCGTATACGTGAATAGTGCCGTATACGTGAATAGTAACTCCAACACCAAAAGATAGAAATTTCACAAAAAAAAACATCATCATGCTTCGTGAATAGTACTCGTAAATAGTAACTCGTGAATAGTAACTCATGAATAGTAACTCGTGAATAGTAACTCGTGAATAGTAACTCTTGAATAGTAACTCATGAATAGTAACCTCGACATAAAAAAGTTCCAAATTTGATAAAAAGTTCCAACCAATATTTCAGCATAATGATATTGAAGAAATAATATCATTTGAGAAGAAAATAACATTCCTTACCAAAAAAGGATAATACTTCTGACTAGTATACTGGATATAGTGCTGAAAGGACTTGCACCGTATAGCAATACTCAAAGTACTAAAATACTCACAAGAATACGCTCAATATATCGAGAGAGAAAGAGAGAGAAATCTGTAGTTTCTGGTGTGTTTTTCAATTCTAACCTAAGCACCCTATTTATAGAAAAATGCTTAGAACACCAAAGCAGAAAATTTAATAAAATATTATTATTATTTAAAAAATTTCCTACGCAGACTCAAGACATCAGATTTTAGCAATTAACATGTGCAACCAACTTGTTAAAAACGTTTTTCTTAAAATAATTAATTAAAACTTCCAAAAATTAATTATTTCTGAACTTTGGAAATTCAATAATTCATAATATAGTCCTTTTATCAGAAAATTCGAATCTCGCTTCTTTTTATAGGAAATTCAATTCTCTACAACTTTGCAGAAGAAAGTTTTTCCAAATTCCAAATGTAAAATTCAATGAAATCCATAAAGCAGGCAATTTTGGCTGTGCTATAATCAAATTTCGATCAAGAAATGGGTCCACCAACATGTTTTAAACAACTTTTGCAACAAAAATACTCTTCCTCCTCATATACTCATATATCCCACATTCATTGTAAAAATATCATCATTATTATAAAATAAAATATTATTTTATCGAAAAGATAAAATATCAATTTTTAATAATTGTCACTTTAAAAATTTTCTCCATCTATAACTACATAAAATCAATATTTTCCTCATCATATAAATCAATAATTAATTATTCACAAATAATATTCTGTAATCACAAGATCGACAACCGGTAGTTTCCTCAGAAGAGGGGCTATCCAATAAGATTTCTCTCCATCTGGCCAAGCATGATTAGGTGACCAAACCTCTCCTTAGATGCGAACTTTCTAGACATTGCCAATAATGTTTTCTAATAATATTATTCAGATAATATAAATTATTGCTTCGATAATGGAAAATATCAGATAGTGACAATTATTGAAACAACAAAGTAATATAAAATATCAACGCAGCAATTATTGAATCAATAAAATAAAATATTGAATAAGAATTCTCATCGTAACAATTATTGAGTAGTGCCTTCACGTAAGAATCAATCATTGGTGCAATCTGGTGGTGCTATCGCGGCAACAACGCGTATTACTATGTTTTAACCACCGGTATTCCAAAGATTAATCTGTAATAAATCGCACTGTTATTTATAAACAACTTATACTTGTCTTTTCTTCATCCAATCGCTTTTTCGTTATGGGGCCCACAAAAGATCTAGCATCGTAAATGCATTTAATATTTCCCGACAACAAGAATATTCAACGACCAAACGAATATTCCCCGACAACAATGAATATTTTATAACCACCTACTTATTTAAAATATTTGCGCATTTTATCTATAACTAACCACATTAATCAAATCAACCCTTACTATTTCAAAATAATATATAGAGGAAAATAAATTTCATTTATTAATAATTTGGGGTCTTACAACCTCCCCTCCTTATGAAATTTCGTCCTCGAAATTGACGTACGTACCTGGTGTTTCGAAAAGATGAGGATACCTCGCTTTCATTTCCGTTTCCAACTCCCAGGTCATTTCAATAGGATGGTTTCTCCACAAAACTTTAACTTGTGGTATGACCTTCGTGCGTAGGACATGCTCTTTCCTATCCAAGATCTTGACAGGTACCTCTTCGTACGTTAAGTCTTCGGCTATCTCGTCCGGTTCTAACTCAATAACGTGATTTGGGTCTTTCACATATTTACGTAGCACAGATATATGAAAAATATTATGAACACGAGACATACTTGGAGGTAACGCGAGTCTATAGGCCACATTTCCTACTCGTTTAAGAATCTGAAATGGACCAATAAATCATGGATTGAGCTTTCCTCTCTTCCCAAATCTTGTAACTCCCTTCCATAGAGCCACACGCAATAATATATGATCCCCAATACTAAATTCCACGTCCTTTCGATGAAGATCCGCATAACTCTTTTGTCGATCCTGTGCCGTTTGTATACGTTGTTGAATCGTTTGGATCTTTTCCGTAGTCATACGTACCAACTCGGGTCCCAACAACGTTTCTTCTCCTACCTCATCCCAACATACTGGAGAGCGACACTTTCGTCCATACAATGCTTCAAATGGAGCCACACCTATACTTACTTAATAACTGTTGTTGTAGGAGAATTCTACCAATGGTAAATACTTATCCCAACTGCCTTTGAAGTCTAGGACACAGAGTCTTAATAGATCTTCAAGAGTTTGAATAGTCCTCTCTGATTGTCCGTCCATTTGAGGATGGTATGCCGAACTAAATCGTAAATCCGTGCACATAGCTTTTTGCAAGCTAACCTAAAATCTTGAAGTGAATCTTGGGTCACGATCTGAAACTATGGATACTGGCATGCCATTCAATCTCACAATCTCATCTATGTACATACGAGCAAGACGTTCAAGGGAATAAGTCTCCCGTATCGGCAAGAAATGAGCAGACTTGGTTAATCTATCAACAATAACCCAAATAGCATTTATGCCTTAAGAAATCATGGGAAGACCCGTAATGAAATCCATGGTAATGTGTTCCCACTTCCATTTCGGAATATCAAGTGGTTGCAATGGACCTTTTGGCACTTGATGCTCCGCCTTTACACGTTGAAAAGTTAAACACCTCGAGATAAACTTTGCAATCTCTCTCTTCATATTGTTCCACCAAAATGTATGTCGAAGATCACGATACATTTTGGTACTTCCAGGATAGATTGCAAACGGTGTATTATGCGCCTCCATCATGATCTTGTACTTCAAATTAGAATCGTTAGGAACACAAAGTCTGGAGTGGGCTCGAAGTATTCCTTCTTCATCGATTCTTGCTTCTGGAATAACACCTTCTTGCACTTTCTTCTTCATACGCATCAGCTCCGGGTCTGTGGCTTGAGTAACTTTAACTTTTTCGATTAAAGTCGATTCTATGCGTATATTTGACATCATCGCACTCGTTCCTATATATGATCTTCTACTCAACGCGTCAGCTACCACGTTTGCTTTTCCAGGATGGTATTGAATAGTGTGGTCGTAATCTTTCAACAGCTCGAGCCAACGTCGTTGCCGCATGTTGAGTTCTTTTTGAGTGAAGAAATATTTGTGGCTTTTATGGTCTGAATATATCTCCACTTTCTCCCCATATAGATAGTGCATCCAGATCTTTAGCGCGAAAACAACTGCTGCCAACTCTAGATCATGAGTAGGATAATTCCTCTCATATTCTTTAAGTTGTCGCGAGGCATAGGCTATGACTTTCCCACGTTGCATGAAAACACATCCTAACCCTTTGCCTGAAGCATCGCTGTAGATAACAAATCCATTCGAACCAGATGGTATTGTCAAAATAGGTGCCGAAATGAGTCTCCTCTTGAGATCTTGGAAACTCTTCTCGCATTCCTCGCTCCATACGAATTTTGTATCTTTATGAGTCAAGTGAGTTAACGGAGTAGCGATTCTAGAAAATCCTTCCACAAATCTCCGATAATAACCAGCTAAGCCCAAAAAGCTACGTACTTCGGTCACCATCTTTGGTTGCTCCCAACTTTGTATTACTTCAATCTTTGCCGGGTCAACAGACACTCTATGTTTTGACACCATGTGCCCAAGGAATGCTACTTCCTCAAGCCAGAACTCACATTTCTTCATCTTGGCCTATAGCTTGTGATCACGAAGCCTTTGCAGTACCAGCTTCAAATGGCGCTCATGATCTTCACGGCTTTTGGAATAGATGAGGATGTCATTAATAAAGACAACAACGAATTGATCCAAATATTCCTTGAATACTCGGTTCATCATATCCATGAAAGCCGCAGGAGCATTAGTCAATCCAAAGGACATGACTAGGAATTCATAATGCCCGCATGCAAGTTTCAAGGCGGTCTTGAATATCCTCGGCTTTTAACCTTCAATTGATGATATCCGTAAGC
This sequence comes from Panax ginseng, assembly GCA_020205605.1. NCBI lineage: Eukaryota > Viridiplantae > Streptophyta > Magnoliopsida > Apiales > Araliaceae > Panax > Panax ginseng. Next base: position 34,190,695 of record CM035127.1, on the reverse strand, counting down.
TAAGATCGATTTTTGAAAAGAATTGTGCTCCTTGCAACTGGTCAAACAGGTCATCAATGCGAGGTAGCGGATACCTATTCTTGATAGTGACATGGTTCAATTCCCGATAGTCAATACAAAGTCGCATACTCCCGTCTTTCTTCTTTACAAATAAAGCAGAGCACCCCAAGGAGATGTGTACTGGGATTTAGATGAAACCGATGTCCAACAACTCCCGTAGTTGGACCTTTAACTCCTGAAGTTCAATAGGAGCCATTCGATATGGGGTTTTAGAAATGGGCTTTGTACCAGGTTCAAGGTCAATAAAGAATTCAACTTCACGTTCTGGGGGTAGACCGAGAAGTTCTTCAGGAAATATGTCAGGAAAGTCAATAACAACAGGAATATTATTCAAATCCGTAACATGGGCTAAGAAAGCTTGACATCCATTTTTTAATAAACGAATAGCTTTATGACTTGATATGACAGTGATTGATTTTAATGGTTTAGTTTCTTGAATTCGCACAACAGGTTGATTAGGAATATGAAAACTAACAACCTTACGAAAATAATCAATTTTGGCATGATGAGTAGTTAACCAATCAATCCCTAAAATCACATCAAAATCAAGTATCTTTAAAGAGATAAGGTCAACTGGGTAATGTGATGGTGCCAACTTGGATCAAACAAGATTTATAAGCAAGTGGATGTGATGAAAGTTTCTCCTAACTGGAGTTTCCACAGATAGGTCAAAGTCTAATTTCTCTCGAGTCAAGTTTAAACGTTGAGCACAAGCAGGAGAGATAAATGAATGGGTAGCACCGGTATCTAATAAGGTATAAACTTCGCATGAATTTATGATTAGCTTACCCGTGATCACCTCGTTTGGGTTCCTCGCATGTTGACCAATCACGACAAATGCTCTTCCAGGAACCGTTGACTTTGACTTTTCTGGGACAGCCTTTTGAGTCACCATCCCCGTTGGACTTGGTTTCCCTATAGTGCAATCTCGAGCGATATGCCCTTCCTTTCCACAGTTATAACATACCTTAAACTGTTCAGGCGGTTTCAATGATATGTCCTTCTTTTCCGCACTTATAGCATATGACAGTGGTCGTTCTCTCCCTTAGAACCAGTTGTTCTTTGGTCGTTGACGTCTTCACATTGTCATTGTTGAATCTCCTCTTTTTAAAATCTCCCCCCGACTCGCTTCTTCTATTTTCATTGCCACGATTACCACCAGAGTGGTTATCGCTTTTGTCTGAATGTTTTCCTCCCCATTTGGTTTTCATTGCTCGATAATCGCCGCCACATGTGTATGATACAGTTGCGGTCCTTTGGTTGAACGTACTCGCTATCTTGCTCTAATAATTGAGCCCTGTTGACAACATCTGAATATAAATAAAATTTATGAGAGATAAGATATTGTTGAATCTCAGGTTTTAAACCTCTCAGAAACATCCTTGTTATTCGTTCCTCATTCTCTACCAAATGAGGTGCAAACCTGGATAACTCTGCGAACTTCGCCTCGTATTGGGACACCGTCATGTTGTTTTGTTCTAGTCTAATAAACTCTACCTCCTTCATATGGCGAATACTTTCAGGAAAGTATTTTTCGTTGAAAAGTTTTTGAAATGTTTCCCAAGACATGCGGAGTGCGACAGGCTGGGTACGTTTCACAGACTCCCACCAGTAATCTGCCTCGCCACGGAACATAAAGGTGGCGAATGGAACCTTCTGTTTCTCTGTGCATCCCAAGACATCGAATATCTTGGTAATTTGCTTGACCCACGTTTCCGCCATGATCGGATCCGGCTTTCCCTTAAATTCTGGTGGTCCCAACTCTTTGAACTGCTTGGTCGTGACAAGCCGCGCGTTGCTATCATTTCCACTTGTATTCTGTACACGAGTCTCCCTCGTCTGGTTTTGCATGAACTTCAAAAAGCTCCTAAACATCCCGTCGTTCATTATCCTTTCAATGGGTGTTGTTTGTGGAGGAATATTGTCTTCTGTTGCACGTTCCCTCGGGTGGTGATTAAAGGTGTTTCCACGGTCTCATTAACTCCACCGTTAATATTCTCAGCTGCCATTCTTAAATACTACCATAAAAAAAGGGTTAATTAAACAAATTAACATATCACATATTAACCATATACTTCAACTGACCAACAAATAAGCTTAGGTATGACACACTAGCGAAGGATTACTCGTCTCTCCCCTCCTAGTACTATTCCCCGATCTCCGCCAGAGACCATATCCTTAAGCTCTGATACCAACTGTGACGCCCCCAAAATAGGTATACAACACCCATTTCGATTCACAAAATACATGGTATAGAAACAACTACAACTTTATTAATACAACATAAAAACTGTGAGTTTAAATACAAATATTATCATCTAGACAATATCCACACTCAAATAAGTCCTTAGTACAATTATTGATACATTATTTTACAAAAATGGTGAGGACTACTAAAACGACTTCTAGAACCATCATTCCACACCCCGACTAGTACTCGCTACATTCTCGCCTCCTGAGAAGAAAAATGGAACAACAAGGAAAAGGGTGAGCTCAACTAGCCCAGTAAAAGAACATTATGACTAAGATAATATAAAACAAATTATCGTTAGTCTTCAACAGGGAAAAATCTAATAGAGTACAATAGACAACAAGTTTTAAATCAATATTCGCAATGAAATAATATTTCATTAGAAGAGTTAAGTAGAGAATGCAAACTACTATCTTCTATATATGAATTTAAAAGTTCATAAATCTATCTTTTATCCCCGTAACATCAATCAATATATATCCTGGAATCAAATATTCATCTTTGCACTAAAGGCCAAAGATATTCATCGATTAGTCATGTTCATCTAAACACTGTTCATCATTTGCACCACGGGCCAAAGATATTCATCGAAATCATTCATCTTTGCTTTCTGGGCCAAAGATATTCAATTATATCATCTTTTAGGATTGAGGATGATGAAAAATATTTTAAAGAAAACGAATCCAGTGAAATAAAAGAATAAATATTAAGGATTCGTACTTTAAACAATCCAAGTTCAAAAATACGTCATAAATAACTAGTAGTGGAGTAAGATTCAAGAATGATCAAAACATGGATACAATCAAAACTAGTATCCATAATAGATATCTTGGACAAAAAAAGAAAATTTAATTTTTTACGTGAATAGTGTCGTGATTCGTGAATAGTGCCAGTATCGTGAATAAAGGCAGTATCGTGAATAAGAAACTCGACGCCAAAAGATAGAAATTTCACAAAAAAAACATCATCATGCTTCGTGAATAGTACTTGTGAATAGTAACTCATAAATAGTAACTCATGAATAGTAACTCGTGAATAGTAACTCATGAATAGTAACCCCGACATGAAAAAGTTCCAAATTTGATAAAAAGTTCCAACCAATATTTCAGCATAATGATATTGAAGAAATAATATCATTTGAGAAGAAAATAACATTCCTTACCTAAAAAGGATAGTACTTGATCGATATTTGGATATAGTCTTTGAAAGGACTTGCACCGTATAGCAATACTCAAAGTACTAAAATACTCACAAGAATACGCTCAATATATCGAGAGAGAAAGAGAGAGAAATATGTAGTTTCTGGTGTGTTTTTCAATTTTAACCTAAGCACCCTATTTGTGACGCCCCCAAAATAGGTCCATTCCACCCAACCCATTCTGAGTCGCCAAATACATGGTACAGAAATAACTACAACTTCAATAATACAAATGTCGTGTGAAATACGACAATACATCTTGTGAGTTTAAATACTGATATTGCCGCATAGACAATATCCACACGCATAAATAAATCCCCATCATAATTATTGATACATTATTTTATAAAATGGTGAGGACTACTAAACAACTCTCTCTAGAACCTTCATTCCATACCCCGACTCGATCCTCGCTAAGTTCTCACCTCCTGAGAAGAAAATGGAACAACAAGGAAAAGGGTGAGCTCAACTAGCCCAAAAAGAATATTATGACTAAGATAATATACAACAAATTATCGTTAGTCTTCAACAGGAAAAATCTAATAGAATACAATAGACAACAAGTTTTAGATCAACAAATGCAGCGGAAACAGCAATCCATTAGAAGAGTCACGTAGAGAAAGAATTCTACTGTCTTCTAAGGTTTAAAAGTCCATCATTAATATTTTATCCCTGTAACAACAATCAATATTCATCTTTGCACTACAGGCCAAAGATATTCATTTAAATCACCAGTTGGTCATGTTCATCTCAACACCTGTTCATCTTTGCACTATAGGCCAAAGATATTCATCAGTTAATCGTTCATCTTTGCACTACAGGCCAAAGATATTCATCAAGTATCACCATTAAGGACCGAGGATGATGAAAAATATTTTTAAGAAAGAATCCAGTGAGATAGAAGGACGAATATTAGGGATTCGTACAACAGTTTATCCAAGATCGATAATACTTCATAATAAACGATTTTGAAGCAGAACTCAAAAATAACGATCAAAACATGGATACAATCAAAGATAGTAGCCAAAATAGACATCTTGGACAAAAAGAAAAATTTTCATTTTTCTATTGAATAGTGTCAGATATCGTGAATAGTGCCGTATACGTGAATAGTAACCCTGACACAAAAAGATAGAAATTTCATAAAAAAAAACATCTTCACGCTTCGTGAAGAGTACTCGTGAATAGTAACTCATGAATAGTAACTCATGAATAGTAACTCATGAATAGTAACCCCGACATGAAAAAGTTCCAAATTTGATAAAACGTTCAACCAATATTTTGGCATAATGATATTGAAGAAAATAATATCATTTGCGAAAGAAATAACATCCTTTACCTCAAAATAACCGTATTTCTGACTGAATTTCGGTATAGTGCTGACAGAAACTCGCACCGTATAGCAACACTCAAAGTATACTCACAAGAATACGCTCGATAATATAGAGAGAGAAAGAGAGAAAACTTAGTTTCTGGTGTGATTTTTAATTCTAACTTAGCCCTCTATTTATAGGAAAATGTTAGAACGCCAAAGGAGACTAAATTAATAAAATATATTATTATTTATTCAAAATTCCTACCCACATGTTTTGAAAACTCTAGCATGCCTTCTTTGGTCAAAAACATCAGCCACCCATGTGCCAACAACCACAAAAACGTTTTTCTTATATAAAATAATTAAAACTTCCAAAAATCAATTATTTCGGAACTCCGGAACTTCAATAATTCATGATAAATAGCCTTTTTGTCAGAAAATTTGAATCACGCGACTTTCTATAGGAAATTCAATTCTCTACAACTTTACAGAAGGAAGTTTTTCCAAATTCCAAACAGAAATTATCCGAAATCCATAAATGAGCGATTTTATAGTCTATAATAAATTTTCGGTCAAGAATTGTGTCCACCGACACACAAAACATATGTTAAACATTTAATGCCACAAAAATACTCTTCCTCCTCATATTCTCATATATCCCACATTCATTGTAAAAATATCACCGTTAATATATTATTAAAATAATATATTTAAACGAATTATTTTATCGGAAAAAGATAAAATATTAATTTTCGACAATTGTCACATTAAAATTTTCTCCATCTATATCCACATAAAATAAATATTTTCTTTATCATAATAATCAATAATTAATTATTTAAAAATAATATTACGAGAATCACAAGATCTTGTAACGGTGTTGCCAGGAAGAAAGAGGGCTTTCAATAAGGATTTCTCCTCACTTGGTAGCGCAATTAGGTGACCAAACCTCTCCTTAGAGCGAACTTTCTAGACATTGCCAATAATGTTATCGATAATATTATTCAAATAATATGAATTATTGATCGATAATGGAAAATCTTTGTGCAAATGACAATTATTGAAACAATAATAATATAAACTAGCAGCATAACAATTATTGAATCAATAAAATATTGAGCAAGAATTCACTGTAATAATTATTGAGTAGTGCCTTCTTACGTAAGGATCAATAATTCAACAAATATCTGCAATATCTTGCTTGTGCAACCACACATATTATCGTATTTTAACCACCGGGTATTCCAACGGTGTAACCAGTAATAACTACTACTGCTATTTTTTAAACAACTTATATTTGTCGTTTTCTTCCTCCAATCGCTTCAAGTTATGGGGCCCACACATGGTTCAATGCTGCCGCATACGAATATTCCTCGACAAGATTTGAATATTCCACGACCAAACGAATATTCCCGAGCAATAATGAATATTTTATAACCACTTGCTTATTTTGTGAAATTTAAGATTTTACCCATAACTAACCACATTAATCAAATCAACCCTTACTATTTCAAAATAATAAATAAAGGTAATTCCATTTTATTTATAAAAAATAATAATTCGGGGTCTTACAACCTCCCCTCCTTATGAAATTTCGTCCTCGAAATTGACGTACGTACCTAGTGTTTCGAAAAGTTGAGGATACCTCGCTTACATTTCTATTTCCAACTCCCAGGTCATTTCTTCAATAGCATGGTTTCTCCACAAAACTTTAACTTGTGGTATAACCTCGGTACATAGGACATGCTCCTTCATATCTAATATCTTGACAGGTACCTCTTCGTACGTTAAGTCTTCAGCTATCTCTTCTGGTTCTAACTCAATGATGTTATTCGGGTCGTCCACATATTTACGTAACATCGATACATGAAAAACGTTATGCACACGCGTCATACTTGGCGGTGAAACGAGTCTATAGGCCACAGTTCCTATTCGATCGAGAATTTCAAATGGATTAATAAATCGAAGGTTTGAGCTTTTCTTACATCACTGATTCTCGCTTTTGAAATAACAACTTCTTGTACCTCCTTCTTCAAATTCATCAGCTCCGGTGTGTAGCTTGAACAGCTTTAACTTTATCGATTAAAGTCGATTATACTCGTATATCATCACGTGGGTACCTAGAGTTTTCATCTCCATCTCTATTATTTGTAAATTATACGAAATGAGTCTTTGACAATATCGTACTCAGATCAGATACGATCTTTTACTCAACACGTCGCCTACCACGTTTCGCTTTTCAGATGGCATGGTCGAACATGTCTTTGAAATGAGTCTCCTCTTGAGTTCTACAAAGCTCTTTCCACATTCCTCGCTTCATTGAATTTTGTATCTCTACGAGTCATTGCGTTAATGGAATAGCGATTCGAGAATATCCTTCAACGAATCTCCGATAATAACCAACTAAGCCTAGAAAGCTACGTATTTTGATTACCGACTTAGGTTGTTCTCAACTGTGACTCATATCCCAACCTTGGATAGCACGTTACAATGACACCTATCAGTTTACTATCGCATGAATATGGTGTCCCCTACAGAGAGTTTGGCTTAGGTGCATTCCACAAAGGAAGTCACCAGATAAAGGCTCAGGTACCAAATTGTATAGTTGAATTTTTAACTCCTGAAGTTCAATAGGAGTCATTCGATATGAGTTTTTAGAAATGAGTTTTGTACCAGGTTCAAAGTCGATACAAAATTTAATATCAGGCTTTGGGAGTAAGCCAAGAAATTCTTCAGGAAATACGTCAGAAAAAAAATCAATAACAACAGGAATATTATTCAAATATGACGTGTCTTTATTCAAATCCATAACATGGACTAAGAAAACTTGACATCCGTAATAAACGACTGACTTCATGGCTTGATATAAAATGTTTGACTACAATGGTTTGATTGCTTGAATTCGAATAACAGGTTGCTTAGGAATATGAAAACTAACAATCTTACGAAAGCAATCAATTTGGCATGATGAGTAGTTAACCAATCAATCCCTAAAATCACATCAAAAGCAAGTATATTTAAAGAGATAAGATCAACAGGTAATGTGATAGTGCCAACCTGAATCAAGCAAGATTTCCAAACAACGGATGTAATGAAAGTTTCTCCTAACGGAGTCTCCATAAATAGGTCAAAGTCTAATTTCTCCGTAGTCAAGTTCAAACGTTGAGCGCAAGAAAGAGAGATAAAAGAATGGGTAGAACCGGTATCTAGTAAGGTATAAACTTCGCAAGAATTTATAATTAACTAACTCGTGCTAACCGTTCGGGTTCTCGTATTACGACCCATCACGAAAACGCTCTTTTAGGAACCGATTGACTTTGACTTTTTCGGGATGACCTTTTGAGTCACCATCCTCATTGGACTTGGTTTTATTTCTGATTGCAATATCGAGCGATATGTCCTTCCTTTCCACAGTTATAACATACCTTAAAGCTGCTGGGGGGTTTAATGATATGTCCCTCTTTCAAGATTTGTAACATATCTGACCATAGATGGTCTTTCTCTCCCTTGGAACCAATTACATCTTGGCGGCGACATCTTCACATGGTCGTTGTTGAATCTCCTCTTTTAAAATCTCCTCCCGACTCGCTTCTTCTATTTTCATGGCCACGATTACCACGAGTGGTTACCGCTTTTGTCCGTATTCTTTCCTCCTCATTTGGTTATCATCGTTCGATGGATCGCCATCACCGAAATGACCACGGTTGTGGTCCCTCGATTGAGTATACTCACTATCTCGCTCTAATAATTGAGCCCCATTTACAACATCTCGAATACGTAGAGAAAATTTATGAGATATAAGGTATTGACGAATCTCGGGTTTTAGACTCTCGAAACATTCGCATCATACGTTCCTCATTCTCCACCAAATGAGGTGCAAAACTGGATAACTCTGCGAACTTTGCCTCGTCTTGAGACACCAATCATGTTGTTGTTCGCTCCGATCTAATAAACTCTACCTCTTTCATATATGACGAATACTTTCAGGAAAGTACTTGTCATTGAAAAGTTTCTGAAATCTTTCCCAAGACATGTTGAGTGCATCTGGCTGGGTACGCTTCACAGATTCCCACCAGTAATCTGCTTCACATTGTTGGTGGATTTTTAACATGGAGAAGATAATAGACTTTATAGTCTATTTGACTCTTCTAATGGATTGCTCGTTCCGCTGCAACTATGGTTAAAAAATTTTATCATCTACCATATGTTCTAAATCTCTGATTTATTACTGATGAAGGCTATTGATAATTTAATTATCTTTAGTCATGATATTATTTACTGAGCTAGTTGTGCTCACCCTTTTGCTTCACAATTCCTTTCGTGTAATAAGAGTGTATTTGGGGTCGAGCCGGGGTAATGAGGGAATAGAACGGTGGTCATCATTTAGTAGTTATATTTGGTGAATCAAATAGGGGTGGGCGAACCCAATGTTGGAAGGTGTTTTGTCACTATCATATACGGGATGTCTAATGACATACAACCTCGTGTCATCATAAGGCATGGTTGTGCTCATCCACTTCTTTGAGTATATCTATGAAAGCACTACCTATATGATCTTGGAGTTTATTTGAAGTATAATTCTCAATTGGAGACAGTGGAGATAGTTATATGTTAAGAGAAGACTCACCATTGGGAAGAACATGATAGTAATCTTCTCGTTTTTCTTTGGGGTCTATTGGGTCAACCAAGGATAATTCTGTGGGCATATGATATCTATCATAACCTGGAAGCATGGCCTCCCATGTACGAAGGTTTCCTTGAGCACTTCCCAAAGATTCTAATTTCTAAAACAATTTTTAACTATACCTTTATGTAGGTATCACTGTGAGGTGTTGTCCACTGATGGGACATTTGTCACATTACGGTTGGGACACGAGTCACAGTTGGTATATATTTGTATCCAAACTCACAGCGTATGTGTTGTTGTATTTTGCACGACAATTGTTGTAATAAAGTTGTAGTTGTTTTATGTACCATGCATTTGGCGACTCAGAATAGGTTGGGTGGAATGGACCTATTTTGGGGTTGTCACATTTGGTATCAGAGCTATAAGTAAAGAGCCCCGAGCCTCTCGCTGGTGACTTCCTATTGATAGGGGATTGACCGAAGCCAGACTCTCCGTAGGGGACGCCGTTCTGCGATGGCAAACTGATAGGTACCAATGTGAGGTGCTGTCCACTGATGGGACATTTGTCACATTTGGTATCAAAGCTTAGGGATATGATCTTTGGCGGAGATTGGGGAATAGAACTAAGAGGGGAGAGATGAGTAAATCCTTCGCTAGTGTGTCCTACCTAAGCTTTTTTGTTGGTCAGTCATAATATCGGGATATTATGTGATCTGTTAATTTGTTCAATTAACCCTTATTTTGAAGCTGTATTCTAGAATGATATCTGAAATACAGGAAATGAGCAATGGAGAAATCATGATGACAGGAAAGATGGAATCTGAAATGAAAGCAAGGTATTCTCAACTCTTTGAAATACCAGGTACGTAAATTTTGGGGACAAAATTTCATAAGGAGGGGAGATTGTAAGACCCCGAATTTTATGAAATAAAAGTATTCAATTTTTCTTATAATTACTATTCAGTAAATGGTTAAATTGATAAAAGTTAAAGTTAAGGGTGATATATATAAAATTTTTTTCAAAATACGCAAGTGGTTATAAAATATTCATTGTTGTCGGGGAATATTCGTTTGGTCGTGGAATATTCTTTTTTGTCGGAATATCCGCATAACTACAAGCTTGATCATTTATGGGCCCCATAATGTAATAACAAATCGGATGAAGAAAATGACAAATTTGAGTTTTTATAAATAATTGGCGTAATCGTTACCATTAACATTGTTGGAATATTCGTGGTTAAAATACAAGACGATGTCTGGCGAAAGACAACGCGATGCTTTGCGGTAGACAAGTATTTTTTCAATTATTGATTCTTACGTGAAAAGGCACTACTCAATAATTATTACAAGACTTTCATCGCTCAATATTTTATTTTATTGAATCAATAATTTCTTTGCGTTGATATTTTATATTATTGTTGTTTCAATAATTGTCATCAAGATAAAGATCTCCATTATCGGATCAATAATTCATATTATTTGAATAATATTATTAGATAGCATTATTGACAATGTCTAGAAAGTTACATCAAGGAGAGGTTTGGTCACCTAATTGCGCACAAAGATGAGGAGAAATCCTTATCGGAAGCCCCTCTCTCACGAGGAACCGCTGGTTGTCATTATTGTGATTACGTAATATTATTTGTGAATAATTAATTATTGATTTATATGATAATGAAATATTTATTTGATGTGGATATAAATGATGGATTTATTTATGTGGTTATAAATGAAGGAATTAATGTTGAGGTATTTTATCAGTATTTCGTCGGATTGGAGGTATTAAAAGATCAAATCGATTGTTCTTACTGACTTTATGTGTGAGTTATAATTTTTAATCCGACAGTTGGATCGATGTGATTTTTGGATATGTTATACATATATAAGTTGAGTATATGTTCACAAATTTTGAACCGTTAAAAATGAATGAATGATTTGTTATGAATTTTAAGAGGTGACTGATTCGAAAATTAGGTTTATAAATGATTTTGGTGAAAAATTCTAAAAATGGGTGGGCCTCACTTTTGGTTGTTGGGGAAGATGGCTGATTTTTGGTGGGAAGATGGCTGATTTTTGGTGGGTAGAATAGTAGCAGGTAAAGCCATCAGGTTACAAGTCAAGTCTGCTTTAGTGTGCTAATATTTTCCTATAAATAGAAGGCTAAGTTAGAATTGAAAATCACACTAGAATTCATAAGTTTTCTCTCTTTTTCTCTCTAGATTATCGAGTGTATTTTGTGAGTATTTAGATACTTGGTGAGTTGCTATTCATCAGTGCAAGTTTCCTTCAGCGTCATATCCCATATCCAGTTAGAAGTGATGCTCTTTTGAGGTAAGGGATTTTAAGGGATTGTAAGGGATATTTTTTCGTAATGATGTTATTCTTTCAATATCATTATACTGAAATATTGGTATGGATTTTATTGTGGAAGTTCTACCTTTTTGTGTCTGGGGTTACTATTCACGATATCGATACATTATTCACGTATATGGCACTATTCACGATATCGACATTATTCATGTATATGACATTTTTTTTACGTATACTGCATTTTACTATATGCGAATTTTAGAGTACTATTCATGAGTTACTATTCACGAGTTACTATTTATGAGTTACTATTCACGAGTTACTATTCATGGGTTACTATTCACGACAAAATTGGTTTCTTTTTCTAACCAAATTATAGTTGAGTTATGAATATTACTCTTGAGATTAAATCTATATGTTGATTATATTGTTTTTATTATCATATATAACATTTTTATAACCCTAATGATGATATTAATTTTTCTTTGACATGAGTGTAAAGATGGGTAGATTATTGGTATGATCATAACTATGGGTTCCCTTTGGCCAGTAGTGCAAAGTTGAATTGTTGACTGGTATGATCATGACCATTGAATTTATAATTGAATATCTTTAGCTTAAGTGCAAAGGTGAATTGATCAACATGGTTATAATTATTGTTTATTTAAATTCTGAAATGATTATATATTTCTTTGAGATATTAATATATTTGGCCTGAAGTGCAAATATGAACTGTTGATGAATATATTTGGTGTAAGACCCCGAATTTTATGAAATAAAAGTATTCAATTTTTCTTATAATTATAATTCAGTAAATGGTTAATTGATAAAAAGTTAAAGTTAAGGGTGATATATGAAATTTTTTCAAAAATACGCAAGTGGTTATAAAATATTCATTGTTATCAGGGAATATTCGTTTGGTCGTGGAATATATTTTTTCATTGGGGAATATTAAATGCAATAGCAGATCATTTGTGGACCCCATAAATGTAATAACCGCATCGGATGAAGAAAAAAGACATATTAAAGTTTTTATAAATAATTGGCGTAGTAGTTTTAATTAACATTGTTGGAATACCCGGTGGTTAAAAAAAGTAATACGCGTTGTTGCACAAAGAAGCTTGCGGTATTACCACGATATTTTTTAATTATTGATTCTTACGTAAGAAGGCCTTTACTCAATAATTGTTACGATAATTACACAGTTCGGTATTTTATTTTATTGATTAAATAATTGTTGCGTTGATATTTTATATTATTGTTGTTTTAATAATTATCACTACACAATGATTTTCCATTATCGATTAATAGTTCATATTATTTTAATAATATTACTAGATAACATTATTGGCAATGTCTAGAAAGTTACATCTACAAGGAGAGGTTTGGTCACCTAATTGCTTGTATTTAGTAAGAAAAAATTCTTATTGGAAAGCCCCTCTTTCCAGAAGGCGCACGGTTGTCAATATTGTGATTCGTAATATTATTTGTGAATAATTAAATTATTGATTTATATGATGAGGAAAATATTCATTTTATGTGGATATAGATGGAGAAAATTTTTAAAGTGACAATTGTTGAAAATTGATATTTTATCTTTTTCGATAAAATAATATTTTATTATATTATTATAATACAATAATGATGATATTTTTATAATGAATGTGGGATATATGAGTATATGAGGAGGAAGAGTATTTTGTTGCAAAAGTTATTTAAAACATGTTAAACATGTCGGTAGACCCCATTTCTTGACTGAAATTTGATTATAGCTTATAAAATCGTCCGTATATGAATTTCGGTCAATTTCTGTTTCGAATTTGGAAAAATTTTCTTCTGCAAAGTTGTAGATAATTGAATTTCCTACAAAATGTAGCGAGATACGAATTTTCTGATAAAAGGGCTATTTATTATGAATTATTGAAGTTCCGGATTAATTTATTATTTTTTTTTGGAGTTTAAGTAATATTTTCATGAAAAACGTTTTTGGTGATGTTGGCATTTGTATGGCTGATGGCTTGACCAAAAAAATAGGCGTAGGAATTTAAGAAAAATAAATTTATATTTTATTAAATTTTCTACTTTGGTGTTTTAAGCATTTTCCTATAAATAGGGTGCTTAGGTTAGAATTAAAAATCACTCCAGAAACTAAAGATTTCTCTCTCTATAATATCGAGCGTATTTTGTGAGTATTTTAGTCTTCGAGTATTGCTATACGGTGCAAGTTCTTTTAGCACTATATCAAAGTATTCCAAAACTTATTCTATTCTTTCGAGGTAAGGAGATTATTTTCTTCATAAATGATATTATTTCTTCAATATCATTATCTTTGAAATATTGGTTTGAACTTTTCATCAAATTTGGAACTTTTTCATGCTTGGGGTTACTATTCATGAGTTACTATTCACATGAGTTACTATTCATGATGTTTTTGTGAAATTTTTATCTTTTAGTATTATTGAGCGTGATGATGTTTTATTGACTATTCTATTCACGTAAAGACTATTCACGATATCTGAACTATTCACGTATCACGACACTATTCACCAAAAAATGAAATTTTTTCTTTCTTTTTGTCCAAAATATCTATTCGGATACTAGTTTTGATTGTATCCATGTTTTGATCATTCTTGAATTTTACTCCACTATGATTATTTATGAGGTATTTTTGGACATGGAATAAATTGAAATACGAATCCTTAATATTTATTCTTTTGTTTCCTTTGGATTCATTTTTTCTTTAAAATATTTTTCATCATCCTCGGTCCTAAATGATGATATAATGAATATCTTTGGTAGTAGTGCAAAGATGAGCAGTGTTGAGATGAACATGAGTGATTAATAGTGTTGCCAAAGATGAGCAGTGTTTAGATGAACATGATTAATCGATGAATATCTTTGGCCTATAGTGCAAAAAGATGACTTGTTGATGAATATCTTTTGGCTCAGTAGTGCAAAGATGACTTGTTGATGAATATCTTTGGCCCGTAGTGCAAAGATGAATTTATTAGTAGGATTATGAACATAAAGCGTGATTTGGTATAACCATAATCTTTGATGTTTGGTGATGAAAATTATCTTTGTCTTGGATGAGAAAAGGAATTTAGAACTACAATTACGATTATGAGTTATACACACGATTGTGGGATGAAATTGTTGATTGATGTTACAGGGATAAAACATTGTTGGTGGATTTTTAACAGGGAGAAAATATTAGATTTTATTGTCTATTTGACTCTTCTAATGGATTGCTCATTCCGCTGCAACTATGGTTCAAAAGTTTTATCATCTACCATATATTCTAAATCTACGATTTATTCTTTGTTGAAAGCTATTGATAATTTATTTATCTTTAGTCATGATATTCTTTCTTGAGCTAGTTATGCTCACCCTTTTGCTTCACAATTCCTTTTAGGTAATAAAAAAGTGTATTTGGGTCAAGAGGGAATAACAAGGGAATAGAGCGGTGGTCTATAGATGTTGAGGGTGAGGTGAATTTAACTTGGAAGGGTGTTTTGCCACTATCATATAAGATGTCTAATGCCATACAACCTCGTGTCGTCATAAGACAGGGTTGTGCTCATTCACTTGCTGAGTATATTTACAAGCACGACCCATATAATCTTGGTGTTTGTTTGGAGTTTAATTCCCAATTAGAGACAGTGGAGATAATAATATGGCAAGAAAAGACTCACCATTGGGAAGAATATGATAGTAATCTTCTCGTTTTTCTTTGGGGTCTATTGGATCAACCAAGGATAATTCTGTGGGCATATGATATCTATAATAACCTAGACGCATGGCTTCCCATGTACGAAGGTTTCCTTGAGCACTTCCCAATGATTCTAATTTCTAAAACAGTTTTCGACTATACCTTTATGTAAGGGGTCATTATGAGGTGTTGTCCACGGTTGGGACATGAGTCATAGTAGATATATATTTGTATCCAAACTCACAACATATGTGTTGTTGTATTTTGCACGACAATTGTTGTAATAAAGTTGTAGTTGTTTTCTGTACCATGTATTTGGCGACTCAGAATGGGTTGGATGGAATGAACCTATTTTGGGGTTGTTACATTTGTTATCAGAGCTTAGGGATATGGTCTCTGACGAAGATCGGAGAATATAACTAGGAGGGGAGAGATGAGTAAATCCTTCGCTAGTGTGTCCTACCTAAGCTTAATTGTTGGTCGGTCATAATATAACGGATATTATGTGATATGTTAATTTACTTAATTAACCCTTGTTTTATGGCAGTATTTGAGAATGGCAGCTGAGAATGCTAACAATGGAGTGAATGAGACTGTGGGGATACCTCTAATCACTAACCATGATAATGTGATGTTAGACGAAGAAGGAATTAGAGATATCCATGTGGTGAGTGAAGAATTGATAGTTACTTTTTAGATAGTCGCAGAGGGAGGTAACAATTTGAGAGTGAGGAAGAAGAGGAAGAAGAGGTACCTGAGGAGAGTTTATTAGAGGTATTATATGATCAAAATATAGAATTTTAAAATCGTATTCATGAGTTAGAAGAAGAAGTGAAGATTTGAAGAGCGGCGGTGTCGTGGAATAAAAGGATGCAACAATTCAAGCTTGTGTTACCCGATATGTGATGCTTGAACAGAAGCATTCTTTGGCAGAGTATAAGATGATAAAGATGGAATCTGAGCTGAAAGAAGAAAAAACTGAACGAGTGAGAATAAGTGATGCATGGGCAAAAGTCGCACGACACGTGGATATTGTGGAAAGAGATGTCCGATCTAAGAAGGCTAAAATAGATGATATGAATTTCTCTTTTTGGAAAGCAATTGGGAGAACCCAACATCGAGTTTTGAATTACCACACAGAAGTGGTCAACTCGAATTCGATATGGATCGAAGATTGATGATTCGGATCATGAATCGAAATACGATAAAAGCGATTGAGGGAGGAATATGCCCTATAGAAAAGTATATTCCATCGGTAGTGATGATGCCAAATGCTGCTCCAGACAAGTCAAAGCCGAGTAGTTCGAGGGATAGCGGTTGTCATGACTTCCCAACAAGTGAGGAACCCAAATGAAGTTATCACGGGAGATGAGCAATGGAGAAATCATGATGACCCGGGAGATAGAATCTGAAATGAAAGCAAGGTATTCTCAACTTTTCGAAATACCAGGTACGTAAATTTCGGGGATGAAATTTCATAAGGAGTGGAGATTGTAAGACCCCGAATTTTATGAAATAAAAGTATTCAGTTTTTCTTATAATTACAATTCAGTAAATGGTTAAATTGATAAAAAGTTAAAGTTAAGGGTGATATATGAAATTTTTTCAAAAATACGCAAGTGGTTATAAAATATTCATTGTTGTCGGGGAATATTCGTTTGGTCGTGGAATATTCTTTCTGTTAGGGAATATTCGTACGACGGTGCATCCATTTGTGGGCCCCATAACAGAATAACTGTCGGATGAAGAAAAAGACAAATTAAAGTTTTTATAAATAATGGCGTAGTATTTACCAATTATCTTATTGGAATACCCGGTGGGTAAAGTAAAGTAATATGTTGTTGGCGTTGTTGCACGATATTACGGTATACTTACAGTATTTTTGAATTATTGATTCTTACGTGAAGGCACTACTCAATAATTGTTACGATAATTCTTATTTAGTATTTTATTTTATTGATTCAATAATTCTTTGCGTTGATATTTTATATTATTGTTGTTTTAATAATTGTCACTACTGATATTTTCCATTATCGATTAATAATTCATATTATTTTAATAATATTACTAGATAACATTATTAGTAATGTCTAGAAAGTTCTGTCTAAGGAGAGGTTTGGTCACCTAATTGCACGCCAGTAAGAAGAAATTCTTATTGGAAAGCCCCCTCTTTCCTGGGAACTGCCTGGTTGTCAATATTATGATTCTGTAATATTATTTTTGAATAATTAAATTATTGATTTATATGATGAGAAAAATATTCATTTTATGTGGATATAGATGGAGAAAATTTTTAAAGTGACAATTGTTGAAAATTGATATTTTATCTTTTCTGATAAAATAATATTTAATTATATTATTATAATACAATAATGATGATATTTTTACAATGAATGTGGGATATATGAGTATATGAGGAGGAAGAGTATTTTTATTACAAAAGTTGTTTGAAACATGTTAAACATGTCGGTAGACCCCATTTCTTGACTGAAGTTTGATTATAGCCTGTAAAATCGTCCGTATGTGAATTTTGGTTAATTTTTGTTTCGAATTTGGAAAAACTTTCTTCTGCAAAGTTGTAGAGAATTGAATTTCCTACAAAAAGTCTCGAGATGCGAATTTTCTGATAAAAGGGCTATTTATTATGAATTATTGAAGTTCTGAATTAATTTATTATTATTTTTTTGGAATTTAAGTAATATTTTCATGAAAAACGTTTTTGGTGATGTTGGCATTTGTATGGCTGATGGCTTGACCAAAAAAATGGGCGTAGGAATTTAAGAAAAATAAATTTATATTTTATTAAATTTTCTACTTTGGTGTTTTAAGCATTTTCCTATAAATAGGGTGCTTAGGTTAGAATTGAAAATCACACCAGAAACTAAAGATTTCTCTTTCTTTCTCTCTCTATAATATTGAGCGTATTTTGTGAGTATTTTAGTACTTGAGTATTGCTATATCTGATTGCAAGTTCTTTTAGCACTATATCTAGTATTTCGATCGTAAATACTATTCTTTACGAGGTAAGGGAGATTATTTTCTTCATAAATGATATTATTTCTTCAATATCATTATGCCAAAATATTGGTTTGAACTTTTTATCAAATTTGGAACTTTTTCATGTCGGGGTTACTATTCATGAGTTACTATTCATGAGTTACTATTCACGAGTACTATTCACGAAGCATGATGATGTTTTTGTGAAATTTCTATCCTTTAGTGTCGAGTTACTATTCACGATACGGCCTTTATTCTATCTGAGAGTTATTCACGAATACGACACTATTCACGAAAAAGTGAAATTTTCTTCTTTTTATCCAAAATATCTATTACGGATACTAGCTTTGATTGTATCCATGTTTTGATCATTCTTGAATTTTACTCCACTATGATTATTTATGAGGTATTTTTGGACATGGAATAAATTTGAAATACTGAATCCTTAATATTTATTCTTTTGTTTCACTTTGGATTCGCTTTTTCTTTAAAATATTTTTCATCATCCTCGGTCCTAAATGATGATATAATGAATATCTTTGGGTAGTAGTGCAAAGATGAGCAGTGTTGAGATGAACATGACCGTGATTAATATCTTTGGAGTAGTGCAAAGATGAACATGTGTTTAGATGAACATGACCAATCGATGAATATCTTTGGCTTTTGTAGTGCAAAGATGACTTGTTGATGAATATCTTTGGCTGTGTAGTGCAAAGATGACTTGTTGATGAATATCTTTGGCCCGTAGTGCAAAAGATGAATTTATTAAGTAGGATTATGAACATAAAGCTGTGATTTGGTATAACCATAATCTTTGATGTTTCGGTGATGAAAATTATCTTTGTCTGGATGAGAAAAGGAATTTAGAACTACAATTACGATTATGAGTTATACACGTGATTGTGGACAGAAATTGTTGATTGATGTTATAGGGATAAAACATTGTTGGTGGATTTTTAACATGGAGAAGATAATAGATTTTATGGTCTATTTGACTCTTCTAATGGATTGCTTCGTTCATTTGCAACTATGGTTAAAAAGTTTTATCATCTACCATATATTCTAAATCTCTAATTTATTTATTCTTTGTTGAAGGCTATTGATAATTTATTTATCTTTAGTCATGATATTCTTTTCTTGAGCTAGTTATGTTCACCTTTTTGCTTCACAATTCTTTTAGAGTAATAATAAAAGTGTATTTGGGTGAGCGAGGGAATAACAAGGGAATAGAGCGGTGGTCTATAGATGTTGAGGGTGAGGTGAATTTAACTTGGAAGGGTGTTTTGCCACTATCATATAAGATGTCTAATGACATACAACCTCGTGTCATCATAAAGGTGAGGTTGTGCTCATTCACTTCTTGAGTATATTTACAAGCACTACCTATATAATCTTGGTATTTGTTTGGAGTTTAATTCCCAATTAGAAGCAGTGGAGATAATAATATGGCAAGAAAAGACTCACCAAGACTCCCATATACGAAGGTTTCCTTGAGCACTTCCCAAAGATTCTAATTTCTAAAATAGTTTTCGACTATACCTTTATGTAAGGTGTCATTATGACCATTGGGGAAGAATATGATCCAAAGTAATCTTCTCGTATCATATATTTTTCTTTGGGGAATCTCACATTGGAATATCAACCAAGGATAATTCGTAGTGCAAAGGCATATGATATCTATAATAACCTGTAACCATGAAACATGGCCTCCCATAGACTTTATACGACTCTTCTAAAGGTTTCTTGAGCACTTCCCAAAGATTCTAATTTCTTTGCTTCACAATTCCTTTCGGGTAATAAGAGTGTAATGGGTCGAGCTGGGTAGTATGAGGGGAATAGAATGGTTTCATTTAGTAGTTATATTTGGTAAACAAATATACCTTTATGTATGGTCATCATAAGGCATGGTTGTATGCACTACCTATATGATCTTGGAGTTTATTTGAAGTGAGACAAAGTGGAGATAGTTATTGTCCAGGTTGGGACATGAATCACGTTTTTCTTTGATTATATATTTGTATCAAACTCACACTTCCCAAAGATTCTAATTTCTAAAAACAATTTTAACTATACCTTTATATATATCATTTGTGAGGTGTTGTGATGTGTTGTATTTTGCACGACAATTTTTGACAATTATTGTAATAAAGTTGTAGTTGTTTTTTTACATGTATTTACTCATGGGGTTATTTGGTGGACAAGCCCACCATGTCTTCGTGTGAGACCATGCAAACACATCCCGGAATTGGGTTTGGATGGGGGATCTAAACAAACCGGATTGGACTAAGGTTAGAGATTGAAAGGAGTGGTTTGATCAAGGTTGGGTTTAGGTTGGTCTTTGACCCATTCTTGAATTTCCAGGGACCAATGCAAGGAGTGATGCTTCAATTATCGAGGGTAAAGTCCTGAGGGACGACAGTGATGGAGGGATTGACATCGTCCTCATTTTCCCGAATGATGACCATTACGTCTGGGCAATCATCGTCTGGGGTGTATGTAAGACCCCAACTTATTATAAATAAAATTAAATTTCCTCTATTTATTATTTTGAAATAGTAAGGGTTGATTTGATGTGACACCCCCAAAATAGGTATACAACACCCATTCTGAGTCGCCAAATATATGGTACAGAAAAAACTACAACTTTATTAATACAACATAAAAACTGTGAGTTTAAATACAAATATTGTCATCTAGACAATATCCACACTCAAATAAGTCCTCATTACAATTATTAATACATTATTTTACAGAATAGTGAGGACTACTAGAACAACTTCTAGAACCATCATTCCACACCCCGACTAGTACTCGTTACATTCTCGCCTCCTGAGAAGAAAAATGGAACAACAAGGAAAAGGGTGAGCTCAACTAGCCCAGTAAAGAACATTATGACTAAGATAATATAGAACAAATTATCGTTAGTCCTCAACAGGGAAAAATCTAATAGAATACAATAGACAACCAGTTTTAAATCAATCTTCGCAATGGAAATAAAAATTCATTAGAAAAGTTAAGTAGAGAATGCAAACTACTATCTTCTATATATGAATTTAAAAGTTCATCGTCGATATTTTATCCCTGTAACATCAATCAATATATATCTGGAATCAAATATTCATCTTTGCACTACCAGGCCAAAGATATTCATCGATTAGTCATGTTCATCTAAACACTGCTCATCTTTGCACCACGGGCCAAAGATATTAATCGATACCAGTCATGTTCATCTCAACACCTGTTCATCTTTGCACTACGAGCCAAAGATATTCATCAAGAAATCATTCATCTTTGCACTACAAGCCAAAGATATTCAGTAATATCATCATTTAGGACTGAGGATTATGAAAAATATTTTAAAGAAAACGAATCCAGTGAAACAAAAGAACAAGTATTAAGGATTCGTACTTTAAATAATCTCAGTTCAAAAATACTTCATAAATAACCAGATTGGAGTAAAATTCAAGAATGAAGATCAAAACATAGATCCAATCAAAGATAGGAATCATAACAAACAATCTTAGACACAGAAAAGAAAATTTAATTTTTTTGTGAATAGTGTCGTATTCGTGAATAGTGCCGTATACGTGAATAGTAACTCCGACCTCAAAAGATAGAAATTTCACAAAAAAATATCATCACGCTTCGTGAATAGTACTCATGAATAGTAACTCATGAATAGTAACTCATGAATAGTAACTCATGAATAGTAACCCCGACATGAAAAAGTTCTAAATTTGATAAAAATTTCCAACCAATATTTTGGCATAATGATATTGAAGAAATAATATCATTTTTGAATAAAATAACATCCCTTACCTTAGAAAGAATAGTACTACGATTTGGAATCTGGATATATACTTTGAAAGAATTTGCAATCAGAGCAAGCAATACTCAAAGTACTAAAATACTCACAAATACGCTCGATATTATAGAGAGAGAAAGAGAGAGAAATCTTTAGTTTCTGGTGTGATTTTCAATTCTAACCTAAGCACCCTATTTATAGGAAAATGCTTAGAAAACCAAAGCAGAAAATTTAATATAATATTAATATTTATATTATAAATTCTCTACGCACACTTAGCATCTGAAATCAGCTACCTAATCACATTTTAAATGAGTCCCAACAATGTAAAAAACATTTTTGTTAATATAATTATTTAAAACTTCCAAAAATCAATTATTCTGGAACCTCGGAACTTCAATAATTCATAATAAATAGCCTTTTTATCAGAAAATTCGAATCTCGCGAATTTTTATAGGAAATTTAATTCTCTACAACTTTACAGAAGAAAGTTTTTCCAAATTCTAAACAGAAATTGACCGAAATCCATAAACGGGCAATTTTACAGGCTATAATCAAATTTCAGTCAAGAAATGGGCCCACGGACATGTTTAACATGTTTTAAACAAATTTTACAACAAAATACTCCTCATCCTCATATACTCATATATCCCACATTCATTGTAAAAATATCCCCATTATTATATTATAATAATATAATAAAATATTATTTTATCAGAAAAGATAAAATATCAATTTTTAACAATTGTCACTTTAAAAATTTTCTCCATCTATATCCACATAAAATCAATATTTTCTTCATCATATAAATCAATAATTAATTATTCACAAATAATATTCTGGGATCACAAAGATCTTTGTGACAGTAGTTCAGGAAAGAGGGGCTTTTCAATAAAGATTTCTCCTTCTTGGCGCCAGCAATTAGGTGACCAAACCTCTCCTTGAGATGAACTTTGTAGACATTGCCAATAATGTTTTCTAATAATATTATTAGGATAATATGAATTATTGCTCAGATAATGAAAAATCTTGTGTAGTGACAATTATTGAAATAACAAGTAATATAAAAAATCAACGCAAAGAATTATTAAATCAATAAAATAAAATATTTGAGCGAAGAATTCATTGTAACAATTATTGAGTAATGTCTTCTTACGTAAGAATCAATAATTGGTGCAATACTGGTGCTATTCTTTCAACAACGCCAGCGTATCGTGTTTTGTTTTAACGGGTATTCCAACAAGATTAATTGGTAATAAGCGCTACCGTTATTTATAACAACTTATACTTGTCATTTTCTTCATCCAATTGCTTTCCGTTATGGGGCCCCACAATTAAAATTTGCTACCGTCAGCATACGAATATTCCCCGACAGCAAGAATATTCCACGACCAAACGAATATTCTCCGACAACAATGAGTATTTTATAACCACTTGCTTATTTGAAATATTTGCGTATTTTTCCCATAACTAACCACATTAATCAAATCAATCCTTACTATTTTAAAATGATAAATAGAGGAAATTAAATTTCAATTATTAATAATTTGGGGTCTTACAACCTCCCCTCCTTATGAAATTTCGTCCTCGAAATTGACGTACGTACCTATTGTTTCGAAAAGATGAGGATACCTCGCTTTCATTTCCGTTTCCAACTCCCAGGTCATTTCCTCAATAACATGGTTTCTCCACAAAACTTTAACTTGTGGTATGACCTTCGTACGTAGGACATGCTCCTTCCTATCCAAAATCTTGACAGGTACCTCTTCATACGTTAAGTCTTCGGCTATCTCGTCCGGTTCTAAATCAATAACATGGTTCGGGTCGTCCATATATTTACGTAACATCGATACGTGAAAAACGTTATGAACACGCGTCATACTTGATGGTAAAACGAGTCTATAGGCCACAGTTCCTATTCGATCTAGGATTTCAAATGGACTAATAAATCGAAGGTTTGAGCTTTCTTCACCTCGCCAATTCTCGCTTTTGGAATAACAACTTCTTGTACCTCCTTCTTCATATTCATCAAATCCGGGGTGTAGCTTGAACGTTTTTAACTTTATCGATTAAAGTCGGTTCTACTTGTATATCATCACGTGAGTCCCTAGAGTCTTTAACTCTATATCTATCATTTGTAAGTTATATGAAATGGGTCTTTGACAATATCGCATTTGTACTCGTATACGATCTTTTACTTAACACGTCAGCTACTATCGTATATGAGAAAAAAATTCATTTTATGTTGATATAGATGGAGAAAATTTTTAAAGTGACAATTGTTGAAAATCGATATTTTATCTTTTCTGATAAAATAATATTATATTATATTATTATAATATAATAATGATGATATTTTTACAATGAATGTGAGATATATGAGTATATAAGGAGAAAGAGTATTTTTGTTGTAAAAGTTGTTTAAAACATGTTAAACATGTCTGTGGGCCCATTTCTTGACTGAAATTTGATTATAGCATGTAAAATCGCCCGTTTGTGGATTTCGGTCAATTTCTGTTTGGAATTTGGAAAAACTTTCTTCTGTAAAGTTGTAGATAATGAAATTTCCTATGGAAAAGACCTGTGGTTTGAATTTTTCTGATAAAAGGGCTATTTATTATGAATTATTGAAGTTTCGTAGTTCTGAAATAATTGGTTTTTGAAAGTTTTAATTATTTTTAATTACAAAAATATTTTTTTGTTTTTGTCATTATTTGGTGGTGAATTCGGATGGTCAAGGTGGTCTAAGGAAATTAAAATAAAATATTATTATTTTATTAAATTTTTTAAATTTTGGTGTTCTAAGCAATTTCTATAAATAGGGTGCTTAGGTTAGAATTGAAAATCACACCGTAAACTAAAGATTTTCTCTCTTTCTCTCTATAATATCGAGTATATTTTTGTGAGTATTTTAGTACTTTGAGTATTGCTATATCTAAGTGCAAGTCCCTTCAAAGACTATATCAAGTATTCCAAATGAAAGATCATCTTTCGAGGTGGATGTTATTTTCTTCATAAGTGATATTATTTCTTCAATATCATTATGCCAAAATATTGGTTGGAACTTTTTATCAAATTTGGAACTTTTTCATGTCGGGGTTACTATTCATGAGTTACTATTCACAAGTTACTATTCATGAGTTACTATTCACGAGTACTATTCACGAAGCATGATGATTCTCTTATGGAATTTCTATCTTTTGGTGTCAGAGTTACTATTCACATATATGACACTATTCACGTATACGACACTATTCATGAATACAACACTATTCACAAAAAAATTAAATTTTCTTTTCTGTGTCCAAGATCGTCTGTTATGATTCCTATCTTTGATTGGATCTATGTTTTGATCTCCATTCTTGAATTTTACTCCACTCTGGTTATTTATGAAGTATTTTTGAACTTGGATTGTTTAAAGTACGAATCCTTAATATTTATTCTTTTGTTT
Source organism: Panax ginseng (assembly GCA_020205605.1). Lineage (NCBI taxonomy): Eukaryota > Viridiplantae > Streptophyta > Magnoliopsida > Apiales > Araliaceae > Panax > Panax ginseng. Next base: position 34,164,969 of record CM035127.1, on the reverse strand, counting down.
CACTGGATTCGTTTTCTTTAAAATATTTTTCATCATCCTCAGTCCTAAATGATGATATTACTGAATATCTTTGGCATGTAGTGCAAAGATGAATGATTTTCTGATGAATATCTTTGGCCCGTAGTGCAAAGATGAACAGGTGTTTAGATGAACATGACCAACTGATGAATATCTTTGGCCTGTAGTGCAAAGATAAATATTTAATTCCAGATATATATTAATTGATGTTACAGGGATAAAATATCGACGATGAACTTTTAAATTCATATATAGAAGATAGTATTTTGCATTCTCTACTTAACTCTTCTAATGAATTATTATTTTCGCTGCGAAGATTGATTTAAAACTGGTTGTCTATTGTATTCTATTAGATTTTTTCCTGTTGAAGATTAACGATAATTTGTTCTATGTTATCTTAGTCATAATATTCTTTACTGGGCTAGTTGAGCTCACCCTTTTCCTTGTTGTTCCATTTTTCTTCTCAGGAGGCGAGAATGTAGCGAGTACTAGTCGGGGTGTGGAATGATGGTTCTAGAAGTGGTTCTAGTAGTCCTCACTATTCTGTAAAAATAGTGTATTAATAATTGTAATGAGGACTTATTTGAGTGTGGATATTGTCTAGATGACAATATTTGTATTTAAACTCACAGTTTTTATGTTGTATTAATAAAGTTGTAGTTGTTTCTGTACCATGTATTTTGACGACTCAGAATGGGTGTTGTATACCTATTTTGGGGGCGTCACAGTTGGTATCAGAGCTTAGGGATATGATCTTTGGCGGAGATCGGGGAATAGAACTAGGAGGGGAGAGACGAGTAAATCCTTCGCTAGTGTGTCCTACCTAAGCTTATTTGTTGGTCGGTCATAATATAGGGGTATTATGTGATATGTTAATTTGTTAAATTATCCCTTATTTTATGGTAGTATTTGAGAATGTCGACTGAGAATGTTAACAGTGGAGTAAATGAGACCGTTGAGACACCGGTGCTCACCAATGAGGAAAACATGCAATAGGCTAGCAATGTTCCTCCTGTGAACAACACCACTAAGCAGATGATGAACGATGGGATGTTTAGAAGATTTTTGCAGTTCATGCAAAATCAGACGAGGGAGACTCGTGTTTAAAATATAGGAGGAAATGATAGCAATTCACGGTTTGTCACAGCCAAGCAGTTCAAGGAGTTGGGACCACCAGAATTCTGGGGAAAGCCGGATCCGATTAAGGTGGAGACGTGGGTCAAATAAATTACTAAGATATTCGATGTCTTGGGATGCACGAAAGAACAGAAGGTTCTATTCGCCACCTTTATGTTCCGTAATGAGGCAAATTACTGGTGGAAATCTGTGAAGCGTACCCATCCAGCCGCACTTAGCATGTCTTGGGAAACGTTTCAGAAACTGTTCAATGATAAGTACTTTCCTGAAAGTATTCGTCATATAAAGGAGGTAGAGTTTATTAGACTAGAGAAGAATAACATGACGGTGTCCTAGTACGAGGCGAAGTTTGCAGAGTTGTCCAGGTTTACACCTCATTTGGTGGAGAATGAGGAACGTATGACACAGATGTTTCTGAGAGGTTTGAAACCCGGCATACGTTAATATCTCATTTCTCATAAATTTTCTCTCTATTCAGATGTTGTCAATGTGGCTCAATTATTAAAGCGAGATAACGAGTACGGCCAATCAGTGAGGACCACACTCGATGATCATACCGGCGATGAGTGAGTCATCAGAACAACGATAACCAGCGGAGAAAGAAAAATACGGACAAGAACGGAAACCACTCTGGTGGTAATCGTGGCCATGAAAATAGAAGAAGCGAGTCGGGGGAGATTTTAAAAAGAGGAGATTCAACAATGACTTTGTGAAGGCGTCAAGCACCAACAGAAGAATCGGTTTTAAGGGAGGAGAACGACCACCTGGCCGTATATGCTATAAATGTGGAAAAGAGGGACATATCAGCCCAAACTGTCCACAACAGTTCAAATTATGCTATAATTGTGGAAAGGAAGGACATATTGCTCGAGATTGTACTGTAGCGAAACCAAGTCCAGTGGGGATGGTGACTCAAAAGGCTGTCCCAGAAAAGTCAAAGTCAATGGTTCCTGGAAGAGCGTTTGTCGTGACTGGTCAACATGCGAGGAACCCAAATGAGGTGATCACGGGTAAGCTAATCATAAATTCATGTGAAGTTTATACCTTACTAGATACCGGTGCTACCCATTCATTTATTTCTCCTACTTGTGCTCAACGTTTAAACTTGACTCCGGAGAAATTAGACTTTGATTTATCTGTGGAGACTCCGTTAGGAGAAACTTTCATCACATCCATTGTTTATAAATCTTGTTTGATTCAAGTTGGAACCATCACATTACCTGCCGATCTTATTTCGTTGAAAATACTTGCATTTGATGTGATTTTAGGGATTGATTGGTTAACCACTCATCATGCTAGAATTGATTGTTTTCGTAAGGTTGTTAGTTTTCATATTCCTAACCAACCTGTTGTACGAATTCAAGCAACCAAACCATTGAAGTCAAACTCTTTCATATCAATCCGTAAAGTCATTCGTTTATTGAAAAACGGATGTCAAGCTTTCTTAGCCCATGTTATGGATTTGAATAAAGACACTTCATATTTGAATAATATTCATGTTGTTATTGACTTTCCTGACGTATTTCCTGAAGAACTTCCCGGTCTACCTCCAGAACGTGAAGTTGAATTCTTTATTGATCTTGAACCTGGTACAAAGCCCATTTCTAAAATCTCATATCGAATGGCTCCTATTGAACTTCAGGAATTAAAAACCCAAATATAGAAGTTGATAACCGAGCCTCTATCTGGTGACTACTTTTGTGGAATGTATCGAAGCCAGAATCTCCGTAGGGGACACCATATTCGTGAGATAGTAAACTGATAGGTGTCATTGTGATGTGCTATCCAAGGTTGGGATATGAGTCACAGTTGAGAGCAACCTAAGTCGGTAATTGAAATACGTAGCTTTTTAGGCTTAGTTGGTTATTATCGGAGATTTGTGGAAGGATTTTCTCGAATCGCTACTCCGTTAACTCAGCTGACTCGTAAAGATACAAAATTCGTATGGAGCGAGGAATGCGAGAAGAGTTTCAAGATCTGCAAGAGGAGACTCATTTACACTGTTTCGACAATACCATCCGAGTACGGATGGATTTGTTATCTACAAACAATGCTTTGGGCAAAGGGCTAGGATGTGTTCTCATGCAACGTGGGAAAGTTATAGCCTATGCCTCATGACAACTTAAAGAATATGAGAGGAATTATCCTACTCATGATCTAGAGAGTTAGCGTATTGATCAATTTTGCTGCTTAAAGATCTGGAGGCACTATCTATATGGGGAAAAGTGGAGATATATTCAAACCATAAAAGCCTCAAATATTTCTTCACCCAAAAAGAACTCAACATGCGGCAATGACGTTGGCTCGAGCTATTCAAAGACTACGACCACACCATTCAATACCATCCTGGAAAAGCGAACGTGGTAGTTGACGCATTGAGTAGAAGATCATACGCGGGAACAAATGCGATGTTGTTAAAACAAAGGCCCATTTTGTGTGATTTACAAAAGATGAAGATAGAATTCAAGACTCCGGGGACCCATGCAATGATGTCAAGTATACGCATAGAACCGACTTTAATCGAAAAAGTTAAAGTTGTTTAAGCCACAGATCCAGAGCTAATGCGTATGAAGAAGAAAGTACAAGAAGGTACTATTCCAGAAGCAAGAATCGATGAAGAAGGAATACTTCGAGTTCACTCCTGACTTTGTGTTCCTAACGATTCTGACTTGAAGCATAGAATCATGATGGAGGTACACAACACACCGTTTGCAATCCATCCTGGGAGTACCAAAATGTATCATGATCTTCAACATACATTTTGGTGGAGCAATATGAAGAGAGAGATCGCGAAGTTTATATCGAGGTGTTTAACTTGTCAACGTGTAAAGGCGAAGCATCAAGTGCCAAAAGGTCCATTACAACCACTTGAGATTCTGAAATGGAAGTGGAAACACATTACCATGGATTTCGTTACGGGTTTTCCCATGGTTTCTCAAGTCATAAATGCGATATGGGTTATTGTTGATAGATTAACCAAGTCTGCCCATTTCTTACTGATACGGGAGACTTATTCCCTTGAACGTCTTGCTAGTATGTACGTGAGTGAGATTGTGAGGTTGCATGGCATGCCAGTATCCATAGTTTCGAATCGTGACCCAAGATTTACTTCAAGATTTTGGGTTAGCTTGCAAAAAGCTATGGGTGCGGATTTCTGATTCGATTCTAAGATACCATCCTCAAACGGACGGACAATCAGAGAGGACTATTCAAACTCTTGAAGATCTATTAAGACTTTGTGTCCTCGATTTCAAAGGGATTTGGGATAAGTACCTACCATTGGTAGAATTCTCCTACAATAATAGTTATCAGGCAAGTATAGGTGTGGCTCCATTTGAAGCATTGTATGGACGAAAGTGTCGCTCTCCAGTATGTTAGGATGAGGTAGGAGAAGCAACGTTGTTGGGACCAGAGTTGGTACGAATGACTACAGAGAAGATCCAAATGATTCGACAACGTATACAAATGGCACAGGATCGACAAAAGAGTTATGCGGATCTTCATCGAAAAGACGTGGAATTTAGTATTGGGGATCATGTATTGTTGCGTGTGGCTCCATGGAAGGGAGTTACAAGATTTGGGAAGAGAGGAAAGCTCAATCCACGATTTATTGATCCATTTCAGATTCTTGACCGAGTAGAAAATGTGGCCTATAGACTCGCGTTACCTCCAAGTATGTCTCGTTTTCATAATGTTTTTCACGTATTCGTGCTTCGTAAATATGTGAAAGACCCGAACCACGTTATTGAGTTAGAACCGGACGAGATAGCCGAAGACTTAACGTATGAAGAGGTACTTGTCAAGATTTTGGATAGGAAGGAGCATGTCCTACGCACGAAGGTCATACAACAAGTTAAAGTTTTGTGGAGAAACCATGTTATTGAGGAAATGACCTGGGAGTTGGAAACGGAAATGAAAGCGAGGTATCCTCATCTTTTCGAAATACCAGGTACGTACGTCAATTTCGAGGACGAAATTTCATAAGGAGGGGAGGTTGTAAAACCCCAACTTATTATAAATAAAATTAAATTTCCTCTATTAATTATTTTGAAATAGTAAGGGTTGATTTGATTAATGTGGTTAGTTATGGGTAAAATGTGCAAATATTTTAAATAAGCAAGTTGTTATAAAATATTCATTTTTATCAGAGAATATTCGTTTGATCGTGGAATATTCTTGCTGTCGGGGAATATTCTTACGACGGCGCAACCTTGTGTGGGCCCCATAACGGAAAGCGATTGGATGAAGAAAACGACAAGTATAAGTTGTTTATAAATAACGGTGCAGTTGTTACCGTTAATACTGTTGGAATACTCGGTGGTTAAAACACAGTAATACGCGTTGTTGAACAGTAGCACACAGTATTGCACCAATTATTGATTCTTACGTAAGAAGGCACTACTCAATAATTGTTACAATAATTACTATTCAGTATTTTATTGATTCAATAATTATTGCATTGATATTCTATATTACTGTTGTTTTAATAATTGTTACTACACAGTATTTTCCATTATCGAGCTAATAATTCATATTATCTGAATAATATTATTAGATAACATTATTGGCAATATCTAGAAAGTTACATACAAGGAGAGGTTTGGTCACCTAATTAATTGCCGCAAGAAGGAGAAATCCTTATTCGAAAGCCCCTCTTTCGGGGAACCGCCTGTCTGTTTCAGATTGTGATTACGTAATATTATTTGTGAATAATTAATTATTGATTTATATGATGAGAAAATATTCATTTTATGTGGATATAGATGGAGAAAATTTTTAAAGTGACAATTGTTGAAAATCGATATTTTATCTTTTACGATAAAATAATATTTTATTATATTATTATAATATAATAATGATGATATTTTTATAATGAATGTGGGATATATAAGTATATAAGGAGAAAGAGTATTTTTGTTGCAAAAGTTGTTTAAAACATGTTAAACATGTCTGTGGGCCCATTTCTTGACTGAAATTTGATTATAGCTTGTAAAATCGCCCGTTTGTGGATTTCGGTCAATTTCTGTTTAGAATTTGGAAAAACTTTCTTCTGCAAAATTGTAGATAATGAAATTTCCTATGGAAAAGACATGTGATTTGAATTTTTCTGATAAAAGGGCTATTTATTATGAATTATTGAAGTTCCGTAGTTATGAAATAATTGGTTTTTGAAAGTTTTAATTATTTTTAATTACAAAAATATTTTTTTGGTTTTTGTCATTATTTGGTGGCTGAATTCAGATGGTCAAGGTGGGCTAAGGAAATTAAAAATAAAATATTATTATTTTATTAAATTTTCTGCTTTGGTGTTCTAAGCAATTTCCTATAAATAGGGTGCTTAGGTTAGAATTGAAAATCACACCAAAAACTAAAGATTTTTCTCTCTTTCTCTCTCTATAATATCGAGCGTATTTTTGTGAGTATTTTAGTACTTTAAGTATTGCTATATATTGCAAGTCCTTCAAAGACTATATCCGATATTCCATGTAAAATCTGCATCTTTTCGAGGTAAGGGATGTTATTTTCTTCGTAAGTGATATTATTTCTTCAATATCTTTATGCCAAAATATTGGTTGGAACTTTTTATCAAATTTGGAACTTTTTAATGTCGGAGTTACTATTCATGAGTTACTATTCACAAGTTACTATTTATGAGTTACTATTCACAAGTACTATTCACGAAGCATGATGATTCTCTTGTGGAATTTCCATCTTTTGGTGTCAGAGTTACTATTCACGTATACGACACTATTCACGTATACTACGGCACTATTCACGAATACGACACTATTCACTGAAAAATTAAATTTTCTTTTATGTGTCCAAGATCGTCTGTTATGATTCCTATCTTTGATTGGATCTATGTTTTGGTCTTCATTCTTGAATTTTACTCCACTCTGGTTATTTATGAAGTATTTTTGAACTTGGATTGTTTAAAGTACGAATCCTTAATATTTATTCTTTTGTTTCACTTTCGAGTCGTTTTTCTTTAAAATATTTTTCATCATCCTCGGTCCTAAATGATGATATTCTTTGAATATCTTTGGCATGTAGTGCAAAGATGAATGATTTTCGATGAATATCTTTGGCCCGTAGTGCAAAAGATGAGCAGTGTTTAGATGAACATGACTTAATCGATGAATATCTTTGGCTCAGAGTGCAAAGATAAATATTTAATTCGGATATATATTAATTGATGTTACGAGGATAAAATATCGACGATGAACTTTTAAATTCATATATAGAAGATAGTATTTTGCATTCTCTACTTAACTCTTCTAATGAATTATTATTTTCGCTGCGAAGATTGATTTAAAACTGGTTGTCTATTGTATTCTATTAGATTTTTTCCTGTTGAAGACTAACGATAATTTGTTCTATGTTATCTTAGTCATAATATTCTTTACTGGGCTAGTTGAGCTCACCATTTTCCTTGTTGTTCTATTTTTCTTCTCAGGAGGCGAGAATGTAGCGAGTACTAGTCGGGATGTGGAATGATGGTTCTAGAAGTGGTTCTAGTAGTCCTCACTATTCTGTAAAAATAGTGTATTAATAATTGTAATGAGGACTTATTTGAGTGTGAATATTGTCTAGATGACAATATTTGTATTTAAACTCATATTTTTTATGTTGTATTAATAAAGTTGTAGTTATTTCTGTACCATGTATTTTGACGACTCAGAATGGGTGTTGTATACCTATTTTGGGGGAATCGCAGTGTATCTATTTGTATGTACATCATGGACAATGATGCGTATGCCTAACATCGTTCTGACGATGTCTTGCTTAATTTTTCGTTCCTCCTCTTCCACTTTGGGGTTTGGAACAAAGATTTCTTTCTCCTTTACCGATATCAGCTTGGGAAATAACATAGCTATTACGCTAGCTGGCACCTTTATAGGAGGTTGTGTGGACTCAATAGTTGTAGGTGTAGAAAAACATCGTGTAACTGAAGCTGGAGGAATTTGATGATGCTTATGTGGATTCCTGCTACTAGAACTGGCAGAATAGCCTAGTCCATCTGTCCCAGTTTGACTGACAACTTGAATTGGGTGCTTAATACCCTGATGACTTTTACCCAGCCCTTGTCCTGGCTGGTGACCCAAAGATATCATTTCTTGGGTAGCCGACATTACTTCGGCAGAAATCTTGGGTGTAAGAGGTGGCGCCCCAATAGGGTGGTAGTGAGTGTTGCTCACCTCCAGGGCATGAAACTGACCGGATCAACTTCTGAATTAAAGCTGATAAGAGGTATGTCACTCTGTTTAGGACATTCCTGCTTAGCGTTAACTGTGACTAAGCTGTCATTCATGATGTATTTCAGTTGATGATGAAGAGTGGAGGGGACTTCCCTAGCCATATGAATCCACGGTCTTCCCAATAGTAGGTTGTATCCTGAATCTATTTTGAGCACGTGAAAAGATACACAGAAGGTATGGGGACCAATCTCGATTGGTAGCTCAATCTCTCCGACTGAATTTCGGTGGGCTCCGTCAAAAGCTTTAATAACTGTATGGATGCTTCGGATCCGTTTGAGATCGACATTCATCTTTAGCAACGTAGCGTAAGGACATATATTCAGAGATGAACCTCCATCTATCAAAACTCCAGCTAGCATATATTCAGAGAACAAAATCGTAATGTGCAACGGCTTGCAATGACCGGTCCCTTCGGGCGGTATGTCGTCATCAGTGAAAGAGATCACATTGTTGTTAAAAATGTGATCAACCAGATGTTAAAAATTTTCTGTATCCACTGATGTAGGAAAGTAGGCTTCTTCCAAAACCTTCAGTAAGATCTTCCTGTGATCTTTAAAAGTTAAAACCAAGTCCAGGATTGAAATTTGATGTGGAGCTTCTCTCAAGCTTAAAACCACCTTGGCTTCGTTATGACCCATAATGCGGAGGAATTTTTCAATCTTCTCCATGGGTATTTTCCCCTTTGACTTGATGGTGGACTTCATCACCTGTTGGGGGAGATATAGTGGATTTTCCTTCGATACTGCAGCAGTTATATTAGAGGTGGATCCTTTAGTATCTCTATAATTCCATTGGACCTTTTGTAAGTTGATAACAGGATATTGTGATCTAAATGGCAAGTTGATTTGCTCGGGAGCAACCACTTTCAAAGGATTGTCAATTCCTTTGAGATGAATTGTTTGTATTGTGAGAGGTTTGACAGTCCCATCAGCCTCAGCGGATATAACTGCTACCAATCCCTTTTATTTAATAGGACAAGTATTCTCACACTCAAATAGCACAGTATCGTCGTCTGCTAGCTACAGGACACCACTGTCAATTAGATTTTGAATGAGGTGGCGGAGTGCCCAGCATTCTTCCGTGCTGTGATCGCGAGAATGGGAGTGATATTGGCAAACTCCATCAGAATTAAACCGTCCTGAACGGGGATTGATTGGAGGTAGAAGGGAAGTAATCCTTCCTTCATTAATCAGCATCTGAAGTATTTCCTCCATAGGTTGGCCCAGGTATGTAAATTCCCTCTATTGGAAAAATCCATACGGGCTTTGGCACTTGCTCTCTTCGTCACTTTATCTTCCAGTGTTTCTTTATCTGAAGGTGACGAGGGAGTATTCACAACAAAAAGGAGCAAACTAGAATGCTCCTGGCTAACTAATTGGCGTGTGACTTGATGTTGATATGTCATTAATTCTGCCAATTGCTCAATCTGTTTACACAGAGCATTCAGCTTTCGTTCTATTGCGAACTGGAACTTTGCATAATCCCATTTTTCATCACCATCTTTGAGGGTCTGGGAGGATTCATCGTTTAGATTGGAGCTCCGTCCACTGCTCCAATTAATCATGTTGACCTCTTCCTCTTTGTGTTGGGGAAGAGGGTTGTCTTGCACGTGAGGTTGATCTGGTTTGGTGACCACGATCTCACCGTTGTCTATCAAATCTTGGCTCTTATGTTTCAAGGCCCAACAATCTTGAGTATCATGTCCAGGTGCCCTGGCATGATAAGCACATTTTTGAGCAGCATTAAAACTCCTCCCAATCATGTTAGCTGTTTGCAATTCAGGATAGCATGTTTTAAATTATGTATATACACATGTTTATTCATATTTCTCATTACACGGAGATGAATATGGCATGAAATTACAAGTAATTATTTTTACGAGTAATGAAAAAGCATGAAGAGACTTTCCTCCGTGTTTGGTTTATCAGAGGCTAACCTATCTTAGGTTACTCTCGCGACTTTTTGGCATGAAAGTTCCTAAATCATCGCAATCTACTCGACGGGAAGTTAATCCGGTCTTTCAATTGGAGCGAATTTGGGTGGTGCCTTTCCCGAGCCTTGTTGGAATTAGTCTTCCTACGAGTCCAGTAATCAAACACCGACAGGATAGCCCCCTGGTGGAGGAACCACACAACATACATTCACATACAACGTGTCTCACCATTCATGAAAATGATGACATGTGCGAAGCACTAATATCACAAGTAGATATAGTGTAAAGCATTAAGCGCAAAAAAATATATGCATGTATACACATTCATCATAAATGCAAATGCAACATTCACACACAAGCATATAACAGTTCTGAAAAGATTGTAATAGCGGGTTAAGTCCTCTTACTGGTGTCCCCAGCAGAGTCGACACCTGTCGATGTCGGGATTTTTATTTGTCCGTTTTCGTTATTTGTTCTTTGGTGTTCTCATGTTAGGTGAGATTTGTTTGAAAAAATAAGTGAAAAAGGTCCGACATGTGTAATGTCGACGATGGACTATTAAGAGTCGCCAGTTGGTTTTTTATATGGTTGTACCAACACAACCGAGAAAAAGTTTGCACATTGACCCAGTGATGTGACACTGCTAAACGGGTCAGTGAAACCGAAATTAATTAGGGTACGGGGACTTGATTATGCAGAGGAAAGGTTTTAGGCACCCCCCGACATCCGTGTTACCATAGTGACCGCCTCTTTTCAAGAAACTGTTATATAAATATGTGTGTGTGTGTGTGTGGATCAATGTGCAATTATTTGGAAGTAGTGCGAGGCCTCGTTTGCACCTATATACACAGGGTTTGAATTTGTATAAAAAATTTCAATTTTAACAAGATATGGTAGTGATGTTTTATAAAAAGAGGTTTTTTTAACCCTTGTGCTCAATATTAATTGAGACCTTTTACATTCTCATTTTATATTAAGTGTCCTGCTTGATTGTTTTTAATTTTTGAGATGCGAAGCATCTTCAAGAAAATAATATACAAAATGGTGCCGAACTCCTCGTGGGTATGATAACCATCTGAGGAAACCTGAACACCATGAATAAATTTACAAGTTGCTTATAGCTGAAAATGTCCATCACGGGAACCGAATTTAGATCTAATAAATTGAATCTGTGATCACATGATTCCTAGGCTCACATGATGCCGCAATTGATAATAAAGCAGTGAGCAGGTATATATATAAAAGTTATAAATATATATATACAGACATGATCAGCCACCACGAAGCACCTCCATGGGAGATCAAAAATGTAAATAAAGCCGTAAAAGCCATCAACCGCCACGGAGTAAACTCCAAGCGGGACGAAAAATAAATAAAGCTGTAAAGACGGTCAACCACCATGAAGTAAACTCCAGGCGGGACTAAATGTAAATATATATATATATATATATATATATATATATATATATATATATATATTGAAAGCGGTATGCATACAAGCCAATCATGTATGATGATAAAGCATATACTTTGTAATCAATCTTATTTATTTATTAATAAAAGAATTATTTATTAAAGGCATTTATTATCTATATGGTGTTGTTTTAACAATATGTGATAAACCCATAGTTTTAAGCAATGCTTTTAGAATCATGATGAGATCATGTTAATGAGATCTAAATTTTTAGATAGCTTAAAACTAAAATGTTCCCAATCAATGGATTACTAAAAAGGGGATTAGTGAATCCGGATAAATTGGTACGTACGTTGCTTGCTTATTGGATGAGGATGATTGATCTCATGATCATTTGTGTGGAGACACTAAAGCAAGTATGTAGGTGCTTATTAGAGAATAAGTTCACTGAACGTGACTCGCTAAGGAATACCTAATGGAGTTTTACTTTTTGTCTGTCAATAAAAATTCCTGTAGTGATAGTAGTACAAATGATCCTTAGACTTGAGATCATCATAGTATCTTATATATAATGAATTACACTTTGACTTATTCCTTAAGACTCTTAGAGTATATCAAAGGTTATGCTTAGGTGTAATAAGTTATATATGAAGATAATGAATGATCAATAAATAATCTACCACTTCTAGTAAAAGAAGAGAAATGTCCTATGTGATTCGATAAATGACAACCCAGGAATCCTTGGCCAAGGTGGAATGAAATTAGAAAATAGTTTCTAATTTGCATTCATTAGGAGTTGTGCATTTAGGAATCGAAATACATTTAATTAAATAAAATAAGACTTGACAGTAATTCCATGTCTTATATTTAATTGGGACATTGTATGGTAGAAGGATTGAATTGTACAGTAACTATTAACTCAAAGGTTCTTTTATGATTAATGTTAAAATCTATATTATCTGGAAAGTCGTTGATCGCTAGGGAGGCTTATCCCTATTGTAGAATAAATATTATTTATTTAAATAAATTAATCATTTTATTTATTTATTTAAATAAGATTAGAATTGTTCTAATTGATTTATTCACAACCGGTTTAATATGGAGAACCTAAAGGGTCACACCATAAAAAGAAGAATAATTATTTAAGAAGTTAATGACATAATCGTAATAATATGTTAAGTATATTTAATTTAATCTATGGTGATAGAATAAATTAAATAGCTTAATATTTATTATTTAATATTTTAGAAATATTAAATATAAATTAATAAGAGGAGTCTTATTAATATTATTACAATTATTATTATTTTAATTTCTAAAATAGTTTAGGAATTAATTTAATATAAGTACTCTCATTTATTCCTAATAGGATTAGGAGGGAAAATTAGTTAAAGGAGTTTAATTAATTATCCCTAATAAGATTAGGGAGCCCATTTAATTAAAAGTGTTTAATTAAATAAATAATACCTTATTTTAATTAAATAGGGTTACCTGATATTTTTATAAGAGGAGTCTTATATCAGATATCAAATATAGGTAATTCCAATAGTTGGAGAGTACGCCCCCTTTTTCTATAGAGATAAGAAAAATTAGGGTTTGAGCCAATACATCTTCTTCTTGAAAATTTTTCTTCCTTGGTGGATCACCTCTAGAGGCCATACACTTGAGTGGTTTACATTGATCAAAGGAAGGAATCTACCCGGAGATTCAAGGAGATCGCGGAGAAGTGGGAGTTGATCTCGTACCTGTGGAAGCTCGTATCTACAAGGGTATGATTACATAATTTTTTGTTCTTCGTTTTAATTAATAATATGCATAAAGGATGATCCGGATAATTGGTTTGTGAAAAATTTTAAAATATGATTATATTATGCTTCCGCTAATTTTCCAATTTGATTGCTATTTTGATTTTCACAAAACCTAATAGTGGTATCAGTGCCAAACTTTATGCAAATTATTATTTGTTTTGATTTCATATATGTATGAATATGTATTTAGAATAATTTATTGGGCATAATTTGTTGTATAAAATTATTATTTTAAGAAGAAGAAGAAAAAAAACATATTCGCGAAGCCTGTTATATATTGCGAACTGTTTTTCTTTTTCGATATTCGCAAAACCTGTTTAAAAAAAAAAATCGCTTTCTGCAATTCGCGTGGAAGCATTATAATATATATATATGATATATGTGATAGTTAGCAGGTTCAGGAAATCCACGTGCTTGGTTCATATTATAGTCATATATTTATATATGATAGTTTACAGGATTTCTTAAAGTGACCGGTTAGTATATATATATGATTACTATACATGATTACTTTTAATATATATATATATATATATATATATATATATATATATATATATATATATATATATATATATATATAACACTCCTGGATGCTATTATGCCTAGAGCACGTGAAAACTGATTATGTTGGACAACATATTACTTTCCTGTATATGATTTCTAATCATGTTATAATATATATACATATATATATTAACCGAAGGTTTTTTAATAGTTTTATAATTAAAATAAAAGAGTTTATTTTAATCTTGAAATTGAATTTTATGCAATTTAAAATTACTTATTAAATGATATTCATATATATATAGAATGATTTTATTTATTGATACATATGATGATATGTATGATAATAAATGGAGTTGATTATGGACTATTGACCAATGTGATTGGATTTATTTTGGTTGGATATTTGAATGAATGGATTTTATTAAATAGGGTCTTTGTACCTCGTCTTTTTTGATTTTTTTTCTGATGTAAATTCTATCTCTCTCCTATGTACTTCCCCTTGACTGCTGATCAAGGTTTCTATTAAATTAAATAGTTTAATGTAATAAGATTAATTAGAATTTTTTCGAAGAACCAGAGATCAAGGAGTAAGGAGCACTCGAAGACCCGTTTGTAATGGAGCCCAGATTTAAATGTAATAGTTATATTTAAATATTTATTCTTGCACCCTAGGGTTTGACCTTTTGGTTCACTTGGTGGCTCTAGTGAATCAAACTAGAATAAAAGTCTATAATCAATCCGGGTAGAATATAGTATTTTATATGTGCATGCTAATATTATATATATTATATATGATGCAAACATGCTTCGCATGTTTAATAATATGACGCGTATTTTATATATATATTTGCATGCGCGCTAAACAAGATGAGACTAATAATAACAAACCACTCAATGAAATTATATTAAGTTGTAACGTTCAAAGATATTTGGAATATCGAACATCGCCTTCTAGCATGATAAAAATAATAGAGCATTGAGATGTTGTTGTGCACACACAAGGCGAGTATTACATATTTGAGATGTTGTTTTTATTACATTTGATGTTTATAAGGAATTGAACATTACCACTTTGTTCTTACGCTTTACAAAGGTCGTAGTTTTCTCTTCACTTATATGGAAATCTTTGAGATGACTTAACTTAAATCATTTTAGTTCGTATGTGCACACACTTGACCATTATGATTTAAGAGGCAAAATATAAGGAGTTACATGATGATGTAATTGGCAAAGAATTGTCTACCTATTTATTTATATATAGTTTGTTGTGTACACACAAGGCTATATAGATTTGAAATGAGATTCTTATTCTCACTAGCAAATCTTTAATTAGATATTGCCGAACTATATTCATGAGGGTAATATAGTTTGAAGAAAATAGTGGGAGATACCAATATAAAATAAGACTTAATTTATTTTGGTAATTAATTAAATGAATGTTTGCTAAAATATTGTATTTTTACATGCGAAAATTTTAAAAATGTCACATTCACTAATTTCAACATGTAGCATACTTGATCTTAACAAAGTAATAGGACCAAACTACACAAGATGGTTAAGGAATCGAGAATTGTTCTCTTCTTTGAAAAGATTTCTTATGTCCTAAATTAGCGATGCACTGCAAAAGTTGCGAGAGGCGACCTCGAGGAAGAGATTGCTACTTTTAGCAAAGTGGCAAGATGATGCATCTGTGACTCGATGCATCATGCTCGCATCCATGAAGTAATGAGCTTGTTGTCGGCATAAAAACATGGATGCTCTACTATGCTCTCTGCACCTTGAGAGTTGTATGGTGAGCAAAGTGGGGCGCTAGATATGAAATATCTAAGGAGCTCTTTTCGATCTCGGATGAATGAGGGCACTACCGTTGAGACTCGTGTCTTAAAGATGATCAATCGATTGAGCGTTTTGGACAATGACTTGGGTTAAATCGTGGATGGGGAGTTGAGTCAAGATTTGATTTTGCGGTCACTCCCCGACACCTTCTCTCACAATTTGTTGTGAATTTTCACATGAATAAGTTGACGCCTTGACTTGCTTGAGTTACTTAACATGTTGAAAGCTTCTTTGAAGGTCACTTTCCATCAAGAAGAACCATGTCTCTTCTTGGTGGATGATTCTTCCAAGAAAGGAAGAGGCCCAAGGTATCTTTTGAAAAAAGAAATCCAAGAAGGCTAAGGGAAAGGCGAAAGTGAAGGATCAAAAGAAACCCGATCCACTAGCAAAGGAATTTGCTTCCATTCTGATAAAGCGGTCTTGGAAGAGAAGGCTGCAAGAATTATCTTGTGGAACAAAAGCGGAAGAAGCTTGGAGAAGCTTGAATCCTAATCAAGGTTTGTTTATAATTGAAATTAATTTTTCCGAAAGTCAATCTTCTACTTGGGTATTGGATAAATTTGTGGTTCTCACATATGTAATAATATCTGAGGATTGGTCAAGTAGAAAAGTTGAACAAAGATGAGGTCGATCCTACGAGTGGGAAATAGAGCAAAGGTTCTTTGCATTAGTTTGTAGGGACTTATTGTTTATACCGCTTTATGAAAAAATCCATTAGTTTAAATAATTGTTATTTTATTCTGTCACTTATTAGAAACATTATTTCAATATCTGTATTGGATATGGATGGTTTTGACGTTATAATAAAGAACAATAGTTGTTCTATTTATAAGAATAATGTTTTATATGGTGTTGGTAATTTCTTAAATGGACCGTTTATACATTCTTGACTTGCATGAAAATATACTTCAAATTGAACAAACTAATAAAAGGAAAAGAGATAATGTTAATTATACCTATATGTGGCACTGTAGACTTGGTCATATTAATGAAACAAGATTATCAAAGTTGTATAAAGATGGGCTCCTAGAGCTATCGGATTATGAATCATATCCAACTTGTGAATCTTGTCTCATGGGAAAAATGACTAAATCTCCTTTTAGTGGAAAAGGAGAAAGAGTTATAGAGTTGTTAGCGTTGGTACACACGGATGTATGTGGACCTATGACAACGTATGCATGAGGAGGGTATTCTTATTTTATTACATTCACTGACGATCACTCAAGATTTGGATATATGTATTTAATGAAATACAAATCTGAATCATTTGAAAAGTTCAAAGAGTTCAGATGTGAAGTAGAGAAACAAACGGGCAAAAGTATTAAGATCCTTCGATCAGATCGAGGTGGTGAATACTTAAGCAGTGAGTTTCTCAATTGTCTCAAAGAAAATGGTATAATCTCACAATGGACTCCACCAGGGACGTCACAACTGAATGGTGTATCTGAAAGGAGAAATCGAACACTGTTGGACATGGTTCGTTCCATGATGAGTTTTACCGATATTCCGGTGTCATTCTAGGGATATGCTCTAGAAGCGGCTACATATCTACTAAATAAGGTTCCCTCGAAATCTGTCCCTAAGACTCCATATGAGATGTGGACAGGGAGGAAGCCTAGTCTTAAGCATGTTAAGATTTGGGGATGTCCAGCTTATGTGAAAAGGTTTCAAAATGATAAGCTTGGGACAAGATCTGATAAGTGTACTTTTGTGGGATATCCTAAAGAAAGTTTAGGATATTATTTCTACAATCCTAACTAAACAAAAGGTGTTTGTTGCCAAACATGCTGCCTTCTTAGCAAAAAGAGTTTATCCTTGAAGGGGTCGGGTGGGAGGAAAATAGATCTTAAAGAAATTCAAGAAACCACAAACCACTACTGGATCAAATGGATGAACTTTGTCCAAGTAGAGATTCCTTCATGACAACACCCTATTAAGTAAATCTAGAAGAGTACAAAAAGATACGATATGTATGGACTTGTCATAGAGGATGACGATGAGGTACGCATCATAGATGATGATGATCCATTGAATTACTGAGCAAGCTATGAGTAGTAAAGACTCGAGGAGAAGTGGCAAGATGCCATGAAATCCGAGATGGACTCCATGTATGAAAACTAAGTATGGACTTTGGTTTCACCACACAGAAGGCATTAAGCCTATTGGGTGTAAATGGGTCTTTAAAAGAAAGCTGGAAGCGGACTGACAAGGTAGAGACCTATAAGGCCCATTTGGTCGCAAAAGGTTTCAAACAAAGACAAGGGTTGACTATGACAAAACCTTCTCACCACCAAGAGCAATGCTTGTTTTGCGATTGCAACTTACCATGACTACTAAATCTGGCGGATGGGCGTGAAAATGGCCTTCCTCAATGGGAAACTTGAGGAGGATGTGTATATGACACGTTTAGAGGGATTTGTTCCAAAGGTTGGAACAAATCAAGTCTGTAAGCTACAACGATCCATTTATGGATTAAAGCAAGCTTCTCGTAGGTGGAACATCCGTTTTGATGAGACAATCAAAGATTTTGATTTTATCAAAAATGAGGATGAACCATGTGTGTACAAGAAGGTTAGTGGGAGGCCATTTGTTTCATTCCTCGTATTATATGTTGATGATATATTGCGATAGGGAATGATATTCTATGCTACAATCAATTAAAATCTGGTTATCTAAACACTTCTCCATGAAGGACTTGGGAGAAGCACCCTATATTTTGGGGATAAAGATCTATAGAGATAGATCTAAAAGGATGCTTGGCTTGTCCCAAGGAATGTACATTGACTCAATGCTAAAAAGGTTTAGCATGGAAGATTCAAAAGAGGTCTCATGCCGATGAGCCTTGGAATACATCTCTCAAGAAGCAGCCCAAAAAGACACGAGGAGAGAGACCAGTATGAGTAAGATTCCTTATGCTTCAAACAATAGGATCTATCATATGCTGGTATGATATGTACTAGACCAGATGTCGATCATGCACTTAGTGTAACAAGCAGATATCAGTCGAATCTAGGGGAAGAACACTGGAAGGCAGTGAAAAATATCCTAAAGTACTTAAGAAGAACTAAGGATGTATTTCTTGTCTACGGTGGTGCGAATTGAAACTAGAGGGCTTCACGGACTCAAGTTTTCAAAGCGGACCAAGATGATGATAAATCCGTTTGGGGTATGTGTTTACCTTGAATGGTTGTTGTGATGAGTTGGAAAAGTTCAAGCAATGACGATTCTTGATTGATGTGAGGCAGAGTACATAGGCTGCAAGTGAAAGTGCAGAAAGGAAACATTTGGATGAAGAAGTTCATTATCAAACTTGGTGTGGTTCCTAGCATTACTGGGACCAAGTACCTTTATTACGTGACAACTTTGGAGTCATTGCATGAGCTAAGGAACCCAGGTCTCATCAGAAATCCAAACACGTGTTGCGGCGGTTTCATTTGATCAGAGAGATCATTGAAAGATGAGACGTCACCTTGGAGCGTGTGGACTCTCAAGATAATATTGCAGATCCATTTACTAAAGCGTTAACACAACAGCAGTTTGATCGTCACTTAGAGAAGATGGGTATGAGATACCACGGCGATTGACTTTAGTGCAAGTGGGAGATTGAAAGTAGTATGCATACAAGCCAATCATGTATTATGATAAAGCATATACTTTGTAATCAATCTTATTTATTTATTAATAAAAGAATTATTTATTAAAGGCATTTATTATCTATATGGTGCTGTTTTAACAATATGTGATAAACCCATAGTTTTAAGCAATGCTTTTAGAATCATGATGAGATCATGCTAATGAGATCTAAATTCTTTGATAGCTTAAAACTAAAATGTTCCCAATCAATGGATTACTAAAAAGGGGATTAGTGAATCCGGATAGATTGGTACGTACGTTGCTTGCTCATTGGATGAGGATGATTGATCTCATGATCATTTGTGTGGAGACACTAAAGCAAGTATGTAGGTGCTTATTAGAGAATAAGTTCTTTGAGCGTGACTCATTAAGGAATACCTAATGGAGTTTTACTTATGCATCAATAGGAATTCCTGTAGTGATAGTAGTACAAATGATCCTTAGACTTGAGATCATCATAGTATCTTATATATAATGAATTACACTTTGACTTATTCCTTAAGATTCTTAGAGTATATTAAAGGCTATGCTTGGGTATAATAAGTTATATATGAAGATAATGAATTATCAATAAATAATCTACCACTTCTAGTATAAGAAAAGAAATGTCCTATGTGATTCGATAAATGACAACCCAGGAATCCTTGGCCAAGGTGGAATGAAATTAGAAAATAGTTTCTAATTTGCATTCATTAGGAGTTGTGCATTTAGGAATCGAAATACATTTAATTAAATAAAATAAGACTTGACAGTAATTTCATGTCTTATATTTAATTGGGACATTGTATAGTAGAAGGATTGAATTGTACGGTAACTATTAACTCAAAGGTTCTTTTATGATTAATGTTGAAATCTATATTATCTGGAAAGTCGTTGATTGTGACGCCCCCAAAATAGGTATACAACACCCATTCTGAGTCGCCAAAATACATGGTATAGAAAGCAAATTACAACTTTGACAATACAGATGTCGTGTAGAATACGACAATACAACTGTGAGTTTGAATACAAATATTGTCTTACAGACAATATACACACATAAATAAGTCCTCATTAATTATTCATACACTATTTTACGAGAAATAGTGAGGATGACTAAAACATCTTCCTAGAACCATCACTCCATACCCCAGGCTCGATCTGCTATGTTCTCACTTCACGAGAAAAAAATGGAACAAAAAGGAAAAGGGTGAGCTCAACTAGCCCGATAAAGAATATTATGACTAAGATAATATACAACAAATTATTGTTAGTCTTCAACAGGGAAAAATCTAATAGAATACAATAGACAACAAGTTTTAGATCAACAAATCGTGAGAAGCAAAGAATCCATTAGAAGAGTCACGTAGAGAAAGAATTCTCTTGTCTTCTAAGGTTTAAAAGTCCATCATCAATAGTTTATCCTGTAATAACAATCAATATACATATTTAATCATCTTTGCACTTCTGGCCAAAGATATTCATTTATATCACCGATTGGTCATGTTCATCTCAACACTGTTCATCTTTGCACTCTGGGCCAAAGATATTCATTAGTTAATCATTCATCTTTGCACTACTGAGCCAAAGATATTCATTTATATCACCATTTAGGGTGAGGATGATGAAAAACATTTTTAAAGAAAGCGAATCTAGTGAAACAAAATGACAAGGATTAAGGATTAAGGATTAAGTACTTTGTTTTACCCATGTCCAAAAATACTTGAAAATAATCATATTGGTGTAAAATTCAAGAATGATCAAAACATGGATACAATCAAAGCTAGTATCCGAATAGATATTTTGGACAAAAGAAAATTTTTATTTTAAATTGAATAGTGTAAATGATTCGTGAATAGTGTCGATATCGTGAATAGTCTTAGTATCGTGAATAGTAACCTGACACAACAAGTTCCAAATTTGATAAAAAAGTTCACCAATACTTGACATAACGATATTGAAGAAAATATCATTTAAGAAGAAAATAATACCCTTACCTCAAAATAACCAAAGTACTTACATTTGAATTTCGGTATAGCAAAACAACACTCAAAGTATACTTACAAGAATAAATTTCGATAATTTAGAGAGAGAAAGAGAAAACTTAGTTTACGGTGTGATTTTCAATTCTAACTTAGCCCTCTATTTATAGGAAAATGTTAGAACGCCAAAGGAGACTAAATTAATAAATTATTATTATTTACCAAATATTCAAGCCCACCACCAAGGAATCTGATTTTAGCCACCAACCACATGTTAAAGATGCTCACCAACCTTTGAAAAACGTTTTTCTTGAAAATAATAATTAAAATTTCCAAAAATTAATTATTTGAACTCAAAACATCAATAATTCACAATAAATATCCCTTTTATCATAAAATTCAAATCTCGCGACTTTTTATAGGAATTTCAATTCCCTACAACTTTCTTGAGAGAAAAATTTTCCAAATTCCAAAGCAGAAATTATCCAAAATCCACAAGCGGGCAATTTTACGATCTATAATAAATTTTCGGTCAAGAATTGTGTCCACCAGACACACAAAACATATATTAAACATTTAATGCCACAAAATACTCTACCTCCTCATATACTCATATATCCCACATTCATTATAAAAATATCATCAGTTAATATATTATTAAAATAATATATTTAAATGAATTAGTTTATCGAGAAAAAGATAAAATATTAATTTTCAACAATTGTCACATTAAAAAATTTCTCCATATATATCCACATAAAATAAATATTTTCTTTATCATAATAATCAATAATTAATTATTCAAAAATAATATTCTGAGAATCACGAGATTGACAACCGGTAGTTCGAGGAAGAGGGGCTTTCAATAAGGATTTCTCCTTCTTGGCGCAATTAGGTGACCAAACATCTCCTTGAGCAGAACTTTCTAGACATTGCCAATAATGTTATCGATAATATTATTCAAATAATATGAATTATTGATTTGATAATGGAAAATCTTGTGTAATGACAATTATTGAAACAACAACAATACAAAATATCAACGCTTGACAATTATTGAATCAATAAAATATAATATTGAGCAGTAATTCTCGTAACAATTATTGAGTAGTGCCTTCTACGTAAGGATCAATAATTCAATAATCTTGTGCAATACAGGTGTACTCTTTGTGCAACCACGCCAGCGTATCAGTATTTTAACCACCGGGTAACCCAACAAGTGTTAGCGGTAACAATTTACGTCGTTATTTATAAAACTCAATCTTTGTCGTTTTCCTTCATCCAACCGTTTTTCAGTTATGGGGCCCACCAATGATCATTTGTGGTCGCACGGAGATTCGGAAACAAAAAGAATATTCCACGACCAAACGAATATTCCCAAACAATAATGAATATTTTATAACCACTTGCTTATTTTGTAAACTTTGCACATTTCACGCATAACCAAAGAATTATATCAAATTAACCCTTATTAATTTAGAATAATGAATAAAGGAAAATTCAATTTTATTTATAATAAGTTGGGGTCTTACAACCTCCCCTCCTTATGAAATTTCATCCTCGAAATTGACGTACGTACCTGGTATATCGAAAAGGTAAGGGTACCTCGCTTTCATCTCCGATTCCAACTCCCATGTCATTTCCTCAATTGTATGGTTTCTCCACAAAACCTTAACTTGTGGTATAACCTTCGTCGTAAGACATGCTCTCTTTCTATCCAAAATCTCAGCGGTATCTCCTCGTAGGTTAAATCTTGACTATCTAAATGCGGGTTCTAATCTGATAATGTGGTTCGGGTCTTTCACATATTCTGAAGCATAGATATGTGGAACACATTGTGAACACGAGACATACTTGGATGTAACGCGAGTCTATAGGCTACGTTTCCTATTCGGTCAAGAATCTCAAATGGACCAACAAACCTTGGATTGAGCTTTCCTCTTTTCCCAAATCTTGTAACTCCTTTCCATGGAGCAATACGTAACAATACATGATCTCAATATTAAACTCCACGTCCTTTCTATGAAGATCAAGATAACTCTTTTGTCGATCTTGTGAAGTTTGAATCGTTGTCGAATCATTTGGATCTTTTACGTAGTCATGCGTACTAATTACGGTCCCAACAATGTTGCTTCTCCCACCTCGTCCCCAAAGATATCTTTGGAGAGCGACATTTTAAATCCATCTAGCGCCTCGAATGGAGCCATGCCTATACTTGCTTGATAAGCTGTTGTTATAAGAAAATTCCACCGGTTGTAGGTACTTATCCCAACTTTCTTTGAAATCTAGGACACGAGTCTTAATAGATCTTCAAGGGTTTAAATAGTCTCTCTCGATTGTCCGTCCTGGTTTGAGGATGGTATCTTTGGCCCGAATCATAAATCCGTGCGTGCCCATAGCTTTACGCAAGCTAACCCAAAATCTTGAAGTGAATCTCGGGTCACGATCCAAAACTATGGATCTTGGCATGCCATGCAATCGTACAATCTCATTCACGTACATCTGAGCAAGGCGTTCGAGGGATAAGTCTCGGCGTATCGGTGAAGAAATGGGCGGACTTGGTTAATCTATCAACAATAACCCAAATTGCATCTACGCCTTGAGAAACTTTGGGAAGTCTGTAACAAAATCCATAGTAATGTGTTCCCATTTCCATTAGGAATCTCAAGTGGTTGCAATGGACCTTTTGGCACTTGATGCTCCGCCTTTACACGTTGACGAGTTAAACATCTTGAGATAAACTCCATAATCTCTCTCTTTATATTGTTCCACCAAAATGTATGTCGAATATCATGATACATTTTGGTACTCCCCATGATGGATTGCAAGCGGGGTGTTGTGTGCCTCCATCATGATTTTATGCTTCGGTCGAGAATCGTTAGGAGCACATGAAGTCTAGAATTGACTCGAAGTATTCCTTCCTCATCAATTCTTGCTTAGGAATAGCTCCTTCTTGCACTTTTTCTTCTTCATACGCATCGCCCCAAGTAAAGTAGCTTGAGAAGCTTTAACTTTATCGATTAAAAGTCGGTTCTACTTGTATATTCGCCATCATTATGTGGGTCCACAGAGTCTTTAATTCTACCTCCATCCTTTGCAAGTCATACAAAATGGGCCTTTGCGTTGACAATATCGCTTTTCGTACTTGCATATGATCTTCTACTTAATGCGTCGACTACTACGTTAAGCTTTTCGAGGATGATATTGAATAGTGTGATCGTAATCTTTTAACGACTCCGACCAACGTCGTTCTTGCATGTTGAGTTCTTTTGGGTGAAGAAATATTTGAGGCTTTTATGGTCCGTATAAATCTCCACTTTCTCTCCATACAAGTAGTGTCTCCATATCTTCAGCGCGAATCATTGCTTGCCGACTCTAGATCATGAGTAGGATAATTCCTCTCATATTCTTTGAGTTGTCGTGAGGCATAGGCTATGACTTTCCCATGTTGCATGAGAACACATCCTAACCCCTTGCCAAAAGCATCGCTGTAGATAACAAATCCATCCGAACCGGATGGTATTGTTAGAGCAGTCTTAGAAATGAGTCTCCTCTTGAGCTCTTGGAAACTCTTCTCACATTCTCCGCTCCATATGAATTTTGTATCTTTCAAAGTCGGTGAGTTAGCAGAGTAGCGATTCGAGAAAATCCTTCCACGAATCTCCGATAATAACCCATTAAGCCCAGGAAAAGCTGCGTGCTTGATCACCGCAAACTTCCGGTTGCTCCCAACTTTGTATTGCTTGATCTTGGCAAGGTCAGCAGATACTCCTTGTTTTGACACCACGTGCCCAAGGAATGCTACTTCCTCAAGCGAACTCGCATTTCTTGACTTGGCATAAAGCTTGTGTTCACGAAGTCTTTGTAGTACTAGCTTCAAATGGTGCTCATGATCTTCACGACTTTTGGAATAGATGAGGATGTCATCAATAAAGACAACAACAGGCCCGATCCAAATATTCCTTGAATACGGTTCATCATATCCATGAAAGCAACAGGGCATTAGTCAATCAAAAGACATGACCAAGAATTCATAATGCCGTGTCGAGTCACGAATCTAGTCTTTGGAATATCCTCGGTTTTAATCTTGGTGATGATATCTAGAAGCGAAGATCAATCTTTGAAAAGAATTGCGCTCTTTATGGCGGTCGAGCGGTCATCAATGCGAGGTAGCGGATACCTATTCTTGATGGTGACATGGTTCAATTCTCGATAGTCAATACAAAGTCGCATACTCCCCGTCTTTCTTCTTCTGAATAAAGCAGGAGCACCCCAAGGAGGCGTCTTAGGGCCGAATGAAACCGATGTCTAATAATTCACGTAGTTGGACTTTTAACTCACGAAGTTCAATAGGAGCCATTCGATATGGGGTTTTAGAAATGGGTTTTGTGCGGTTCAAGGTCGATAAAGAATTCAACATCACGTTCGGGGTAAACCAGAAGCTCTTGAAATACATCGGGAATTCTCTAACCACGAAATATTATTCAAATCGACTTGTCTTTATTCAAATCCATAACATGGGCTAAGAAAGCTTGACATCCAGTTTTTCAATAAGCGAATAGCTTTGTGGCTTGATATGGCGATGGTGATTTTAGTGGTTTAGTGGTTTGAATTAAGTATGACGGAGTTGGTTAGGAATATGAAAACTAACAACCTTACGAAAACAATCAATTTTGGCATGATGAGTGGTTAACCAATCAATTCCTAAAATCACATCAAAAGCAAGTATCTTTAAAGAGATAAGATCAGCGAAGTAATGTGATAGTGCCAACTTGGATCATGCAAGATTTATAAGCGTAGATGTAACGAAGGTTTCACCCAATGGAGTTTCAACGGATAAATCAAAATCTAATTTCTCGAGTCAAGTTTAAGCGTTGAGCACAAGCGGGAGAGATAAAAGAATGGGTAGAGCCCGGTATCTAGTAAGGTATAAACTTCGCAAGAATTCAAGATTAGCTTACCGTGATCACCTCGTTTGGGTTCCTCACATTTTGTCCGATCCACGACAAACGCTCTTCCGAGGCCGTGATTTTGACTTATCAGGGAACCCCTTGGAATCACCACTCTCTTTGAACTTGATTTCGCAGTAGTACAATCTCGGCGATGTGGCCTTCCTTTCCACGGTTGTAACATACCTTGGATTGTTGTGGAAAGTTTGGGGTGATATGTCCCTCCTTCCGCATTTGTAACATCTAATGGCGGTCGTTCTCCTCCCCTAGCATTTTGTTGTTGGTCTTTGGTCTTCTTTGTTGATATCTTTCCGTCATTGTTGAATCTTCTCTTTCGAAATTTCCACTTGAGTCACCTCTCCTATTATCATGTCCACGATTACCACAGTGGTTATCGCCTTTGTCCGTATTCTTTCCTCCTCATTTGGTTATCATCGTTCGATGACTACCACGATTGTGGTCCTTCGGTTGAGTATACTCATTTATCTCGCTCTAATAATTGAGCCACATTGACAACATCCGAATCTGAGAGAAAATTTATGAGAGATAAGGTATTGGCCGAATCTACGGTTTTAGACCCCTCGAAACATACGCGTCATTCGTTCCTCATTCTCCACCAAATGAGGTGCAAACTGGATAATTCTGCGAACCTTGCCTCGTCTTTGAGACACAATCATGTGTTGTTTTGTTCGAGTCTAATAAACTCTACTTCCTTCATATAGCGAATACTTTACGGAAAGTACTTGTCATTGAAACGATTCTGAAATCTTTCCCAAGACATGTTAAGTGCATCTGGTTGAGTACGCTTCCTGATTCCCACCGATGTCTGCTTCACCACGAAACATAAAGGTGGCGAATGGAACCTTACATTCCTCCGTGCACCCCAAGACATCGAATATCTTGGTAATTTGTTTGACCCACGTTTACGCCTTGATCGGATCCAGGCTTTCCATGGAAATCTGGTGGTCCCAACTCTTTGAATTGTTTGGCCGTGACAAACCTTGCGTTACTATCATTTCCTCCAGTATTTTGTACACGAGTCTCCTAAATGCGATTTTGCATGAATGAAAAAAGCTTCTAAACATCCCGTCGTTCATCATTTGCTCGATTGGCGTTGTTCACGAGGAGGAACATTGCCACTGACTGTTACGTTCTCCTCGTTGGTGAGTCTGCAAGGCGTCTCCACGGTCTCATAAACTCCATTGTTAATGTTCTCGTGACCATTCTTAATCATAGCCATAAAATAAGGGTTAATTAAATAAATTAACATATCACATAATATATCTATATTATAATGAGCCAACAAATAAGCTTAGGTAGGACACACTAGCGAAGGATTTACTCGTCTCTCCTCCCTCCTAGTTCTATTCCCGATCTCATGAGGAGATCATATCCCTAAGCTACGATACCAATTTGTGGCGCCCCCAAAATAGGTATACAACACTCATTACGAGTCGCCAAAATACATGGTATAGAAAGCAAATTACAACTTTGGCAATACAGGATGTCGTGTAGAATACGACAATACTGTTGTGAGTTTGAATACAAATATTGTCTTACAGGCAATATACACACCCAAATAAGTCCTCATTAATTATTCATACACTATTTTACGAAATAGTGAGGACAACTAAAACATCTTCCTAGAACCATCACTCCATACCCAGGACTCGATCTGCTATGTTCTCACCTCACGAGAAGAAAAATGGAACAAAAAGGAAAAGGGTGAGCTCAACTAGCCCGGTAAAGAATATTATGACTAAGATAATATACAACAAATTATCGTTAGTCTTCAACGAGGAAAAAATCTAATAGAATACAATAGACAACAAGTTTTAGATCAACAAATGCGTGAAACAACAATCCATTAGAAGAGTCACGTAGAGAAAGAATTCTCTTTGTCTTCTAGGTTTAAAAGTCCATCATCAATAGTTTATCCATGTAATAACAATCAATATACATCTTTAATCATCTTTGCACTTCTGAGCCAAAGATATTCATTTTATATCACCGGTTGGTCATGTTCATCTCAACACTGTTCATCTTTGCACTACGGGCCAAAGATATTCATTAGTTAATCATTCATCTTTGCACTTCTGGGCAAAGATATTCATTTATATCACCATTTAGGGTGAGGATGATGAAAAACATTTTAAAAAAGCGAATCCGGTGAAACAAAATGACAAGGATTAAGGATTAAGGATTAGTACTTTTTTTACCCATGTCCAAAAATACTTGAAAATAATCATATTGGTGTAAAATTCAAGAATGATCAAAACATGGATCAATCAAAAAGCTAGTATCCGAATAGATATTTTGGACAAAAAGAAAATTTTTATTTTTAGGTGAATAGTGTAAATTGCGTGAATAGTGTAAGTATCGTGAATAGTCTTAGATATACGTGAATAGTAACCCCGACACAACAAGTTCCAAATTTGATAAAAAAGTTCACCGATACTTGACATAACGATATTGAAGAAAAATATCATTTAAGAAGAAAATAATACCCTTACCTCAAAATAACCGTACTTACATTTGAATTTGGTATAGTCTTTGTGAAACCCATGCAGTATAGCAACACTCAAAGTATACTCACAAGAATACGCTCGATAATTTAGAGAGAAAAGAGAAAACTTAGTTTTCGGTGTGATTTTCAATTCTAACTTAGCCCTCTATTTATAGGAAAATGTTAGAGCATGAAAGGAGACTAAATTAATAAATTATTATTATTTACCAAATATTCAAGCCCACCACCAAGGAATCGATTTTAGCCACCAACCACATGTTAAAGATGCTCACCAACCTTTGAAAAACGTTTTTCTTGAAAATAATAATTAAAATTTCCAAAATCAATTATTTGAACTCAAAACATCAATAATTCACAATAAATATTCCTTTTATCGGAAAATTCAAATCTTGCGTCTTTTTATAGGAATTTCAATTCTCTACAACTTTGCGAATAAAAATTTTCCAAATTCCAAAGCGAAATTATCCAAAATCCACAAACAGGGAAATTTTACGATCTATAATAAATTTTCGGTCAAGAATTGTGTCCCGCAAACACACAAAACATATATTAAACATTTAATGCCACAAAATACTCTACCTCCTCATATACTCATATATCCCACATTCATTATAAAAATATCATAGTTAATATATTATTAAAATAATATATTTAAATGAATTAGTTTATCGAAAAAGATAAAATATTAATTTTCAACAATTGTCACATTAAAAATTTTCTCCATATATATCCACATAAAATAAATATTTTCTTTATCATAATAATCAATAATTAATTATTCAAAATAATATTACGAGAATCACAAGATCTGTGACAACCGGAATAGTTCCAGGAAGAGGGGCTTTCAATAAGGATTTCTCCTTCTTGGGCGCGCAATTAGGTGACCAAACCTCTCCTTAGGCGAGAACTTTCTAGACATTGTGCGATAATATTATTCAAATAATATGAATTATTGATTTGATAATGGAAAATCGTGTAATGACAATTATTGAAACAACAACAATACAAAATATCAACGCAACAATTATTGAATCAATAAAATATAATATTGATAAGTAACTCTGTGTAACAATTATTGAGTAAGTGCCTTCTTACGTAAGGATCAATAATTGATAATCTTTGTGCAATCACAGGTAATCTTCTTTTATGCTAACCACAGCGTATTATTTCGTATTTTAACCACGAGGTAACCAAACAGTGTTAATTGGTAACAATTTACGTCGTTATTTATAAAACTCAATCTTTATCGTTTTCTTTCATCCAACGGTTTTTAAGTTATGGGGCCCACCAATGGCTAGGGCAAGTAAATACGGAGATTCCCGACAAAAAGAATATTCCACGACCAAGCGAATATTCCCCGACAATAATGAATATTTTATAACTACTTGCTTATTTTGTAAACTTTGCACATTTCACTCATAACCAAAGAATTATATCAAATTAACCCTTATTAATTTAGAATAATGAATAAAGGAAAATTCAATTTTATTTATAATAAGTTGAGGTCTTACATTGATCGCTAGGGAGGCTTATCCCTATTGTAGAATAAATATTATTTATTTAAATAAATTAATCATTTTATTTATTTATTTAAATAAGATTAGAATTGTTCTAATTGATTTATTCACAACCGGTTTAATATGGAGAACCTAAAGGGTCACACCATAAAAGGAAGAATAATTATTTAAGAAGTTAATGGCATAATCGTAATAATATGTTAAGTATATTTAATTTAATCTATGGTGATAGAATAAATTAAATAGCTTAATATTTATTATTTAATATTTTAGAAATATTAAATATAAATTAATAAGAGAGTCTTATTAATATTATTACAATTATTATTATTTTAATTTCTAAAATGGTTTAGGAATTAATTTAATATAAGTACTCTCATTTATTCCTAATAGGATTAGGAGGAAAAATTAGTTAAAGGAGTTTAATTAATAATCCCTAATAAGATTAGGGAGCCCATTTAATTAAAAGTGTTTAATTAAATAAATAATACCTTATTTTAATTAAATAGGGTTACCTGATATCTTTATAAGAGGAGTCTTATATCAGATATCAAATATACGTAATTTTAATAGTTGGAGAGTACGCCCCCTTTTTCTATAGAGATAAGAAAAATTAGGGTTTGAGCCAATACATCTTCTTCTTGAAAATTCTTCTTCCTTGGTGGATCAGCCTCTGAAAGCCATACACTTGGGTGGTTTACATTGATCAAAGGAAGGAATCTACCAGGAGATTCAAGGAGATCATGGAGAAGTGGGAGTTGAACTGCGTACATGTGGAAGCTTCGTGTCTACTGAGGGTATGATTACATAATTTCTTGTTCTTCGTTTTAATTAATAATATGCATAAAAGATGATTCGGGTAATTGGTTTGTGAAAATTTTTAAAATCTGATTATATTATGCTTCCGCTAATTTTGTAATTTGATTGCTACTTTGAGTTTTATAAAATCTAACAGTGGTATCAGTGCCAAACTTTATGCAAATTATTATTTGTTTTGATTTTATATATGTATGAATATGTATTTAAAATAATTTATTGGACATAATTTGTTGTATAAAATTATTATTTTAAGAAGAAGGAAAAAAAAACATATTCGCGAAGCCTGTTATATATTGCGAACTGTTTTTCTTTTTCGATATTCGCAAAACCTGTTTTAAAAAAAAATCGCTTTCTGCAATTCGCGTGGAAGCATTATAATATATATATGATATATGTGATAGTTAGCAGGTTCAGGAAATCCACGTGCTTGGTTCATATTATAGTCATATATTTATATATGATAGTTTACAGGATTTCTTAAAGTGACCGGTTAGTATATATATATGATTACTATACATGATTACTTTTAATATATATATATATATATATATATATATATATAACACTCCTGGATGCTATTATGCCTAGAGCACGTGAAAACTGATTATGTTGGACAACATATTACTTTCCTGTATATGATTTCTAATCATGTTATATATATATACATATATATATATTAACCGAAGGTTTTTTTAATAGTTTTATAATTAAAATAAAAGAGTTTATTTTAATTTTGAAATTGGATTTCATGCAACTTAAAATTGTCCATTAAATGATATTCATATATATATGAAATGATTTTATTTATTGATACATATAATGATATGTATGATAATAAAGGAGGTTGATTATGGACTATTGACCAATGTGATTGAATTTATTTTGGTTGGATATTTGAATGAATGGATTTTATTAAATGGGGTCTGCGTACCTCGTCTTTTCTGATGTAAATTCTATCTCTCTCCTATGTACTTCCCCTTGACTGCTGATCAAGGTTTCTATTAAATTAAATAGTTTAATGTAATAAGATTAGTTAGAATTTTTTCGAAGAAACAGAGATCAAGGAGTAAGGAGCACTCGAAGACCCGTTTGTAATGGAACTCGAATTTAAATGTAATAGTTATATTTAAATGTTTATTCTTGCACCCTAGGGTTTGACCTTTTGGTTCACTTGGTAGCTCTAGTGAATCAAACTAGAATAAAAATTCATAATCAATCCGGGTAGAATATAGTATTCTATATGTGCATGCTAATATTATATATATTATATATTATGCAAACATGCTTCGCATGTTTAATAATATGACGCGTATTTTATATATATATTTGCATGTGCGCTAAACAAGA
The DNA here is from genome assembly GCA_020205605.1 of Panax ginseng. Classification (NCBI taxonomy): domain Eukaryota; kingdom Viridiplantae; phylum Streptophyta; class Magnoliopsida; order Apiales; family Araliaceae; genus Panax; species Panax ginseng. The sequence goes on along the minus strand of CM035127.1, from coordinate 34,132,301 downwards.
TGAGACTAATAATAACAAACCCCTCAATGAAATTATATTAAGTTGTAACGTTCAAAGATATTTGGAATATCAAACGTCGCCTTCTAGCATGATAAAAATAATAGAGCATTGAGATGTTGTTGTGCACGCACAAGGCGAGTATTACATATTTGAGATGTTGTTTTTATTACATTTGATGTTTATAAGGAATTGAACATTCTTAGCTTTGTTGTGTACCTACAATTACGTAGTTTTTCTTCACTTATATGGAAATGTTGGGTATGACTTAACTTAAATCATTTTAGTTAGGATGTGCACACTTGACCATTATGATTTAAGAGGCAAAATATAAGGAGTTACATGATGATGTAATTGACAAAGAGTTGTCTACCTATTTATTTATATATAGTTTGTTGTGCACACACAAGGCTATATACATTTGAAATGGGATTCTTATTCTCACTAGCAAATCTTTAATTAGATATTCTTAGAACTATATTCATGAGGTAATATAGTTTGAAGAAAATAGTGGGAGATACCAATATAAAATAAGACTTAATTTATTTTGGTAATTAATTAAATGAATGTTTGCTAAAATATGTCTTTTTACATGCAGAATTTTGAAAATGTCACATTCACTAATTTCACTGCGTAGCATACTTGATGCTAACAAACTGACCGGACCAAACTACACGGACTGGTTAAGGAATCTGAGAATTGTTCTCACTGTTGAAAAGATTTCTTATGTCCTAAATTTGGCCGTACCTGCAAAAGTTGCAGAGACAGCCTCTGAGGAAGAGATTGCTACTTTTAAACAGTGGCAAGATGATGCATATGTGACTCAATGCATCATGCTCGCATCCATGAGTAACGAGCTTCAGCGTCAGCATGAAAACATGGATGCTCCTACTATGCTACTGCACCTTCGAGAGCTGTATGGCGAGCAAAGTAGGACTGCTAGATATGAAATATCTAAGGAGCTCTTCCGATCTCGGATGACCGAGGGCACTACCGTTGAGACTCATGTCTTAAAGATGATCAATCTGATTGAGCGTCTTGGATGACTTGGGTTAAATCATGGATGGGGAGTTGAGTCAAGATTTGATCTTGCAGTCACTCCCTGACACCTTCTCTCACAATTTGTTGTGAATTTTCACATGAATAAGTTGGACGTCAGCTTGCTTGAGTTACGTAACATGTTGAAAACTGCTGAAGGTCACTTCCCATCCAAGAAGAACCATGTCTTACTGGTGGATGATTCTTCCAAGAAAAGGAAGAGGCCCAAGGTATCTTTTGAAAAAAAGAAATCCAAGAAGGCTAAGGGAAAGGCGAAAGTGAAGGATCAAAATAAACCTGATCCAGCTAGCAAAGGAATTTGCTTCTATTGCAACAAGCTGGGTCACTGGAAGAGAAACTGCAAGGATTATCTTGCGGAACAAAAGCAGAAGAAGCTTGGAGAAGCTTCGAATCCTAATCAAGGTTTGTTTATGATTGAAACTAATTTTCCTGAAAGTCAATCTTCTACTTGGGTATTGGATACAATAGGGTTGTGGTTCTCACATATGTAATAATATCTGAGGATTGGTCGAGGAAGTAGAAAGTCGAAAGCAAAGATGAGGTCGCCCTACGAGTGGGAAATGGAGCAAAGGTTCTTTGCATTAGTTTGTGAGGACTTATTGTTTACGCCTTACTACGGAAAAATCCATTAGTTTAAATAATTGTTATTTTATTCCGTCACTTATTAGAAACATTATTTCAATATATGTATTGGATATGGATGGTTTTGACGTTATAATAAAGAACAATAGTTGTTCTATTTATAAGAATAATGTTTTATATGGTGTTGGTAATTTACGAAATGGACTTTACATTCTTGACTTGCATGAAAATATACTTCAAATTGAACAAACTAATAAAAGGAAAAGAGATAATGTTAATTATACCTATATGTGGCACTGTAGACTTGGTCATATTAATGAAACAAGATTATCAAAGTTGTATAAAGATGGGCTCTAGAGCTATCGGATTATGAATCATATCCAACTTGTGAATCTTGTCTCATGGGAAAAATGACTAAATCTCCTTTTAGTGGAAAAGGAGAAAGAGTTCTGAGTTGTTAGCGTTGGTACACGGATGTATGTGGACCTATGACAACGTATTATGCGATGAGGGTATTCTTATTTTATTACATTCCTTGCGATCACTCAAGATTTGGATATATGTATTTAATGAAATACAAATCTGAATCATTTGAAAAGTTCAAAGAGTTCAGAAGTGAAGTAGAGAAACAAACGGGCAAAAGTATTAAGATCCTTCGATCAGATCGAGGTGGTGAATACTTAAGTAGTGAGTTTCTCAATTGTCTCAAAGAAAATGGTATAATCTCACAATGGACTCCACCAGGGACGCCACAACTGAATGGTGTATCTGAAAGGAGAAATCGAACACTGTTGGACATGGTTCGTTCCATGATGAGTTTTACCGATATTAGAGTGTCATTGCGGGATATGCTCTAGAAGCGGCTACATATCTACTAAATAAGGTTCCCTCAAAATCTATCCCTAAGACTCCATATGAGATGTGGACAGGGAGGAAGCCTAGTCTTAAGCATGTTAAGATTTGGGGATGTCCAAACTTATGTGAAAAGGTTTCAAAATGATAAGCTTGGGACAAGATCGATAAGTGTACTTTTGTGGGATATCTAAAGAAAGTTTAGGATATTATTTCTACAATCCTACTAAACAAAAGGTGTTTGTTGCCAAACATCTTTGCCTTCTTAGAAAAGGAGTTTATCCTTGAAGGGGGTCGGTGGGAGGAAAATAGATCTTAAAGAAATTCAAGAACCACAAACCACTACTGGATCAAATGGATGAACTTTGTCCAAGTAGAGATTCATACATACAACACCCTATTCAGTAAATCTAGAAGAGTACCAAAGATACGATAGGTATGGACTTGTCATAGAGGATGACGATGAGGTACGCATCATAGATGATGATGATCCATTGAATTACTGAGCAAAGGCTATGAGTAGTAAAGACTCGGAGAAGTGGCAAGATGCCATGAAATCGAGATGGACTCCATGTATGAAAACTAAGTATGGACTTTGGTTTCACCACGAAGGCATTAAGCCTATTGGGTGTAAATGGGTCTTTAAAAGAAAGATGGAGCAGACGGCAAGGTAGAGACCTATAAGGCCGATCGGGTGCAAAAAGGTTTCAAACAAAGACAAGGAGTTGACTATGGACGAAACCTTCTCACGATAGCAATGCTTAAGTCCATTTGGATTTTGCTTTGCGATTGCAAACTTACCATGACTACGTAAATCTGGCGGATGGGCGTGAAAATGGCCTTCCTCAATGGGAAACTTGAGGAGGATGTGTATATGACACAGACAGAGGAATTTGTTCCAAAGGTTGGAACAAATCAAGTATGTAAGCTACAACGATCCATTTATGGATTAAAGCAAGCTTCTCGTAGGTGGAACATCCGTTTTGATGAGACAATCAAAGATTTTGATTTTATCAAAAATGAGGATGAACCATGTGTGTACAAGAAGGTTAGTGGGAGCGCTGTTTCATTCCTCGTATTATATGTTGATGATATATTACTGATAGGGAATGATATTCCTATGCTACAATCAATTAAAATCTGGTTATCTAAACACTTCTCCATAAAGGACTTGGGAGAAACACCCTATATTTTGGGGATAAAGATCTATAGAGATAGATCTAAAAGGATGTTTGGCTTGTCCCAAGGAACGTACATTGACTCAATGCTAAAAAGGTTTAGCATGGAAGATTCCAAAAGAGGTCTCATGCCGATGAGCCTTGGAATACATCTCTCCAAAGCAGCCCAAAAGACACACGAGGAGAGAGACCGTATGAGTAAGATTCCTTATGCTTCAGCAATAGGATCTATCATGTACGGTATGATATGTACTAGACCAGATGTCGATCATGCACTTAGTGTAACAAGCAGATATCAGTCGAATCTAGGGGAAGAACACTAGAAAGGCGGTGAAAAATATCTGAAGTACTTAAGAAGAACTAAGGATGTATTTCTTGTCTACTACGGTGATGCGAATTGAAACTAGAGGGCTTCATAGACTCAAGTTTTCAAAGCGGACCAAGATGATGATAAATCCGTTTGGGGTATGTGTTTACCTTGAATGGTTCTTGTGATGAGTTGGAAAAGTTCCAAGCAATGAAACGATTCTTGATTCGATGTGATGAGTATACATAGGCGCAAGTGAAGGCGCAAAGGAAGGCATTTGGATGAAGAAGTTCATTATCGAACTTGGTGTGGTTCCTAGCATTCTGAGGACCAGTACCTTTATTACGTGACAACCTTTGGAGTACATTGCGCGAAGCTAAGGAACTCGAGTCTCATCGAGAAATCCAAACACGTGTTCTTGGCGGTTTCATTTGATCGAGAGAGATCATTGAAAGATGAGGCGTCACCTTGGAGCGTGTGGACTCTCAAGATAATATTGCAGATCCATTTACTAAAGCGTTAACACAACATCAGTTTGATCGTCACTTAGAGAAGATGGGTATGAGATACCACGGCGATTGACTTTAGTGCAAGTGGGAGATTGAAAGTAGTATGCATACAAGCCAATCATGTATTATGATAAAGCATATACTTTGTAATCAATCTTATTTATTTATTAATAAAAGAATTATTTATTAAAGGCATTTATTATCTATATGGTGTTGTTTTAACAATATGTGATAAACCCATAGTTTTAAGAAATGCTTTTAGAATCATGATGAGATCATGCTAATGAGATCTAAATTCTTTGATAGCTTAAAACTAAAATATTCCCAGTCAATGGATTACTAAAAAGGGGATTAGTGAATCCGGATAGATTGGTACGTACGTTGCTTGCTCATTGGATGATGATGATTGATCTCATGATCAGTTGTGTGGAGACACTAAAGCAAGTATGTAGGTGCTTATTAGAGAATAAGTTCACTGAACGTGACTCGCTAAGGAATACCTAATGGAGTTTTACTTATGCATCGATAGGAATTCCTGTAGTGATAGTAGTACAAATGATCCTTAGACTTGAGATCATCATAGTATCTTATATATAATGAATTACACTTTGACTTATTCCTTAAGACTCTTAGAGTATATCAAAGGCTATGCTTGGGTGTAATAAGTTTTATATGAAGATAATGAATGATCAATAAAGAATCTACCACTTCTAGTAAAAGAAGAGAAATGTCCTATGTGATTCGATAAATGACAACCTAAGAATCCTTGGCCAAGGTGGAATGAAATTAGAAAATAGTTTCTAATTTGCATTCATTAGGAGTTGTGCATTTAGGAATCGAAATACATATAATTAAATAAAATAAGACTTGATAGTAATTCCATGTCTTATATTTAATTGGGACATTGTATGGTAGAAGGATTGAATTGTACGGTAACTATTAACTCAAAGGTTCTTTTATAATTAATGTTGAAATCTATATTATCTGGAAAGTCATTGATCGCTAGGGAGGCTTATCCCTGTTGTAGAATAAATATTATTTATTTAAATAAATTAATCATTTTATTTATTTATTTAAATAAGATTAGAATTATTCTAATTGATTTATTCACAATAGGTTTAATATGGAGAACCTAAAGGGTCACACCATAAAAGGAAGAATAATTATTTAAGAAGTTAATGACATAATCGTAATAATATATTAAGTATATTTAATTTAATCTATGGTGATAGAATAAATTAAATAGCTTAATATTATTATTTAATATTTTAGAAATATTAAATATAAATTAATAAGAGGAGTCTTATTAATATTATTATAATTATTTTTATTTTATTTCTAAAATGGTTTAGGAATTAATTTAATATAAGTACTCTCATTTATTCCTAATAGGATTAGGAGGGAAAATTAGTTAAAGGAGTTTAATTAATTATCCCTAATAAGATTAGGGAGCCCATTTAATTAAAAAGTGCTTAATTAAATAAATAATACCTTATTTTAATTAAATAGGGTTACGATGATATCTTTATAAGAGAGTCTTATATCGGATATCAAATATACGTAATTCCAATAGTTGAGAAATACGCCTCTTTTTTCTATAGAGATAAGAAAAATTAGGGTTTGAGCCAATACATCTTCTTCTTGAAAATTCTTCTTCCTTGGTGGATCACCTCTAGAGGCCATACACTTGGGTGGTTTACATTGATCAAAGGAAGGAATCTACCCGGAGATTCAAGGAGATCGCGGAGAAGTAGGAGTTGAACTCGTACCTGTGGAAGCTCGTATCTACAAGGGTATGATTACATAATTTTTTGTTCTTCGTTTTAATTAATAATATACATAAAGGATGATCCGGGTAATTGGTTTGTGAAAAATTTTAAAATCTGATTATATTATGCTTCCGATAATTTCGCAATTTGATTGTTACTTTGATTTTCATGTAACCTAATATATATATATATATATATATATATATATATATATATATATATATATATTAAAGCAAAGAAAGCTAGGATATAAAATCTAGGCTCATCGAACAAAGTTTGACAAACAATTCATATATATATATATATATATATATATATATATATATATATATATATATATATATATATATATATATAAAAGCAAATAACGCTCTAGCATCAAGTCTCAGGCTCAATCGAGACATAACTCGATAATGTTAGTCCATATATAATAAATATATATACAGACTGAAATAAAACCACGGACCGAAGTCTGGGCAAACACATGCAACACGACTCTCAATGTGAAGAAAAGTGTGTGCAAAGATGAAGTGAAATTCTTTAAAGTGTGTGAGAAGTCTTACAGTGGGCTGCCAAAGAAGACTTCTATATCTTTAAAGGGATGAACACTCGGCTCCCGCCGGTACAAGAGTAGCTATATGTGAGCTCACAAGTGTTTAAAATGAGAAAGCACTCAGTATAAAGAGAGTACAGAGAAAATTTGACAGGGATTCCTCGCCGTTTTCTCTTACAAAATGGCCACCCCAAGCCCTCTATTTATAGAGGGGGGGAGCCGCAGGTACCTGCGACTCGGCTGCAGATGTACCTGTAGCTGGCCAGGTTGCCCTGGGCTTCACGGGTCCCGTTGTTTCGAAGTACGTACACACATGCACTGTAATATCCGCTAGAACTTTCAGAATTGCAATTCGGGCATCCGACTGAGGTATGTAAGACCTATTTCGGACCGCCATTGTCGAGAGTTACGTAATGACATGGGATTAGAGGTTGTACGAAGTCAGGAAGATGGGACCATGCCCTCTGGTCTTCAAGATTCAAATTTTATCCGTTATGCTGCGTAATAGTCACTCTGGATTGGTTTTTCTTGGTTCTTGTGGGACATTGCTGTGTAGAAATGTGTGTATTGAAATGTTGAGATGACGTGATGTGGCGTCAAGGTGAAAAGATGATGACTTTGCCCCTCACCGGGGTTATCGCCGGTTTGAGCTGGTAAAGCAGACGTTGCTTAGGGTTATCTCTGAGATTGGACTGCTGCAAGTGTTGAAGGTCCTCAGTGTCATGTCTGAGGTGTGCCTATCTTCTCGATGTTATCTCCGGGTCTCGTACTGAGTGCCTCGGTGTGAGTGTCAAGGTTGAAGTTGATTACATGCATTTGAAACAAGCATTTTCGGGGTTATCGCCGGAACTGCATCCCTTGGGGTTATCTCCAAGGTTGGTAGCTACTACTCCCAATGTTAGAACTGAGACTGAATACCTCGGGGTTATCTCCGAGATGGATCGGTCTTCTCCAGTGGAATTTTCGGTATTAGAATGACATGCCTCGGGGTTATCTCTGAGGTTGAACCTGATATTCCCGGTGTGTGTCCCGGGGATGAGGCTGAACTTCCGGTAGTATCTGGACTGGATGTGAGCTGTCTTCCAGGGTTATCTCCGAAAGACGAATCTGCCCTCTTGCAATATCAGTGACAGGTGTGCAAAAAATTTCAAATGTCTACACATGCTCTTTCTGAAATGTCTGATCAGTCATTATTTCAATTTTATAAGTGGATTTATTAGGTAGTTATCATTAATTTTACTTACTGGATGTATTTGTTCTAATGTTTTAAGCAGTATACAACCTATTAATTTCTTTGACATTACTAGGAGCGGTATTTTTTTGGTCGTGGTCTTTACGAAAGGACCAGTGATTATATAAGGTTTGTTCTTATTCATTTGTAAACTGGTGCCCTCGTAATTTAATGTATATTGTGGTCTTTTAGCCCCTTCCTTGATTTCTTGATTAGAATTACTCTTCAATCTTTTGATTACCATCCCAAAACTATTCTATTGTTCTATATGCATACCCATTTGATTATGATCAGATCCCTTTAATAATGACTAGTATCTGTGCTGATATCATAACTACTTAAGTAGTGAGCTTTTGAGGCCGTCTGGAAATTGATTATACTATTATTTTTTAAGAAGGCACTAGACCATTTGTTTTCCTTTGTTTTATCTTTGTTCAGTTCTTTAGTGGGTCAACTATTGCTTCCTTATTTAAGAGTGTTGTTTAGAGAATTTCTATGCTTTGTGATGGGAATGTATATATTCCATGTAATCATATGTTCCTATTCATCATCATTATAACTTATATCCAATACAAACATGTAGTCTAAGTCGATCGAATTTGATGTCAATAATTTTAATCAAGCTTATTTTGGTGATACAGTTGCTTTTGAATGTCAATATTTATAAAAATTTTGTGTTGCACGCTTGCACGCATGTCCCATAAATTGTCATATACTCATCTACAATTGATATGACAATATGCATATTAGTTTGGTTGATGACACATTTGCCGTTTTTTGCTTGCTCAAAGGTAAGTACAGATTGGATGAGAGAAATAAGTATCTTAATTATATTTTGTCTGATTATAGAGTTTCATTATAGGCTGATCTGAACACTTCTTATGCCAAGTCATGTATATAATTGATGCAGTTTTACTATTGTTATATAATGTCTTAGCTTTTAGAATAAAAACAATGAAAAATAGTAACTACATTTCTTAAAGAGGTGCCTGAATATTGTTTCTAGCATGCATGTCGAACTCTCTTGTTATTGACAAAGTTTGCCCTTGTTGCCTTGATAGTATTACAACACTTAAAGTTTTCATTTCAACAAATCCCCACACAATTGTAAATAGGTAACTCATTTATTATGGGTGGATTTAAGATGTGCCAACTATCCTGTGGTTATGATCTTTTTTTTTTAAAGTGCAACCCTCTAATACTAGAGGGCTGCATTTTTTTTTAAGTACTCTTCTGTTTTGGTTTTTCTAGTCTACTTTGCAGGTAAAGGTTGATCAGAAGCTTGAGAAGGCCAGCTAATGAAACAATGGTAAAGGGAGAGGCAGAGGTTGTTGGAACTTAGAAGAGATAGTTTTATTAAATCACCCGGTTAGTTTTATTAAATCACACCTGTGTTGGATGTAATTAATGCTGCGGATTGGAATTTTAATTTTGTTACTTAGAATAAGATCAACTTTAAGATATATACTTTTGGAATCTGGTTTCGTGCTATAATTGGATTAACCTGCATTTTCCAATATATAATTATGCATTCTATACTGTGCATTGGAGTTATTAGTTTAAACTCAAATATAGGTGAACCATAACTATTACAACATTTTAAAGTCAACTTACAATTTTTTAAAAACATTGTATAAAGTAGTCTAAATAGATGACACTTTATAAAAGTTGTATAAATGAGTCTAAACGTTGTCTGATGTACCAAACCACAACATTATAAGTCAGAAAACGTTGTGAAATCATATCATCTACAACGTTTTCAAGCATCCAAGAATTTATGGTAAACAAATATACAACATTTTTTAAGAAAAAAATGTTGTGTAATGTGTCAAACTACAATGTTTTAAAAACATTGTATAAATGTGTCAACTAGATGACACCCTTAACCACGACGTTTTTGTAAGTCCTTCTACAACATTTTTTACGTGTTATCTATTTACTGTTTTGTAGTAGTGCGTGTACTGTAAGCAGCAGACTAGGCAAGTATCTAACCTTTGCATTTACTTTATGCAATGGACATATGTAAGCCAGTTTCAGAACTCTATTGTTATTGTTATTGTTCATGTATCTATACTTTGTAGATATGCCAGTTCTTGAATTATATCCGATCATTGTTTATCATTACAGTATTGTTATATAATCCAGATATATATTATGTTCGTTAATTTCTAAATATTGTTATATAAGTGTCCTCACTTGGATAATTGTTGTACCTGTTGATACATACTTATTAAATTCCGGTTTGTATACATTGATTAAAAGTTGTCTAAGCTATTTGACTCGGCTAGACATAGATTTAAAAATAGCGTTGAGATATGTCTTAGCTAATTATTCTGGCTAGACGAATATTTGTTAGAACTTGATAAGTTCGAGAAGAGAACTCAATTATTATTGACAGGTTGATGTCAATTGTTTCGGCTAGATCGAAGAAGTGATTAGATATTGAAATCATAGAATTTCGTTGTTCTGATTCAAATTCTAGTTATAAGACTGAGAAGAACAACCTTTTATATAAAGGGAACCCTTTGGTCGTATATTCGGTCTTTGCGCGCGTGTAAGTATTATGCATAATATAGGATACAAGGAGTTTGCCGCTCTAAGTACTTGCTGAGGGGTATGATTTAATCTTTATGGTTATATGATACACTTGTGTATATCAAAGTAAAATCTTTGATAGTTACTAGAGAAGAGAAGTTCAAGATCCTTAGGGATCACTCAACATAAACTCTAGAAAATATTTCACTTTGTTATTACGTAGAATTGATTCTTGTTATTCAATTGAATATCAAAAATCAAAAATAAAGTTCATAGCCTGTCGACTGCTCTCCATTTATAGTGAGTACATAGTTTTAAAAATTGAAATAGAATTCATATGTTGTTTAGAATTGTTTCAGCTTACTTCACAACTGTTGATTCGTTGTAGAAGTGTCATGCACAGAAAACATTTACTTCTTTCAGCTAACGTTTATTGTATGCTATTACTTATTGGGCACCCAAATGCTCATTCTTGCTTTAATGTAAATGTTTTCAGCTAAGCGTAATCAACCTGAAGGTTCAGACAAGGACAAAGGAAAGGGAAAGCTACCAGAATAAACTTTATGGTATCTTATGTAATGGTTAGATTATATTAAGATAATGATATTTATAATTATCATGTAATGTAATGTACTAAAGGTTGTGAACCTAGGATTAGACAACTCTGATATATGTAAATTAAGTTTTATATTTTTATTTTTATTATTATTCCGCTCAAAGAAATGGTATCGTGAAGAACTGAGTTCGGGTTTCAAGTACCTGAATTTGGGGGCGACACATCATGGTATTAGAGCTTTAGGGTTAGAAACCATAGACCTTAGGCTATAACCTTAGGACAGAGGGAAACGTTGAAAATACAAATAACTCAAATAGAGTTTAAAAGGAGATGAATTGAATAAATTCATCGTAAAACAAAGTAAAATAACTTATATAAAACTATTAGTTGTTGTGCGTATATATTATTTGATAATCAAGATAATTCTATGTGTAGATGTCAGATGGAAAAGGATTAGGATACTCTCAGATCGTAAAGAAGGAGTCAACCTCCATAACCGAGCCAATATCAAAGTCAATAGCTGAAATAGAGGCTCACTTGGAAAGCAACCCTAATGAGGTGGTTATTGTGGAAATTGTAGTATCGGATCCAGAAACAGTAGTATAACAGATAGGTAGAGTATAGTTAGATAATATAAGGTTAAGCTCGAGTTCTTAAAACTCATACTTATGGTAAGTTCATGACTCATAATTATATGAAATTTTTTGAACCCCTCAGCGAATGGACGCCAAAGGTCTGACTAGGATAAGTTCTTAAACTCATATGATTGTGGTAAGTTCCTGAACTCATAATGTGTGGTAAGTTTGACGAACTTGGTATAGTTATTTGTGTGAATAGATTATTGAGAATAATGAGAATATATAGAATACTAAGCAATTGATCATTAGTGAAGGCATAAGAAATAAGTAGTATTAGTATTACTTAAATATGTATGTTCTACATTATATATATGATAAGTATGTGGGTGTAATGTAATATTCCTGACTTTTGTGTCACAAAGGGATAGTGGATGTTTAAAGCAGTATGTTTTATGCTATATGGTGTAAAGTACTATGAATTAGTAGGATGAACATGATTCTATTTAATTAAATAATGCCGCCAAGGAGACGAACTTGAAACCAAAGGGCAGAAGAATCTGTCAACAATGCTAGAGGAATAACCGACCCTATAAAAGCGTTTCTGATAGCTAGGGTAACGGAGGGGCAAAAGACAGCTTTTGCCACCTATATGATGAAAGGGGAACAATTTTGGAAATATCAAGGTCAAACAAGAAGGTGTAAAGAAGCAGGCTGTGCAGTGTAGAAATTGTGGAAAGAATCATTCAGATCAACGGAGCATAAGGTGAAAGACTGTCCGAAAAGGAGAATGGATGCAGGGAGCGCTAATACGGGGAAAAACAGCGGGACTCTAGCGATAACGGGACCAACTTCAACAAGCAAACCAACAAAATCAACCGCCATAGTCTTCAACAAGAAAGTTCAGGATATGGTAGCAGCCGGGGATGGAATACCAGGTATTATTCAAATAAATTTTATTTTCTTATATATGATTTTCTTATATATAGTAAATTATTTTATATAGAAATTTTGAAGGAGGAATTTGAGTTCTATTAGAAATCAAATTTCCGTTTAATAAGATAGACAAGCTTTAGGCTGAATAGTTAAAGATCAGTCGATCGAATCTGATCGAGATCTACTTACAATGAATGCGTATGTTATTTATGTAAGACCCCAATTTTTATGAATAAAGATTAATTTTCCTCAAAATATATTTTTGAATATTATGGTGTGAATTTGATATAATGTTATAGTTGTGGGTATTATTTACAAATTTTGCAAAGTAAGCAAGTGGTTATATAATATTCGATTGGTCAGGGAATATTCATTTTAATAAGTTGAATATTCGTGACGATTTACACAATCATTGGTGGACCCCACAACGAAAGTATTGTCGTAGTTAAAAAATGACAGAATTATCTTTTTATAAAAATAACGGTGAAAGTTTTACCATTAAACTGTTGAACTACCCAGTGGTAAAAGTACAGTAATACGCATGGTTGCATAGTAACACACGGTATTGATTATTGATGCTTACGTGAGAAGTCACTCAGTTATACTTAATTATTGCTACAGTAATTGCTGTATCATATCTCTCACATTATTGATTCAATTATTGTCACAGTATCATCTGCATAATATTTATTATTATTAAATCAATAATTGAGACGACAAAGTTATTCATATTATTATTTTCAATATTGACAATGTCTAGAAGTTCTTGCAAGGAGAGATTTGGTCACCTAATTGCGCGCCAATAAGGAGAAATCCTTATCGGAAAGCCCCCTCTTTCCTGGGAACGACCTGGTTGTTAAATATTGTGAGTTATAATATTAATGATGAATAAGTTCGTGTTGATTAAAGATGAAATTGATAGTTCCATTGTGTTGGGATTATTAGTGTTAGTGGAAATCGACATTTATTTCGATAATAATTGATGTCTGGAGGTTATATTGACCAATCGGGTAATTAATCGGATAAATGAGCAATTAATTCCCAAGAAAGAGGGGGCTTTCCGATAAGGATTTCTCCTTACTGGCACGCAATTAGGTGACCAAACCTCTCCTTGACAGAACTTTCTAGACATTGCCAATAATGCTATCTCATAATATTATTCAAATAATATGAATTAGTGATCCGATAATTGGAAATACTGTGCAGTGACAATTATTGAAACAACAATAATATAAAATATCAACGCAACAATTATTGAACCAATAAAATAAAATATTGAACAGTAATTATCGTAACAATTATTGAGTAAGTGCCTTCACGTAAGAATTAATAATTCAAAAATCTGCTGCAAAACCGTGTGCTTCTTGTAACTACATATCGACATCGTATTTTAACCATTAGGGTATTCCAACAAATGTTAATTGAATAACTACGCATTTCACATGCTTATAACTATTTGTTCACATGTGTGTACTATTGATTCACATTTATGTACTATTAGGGGAGGTGGTGCAAGATTGATAATACTTGAATGACTAAATTAAAAATGGAGGTATAGATGAAGGTACTATACTGTAATTAGTTTTTTCACATGATTATATTATTAAGTCACATGAATGAACTATTAATTCACATTATTTACTATTAGGGGAGGTGGTGCAAGTTTGATAATACTTGCAGTACTAAATTAAAAATGAAGAAAAAGATGAAGGTATTATACTGTAATATTTCGAGCCTTAAAACGTGTAATTATCGAAACTATATTTTCCTATAAATAGAAGTTCATTCTTCCTTCATTCCTCACCAATTCACTAAGACTCACAAGAGCATTTATAGAGAGAGAAGCTTTAGAGAGAAAGTAGAAGATAAGTCTGCTACCTCACTATTCCAGTATCCAGTTTATTCTAAGGTAAGGGGTATTATTTCTTTCGTATCCATGAAGAGAGTTATTTTCTTTCAATACTCGTAAGGGTTATTATTCCATTCTTTATTATTCATTGGAATAACTCGTCTGCATGGATCTATTGCACGCCTGGTGAATTCTTTTGTTATTCCATTCTTTATTATTACATTGGAATAACACATGCATGCGATCTATCGCATGCCTGGTGAATTCTTTTGTTATTCCATTCTTTATTATTCTTTTGGAATAACCTGTCTGTGCGGTCTATCGCATGCATGGAGAATTCTTCTGTTATTCCATTCTTTATTATTCTGTTGGAATAACCTATCTAAATGGACTACCGCATGCATGGTTAATGATCCTTTGTATTCATTCCTTATTAAATTGTGGAAATGATCTGTTTACGTGGATTACCGCATGGTGGGAAAAAATCTATTTGCAGTTTCATATATTCTATTATACTCAGTTGGTTAAAGTTTTGACTTCTATATTCCATGAAATTAGTAGAATATCACGGATATTTAACGCTTCATCAGATATCTTTTCATGAAAATATTCTTACGAGCATTCTTGAATTTTACACCACAAAACAGTATCATGTTAACAATTTGGACGTTATTGATTTTTGGATAAATTAAATTATAAATCTTTAAAAATTTATCCTTGAACTTATTTTATTGAATTCTTATATCATTGTCATAATCCTCATGTTTATAATATGTTGAAAGTCATATGTGGCATGTAGTGCATAGATGGACTTGGTATGATTATGACCAGAGATTATTCGGTATAATCATGACTGTAATGTTACAAATGATGTGGTAAAAGTTCTCATTGGCCGTAGTGCATTGATGGACAGTTGTTGGCATGATCATGAGGACTTTTTCCATCAATGCACTACGGGCCAATGAGGACTTTTTCCACATTATTTGTAACATTACGGTCATGATTATACCGAATAATCCCTGGTCATAATCATACCAAGTCCATCTATGCACTACATGCCACAGATGACTTTCAATATAATATAAACATGAGGATGATGACAATGATATAAGAATTCAATAAAACAAGTTCAAGAATTTTTATCCAGGAACTAATAACGTCCAAATTGTCAACATGATACTTCTTGTAGAGTAAAATTCAAGAATGCTCAGAAGAATATTTCCATGAAAAGATACTGGATGAAGCGCAAATATCAATGATATTCCACTAATTTTATGGAGTATAGAAGTCAAAACTTTAACCAATTGAGTATAATAAAGAATGGAATAACAAAAGAAATCACCATGCATGCGGTACTTTGCCATAGACGAGGTTATTCCAATAGAATAATAATAAGAACCAAGTCGGGAGAAATTAAGACCGGCGGGATATTCCAAATGTAATAATAAATAACGGAACAGTGTCCGGCGAAACGCATGAGATAGGATATTCCAATGTAATAATAAATAACGGAACTCAGGTCCCACAGAAACGCATGCATGTGATATTCCAATGTAATAATAAAGAATGGAATATTAGAAGAATTTCACCATGTATGCATTACTTTTGCATAGACGAAAAGTTATTACAACATAATAATAAAGAATGGAATAATAGAAGAATTTCACCAAGTATAGGGTAGCCCGCGTATATAGGTTATTCCAACAGAATAATAAAGAATGGAATAACATAAGTTCTCTTCATAAATAAGAAAGAAAGAGTACCCCTTACGAGTACAATAAATAATATTCCCTACCTTTGAAAGAAGAGTATTCCGACTGGTAAGGCGATGATATACTCGAAGAAAACTTGTACTACGCTCAAAGCTTTCTTAAACTCTAAAGAAATACGTTCAAGATTATAGAAGAAGAATTCTCTCTATAGTTTCTCTCTCTAGAGTTTCAAATTGAATTAAGTAAGAAATAATGAAGGAATGAGCTTCTATTTATAGAAAAATGGATCAGATAGTAACTAACTCATGAACGGTCCGTATTGATTTACTTTAATCGACGGTCCATATTTAAAGCAAAATCTTTTAAATAAAATATAATATATTCTATTTATAATCTAATAAAATAAATAACTTTATAAAAGATTTTTTACTATGCAAATACTATGCATGCTTTTATGCAAATACTATGCATAATAATAAAATATAATATATTCTAATCATCTAATAAAGCAGATAACTTTATAAAAGTATTCGCATTTTATATAAAAAGATTTTACTATGCAAAACACTATGCAAAACACTATGACTTATACCAATAAAAGTATTACATTTTATTACATTAATAATACCAATAAAACAAAATCGAGTGACTTATCACGTAAGCATCAATAATCAATACCGTGTGTTACTATGCAACCACGCCAGACATTATGATTTTCTTTACTACCGAGTAGTTCAACATTATTAACGGTAAAACTTCCGCCGTTATTTTCATAAAATATTTTGTTGTTTTCTCATTCCGACAATAATTCCGTTGCGGGGTCCACCAATGATTGTACCGTCATACGGATATTCTCCGACAAAAAGAATATTCCCACCAATCGAATATTATACAACAACTCATGCATTACTTTTCAAAATTTATAAATACTACCCACAACTATAACACTATCTCAAATCCACACCATAATATTTAAAAAATATTTTGAGAAAATTAAATATTTATTCATAAAAAAATCTAGGGTCTCACAATCTCCCTCCTTATATGAAATTTTGCCCTCAAATTTACGACGTACACTGGTATCTTAGTAACAAGTGAGGATACCTTGACTTCATTTCAAATTCTAACTCTTGAGGTATAACCTTTGAGTGTTGAATACGATTCTTCTTATCCAAGATTTTAACACGTATCTTCTCATACGTTGAATCTTCTGCTATCTCGTCCGGTTCTAAATTAATAATGTGGTTCGGTTCGTCCACATATTTACGTAACATCGATACGTTAAAAACGTTATGAACACGCGATATACTTGGAGGTAAAACGAGTCTTTAAGCCACAGTTCCTACTTCATCGAGGATTTCAAATGGGTATCTTCCAACCCGACAGATGGTGCTATACTGTACAACATTCATACATTCATTCAATTGAAAAGTCTCAAAGAACGAATATACCCTCTATATATTTAAAGCAATATTTATATTTCCCAAGTTCTAAACCCATTACAAAGGTTCTTTGTCATAATATCAGTTACATTACAACAATAGACCTATACTATTACAAAAAGCGACTTAGAAATCGCTTTAGCTTTTTCCTTTATCTTTTCCCCGATCCTTCGGACGTTCGGTCTTAGCTGTATTCATATGGTTCAAGCAAGAGTGAGCATAACTAGCTCAGCAAGTATAACAATTTAATAACAACATGCTTGACACATACAAATCGTATATCTTCAATAACTGAAAAATAGTTATGAAGTACTATGGATAATTCAAAATAGCACTTCATCTTTTCTTTCAAAATGTTTTACAATAACAACAGTATTAGTAAAACATTCACTTCGGTCAGACACCTCGAGTATTCATTCTTTATTGGAAAAGGACAACCTGGAAGCAAATCCGTAAGCCCGATATTACTTACGAGCACTTCTAGGTGATCAGCCTATTGTACTCTATGTTGATCAACACTACATCCGTTAAACGTATGTACATTTAAGCATTTGGCAACCTCACGTGCCTGTCGTTTTACCGACAAAACATTTGTTTAATATTTCAGTCTTCTTTTGAAAACCATATCAAGTAGTTGACAAAAGATAGCAACATTTGATAATACATGAATAGATTATCAATACATCAAGTATAGCCAAAGGAATTGGCTTCAACTCATCATAACTCAATTCATGCGAAAGAATACATGAACCTCAAAAACTTGTTCAGATTGAACTGAGACAAGAGTTAGAATACTTGCCTTTAGCGTCTGCTGCGGTGTTTTAAGTTTATATTCAAGTCGTTCAAGTCGTTCAAGTCTCTACAATACATGATCACATAATGCCTTACATTAGGTCACATATAATCAAGTATGTATATGACTATATCATACTCTTTATTTCAATCTAATTGTGTACTAGATTCAATTACTATTCGTTCCGGTTTGTCATTTACCATTGCATTTATATTTGACTAGGCTATCTTAACCTTTACATTACATTCCTTAAGGTTTTAACAAAGTTTAACAATGTTACATTACCTCCCTTAAGTTATGTTTACTTCCATTTCTTTTCTTTGCACTTAGAAAATTTCCTTACTATCTTTGTTTCGAGATCTGGGCATTTCATTTATACTCTCTACATCTCATGTCGCGGTATGAGCCTTATGCATCTCTCCGACCGGACTTTGGCGCATGGGCGCCACTTATTGAACTAAGGTTCATTGCGGCGAACTCTTGAGAGATGCTCGATTCATCGTTCATGCATGCATGGTCTTTTGCCTAGGGTTGGGTTGGCGCGGTGCAACAACTCATGCACCGATAATAATTTGATTTTGAAATTTTGTGAACTTCCCGGACGCATAACTTCTTCGTTATAAGTCCGAATTGGCTCGTTCAAAAGCTTACGGTTCACAATTTACGTACTCTACATGACCATTAAAGAATTTTATCTATTTGACTTTGTTTGCTAAAAATTCACCTATTGGTTCATTTTTAACGTAAACGATAAACGTTCGTGAACGTTCAATGCTCGTTTCTTCGTTCTAAGTCGGAATCTGGTCATTTTTGAGTTCGCAACTCTTAAATGCCAATTATGAATTGTCTCTATTGGAAAACAAAGGTTTCGTGATCCAACACAAAATTTGACTTTCATTCCGAGAATTTTACGTATTCGACGTTTATCGTCCAATCGTGCAAATTCTGGCAATTCTTCATTCTTATGATTTGTTCAACATTACAAATGACTTCCATTCATCATGTGAACATTTTAACATCCTTAATACAACAACTTATATTCATGGTTGGATTTTTGGACTTATTCTTCAAGAGCTCATAACTTGTTAAATTATAAACTACTTAAGATTTGATTATTTATGACTTATGACAATTAAAGTTTCTTAACCATCATTTCTCATATGTTCTCAACATATAACTTAACTTAGGTATACATGATACATATAATCATATAAGTTCTTTTACATTCATTTCATTTCTCTTAATAAACTTCTTACAAGTTCATATTATTTTAACATAAGTTTATAACTCATGCTAGCTTAAATGACTTATTACCAACTTAATTGGCTTAAGTTCATTACTTACTCATTCATGTTTCTTAATCCCATTTTTCTTATCATCCTATAATGATAGAGATAGAAGATATTTGGAGAAGAAGTCTTACTTTAGAAGTCTTTGATAAGTAGCTTCTTCTTTTCTTGGCTTATGGAAGTGACTTATTTGCAACTTAATCTCTCTAACACTTAAGCACTTTGTGATGTCTAGATTATTTGAGCAACCAACAAATGGCTTGCAAGCTTCTTTTATTTATAGAATTTCCAAGGTTAGGGTAGTTTAGTCTTTAAAACATCCCACCTCTTTAAACCACCTCCTTACTATTCATTACTTGCAAGGCACAACTTAAATCCTACACTTGGTCATTACTCTTTAGTCTTGGTCAATACTCGTACTTGATCATCACACTTACTTGATCACCACATCACTTGGTCACCACACATTCAACCATATTAATATGGTTTGCCCCATGGGTCAACCAATTTATTGGACTTTAGTTTTGGGCTTGGATTAATAAATCCTTTGGGCTTTGCATTAATAAACACTTATTGGTTCATTAATAATAGTTGGGCCTCTCCCTTTAATTCATTTGGACTTGTCCCTAATTATTAATCAATCATCCAAGTCCATTAATATTTCTTGATGTATTTTCGTATTCTAATTCTTATAGAATTTATATACGGTATTTCATCATTCATACCAACTCGTATAATACTTCGTATTATACTCGTTTTCATTACTTTGTACAATACCAACGTATCATACCATTATTACTTATTTCTTAACACTTCGCTTTACTTAACATTTATAAATTAAGTCCACAAGCGATTTATTACATTTTCCATAACTAGATTTTTATTACATAATCCATCTTACCTTGTTATTCCATCATTAGGTATTTCTCGGAAACTTAAAATTATATCCCGAGCAAATACCGATGAATAGTATTTTTCGGAAAACTTTTATTTTCGTCTTAGAAATTCAAACACTTTAATTCATCCACATAGCCCAAATACTACGATATTCTAACATCAATAGGTTATACAATGACAACCATCTTGATAACACATGGAATATGATTTTATTATTATTTAACTTAATAAAATCATTTTACAATAAGATCCGAATTTCTCGGTCGTTACAGATAAGATCGACAGGTAACGTGAAAGTGTCAATTTGAATTAAACAAGATTTATAAACAGTGGAGGTAACAAAGGTTTCTACTATCGAAGTTTCAACCAATAAGTCAAAGTCTAATTTCTCCGAAGTCAAATTTAAGCGTTGAGCGTAAAGCAAAGAGATAAAAGAATGGGTAGAACCAGGTATCTAATAAGGTATAGACTTCACAAGAATTTATAATTAACTAACTTGAAGTGCTAACTTCGTTCGGGTCATTCGCTTTTTTTTTTTGAGAAGTCACGAAAAAACGCTCTTCCTGAAAACCACCGAGCTTTGTTTTGTCGTATCCACCTTTGGTACCACCGTCCCAAATTTGGACTTGACTTCACTATACGACAAAATCGATCTAAATGACCTTTTCTTCTTGAAATTTCCACTTCTATTATCTTGGTATGATTACCACAAAGTGGTTACCATTCTTGGCATGATAATTTGCCCCATGATGGTTATCATTGTTACGATGGCCGTTACACTTGCAGATATGATTATTATCGTGTTGTTGGTCATTACCTTTTGGTTGAAAGTGACTCAATGAGTCCTCATGTGCTTCATTTCTTATCTCAGCATTTTCATATGCCATTTTCAAACACTGTCACAAAACAAGGGTTAATTAACATATCACATATTATCCCTATACTATGACCGACCAATTAAATACTAAATAAATTTAGGTAGGCCATACTAGCGAAGGAATTCCCCGTCTCTCCCCTCTAGTTCTTGTCTCACATCTCAGCTAGGGATCATATCCCTAAGCTTTGATACCAACTGTGATGCCCCCAAAATAGGTATACATCACCCATCTTAAGTCACCAAATACATGGTACAGAATTCAAATACAAACTTAATTATACAACAGTCGTATACAATACGACAAAACATAAACTGTGAGTTTGAATACAAATATTGTCTACTAGAGAGTATACAAACTCAAAAGGAGTCCTCATTACAATTATTATCACACTATTTCACAGAATAGTGAGGACTACTAATGCAAACATCTAGGATCATCACTGCTGTTCCGACTAGTCCCCGCCACGTTCTCATTTCTCAAGAGAACAATGAAAGCAAAAGGGTGAGCTCAACTAATACAGTAAGAAATATTATGACTAAGATAATGCGAGAATAAATTATCGCTGACCTTGATAGTGTTAAACCGATACAATATAACAAACATCAAGTTTAAGCTGCAGTGAGAACAAGCAATCCATTAGAAGAGTCAAGTAGAGAATAAAATCTACTATCTTCTATGATTTAAAAGGTTTTTCATCACTTTTATCGCCGAGACTCGACTTAATAAATAATCCACATCATCGAATCACCCCGCACTACTACCAAGGATATTCTTTAGTATCACGACCACGAATTATCCATGCACCACGCGCCAAAGATAATTGTGTTTTCATCAATCCATTCCCGATCATGCCATAAAATAATTCATCTTTGCACCCTTGGTCAAGAGAATCCATAGTCATAATCATACCAAAACTATCCATCAATGCACTACGGGCCAATGAGGACTTTTTCCACATCATTTGTAACATTACGGCCATGATTATACCGAATAATCCCCTGGTCATAATCATACCAAGTCCATCTATGCACCACTGAAAGTGCCAGATGACTTTCAACATAATATAAACATGAGGATGATGACAATGATATAAGAATTCAATAAAACAAGTTCAAGAATTAATTTATCCAGAACTAATAACGCCCAAATTGTCAACATGATACTTCTTGTAGAGTAAAATTCAAGAATGCTCAGAAGAATATTTCCATGAAAAGATACTGGATGAAGCGCAAATATCAAGGATATTCCACTAATTTCATAGAGTATAGAAGTCAAAACTTTAACCAACTGAGTATAATAAAGAATGGAATAACAAAAGAAATCACCACGCATGTGGTACTTCGCATAGACAGGTTATTCCAACAGAATAATAATAATGGAACTGTGTCAAAGTAAATTAAGACAAGCGGGATATTCCAATGAGAATAATAAATAACGAAACCGGTCCGGCGTAAAACGCATTGCAGATGAGGATATTCAAATGAATAATAAAGAATGGAATATTAGAAGAATTTCACCATGTATGCAAAGATTTTGCATAGGCAAAAGTTATTCTAACATAATAATAAAGAATGGAATAATAGAAGAATTTCATCAAGTATAGGGTAGTGGCGTATCTGAGTTATTCCAACAGAATAATAAAGAATGGAATAACAGAAGTTCTCTTCATAAATAAGAAAGAAAGAGTACCCCTTACGAGTACAACAAATAATATTCCCTACCTTTGAAAGAAGAGTATTCCGACTGGTAGGGCGAGGATATACTCAAAGAAAACTTGTACGTACTACGCTCAAAGCTTTCTTAAACTCTAAAGAAATACGCTCAAGATTATAGAAGAAGAATTCTCTCTATAGTTTCTCTCTCTAGAGTTTCAGTGAATTCGTAAGAAATAATGAAGGAATGAGCTTCTATTTATAGAAAAATGGACTGCATAGTAACTAACTCATGAACGGTCCAGATTGATTTACTTTAATCTGACGGTCCATATTTAAAGCAAAATCTTTTAAATAAAATATAATATATTCTATTTATAATCTAATAAAACAAATAACTTTATAAAAGATTTTACTATGCAAATACTATGCAAGCACTATGCAAAACACTATGCATAAGAAAATATAATATATTCTAATTATTGTCTAATAAAATGATAACTTTATAAAAGTATTACATTTTTATATAAAAAAGATTTTACTATGCAAAACACTATGCAAAACACTATGCAACACTATGCATAATAAAATATAATATATTCTATTTATAGAATAACTTTATAAAAGTATTACATTTTTATATAAAAGATTTTACTATACAAAATACTATGCATAATAGAATATAATATATTCTATTTATAGAATAACTTTATAAAAGTATTCTGTTTTATTACATTAATAATACCAATAAAACAAAACTGAGTGACTTATCACGTAAGCATCAATAATCAATACCGTGTGCTACTATGCAACCACGCGTATTACTGTACTTTTACTACCGAGTAGGTCAACATTATTAACGGTAAAACTTCCGCCGTTATTTTCATAAAATATTTTTGTTGTTTTTTCATTCCGATAATAATTCCGTTGTGGGGTCCACCAATGATTGTACCGTCATACGGATATTCTCCGATAAAAAGAATATTCCCCGACCAATCGAATATTATACAACAACTTGCGCACTTTTCAAAATTTATAAATATTACCCACAACTATAACACTATCTCAAATCCACACCATAATATTTAAAAAATATTTCGAGAAAATTAAATATTTATTCATAAAAAAAACTGGGGTCTCACATTTGCAGTTTCATATATTCTATTATACTCAGTTGGTTAAAGTTTTGGCTTCTATACTCCATTAAATTAGTAGAATATCCTGGATATTTGCGCTTCATCCAGTATCTTTTCATGAAAATATTCTTCTGAGCATTCTTGAATATTACTCCACAAAACAGTATCATGTTGACAATTTGGACGTTATTGATTTCTGGATAAATTAAATTATAAATCTTTAAAAATTTATCCTTGAACTTGTTTTATTAAATTCTTATATCATTGTCATCATCCTCATGTTTATAATATGTTGAAAGTCATCTGTGGCCTGTACTGAATAGAGGGACTTGGTATGATTATGACCAGGGATTATTCGATATAATTATGATCGTAATGTTACAAATGATGTTGTAAAAGTCCTCATTGGCCATAGTACATTGATGGACAGTTGTTGGCATGATCATGACCATTGATGAATACACGAATATCCTTGGCCCGTAGTGCATGGATAATTTGTGGTCGTGATACTAAAGAATATCATTGGCCGTAGTGCAGGGGTGATTCGATGATGTGGATTATTTATTAAGCTGAGTCTCAGCGATAAAAGTGATAAAAAAACCTTTTAAATCATAGAAGATAGTAGATTGTATGCTCTACTTAACTCTTCTAATGGATTGCTTGTTCCGCTGTTGTTAAACTTGATGTTTGTTATATTTTATCAGTATAACACTGTTGAAGGCTAATGATAAATTATTCTGCATTATCTAATTAGTCATAATATTTCTTACTAGGCTAGTTGAGCTCACCCTTTTGCTTTCATTATTCTCTTCAGGAAATGAGAACGTAGCTGGGACTATTTAGTGAAACGGAGTGACTGGTCGAGATGATAGCATTAGTAGTCCTCACTATTCTATGAAATAGTGTAATAATAAATGTATTGAGGACTCCATTTGAGTTGAATACTATCTAGAAGACAATATTCGTATTAAAACTCTCAGTTTATGTTTTATCGTATTTTACACGATAATTGTATTATTAAGTTATATTCGAATTTTGTACCATGTATTTGGCGACTCAAGATGGGTGATGTATACCTATTTTGGGGGCGTCACAGTTTACCCTGGTGAGTATATGTTTTTAAACGGTGATTCCGGGGACGGAATCCTGATAAGGGAGGGTGAATGTAATAACCCAATATTTTCAATATAAATAAATAAGAAATTTTGCATATAAATTATTTTGTATTTTAAAGGTGGGAATATGTACAAGATAAAGTATACGTATATATGTGATAAATAAAAATTTATTTATTACATGAAAATTTTCAAATAATTATTTTTTAGAATTGTTGATCATTATAAATTATATTCCTATAACAAATTAATTTTGTAGTAGAAATGATTTTATTATTTATTTTCCATGAATATATGATTATAATATTATGTAAATAATATATGAAATGATTATTAGAATTATTATAATAACTATTTTATTATATGAATTTATTTCAGATTAATTAAGTTAATGAATAATGGTATATATGAAAGTTGTGTCGGTTTTGGATTCAAAACCCTAATTATGTGTTTTGAATAAGGACAGAGAATAATAAAATAATAATATTATATTAATTATATTTCAGTGCTATAAATATATACTATATATGTGTATACTGATAATAATTGGTCAATTATGGGGTAACATGATAAAACCCTAGCATTGTTGATAAACCCTAATTCAAAAAGTCAAATATGACTTTAAGAATTCGTTAAATTGTTATGTAGTCGTGTTAATGTAAATAATGATATGTATTATTAGAATTTAATTTTAATTAGGAAAACCCTAATTATTAGAAACCCTAATAGCTAATTAGAAACCCTAATCCCTCATTGTTAATTTAGTAAGCTTTATGTGTTAATTAGTGAATCTCTAACCTAATTTCCAAGACCCAAGTATTTAGGAAACTAAATGTGATTAAGAAACCTAAATTTTCATTTTTAGAAATGTTAATTTCCATTTTAAACCCAAATTAGAAATCCTACAAAAACCAAAATTTTAGAACTTTAGGGTTAAACCCTAAGGGTTTGCCAAGATTACATTTTAGCCATTAAAATCATGAGCAAAATGACCAAACTACCCTTCTTGCAATATTTATTAAGTTGCTTGCAAAATTTACCAACACTTTAGTTGGTGAACCACCCTTGACTTGCTTATGTACTGAAAATACATACAACTCAGCTATATATCATCAGCCAAGTTCATTTCATCAAACTATAAATAGAATTGGAGAGAGAAAAGTGTACATTCATGCTCATTTATTCACCAGCACCCAACCAAAGTCTCTCATTCTCCAAACCCACGAAAATCTTAAGTAACCCAGTCCTAAATTAAGTCCCTACCACTTCCATAACAAATTAGCAAGTTCAGATTCAAGATAGTGCAAGAAAGGTATAAACCCTAAACTTAGAATCTGATCTTGATTAGTATGTTAGATGTTAGATTTTTGTGTTGTATTATGTTGTATGGAGTATAAATAGGTGATCTGGGTTGTTATTTATTAGATCCATAAAATCTATAGGCTCGAATTTGAATTTTTCAAAATCTGGAAATTTTTTGAAATGTTGTCTGACAATGAATGTCAGACCTCATAGATCTCATTCTATTTATGGTTTTGTATGTTTAAAGGTTTGTACTTGTAGTATGTTGTAAGGGCTTTGATCTGAAACTTGAATCAAGCCCAGATCATGTATACATTGAAAGTTATGGCTGGTCAAACCTAGTTGACCGGCCATGACTTTACAAATCTGGAAAACCCAAATCGTGCCTAGAAACGTCTGGCAAGATGTTCTTGGGCTCTGATCTGTTAGGTGTTTGATGATTTGGTCATGTTGTTTTAATAGATTTATAGTTTGCTATATGGACTACATGATTATGCTTTTAGATCACTTAATCAGTAAACATATTGGATTTGGGGGATGGTCAAACCAAGCAGAAAGATCATGGATTGCGTTTTCTGGGTAACCCATAAAACTCAGTATCATGACTTCTGACATGGTTTGACCGGACAAGATCGGGCTATTCTGTTGTTGTTATAGTGATTTTATGTAATGGATCTCTTCACTTATATGTTGGCTACACACTGAAATCATTAGATCACAATCACATGGATTCCAAGTAGTGGAAGCCCAAAGTAGGCCACTCGAACTGTTCTTTATTTCTGGGTAACCTAGAAAATGAAGAACAGCTCTGACAGCTACTTTGCACGCTCAGATCTCATTTGTGTAATGTTGTTTGACCTTGTTTGTTGTTGGATCTTGTAGTGTTACATTAGTATTACAACATCTAACCATTATCTTGCCTAGAAATACAATAATCAGAGAATTATGCTTGGTCAAACATGGCTACTCGATACTTGACATTGAGTGTTCTTGGTGTCCAATAACACCAACGGCGACACTTTCTGTTGTTAAAGGCTATAGCGACAGACTTTTTGATTTTATTAATTTAATTTCAAAAAAAATTTATTTAAAAATAGAAATAATTTCTAAAAATCACAAAAAATTATTTGAAGTTATAAAAATTAACTTTTAATAATTTGACATATTTTTCATAAATATTAGTATTTATTTGAATATTATCGATATTTAATTTATTTAATAAATATATTAAATAAATTAATTAAAAATCATTTTATTATATTAAAAATCATTTTAAATGATAATAAGGTATTTAATAATATTTTAAGTTATAAAACATAATTTTAATATTTTAAGATAAATTTCAATAATTATTTAATATTAATGATATTAGATTTATTTAATAATTATACTAAATAAATTAGTTTAAAAATTAATTTAATATTATAAAAGTCATTTTAAATAAAAAAAGGCGTATATAAAAATATTTTAAGTTATAAAATATAACTTTTAATATGTTAAGGTAAATTTCATTAATAATTTAATATTAATGATATTCAATTTATTTAATAAATATATTAAATAAATATTTTAAAATGGTTTATTAATTCAAAATCAATTAAAAAGGATATAAATGGTAAAAAAATATTTTAAGTTATAATTAATAACTTTAATATTTTGATGAATACTACATTAATACTTAAATATTAATAATAATTATTTAAAATGATTTTAAATATTTTAAAAATCATTTAAGGGTAATAAAAATGTTTTAAAAATATTTTGACTTATTATAAATAACTTTAATATTTTGGCAATGGTTTCATTAATACTTAAATATTATTTAATATTAATGATAATAGAATTATTTAATATTTAAATCATTTAAAAATGATTCTAGTGTTTGAAAAATCATGATAAATTATGATAATTATTTAAAAATTATTATAAGTCATTTAAAAATAATATGAATGATATTTGAATTATCCAGAATAATATTTAAAATACAGAATAGAGTTTTAGACTTGATATTTACCGATAAAGCCATCGGTACACCGAAATGTTTCAGAAAATTGATCTGGACTTAGATAGTTTGACTAGATAAGTGTTTGTGTGACACCCCCAAAATAGGTTCAATCCATCCAACCTATTCTGAGTCGCCAAATACATGGTACAAAAAACAACTACAACTTTATTACTACAATTGTCGTGCAAAATACAACAACACATATGTTGTGAGTTTTGATACAAATATATACCAACTGTGACTCTCATCCCAACCTTGGATAGCACGTCACAATGGCACCTTAGAATATTTGGAAAGTGCTCAAGGAAACCTTCGTATATGGGAGGCCATGCGTCTAGGTTATGATAGATATCATATGTCCAAAGAATTATCCTTGGTTGACCCAATAGACCCCAAAGAAAAACGAGAAGATTACTATCATATTTTTTCTAATGGTGAGTCTTCTCTTGACATATAACTATCTCCACTGTCTGCAATTGAAAATTATATTTCATCCAAACTCCAAGATTATATAGGTAGTGCTCGTAGATATACTCAGCAAGTGGATGTGCACAACCCTGTCTTATAATAACACGAAGTCGCATGTCGTTAGACATCTTGTATGATAATGGCAAAACACCCTTCCAACGTTGGGTTCGCCTCACCCTATTTGATTAACCAAATATAACTACTAAATGATGTATAAAATATAATACACTTTTCTATACTGCTTAGGGAGAACCTCCACAGCTAGAGACCACCGTTCTATTTCCATGTTACCCCCGCTCGACCCAGCTACACTCTTATTACCTGAAAGGAATTGTGAAGCAAAAGGGTGAGCACAAATAGCCCAGTAAAGAATATCATAACTAAAGATAATTAAATTATCAATAGCCTTCATCAGTAATAAATCAGAGATTTAGAACATATGGTAGATGTAAGACCCCAACTTTTATAAATAAAAATGAATTTTCTATAAATATCATTTTTGAATATTATGGAATGAATTTGATATAATGTTATAGTTGTGGGTAATATTTATAAATTTTGCAAAGTACGTAAGTTGTTTTATAATATTCGATTGGTGGGAATATTCGTTTTAATGAGAGAATATTAAAACAACTAAGACAATCATTGGTGGACCTTATTAACGGAATTATTATCGGATTAAGAAAACGATAAAAAATACTTTATGAAAATAACAATGAAGTTTTCTGATTAATCGCATTGAAACACCGGTGTTAAAAAATGCGAATGTCTGGCGTAGTTACTGCACGATGGCACACGGTATTGATTATTGATGCTTACGTGAGAAGTCACTCGGTTTTGTTCGATTATTGTTACACTAATTGCTGCATAGTATCTCCCGTTATTTGATTCAATTATTGTCAATATTTTATATATTATTAAATCAATAATTGAGATGATAAAGTTATTAATATTATTATTTGCAATATTAACGATGTCAAAAGTTACATCGAGGAGAGGCTTGGTCAATAATTGCATGGCCAATAGGGAGAAATCCTTATTGAAAGCCCCCTCTTTCCTGGGAATGACCTGGTCGATTAATATTGTGAATTATAATAATGATAATATATGTTGTTAAAAATATTGAGGGGATTTTTTTTATGAAGTAGTTGTTGTAAATTTGCTTATTATTTGGATTCCTACTTACCCATTTTTCAAAATAATCGGTAGAAAGTTATTCAGTATATTAAAGGTGGGGCCACATGTGGGAATAAAATTGAAGTTGGGAGAAAATGTGTTATCTGATTGGGATGAAAATAAAGTAAGAAGGGGGGGGGAATAGATGACTTGTAAGGAAGGGAATTTATATATATGTGATGTGTGTGTATATATAATGTGATGTGTGTGTGAGTGGAAAGTGGTGGGTGAAAGTGATGGGTGTAGAGTGAAAGTGATGTATGTGTGTTTGATGAAAATGGGTTGGGGGAAGGAGACGTATTAAGGAAGAAATGTATATATATAATGTGTGTGTGTGTGAATTAGAAAAGGGGGTGGGGTTGGATGCCTTGGGAAAAAGGGTGTATATATTTATATAATATATATAACATGTGTGTGTTAGATGTATATATATATAATATTGAGTGAGTGGAATTATATGGAGATGTTTGTATGATAATAGTAATGTGTGAGTGTATGAAAGTAATGGGTTTGAGTGGGTTGCATTGAAAAACCAGTCCGTGTTTCTTCTTAATACATCCGTGAAATCATCACTCGGTCTTATGAGGATCAAAACAGTACCCTTCAATTCTCCTATAAATAGAAGTTCATTCCTTCATTATTTCTTACGAATTCAATTTGAAACTCCAGAGAGAGAAATTATAGAGAAACTATAGAAAAGTATTCTCGCTACTTCCTACTCTTATATCCAGTTTTTTTACGGTAAAGGATATTATTTGTTGTACTCGTAAAGGGTATTATTTCTTTTGTATTCATGAAGAGAACTTTTGTTATTCCATTATTAATTATTACATTGGAATAACTTTCAGTATCTGCTGACTACCCTATACTTGGTGAAATTCTTACGTTATTCCATTCGTTATTATTCATTGGAATATCCCGCTCATGCGTTTCTGTGGGACTGATTAAAATCTTTATTATTTTGTTGGAATATCCTTTCATGCGTTTTTACGGACTGATTCCGCCTCTTTATTATTATTATTCGTTGGAATATCCTCGTCATGCGTTTCTGTGGGACTGGTTAAATCTTTATTATCCTGTTGGAACATCTGTGCGGTCGCGAATTTACTTTGACCAGTTCCGTTATTTATTATTCATTGGAATAAACTGTCTCTGCTTGTAACGCATGCATGGTGATTTCTTTTGTTATTCCATTCTTTATTATACTCGGTTGGTTAAAGTTTTGACTTCTATACTCCATGAAATTAGTGGAATATCCTTTATATTTTGCGCTTCATCCAAAGATCTTTTCATGGAAATATTCTTCCGAGCATTCTCGAATTTTTACACTACAAAGAAGTATCATGTTGACAATTTGGACGTTATTAGTTCTGGATAAATTAATTCTTGAACTTGTTTTATTGAATTCTTATATCATTGTCATCATCCTCATATTTATATTTTGTTTGAAAGTCATCGTATTTTGTAGTGCATAGATGGACTTGGTATGATTATACCGAATAATCCTCGGTCATAATCATACCAAGTCCATCTACGCATACTCTGCCAAAAAGATGACTTTTACCACATCGTTGTAACATTATGGTCATGATTATATCCGAATAATCCCTAGTCATCATAATCATACCAAGTCCATCTATGCATTACTGGCCATAGACTTTCAACACAATATAAGCATGAGAATGATGACAATGATATAAAGAATCAATCACATGAGATAAATGATAAATGTTTAAAGACTTTAACAATTTAATTTATCCATAATTCAATAATATCCAAATTGTTAATATGATACTGCTTTGCGGAGTAAATTCAAGAATAATATTATATCAATAATGATTTGAACATAAAATAATATTTCAACGAATATTCAACGAAGATAATAACATTATTCATTATATAATAACATTACATTCATTTACTAATATTATTAATCATTAAATAATATTTTAAATCAATGATTTCATACACCTTCATCCAAATGTTATAAATCATTTAATAATCTCATAATCTAATTTTATTACAACAATATTTTAATCATTTCCTAAACTTATAAACAATTTATTTTAATTATTTACACTTTACTAATTAATGCATTTAATCATCCTAAAATGTCAAACCCATAAGATTTCATATCAAATAATAAAAACTCTCATCAAAAATCTGCATATACCTTATATAGGATTCTCAAGCCATAAAATCATATTTTTCAATTTTCTTACTTCACATAACATATTTAATTCATTTACTCCTAACTAGTCCATTTTTATGAAAAATACCAAATCAATCCCAGAATTTTTTTTTTCTGGAATTTAGCAGAATATAGTTCCATATTGAACATATATTTTTCTCGGAATTTTTAAAATTCATTTATTATTTTTCATATGGCCAAAACTGCCGAATATTTAGACATTTATCATAAACTGTACTTTTGTCCAAAAATTTCAAAATTTCAGAGTATACTCTTATTATATATATGTACTCTCAATACAAATTTCACCAATTTTGGAGTTAACCACAAGGAGTTATAAGGGTTTACTTTTAAAATAGTTTTTTCCCATAAACTTCATAACTCCTAATCTATACATCCAAAAATCGCCATTTTTGGACACAATCTAGAAAACTCATCAAATTATCATTTCAAATTTTTTTAGAATTTTTGAGGGTCGAAAAAATTACGAAACTGAAAAACATAATAACCCTTACAATCCCTTACCTCAAAAGAGCAGTATTTATGACTAGAATATTAGATGTAAAGCCGAAGGAAACTTGCACTGAATAACAACTCTCAAAGTATCTAAATACTCACAAAAATACGCTCGATAATATAAAGAGGGAAAACTTATGTTTCTGGTATGATTTTCAATTTTAACTTAAGCGCTTATTTATAGAAAAATGCTAGAACGCCAAAGCAGACTAAAATAATAAAATAATATTATAATTTTTCTACACATGCATGCTTTGAACAAAACTCAACCACCACAAGTGGGGCCCACTAGAAATTAGCCATCTTCCCCAACAACCAAAAGTGGGCCAACCATATTTTTAATAAAAAAATTTTAATTTTCAAAATTCAATAAATCATAATAAATAGCCCTTTTATCAGAAAAATACGAATTTTATGTCCATTTCATACGAAATCGAATTATCTACAACTGTGTAGCCTTAAGTATTTCCAAATTCCAAGCAGAAAATGTCTGAAATCCACATACGGATGATTTTCAACACCTCTTAAAATGCATAACAAATCATACGTTCATTGCTAACGGTTCAAAATTTATGGACACATACTCAACTTATATATGTATAACATATCCAAAAATCACAACGATCCAACGGTCGGATCAAAATTATAACTCACGCAATAGAGCTTTAAGAACACTGATTTGATTTTTAATACCTCTACTCCAACAAAAATACTGATAAAACACCTCAACATTAATTCCTTTATTTATATCCATATAAAAATATATATATTTTCTTATCATATAAATCAATAATTAATTATTCACAAATAATATTACAGAATCACAATTATAACAACCAGGTCGTTCATAGGAAAGAGGGGGCTTTCCGATAAGAATTTCTCCTTATTGGCGCGCAATTAGGTAACCAAACCCCTTTCTTAGACAGAACTTCCTTAGACATTGCCAATAATGTTCTCTAATAATATTATTCAAATAATATGAATTATCGATCTGATAATGGGAAATACTGTGCAGTGACAATTATTGAACAACAATAATATAAAATATCAACGTAACAATTATCGAATCAATAAAATAAAATATTGAACAGTAATTACTGTAACAATTATTGAGTAGTGTCTTCTTACGTAAGAATCAAAAATTCAAAAATACTATGCAATACTGCAGGTGTCATCGCAAGGCAATAACATACAGTATTACTTTACTTTATCCACCGAAAGTATTCCAATAATGTTAATTGTGAAGCGATGATTACCGTTATTTATAAAAAAATTAAATTCTCGTTTTCTTCATCCATACGGTTATTTCGTTATGGGGCCTACAAGTGGAATTTAGCAAATGCATTTAATATTCCCGACAACAAGAATATTCCACGACCAAACGAATATTCCTCGACAACAATGAATATTTTATAACCACTTGCTTAATTTGAAACAAATAATTTCACCCATAACTTTAAACTTTTATCAATCTAACTATTTACTAAATAGAAAAATTAATACTTTTATTTCATAAAATTTGGGGTCTTATAATTTGTTTATGATCAAATGACTGATATACATATGTGACAATATGATTATGTTATGTGTTGACTGCAAATAGCAGTACTATATGTTCTGATATATTATTCTAATCAAAATAATGATCTTATTAATGATAGGTCGTTGTAGTAAAGGTAGAACTAAGTCGTGTACTATAAGCAGCAGACTAGACAAGTATCTAATCTTTGCATTTACTTTATACAATGGACATGTGTAAGCCAGTTTCAGAATTCTATTGTTATTGTTATTGTTCATGTATCTATATTTTGTAGATATGCCAGTTCTTGAATTATATCTAATCATTGTTTATCATTACAGTATTGTTATATAATCCAGATATATATTCTATTTTTGTTAATTTCTAAATATTGTTATACAAGTGTCCTCACTTAGATAGTTGTTGTACATGTTGATACATACTTATTAAATTCGGGTATGTATACATTGATTAAAAGCTATCTAAGCTATTTGACTCGGCTAGACATAGATTTAAAAATAGCTCTGAGATATGTCTTAGCTAATTATTATGGCTAGACGAATATTTGTTAGAACTTGATAGGTTCGAGAAGAGAACTCCATTTTTATTAACAGGTCGATGCCAATTGTTTTAGCTAGATCAAAAAAGCGATTAGATATTGAGATCATAGAATTTCGTTGTTCTGATTCAAATTCTGGTTATAAGACTGAGAAGAACAACCTTTTATATAAAGGGAACCTTTTGGTCGTATATTCAGCCTTTGCGCGCGTGTAAGTATTATTCATAATATAGGGTACAAGGAGTTGGCCGCTCTAAGTACTTGCTGAGGGGTATGATTTAATCTTTATCGTTATCTGATATACCTGGGTATATCAAAGTAAAATCTTTGATAGTTACTCGAGAAGAGAAGTTCAAGATCATTAGGGATCACTCAGCATAAACTCTGGAAAATATTCCACTTTGTTATTACGTAGAATTGATTCTTGTTATTTAATTGAATATCAAAAATCAAAAATAAAGTTCATAGTCTGTCGACTGCTCTCCATTTATAGTCAGTACGTAGTTTCAAAAATTGAAATAGAATTGATATGTTGTTTAGAATTGTTTCAGCTTACTTCGCAACTGTTGATTTGTTGTAGAAGTGTCATGCACAAAAAACATTTACTTCTTTCAGCTAACGTTTATTATTTGCTATTATTTACTGGGCACTCAAATGCTCTTTCTTTCTTTAAATGTAAATGTTTTCAGCTAAGCGTAATCAACTTGAAGGTTCAAACAATGACAAAGGACTAGCAGAATAAACTTTATGGTATCTTATGTAATGGTTAGATTATATTAAGACAATGATATTTATAATTATCATGTAATGTAATGTACTAAAGGTTGTGAACCTGGGATTAGACAACTCTGATATATGTAAATTTAGTTTGATATTTATATTTTTATTATTATTTCGCTCAAAGAAATGGTATCGTGAAGCACTGAGTTCGGGTTTCAAGTACCTGAATTTGGGGGCAACACATAATCAACTTATGAGCATCGAACAAATTTAGAATTTTCAAACATCGTGGAATAATCATAAGGACAAAGTTAAATGGACATATGAACTTGTACACAATAATCAATTGTACAAGGTTAGACAATCAAAGGAAATTAAGGAACTGGAATATCATAAAGTTTATACAAGAGATAAAAATTTGCACAAGATAATAATTTGTACATGAAAATATATAAGAAAGTTCAATAAACTTGCACTAGATGCGAATATCAATAATCATAGATGTGAAATAATTGTCATTAATTAATCCACTAGTATGCTTGAAACATAATAACTCGAGTTTGAGTTAGGAAACTTGCCTCGATTGTTGATTACTGCTGTGCAATTTAATTTAGCTTCTTATGAAAAACATATCATTAAATAAGATCGATCTCTCAATTAGCATCACATATCTTAACTTATAATATTATTATTGCATAAAAATTTATCTAACATGTAGTCACATTATCAAATAATACCTTAACTCATTTGTAATATTATCATCTCCAGATAATATTGTTATCACTTAATTATTATCTTAAACTCTCGCCTAATATTATTAATTATTTTATAATATTTTATTCGTTTCTTAATATTATTAATCATTTTATAATATTATAATCATTTACATTTAATAATATCTTAATCAATTTCTAATATTATTAATCTTTTTAATAATATTTTAATCATTAAATAATATTTAATCATTTACAAATATTATTAATCATTTAATAATATTATAATCCTTTACTAATATTATTAATCACTTAATAATATTTTAATCATTAACTAATATTGTTAATAATTAATAATATATTGACCTTGGTAATATTATTAATCATTTAATAATATTTTAATTAATTACTAATATTATTAATTATTTAATAATATTTTAATCTAAATACTATTAATTACTTAATAATATTTTAATTTAGTTTTAATCTAATTTTATTAATCATTTAATAATATTTTAATATAATATTATTAATTATTTAATAATATTTTAATACTTTATTAAATTTATAGACAATTAACTTTAATTGTTTATCCTTTACTAATTCATTTATTTAACAAACCTAAAATTCCTTAAATATAATATTTTATCAAAAATGACCAAAGTACCCTCCAAAAATCTGATCATAACTTATTTGGGGTCTTTAAGTTATAAAATCACATTTTCACCATTTTTAATATTACATAACCTATTTTATCCATTTATTCATATCTTGAATAATTACATGAAAAATACCAAAACAACTCTGAAATTTTTTCTTTTCTAGGAAATATCAATATATGGTATTCTCGTGAACATATATTTTTTGTGGAATGTTTTAATTTTGTTTACTAATTTTAAATTGTCCAAAACATTTGTATCTTGCAAGATTTTTGATAAATTATTCTGATGTCCAAAAAGTACAAACTTTTCAAGGTGAGCTCTTGTTATGATCATCTAGCTCCAGTAAAACTTTTACAAGTTTTGGAGTTACACACAAAGAGTTATTCACGTACACTTTTAAAATAGTCGTTTCTTCCAAAAATCATAACTCTCATTCTACACATCCAAGAATCACCATCTTTGGACTGAACCTTGTTAAATCATCATACTAACATACCAAAAATTCTCAAAATTTTTAGAGCAAAGAAAGCGGACTTAAATGCCCCTGGACCAAACTGACCCAAAACTATTTATTTTCTTCCTGTGTTCCAGCTGGACAATTTTTACTAAAACAGTTACTATGGCTTGTGCAGTTAACATATTTGAGTGCTACCACTTGGGTTTAAAATTTAGCTTATATATCTAGCACCCCTATTTGACGGATCACAAAAAGGATTTGTAGATTTCAAATGGTATTCATTTAAAGTAGCCAAAAGTTAGGGTTTTCTAAACTAAAAAACCTAATTTTCTTTTCTTTCTCTGTTTAAGCATTTCAACAACCAAAATGGTTAGATCCATACATGAAAAACTCGTTAATATGTAGATCTAAGGTTTTTGAGTTTTGAAACTTTTGATCTTTATTTTATCCAAAACAAATTAAATAAAAGGATAAACTACGCTATAGTTAGGGTTTATACCTTTTTTTTATATAGCAATCTTCCTTATTCTTCCAAAGTAAGAGATAAATTTGGGTGGCATGAGCTAAGACTTTCTCTCCCTTTTCCCCCTTTAGATCCGAATGTCTAGCTTTCTCTCTCTCTCTATATATATATATATATATATATATATATATATATATATATTGTGTTTTTGTTTTTCTCTTTCTTAAGCTATTTGAAGATAAAATGAAAAACTTTATTTGCTAGTGTGGTGGAAGTGTATATAATGAATATATGTGTATAATCTCCCAACTTATCTTGCCTTCTCTCTCTCATCTTACTTGTAATCTTTGCAAAATGATAAGGCTTAAATGAAAGAGAGACACCTAGCTTGGAGTAGGTAAACAACTTTGGATACATAAGAGAGATGAAATGATTTATGCACATGCCACTTCTCCTCCCTCTTCTTGCCTGGGTACATCCCCCCAATTATTGCCAAATTTTGATTTTTATTTTAGGAACAATTACATATTCTAATACATTTTTAAAAATAATTACATCAATAGTGCACTCATATAATATTTACATAACTAATACAATTTCATATTTATTTACATATTCTAGTGTAATTAGGATTCCTTAATTTAGGGAATTATAATTCAATTAGAATTTCTTAATTTAGGGATTAGTTATAGCTTCTTCTCTCTCTCCTCAAGTTATTTAACAAATTCAACCGAACCCATGATCAGACTCCCGATCTCCGATCCCAATTTTTGGCGACTAATAAAATGATGAAGACAGTTAGCAAAACCGTGATGGCAATTCTCTTCGTCCTCGTAATATCTCTCACCTATTCAATTCTCATAGGAAACATCCCCATCTTGCCGAGGCTACCTGATGATGTGGCAAAGTACTTCCTTGCTCTTGTTTCTAGATGTAACTTCCCTTCTATGGGTGGTGTCTCCAAACGATGGAGGTCATTTATCAAAAGTAAAGAATTCCCAGCCCAATCTCAGTGTTCCCTGCTACACCGGATCGCCCCTCAGGGTTTACATGTACGACTTTCCCAAGAGATTCAACGTCTGAAGATGTTAAAACACCCTTATTTAGACACCGCCTCCGGTGATCACGACACTTTGCCTCTGGGCCGTGGCCATTAATGGTCTCAAGCAACAAAGACAACGTGGAGTATTGGATGATGGCCTCGCTTTTGTACAAAGGAAATGATGATGATACTCGAGAGGTTGAAGGATGATGGTAACCAAACCTTCATACCAAGGTAACCAAACTGTCATATCAAAGTAACCAATCAACCTCCACACTTTAATTTTTTTTCTTAGTACAGTTGGTTACCAAACCTTCAGATCAAGGTAAGCAAACCTTCGTACCAAGGTAACAAAACCTTCATACCAAAGTAACTAATTTACATCCACACCTGCATTTTTTCATAGTGCAGTTGGTAGCCAAACCTTCGCACTAATGTAACCAATTCAATTTTATTGTTACAAATTTTCAGATGAATGTGATGCAGTTGGTTGCCAACCATTCATACAAAGGTAACCATTTTATTATTTATGAGTAACAAATTAGTTATAAAAAAAAATTCAGAACATTAAAAGTTACATCTATTTATTTTTAAACTTTTTATAGGGTGAATCTTCTTCTTTATATTCTCATGGCGGCGGCGGTAGCGGCGGCATGTATGTTATGCAAGCGGTGTAGAAGCGAGAGATTTGCGCCAGATACGGTATGGAGAGTATGTGAGGGAAATGAAGATTTGAATTTGAATATTTAAATTTGAATTATAATTTTGAATTTGAATTTGGTTTTGTTGTTAGATCCAAATATTTGAATTTGAATTATTAATTATGACAGTTATTTGTCCTTGATTTTAGGTTTCTTTATTAATGTGAATTGTACTATTTTTATAATATGGGTCCTAATTACACTCTTTTGATAATTATTTAGTTGATGCACTTTTCTTGTAATTACTTTCTATTTGTTGTATACTTGTGTAAAGGACCCTTTATTTTAATTGTCAAATTGTGTAATTTATCTTCTAGAATTTCTCCAATTTGTCGGGCTAACGTTTGGGCCATTTGATTTATTGTTTGGGTTGTCTAATTTATTTATTTGGGCGATGTAAAATATTATAGTCCAACTCATGAATTTTATTTTACCCTAATTATTTATTTAGAGTTTCTAATCCACTCATTTTGGATTTTAAATTATTACTTACAAAGATTTAATTATATAATCCAATTATATTTTCTTAAATTAGGTTAAAATAATTAATTAATTGAGATATATGAAATAAAATTCTTAGGGTTAGTTTCCTTGTACATAGTTTAAATACTATGATTTTTCAAAGAACTATAATCCTTATGTTATTTAATTCTCATTCCTAATATATAATATTAAGTTATAAGGCTTTCTTTTTAATTCTTTTTATATAATAAATAAATATTTATAATATAAATTTATTTAGTCTGTTACATATCCCACATAAGTCATAACATATTTATCATCATTGATATATATTTATTATATTTATTTAATCACATATTCATTCTTTATATGGGATAAATGCTTTTTTCGATCCACCGTCTTATATGTCAATGTACAGATGGATAACTGAACTTTTTTTTCTTACAGTCAACTCACTGTACTCGATTTTACTAACAAAAAATTAAAAAAACCGTTAAGTCACGGTTGACTTAACGGAAATCGCCACGTGGCAGCTGACTTATCTTAAATAAAACCTATGTAAGATTAGTATGACGCGTTAGCAAATGATGATGTGGATTGGAGGAAAATTTTATGAAAAATGAAAAAAAAATATTTTAAAGTATAATATAAATTATAAAAATTACCCAAAAAACAAGAAAATAAATAAATAAAAATAATTACTTTTAATAAAAATTAAAAACGCAGCTTTTTTTTTTTATTAAAAAATATTAAAACGCATTTTTTAGTAAAAAAGCGCACTTTTTGATATATTTTTTTATTAAAACAATTTTAAAACGCAAATTTTTTAATTAAAATAATTGTTAAAATGCGCTTTTTTAAATAAAATAATTGTTAAAATGCGCTTTTTTTAATAAAAATAAAAATGCAGATTTATTAATAAAAATTAAATCTTTTGTTTTTTTAAAAATAATTGTTAAAAATGAAGTTTTTTTAATAAAATTAAAATTAATATAAGAAAAATGCAATTTTTATTAAAAACTGTATTTTTATTTTTATTAAAAGTTTAATTTTTTTATTAAAAAACAAAATTTTTATTAACAAATCATTAAAAAAATAATTTTTTATTAAAAAAGCTGCTTTTAATTATTTTTATTTTAAAAAATAGTTTTTTTATCATAAAAAAACATTTTTATTTTTATTAATAAAATCGCATTTTATTAAAAAAATTGCATTTTTTATTTTTAATAAAAAACGCAAATGTTTTATTATTAAAAAATGCAACTTATTAAAATCTGAATTTTGTTAAAAATACATTTTATTAAAATGCATTTTATTAAAAAAATGCAAATTTTTATTTTTATTAATAAACTGCATTTTTAAAAATTTTGTTTTTTTAATAACCGCAATTTGCGTTTTTTAATCAAAATAAAAAATATGCTTTTTTAATAAAATGCGCTTTATTAATAAAATAAAAATTAAAAATACAAAGATTTTAACTGCAATTACTTTTTTTATTAAACAAATGCGTTTTAATTTTTTTTTTTAATAAAAAATAAAAACGCATTTTTTTTAATTTTTATTAAAAATAATTTATTTTTTTTTTTTTGGCTAATTTTTATAATTTATATTATACTTTAAAATATTTTTTTTCCTTTTTTTTATAAATATTTTCCTCCAAATCCACATCATCACCGCTTATCGTCAGATACTAATCGCCACATAGGCTTTATTTAAGACAAGTCAGTCATTACATTAAGATATTTCCGTTAAGTCAATGTGACTTAACGGTTTTTTAATTTTCTCGTTAGTAAAATCGAGTATGTTGAGTTGAACTGTAAGAAAAAAAGTTCAGTTATCCATCTGTAAGTTGACATATAGTACGGTGACTGAAAAAACATTTATCCCTTCTTTATATGTCACAAAATTTTCAATATCATTAATAAATAATTTAATATTCTTATTTCTTGGCTTTCCTTTTTGTTCCATTAATTCATTAACTTAATTAGCCCAAATTGTCTTAATAAGTTATTACACATTCATATAATCACTTTATATAATTCATATCAACTAATCACTTAAAGATTATTAATCTTTCCATTTATTATTCAAGATCAATATTCAAGCTATGTTAATTTATACATAATTAGTTTGTCTTACTTTTTTCTTCAATCAATTTGATTAGTTATTCCTTTTGGCTTCCTTTTCATTTCTTAGTTAACTTAAATTAAATAAATTAACTAACTTACTTAATTCACATCACATAGTCACTCATATTCTCAAATAAAATAATAAATAAATAATTTATTCGTAAAAATATACATATATAATCATATAAAATTTTTGGTCCTTACAGATCTAAATTCTAGATAGCTCACAAACTAAAATCATTCCTAATATATGATTACTAAAAAAGAAATTAGCGAATCCGGATAGATTGATACATACTTTGCTTTCTCTTAGAAAGAGGATGCATGATTGATCTCATAATCCTTTACGGGGAGACA
Organism: Panax ginseng; assembly: GCA_020205605.1. NCBI lineage: Eukaryota > Viridiplantae > Streptophyta > Magnoliopsida > Apiales > Araliaceae > Panax > Panax ginseng. The sequence continues at coordinate 34,089,457 of CM035127.1, read as the reverse complement.
CCAAAACAAGTATGTATGTGTTTATTGGAGAATAAGTTCACTAAACGTGACTCGCTAAAGGAATAACTAATGAAGTTTTACTTGTCTTTCAATAAGAATTCCTTAAGTGATAGTAGTACAAGTGATCCTTAGACTTGATATCATCATAATATCTTGTGTATGATAAGTTATACTTTAACATGCCCCTTAATTAAGACCCTTAGGGGTATGCTTGGGTATAATAAGTTGTACATGGAGATAATGAATGATCAACAAATAATCTACCACTTCTAGTAAAAGGAGATAATGTGTTATGTGATTTGAAAAATGACAACTCAGCAGTCTTTGGCCAAAGCAGAATGAAATTAGAAAGGTGTTTCTAATTTGCATTATTTAAAGTTGTACATTTAAAAAATAAAATATATACAATTAAATAAAAGAAGACTTGATAGTAATTCCATGTCTTATATTTAATTGGGACATTGTATGGTAGAAGGATTGAATTTTATAGGAACTATTCACCGAAAGGTTCTTTTATGATTATTGGTTAAATTTATATTATCTGAAAAGTCATTGATCGCTAAGGGGGCTTACCCTTATTGTAGAATAAATATTATTTATTTAAATAAATTAAATAGTTTAATTTATTTATTTAAATAAGATTAGAATTGTTCTAATTGATTTTTTTCACAACCGGTTTAATATGGAGAACCCATCATGTGCAGGGGCGGATCCAGCCTGAAAGTTCAGTGGGGTCAAATTTGAAAAAAAAAAATTAATTTTTTTTTAATAAAATGAATCATAAAACTAAATAATCCTCAAATATTATTTACAATAATATTTTTCGAGGTTTTATTACTTAAAATTGTTGCATGATAGTCTCATTTTTAATAATTACAAAAATCATATATCAATAACAATAATATATTCATAAATTTTAAGGCTTAGTGAAACAAAATAAGTAGAGTACTACAGTTATATTAGTACACTACTATTATGTTACTGAAAAAAGAACATGTTACTATCTTGTTAATATGATAGATAAACATTTTAATATACTTTAAAATGCTTAAATTCCTATTATGTATATCTTATATTAGTACACTACTATTATGTGTATCATTTTCTTTTCTAATATGGCATCAATTCCATCAACTTGTATATTGAATATATATGTACGTAGGAAAAATCCGAAGAGTAAAAGTTATTTTTTTATATACAATTATACTAATTATGTAGCGAGAATTTATTCTATAGAGCAATAAATACTTTGCAATGGAATTTTTTCTTGATCACAATAAAAAAAAATTGGGTTCAATATTTTTTTAATTTCTCCTCCATAATCAAAATGAACAATTTGTCATTAATAATAAATATCGAATTGTTTGTCATACATCCATTGCAAAAGTATGGTGGTATATTTGGATTGAAAGGGAAGGAAATAACAGTGCATAATGTTTATTATTTTAATCTTTCTTCTTTGTTTTTCAATTTAATGCCTAGTGCAAGGTTATGGAGAGGGGGGAGAGAGAGAATAACATAATTTATTTTAAGAAATTCAATATAAATAATTGCCTACGCTAGCTATATAGTGGATATTCCCCTATTTATAACCACATAAAAATTAATAAACTAAAAATAGTTATGAAAATTTTAATTGTAAAGGAGAACAAACGGTTTGTTGTGTGCTTGAAGCTTATGTTTGCTGGCTAGGGACTAGGGAGGACCACTTTCAATCATTCCTGAAGTCAGTTAGCCTTTATTAACATTTCTAGGATGCAAAAATACAAGTGCAAGAACGATTCCAATTGCCATGAAAATTGGAACCGTTATTGCACTTGTATTATAATTTAGAACAAATGGAATCAAACCACCAATCAGACCACCAATTTTAAAAATATTCCAAAACATGGAAATATAAGTTCCCTTCGGATTAAGGGTGGATATGAGATCATAATAGGGCCTTGGTCGGCCCAGAGTAGTCCGAATCCAATACGCAAAAGAGCACTGACGACAATAGCGAAGGCCTGGTGTTTGTGGTAGTTATAGTAGAGAAAAGAACCGGCGCATATAATGTAGGTGGAGTAGCCAAAGAAAGGTGAGTCGGCGGCCTAATATAATATTATAGATTCTTTCGCGCAACACTCCGAAAATAGCGAAGGTGGTGTAGAGGGCGGTGTTAGCGACCGTGAGATTGACCTGACTATCACCTCCCATGCCGGATAAGGCATTTAACATACCGGGGAAACAAAAACAAACCAATCCAATCATACCCACTTGGACTATTGGGGAATTATAGCGAAAATAGAATGATTTTTTTTTATCAATTTTTAGGCTTTCAATTTCTTCATCAACTTAAAAACCCATTATTGGATTTGCTTGAAGAAGAGCGAGAAATTGGGACAAAGGACAGTTAATTGAGGAGTAGTGGTGAGATGTGGGACAAAAAGGAGAAAAAAAACCCAAAACGACCAAGCTCCCTGCACATCGATAAGGAGAGTGTAAATTGGATGTGTGTAGATTTACTCCTTTTAATACTACTTTTATTATTTCTATTCCAATTAACTTGGTTTTATAGTTGTACTTCTCAGCTCTTTTTTTAAAATAAAAAATAAAAATAAAAATTCTCAATTTCAGTTATGTATTGTCCCTTCTCTTTCTAACAACACCTTATTTATTAATGATGCAATAGAAGTGATCATATATTGTCAATTAAAACTTTGGTCATTCTATCAAGTATAATTAAACTACATAATCTTTTAATTTATTTTGTGAGATCACGAGAATATTTTCAACTAATCTTGTAAGACCCCGAATTTTATGAAATAAAAGTATTCAATTTTTCTTATAATTACTATTCAGTAAATGGTTAAATTGATAAAAGGTTAAATTTAAGGGTGATATTTATAAAATTTTCAAAATAAACAAGTGGCTATAAAATACTTATTTCTGTCGGGGAATATTCGTTTGGTCGTAGAATATTCTTTGTCATTTTGAGAATATTCGTATTTATGTACGCTACCATTTATTCAGGGCCCTATAATAGAATAATTGTTTTGGATGAAGAAAACGACAAATTTGAGTTTTTATAAATAACTACAGTAATCGCTATCAATACATTAACATCGTTGGAATACCCGATGGGTAAAGTAAAAATAATACGCGTTGTTGCACAAAGAAGACACATTACAGGATTGAACAATATTTTGAATTATTGATTCTTCACGTAAGAAAGTACTACTCAATAATTGTTACAAAGAGTTATCGCTCAATATTTTATTTTATTGATTCAATAATTTCAAGTTGATTGTTAGTATATATTAGAATTGTTAAATCCACACTATTTTTTGTTATTTTCACAACAAAAGTGTCATTATATATGTATAGCGATGGTGAAAAATCGCTTATAGGATCTATAATGACACTTTTGTTGTGAAAATAATATTTTCTAGTGTGGATTTAACAATTTCCTTTATATTATTATTGTTTCAATAATTGTCACTGCACAGTATTTCCCATTATCAAATTAATAATTCATATTGTTTGAATAATATTATTAGATAGCATTATTGGCAATGTCTAGAAAGTTCTGTCAAGGAGAGGTTTGGTCACCCAATCATGGCGCCAAGAAGGAGAAACTTATCGGAAAGCCCCCTCTTTCTTGGGAACGGTCTGGTTGTCATAATTATGATTCTGTAATATTATTTGTGAATAATTAATTATTAATTTTTATGATAAGAAAATATTTATTTGATGTGGATATAAATGATGGATTTATTTATTTTATGTGGTTATAAATGAAGGAATTAATGTTGAGGTGTTTTATCAGTATTTTGTCGGAATGGAGGTATTAAAAATCAAACCAGTGTTCTTGAGATATATTGCGTGAGTTATAATTTTTAATCGGACCGTTGGATCGTTGTGATTTTTGGATATGCTATACATATATAAGTTGAGTATATGTCCTCAAATTTTGAACCGTTAAAAATGAACGTATAATTTGTTATGAATTTTAAGAGGTGACTGATTCAGAAATTAGGTTTATAAATGATTTTGGTGGAAAATTCTAGAATTGAGTGGGCCACACTTGTGGTTGGTGAAGAAATGTGCTGAATTTTATTTTAAATGTGGTGGGTGGCAATAGTAGCAGTGTAAAGCCATCAGTAGCAGTAAAGCCATCAGTAAAGTAAAGTCAAGCTTCTACAAGTGCTAACATTTTTCTATAAATAGAGGGCTAAGTTAGAATTGAAAATCACACCAGAAACATAAGCTTGCTCTCTTTCTCTCTCTATATTATCTAACGTATTTTGTGAGTATTTAGATACTTTGTGAGTTTCTATTTATCAGTGCAAGTTTTCTTTAGCCTTATATCGATATTCCGATCAGAAGTACTGTTATTTTGAGGTAGGGGATTCTAAGGGTTATTATGTTTTTCAGTTTCGTAATTTTTCTTACCCTAAAAAATTTTGGAAAAATTTGAAATGATAATTTGATGAGTTTTCTAGATTGTGTCCAAAAATGGCAATTTTTGAATATATAGATTAAGAGTTATGAATTTTATGGAAAAAGATTATTTTAAAAGTAAACCCTTATAACTCCTTGTGGTTAACTCCAAAATTGGTAAAATTTTTATTGGGAGTACATGTATATAACAGAAGTATACTCTGTAAATTTCAAAATTTTTGCACAAAAGTGCAATTTATGATAAATGTCTAAATATTCGACAGTTTTGGCCATATAAAAAATAGTAAATGAATTTTAAAAATTCTGGAAAAAATATATGTTCAATATGGGACTATATTCTGCTAAATCCCAGAAAAGAAATATTTTTGGGACTGATTTGGTATTTTTCATGAAAATGAACTAGTTATGAGTAAATGAATTAAATATGTTATGTGAGGTAAGAAAATTGGAAAATAGGATTTTATGGCTTGAGAATCCTATATAAGGTATATGCAGATTTTTTATGAGAGTTTTGGTTATTGGTGATGAAATCTTATGAGTTTGGCATTTTAGGATGATTAAATGCATTATTTAGTAAAGTGTAAACAATTAAAATAAATTATTTATAAGTTTAAAAAATGTTATTCTTTCAATATCATTATACCGAAATATTGGTATAGATTTTATTGTGGAATTTCTACCTTTTTCATGTCGGGGTTACTATTCATGAGTTACTATTCACGAGTTACTATTCATGGGTACTATTCACGACAAAATTGGTTTCTTTTTTTGACCAAATTATCGTTGATTTATGAATCTTACTCTTGAAATTAAATCCATGTTTTGATCATATTGTTTTTATTATAATATATAACATTTTTATAATCCTGGTGAAGAAATTTCTCTTTGACTTGAGTGTAAAGATGGGTAGATTATTGGTATGATCATGACTATGGGTTCTCTTTGGCCAGTAGTGCAAAGTTGAATCGTTGACTGGTATGATCATGACCATTGAATTTATAATTGAATATTTTTTATGCAAGTGCAAAGGTGAATTGTTCAACATGGTTATAATTATTGTTCAGTATAAATTTCAAATGATTATATATTTCTTTGAGATATGAATATCTTTGATCCAGAAGGCAAAGATGATGATCGTTGTTGAATATCTTTGGCCCAGAGAGTAAAAGATGATCTGTTGTTAAATATCTTAGCTTTGTAGTGGTGCAAAGATGACTTATTGTTGAATGTCTTTGACCAGTAGTGCAAAGATGAACTGTTGACGAATATCTTTGGCCCGTAGTGCAAAGATGAATTTATTAGTATGATTATGAACATGAACTGTGATTTAGTATAACTATGATCTTTGATGTTTCAGGTAAAGACATGTGATGAAAATTATCTTTGTCCTGGGCACGAAGAGGAATTTAGAACCACAATTATGATTATGAGTTATTCACATGATTGTGAACATGAACTATTGATTGATGTTACAAGGATAAAATATTATTGGTGGACTTTTAACCTGGAGAAGATAATAGACTTTATGGTCTATTTGACTCTTCTAATGGATTGCTCGTTCCGCTGCAACTATGGTTGAAATTTTTTATCATCTACCATATGTTCTAAATCTCTGATTTATTACTGTTGAAGGCTATTGATAATTTATTTATCTTTAGTCATGATATTCTTTACTGGGCTAGTTGAGCTCACCCTTTTGCTTCACAATTCCTTTTAGGTAATAAGAGTGTAGCTAGGTCGAGCGGGGGTAACAAGGGAATAGAACGGTGGTCTCTAGCTGTGGAGTTCTCCCTAAATAGTATAGAAAAATGTGTTGTATTTTATACATTATTTAGTAGTTATATTTGGTGAATCAAATAGGGTGAGGCGAACCCAACGTTTGAAGGGTGTTTTGCCACTATCATACAAGATCTCTAATGACATACAACCTCGTGTCATCATAAGACAGGGTTGTGCACATCCACTTGCTAAGTATATCTACGAGTACTACCTATATAATCTTAGTGTTTGGTTGAAGAATAACTCTCAATTAGAGACAGTGGAGATAATGATATGTCAGGAGAAGACTCACCATTTGAAAGAATATGATAGTAATCTTCTCGTTTTTCTTTGGGGTCTATTGGGTCAACCAAGGATAATTCTGTGGACATATGATATCTATCATAACCTAGATGCATGGGCTCCCATGTACGAAGGTTTCCTTTAGCACTTCCAAAAGATTTTAATTTCTAAAACAGTTTTTGACTATACCTTTATGTAAGGTACCATTGTGACGTGCTATCCAAGGTTGGGATGAGAGTCACAGTTGGTATATATTTGTATCAAAACTCACAACATATGTGTTGTTGTATTTTGCACGACAATTGTTGTAATAAAGTTGTAGTTGTTTTCTATACCATGTATTTGACGACTCAGAATAGGTTGGGTGGAATGGACCTATTTTGGGGTTATCACAAATCTATTAACACCAACTCCCCACATCTACATGTATAACCAAACGATTTTCCAAATTACACAAATACCTCTCTATCTGTTAGCAAGTTGGCAATTCATACACCTTTATATAACCTTAATTTGTCAAAAAAAAAATTGATTGGCCACTTTCCATATTTGAAGAAAACTATATATATATATATATATATATATATATATATATATATATATATGAGTTCTTTTAGCTGGACATAAAAATTAGATGTCCAAGTATTTAAACTTCAATTATTTGTATTTTGACCCTTGTGGGCAAGGAAATCGTACCTTGCTAGGGTTAGAATTTCGTGTTGGCTGAGGATGAGAGAAATCCACGAAAAGTACAGAATTGATTGATTGATTGAAGATGGGGAGAAGAACATATGAGCGATTACTCTAACAACATGTGCCAGAACTCTTAGAATCCGAGAACCTTGTTAGGGTAGCAAGGATTCAGAGAGCCTTCTTGAGTCTTCCGATTGAGAGAGAATCTCCAAATCTCCTAGTCTTCCAAAAGGTCCAAGAGTCAAAAGTCAGGTCCCCTTCCCAATGGAGTAGAAGGGGTATTTATAGGGTTTTCCAAATTTACCCTTAGTCATCATAGTAATGCCCAGATCGTCTTGCCCTTCTAGTCACCAATCCAATCCCTTAATTAATTCCCAAAATGAGTCGCCTCCACGTGTCTTCTTCCTCGAAACATGTGGAAGATTCTCTCAGGTCTTGCTTCTTTATTTTCGGCTCTTCCATCTTTTCATTTAATCATAATGTGAAGCTTAATTAGGTCAAGTGAACCCTAATTTGCACTTGGGCCCACATTTGCCCCCTGCGCGAGAGTCACGCCTTTGGAGTAACGATCGTGCAAAATACTTTGAGTCTTTAAGTTTTATTTCAAATTTCTGAACGATCTGCAGAGTTCGGTCATGCAAGTCTCAAAAACGAAAATCTTAGCAAAGGCAACTCCGAAGGGAGCTCTCCCAAAGATATCTTGGACATCTTTTATCAAATCTTTACAAATCTTGATCAAATCATTTTTAATCAAATTATATATTTTCAAATAAAATAAAATTTTATTTTATTTTAGAAATAAACTTTTTTTTTATTTTAGAAATAAAATCAAATCTTTCTTTATTTTAATGGGGAATAAGATCAATATATATTATTTTTTAAAAGAAAATATTCAAGTAATTATTTAATTAATTTTTATACTAATTAACCCAAAAGTAGGTGTAAAATCAGTAAACATATTTAAACTAACTATCCATAATGTATATGCTTACTAATTCTAAGTTAGATGCATGTGTAAAATTTGTATATACATAAAATATTATTAATTGTTATAATTTTCTATCTCATGAAGTTCATAATTTTTTCTTTTTGAATCAAAAGTCCAAGACACAAATTATGCAACCCATTGATTGAATGCATGTGTAAAATCTGTAAATACTTAAAATATTTCCTTATAATTATAATCTTTATGTGTGAATGGAATCTATATGCATAATTGGTTGATTAGAGACATAAATTAAGGTAATTTGATTTTACCTCCTAGATGTTCTCAAAATCTTGAAGAAAAAAAAATAATTAATTAAATTAGTGAACAAAGTAATAAAAATTTTACCAGGCGGAAACCATTTTCGTCCATTCTCCTTTTGAAGCCAATAACCAACAGAGCGAGCAGGGAAACATAGAGGGAAACTGTTCTAATTTGTTCACAGCGACTAAAACTTGACAATATCAATTGCCCCTCTTGCATCACTACCATCATTGGTGGAGTTTTGGAAATCATCAGTGGCTGCATAAAACTTCCCCAATAATCCCATCGAAGTTGATAAGTTTCTTGTATAGAAGTGTCGAGATAACCAGATCAGGCTTGTTTCTTTTCAAGTGGTTGATTGTTGAAAGATGAATTATATGTCAGACTCAAGTCCCCCGCCACTATTTTTCTGTTTGAATAACTCTTTGGAATAGAGTTTAGTTCAGGCTCAATTTTTTTTTTTTTTTTTTTTTTTTTAATTGCATATCCCCTGTGACGTGGGTGCTTTAGATTCTTTATATGGATAATAGAGGGGTCACGGTTTTTCTTTTTCGTTCATCCGGGGATCAAAGATAATAATGGTGAATAAGGTGAAAGTAAATATATGTAATATATAAATATTAAAATCTTTTTATATTTATACAGGTATATCAGGAAGCCTTGTTCCAAATTCACTAATGGAAATAACCAACATCTAGTATCTCCAGAGTCGACCAGAGGTAATAACATACCATGTATATTATCATATATACCTTTAGTAACAGTATGTATATGTATTCCTTCACATGGTTTGGTGGATTAACTATTATATGTATATATATTGTTGTTCGGTTAATTTTTTATGATTGTTTTATTTATTTCTTTTCTTTTCAGGTGATTGTAGTATTTTTTTTTTCGGACCATAACATCGCAACGAGGAAACATCTATTCTGGACCATTTTACCTTTAACAAAGATCTTGGCTAGGATAGTCTCAAAGAAAAGGCAACACCACAACGAGGAAGCATCCATTCCGGGCTATTTCACCTTAACAAGGATCTTGGCTCAGATATTCTCAAAGAAAAGAGGCAACACCGCAACGAGGAAGAATTTTTTTCGGGCCATTTCACCTTAACAAGGATCTTGGCTCGAATATTCTCAAGGAGAAAGCAACACTGCAAGGAGGAGGCATCTATTCTGGGCCATTTCACCTTAACAAGGATCTTGGCTGGGATATTCTCAAAGAAAAGAGGCAACACCGCAAGGAGGAAGCATCTATTCTGGGCTATTTTACCTTAACAATGATCTTGACTTGGATATTCCGGCGAAGTAGCATTTATTCCAATCAGTTGATTCAACGAGCAAGGAGAAGTTAAACGTAAGAGGGGAGAGCTCCTTAGATGGCCAAACCCTATGGGCCAACCCTTAGGGGGACCAACCTAGTGGCCTCCTCTTTCACATTTTTTCATTCTTCCTCTACCCTATTATTATTTGAATGGCTCCTAATGCTTGTGCTCTTTTTTTTTTCCAGGTGTCTGTGATCTCTCTTTCCCGAGTCAAGTCTTCTTATTTAAGTTTCATACCTTCTCTCTTATTATGGTAAGCACTTAATTTCAAATGCTCATTCACTTTCTTTCATTATTTCCAGAATTCTCATGTTAAGTTTTTTCTTATTGCAGGCCAATTCCAACGAATGTTCCATATACCCGAAAACTACTAAGGAAGTTCCCTTCATCAGCGAGTGGGGAAAAGCTCCCTTTTATTGGTCTTTTGACGTTTTCTGGGAGCAAGTGAAGAATTAATCGTACAGCCTTTCCTCCTCCCAAGAAAGCAGGCTTATTTCTATATGCTACGGCTTGTGCAAGCTTAGACAGCTTTTTCCACTGCTCGCTTCAGATTCCCTGTGATGTGTATAGAAAATAGAGTACCCTACACATCCCATTCGCTTCTATCCGACTCATCCAATCGCCTTCGGGGTGGCAATATTGGACCGACGAAGTTCTCGCAAATTCGATTATGTGGATATAATCGAGAGTATTCAGATTCTGCGTTGCAGATTCAATTATGCAGGATCTTCGTGATCCAACAAGACCATGATGCTCTTACCGTCTTGATTTCACGCTGGTGTTCTTCCACGTGTACATTTGTCACTGCTTGGGGGGAGTTCACCCCAACTCTAGAGGACGTTTATGCCATTTACTAGTAATCCTCATTTCTATTTCGTTCATATTTTTTTTAGATTATGAACTCATTCTGGATTATATTTTTTAGCCTTCCTGTTTTTGCCTCGACTTCCTGTAGCATATCTAGCTTGTCTCCTAGAGATTTTGAGTGCATCACTTACTTGACGGAAGCTTTCAAGCGGGCTCCCAATTATATCTCGCGTTTTCAGGGTGACACGCTCCTTCCAAACTTTGAAACCTCTAATCGGTAAAAGAATTCTTGGTTATCTTGGGTACGCTACTTCTTCAGGGATTACAGGCCCGACCACAGAAATAGTTCTGACTATAACAAGTCTGTCCTCGCTCTCCAAGAGGAGCCTTGCCCTTTTCCCTTGGCTACTTATTTGGTTATGTGGTTGTCCCGCTTCATCTTTCCCGAGTCTCCTATAGATGGTCCTTCGACCCGTATGTTTTAGTTTGGCGTCTTTGTTATCTCGAGGTCTAAATGTTCCTCTTGTTCCTCTCTTAGGAACATTGTATCGTCGTTTGGACGAAACCATTCTCGCTATGAGGGAATCTATTGGGAGGTATTCATTTTCGTATTTTTATTAACTGTCTTTCACACTGTATTTTTTTCTCTTCTTTTTCTCTTATCAATATTTTTATTCATTTACTCAGGTATGACGTTAATTGCTTCGTTCCATGCTCCTTTCTTTAAATCTTTCTCTTCGAGCACTTTTTGAGATATTCTACTCCTGCACATCTTCCTAAGAAGAAAAGGAAGTAATCAGATCCTTTTTCATCACCCAACATCGTCCCTCGCATAGCTCGCTGGATTGATCACCGATCTAATTCAGATTTACGACTTTTTATTGATGATTCTTCATGCTTCACCGCTCGTCCCTACACTATTGTTTCAGAAAGTGACGGTCGTCTTCCCCACTTCTATAGGCGTAGCTTTCACTTTTACTCAAATATTAACGAATTGAGTGGTTCTTCGATGTCCTGGTTCATCTTCCTTCGGGCTGCGGAGCTTCCCTATTTCGTCGAAGATAATGGTTTTGGCACTGTGCTTTATTCTACTCATGTGGTCATGAGGCAATTGGATTTGACCGAGGCGTCCCCTTTGGCCACACTTGTCGGGAGACTTATGAGACTTCCCTTCTCAACTTCGTCTCTACCTCTCCCTCTTTTATATGGGCATTTCCAAGGCCTCCAAATGCTACTCATAAATCCCTTCCTTTTGTCATACCAAATGATTCACTGATTGGGCGATATACTACCAGTGAGCGTAATTATTGGCAAGTCAATCTTAAAAGGTGGGAGGATGATACTTAGATTTTTTTTCTCTACCAGTTTCTATTCCCGAACGTCTCCAATGGGTCAGGATGCTATATTTTCCTAAGACTAATGTCTGTTCAGAACGTTGGTCAACCAGTAGTCGGCTTATTGAGCGTGAGGCTTTGATGCCTAAGTCTTCTCATCCTCAGTCAGTAGACATTTATCCTCGAAGTGACCCAAATATTCTTCCTGCACAAACCCCTACTACCTCCACGAGTCTTCCACCCCGGGCTTTGTCTCAGGTATCTCTATCACAGATACCTCCTCCAGTTCCTCCCCAGGGATCCTCTGGTGCCGAGGAAATAAGAATCACTCGTTCTAAAGTGAGAACATCTACCACTACTGATTCTAAGGTGGCCCCTCCTATTACTTCTATCGTGGTCCCGCTTAGTCATCCCGTTATTAGGATCTGCTTAAAGCCATTATCAAAACGCCCTCTTGACGATGTTGGTTCTAGTATGCTGACAGCCGAGGATCCAGTCAAGAAGCAACATAGAAATTTGGTACATTTTTGTGACATTTCCATTTTTTGTCTTTTATCCTTCGTATAGTTACTTTCATATTTCCTTATGTATTTATTTTCATAATTTTTAGATTGCAGAGGTCGATGAAGAAGATGATGATGTTCCTCTTGGGTTTATTTCTAGTACTGCAAATGAGGTAGTTGCAACAGCTTTTGCTGGTTTTGAGCCTCCCTAACCTATCCTTATCGGTGTTGAGCCGTCTTCTTCGCATAATGATTGTTTTAGCCCTAATGTTAAAGACACTTTATCCAATGTAAGCCCAAGTCCTGTTGTGGGTGATACAATAATTTCTTCAAACCTTCTTATGACTTCACCAAATGATGGGCCTGAAGATGTTGATGAGACTCCTACCTCCTCGCTCGAGGGGGAATCCTTCTGAGACTATTGATGATGTCCATCCTCCTCAGAAGGATTCTGCTGAGTTGGTGATTGCTCGGGAGGGCATTGTTGATAGTACTTTGGGTGGGTTAAACGATATTCCCGTTTCTGTGGCATCTCCCGACTCTTTTTTTATTGGCTATATTGTGAGTATCTTTCTTTATTCAACATATAATTCTTCTTGAATTTTCTCTCTTTTTGTATAATATATTATGCTTTGACATTTTGTTTTCAGAGCGAGAAGATGAAAGATTTGCCTTTGCCTGTTGAGGCACTTGCTTTGTTTGATGCTCTTCATCCGGATGTTGCCCACTCGCCTTATAGTGACCTTGGTTATCTTCCAGGTGGCTAAGGCTTTGAGTAATCATCAGCCATACAGCATCTTGTTGCTCCTTCATCTCTTGTTTCTACAAATTCCATGGTGGCGTCTAAAGTAGCTTCTTCCAGAGCTTCCTTCAATCCAAGTGGGGATCTTATTTCTTGGAAGGGTTACCATATATTATCTTCTAGTCAGGAAATTTTGGAGCGTCTCCTAGCTCGGTTCCCACAGATACTTGAACGGTTGACTATTAAGACAACTTCCTCCCAAACCTTCTTCCTAGATCAGCTCGCAAGCCTTGTTCTTGGGTTGCACACTTTGTCTTTATATTCCTTGCGATTCGAGGACTTAAATAAGTTTAGTGATGATGTGGATGACCTTGAAGCCGTGGGTGTTGACATGTCTCCTTTTTATGCTAGGCTGGATCTTCTCAAGTCAAGTTTTAATCTTATTGCACTACGTTCGGAGGTTGCTGTACGTAAGTGTGAAGATGAATCCTTTTCAGTGCAGCTTTCTGAGCTTGACAAAGCCGCAAACAAATTGAAGATCCAGTCTCAAGATTTAGCAGACCAACTTCGAGATCTAGAGGCCAAGTTTCAGGATGTAGAGTGCCAGCGACGGGACTTAGAGTCAACTACTCGACAGGTTAGGGAGCTGAAAGCTGCAAATCTAAAGATTCGAGATGCTGCCATTGCTAACTTGGAAGCTTTAGATATGCCTCCACTTTAGTTTGATATGCCTTGGCCTTTAGATCATAACTTGTTGTAGTAGTTTTTTTTTTCGATTTCCTGTTTCAGAAACTCATTTACACATATTTCATTTATCAAAATGTAGTTTCTTTAACCTTGTTGATTGCTTTTAATTTGAATGATTCCTTAAAACTCAATATTTATCATTGAATCCCAAGTTATTCAAATTAATATTCCAAGACAACAGTAGGTATTATAAGCAAACATGAATTTTGTAAAAAACATGTATATATATTTTTCGCAAACCAACACTTGAATTTATACTTCTTCTTTTTTTTAAGAAATCAAAAAAACATTCAAGTATAAGTGAAAGTTTGTCAATTTATTGATAATCAAATTGCTTTTAACGAAAAGTATAACGTTTCATATAATAAATCTTACTTTTGTCGAAGAAAGCATAATGTTCGCCACTTTTAGAGATAAAGTGTAACTTTCTTTCTTTTGTCGAATAAAGCATAATGTTTGCCACTTTTAAAGATAAAGTGTAACTTTCGGGTTTGAGGGCTTATACTCAGGTGCCTCAGTCACTTTTGAAGTTGAAAGTGTAACTTCGAGGTGCCTCAATTACTTTTAAAGTTGAAAGTGTGCCTCGATCACTTTTGAAGTTAAAAGTATAACTTTTTGTGATGCTCTTCTCATGTATAATATTTCTTTACCCACTTCAAGTTTAATGGGCCTAAGACAGCATCGGATCCCACACGAGATATCTTACAATACCCGCTTTTGGAGATCTCTCATACCCTATATGGGCCTTCCCATTTGGGGTAAAATTTGGTGGTTAGTGTTCCCCTCATGACTTGAGTTGTCGTTTTGACCACCAGGTCTCCCACCAGAATCTATCGTGGTACCACCACGGTATTGTATTGTCGTCATAGTCTTTCGTGGTACCGTTTAAGCTTTTCTTTAGCTTTATCTCGAAAGTCAACTAAGGCCTCCAAGGCGGCTAGTCGGTTCTCTTCCTCGACTAAGCTTCGAAGTCTCATCCGAGCCGAATGGATTTCTATTTTGGCAGACAAGATAACTTCTTCACCATAAACCAAAGCATATAAGGTTTCGCCTGTAGACTTTCTTTTTGAAGTTCGGTATTCCCGTAATGTTATTGGTAATAGTTCTGCCCATGTCTTCAGATGATCATCTAGGGTTTTTGATAAGATTTTGATCAAGGTTTTGTTCATGGTCTCTGCTTGTCCATTGCCTTTCGGGTAGTAAGGTGATGATTTGTAATGTTTCACCCTGTATTTTTCCATCAGATTTTTGATATCCCTATTGATAAAATGAGTCCCATAATCTGATAAAATGATCTTCGGGATCCCAAAATGACAAATGATGTGCTCCTTGATAAAATTTGCTACTGTCGGTCCTGTAGCCTTCTTCAAGGGTATTGCTTCCACCCACTTCGTGTACATCTCAGTGGCGGTCAAAATCCATATGTTTCCTTTAGAATTTGGATGAATGGGACCTATAAGGTCCATTCCCCATATATGGAAAGGCCATGGTCTTGCTATAGTTCTGAAGTCCACGGCAGGAGCATGAATCAGGTTCTTATGAATTTGGCAAATGTGGCACTTTTTAACAAATTCTAAGTAGTCTCCTTCCATTTTCGGCCAGTAATAACCGTGATCAATAAGCTGTTTGTACAACTTGGCTCCCCCCTGGTGTTCATTTTTGTGTATTTGATAGACCAAATCTTTGTCCTCACTTAACTCTAAACACCGTAGGGACTTGCCATTGAACCCTCTTCTGAACAATTCTCCATTTTGTAAGAAGAATCGTTGTGATTTTCATTGTAATATAATTGCGTCCTTCTTTTTCGCAGGAAGACGACCGTTTTGTAAAAACTCCATATAAGGGATTCGCAAATCTGCTATGTCATCAATGAAGGCACATTCCTCCTCCCCAGGGTATTCTTGGCACAAGCACATTTTCATTAAAGTGCATCTGCCTCCTTCTTCATTTCGGGCTAATAACACTCTTGGCGATGCAACCTAAGATACAGAACGATGTCTGCCAATCCGCAGTTCTCGTCGTGTACCTGATGCAAGACTCTATTCGCTTCCTGCCTCCCCAAGCATCGTGTCAATACACTATCTGCTTCTTTGTGATACAAGACTCCTTTTATAATGTTATATTTCTGAAGCTCTACGATTGGTATTGTTCCTTCCTTTGTTTGCAATTGGTGGGAAATCTCATATCTCCAATCAGTTGTCATGCCTTTGGGGAACAATTCTAACATTGTGGTTGGGAGGGTTCTTTTTACTACCTTCACATCCAAGTCTTCTCCTTGGACATATACTCGAGACGCTACTGTCGCTAGTGTATCAGGTTGTTTATTTTGTCCTCTTGGCACATATTCAATCACCACTTTATTGAAAGCCTCCATTACTTTCTGTGCTACAGTTCAATATGGTGCCAAGATAGGTTCTTTCATCGTGAATTGTCCTCTTATTTGTTGCACTATAAGATTTAAATCTCCCTTTACTTTTAGATGTCTGGCTCCTAACTCTTGAGCTACCAACAATCCCAATATAAATGCTTCATATTCTGCTTCATTGTTCATACAAGGGAAATCCAATTTGTACGACAAGGCCACTTCATTTCCTTCTTTGGTGGTCAACACCACTCCTGATCCTCCTTTACCTTCTGCAGATGATCCATCAAAAGCCAAACTCCATCATGCTGGGTCTTCATCCATTAAATCGATTGCTTCCACTTCTCCTCTAGGAAGATCCTCAGAGGGAGGTTCATACTCTCCATTCAAAAATTGAGCTAGCAGGTCTACCAAGACTTGACATCTGATCGCCTTCGGTGTCACACACTTGATGTCGTATTCTGAAAGGATCATCATCCATCTAGCAGGTCTTCCTACTAATGTTGGCCTAGTCAATAGATATCTGATCGGATCAGTTTTTGTTGCAAGCTTTACTTCGTGCGCCAGAAAGTAATGTCGCATTTTCTGCGCAATGAATACCAATGCTAGGCAATGCCTTTCCACCTGTGAATACCGGGTTTTCGGTCCTCTGATTATCCGGCTAATGTAATACACAGGTTTTTCTTCTCCATCTACCTCCTACGTGATCAATTCGCCTATAAACTTCTTGGTAGATGTGATGTATAACTGCAACGACATTCCTCTTTGTGGCACTACCATCGTTTGTGCTGAATCCAAAATTCTTTTTACTTTCTCAAAAGTATATTGTTGGTCTTGCCCCCAGTCCCATTCTGTTTTTCCTTTTAGAAATTTTCTGAAAGGTTCTGTGACTTCTGCTAGTGCTGGAATGAATCTCCTCATGTAAGAAACCTTTCCCAAAAAGCTCTTCAACTATTTTTGCATTTTTAGTGGGGGTATCTCTATAATAGCTTTTGCCTTTCTTGGGTCTACCTTTAGACCTCTATTATGTACCAAAAATCCCAAGAATTTTCCAACTGTCATCCCAAAGGCACACTTCTTCAGATTCATCTTCGACTTGTACCTTCGACAAAAATCAAACACCTTTTTCAGGTCCTCCACATGGGTCATCGCCTTTTTGTATTTCACCACTATGTCATCCACGTAGTCTTCTACTATATCATGAATCATGTCATGGAAGATAGCATGCATTGCCTTTTGGTAAGTTGCTCCCGCATTCTTTAACCTGAATGGCATTACTACATAGTAGAAATTCCTAAACGGGGTACGAAAGGCCATCAATTCTACATCTTCTACGGACATCTTTATTTGATTGTATCCAACAAACCCGTCCATGAATGACATCATCTCATGATTAGACGTTGCATCTACCAAAGTGTCTATATTGGGTAGCGGGTACATGTCCTTTGGGCATGCTTTGTTCAAGTCTTTGAAATCTACACATATCCGCAACTGTCCATTGAATTTCTTTACTGGTACAATGCTGGAAAGCCAAATTAGATGTTGAATTGGCTTGATGAACCCTACTTCTAGTAACTTCTTAATTTCTTCCTTTGTTTGTGTTTCGACTTTTGGTGTATAGTTGTGAGGTGCTTGCTTTACTGGCTTTATTCCCGGGCTTATATTTAGATTATGCTCTACAAGCTCCTTGTCAATCTTGGGCATCTCATCGTAATTCCAATCAAAGACATCTCTATACTTTCGCAGTAATTTCACAAGCTCCTCTTTCTGATTAGCATCTAGCTCTTTGTTGACATAAGTCGGTCTTGGAGTTCCTCCGTTTGTTGCCAAATTAACTTCTTCCCATTCATTTTGTTGAGGTTTTGGCCTATCTTCAAAGCATTCTGGTGCTGGCTCTACCTTTTGCTGCACAACTTCTCCTTCTTTACTACTGCTGGAGTGGGGGACACCTCCTGAGCCGTTAGGCTTGAATGTTTTCTTGGGTTCTTCCCCCTCGCACCGTCATAAGCGAAACACTACCTTTCCATCGAGTTTGATAATTCTTTCCCATTTTGTCTTCTGGCCATCTTTTGATTGTGCTGTCTGTTTGTCATTTATTATATTTCTAGCATCTTCAGGGTTTGCTGGCCTTTTCCTTTCTCATTTTCCTTCTACTACCACAGGCTTCTTGGTTTCTGAACACCCTCCATGTTCCAAGGTCTTCTTCTTTTCTTTCTCTGCAGGTATGAACTTATCCTCCTGCACTTCCTCCCAGCTTACTAGCCTTAGGGATTCAGGCTTTGCAATCTGGTTTTCTCCCTCTTCAGCGACATCATCAAAAAAATTTGATTTGGTGATGTGTGCCTCATCTGGTCCAAAGGGATTTCGAGTTGCTGGTACCTTCACCTCTCTCCCTTTCCAAATAACTTTTCGGCATTGGTGAAAAACTGAGGGTACCACCCCATAGTCATTTTTCCAAGCCCTTCCTAACAAAACGTGATTTGTTTAACCCACCTTGACCACATGGAACATCACAGGCCCTCAAATCTTCCCAACTTGTATATCCGCCTTGATGTGTCCAAGAGTTCTTGTACTTTGATTGGCGAATCTGGTAATGTTTGTTTTTTCTTTCACAATCTTCTTCTCTGGCAGGTTTAACCGTTTAAACATGGTGTAGGGCATAATATTTTACAGATGCTCCATTGTCAATGAACGCCCTCCGTACTTCTATGCCATTGATTACTGTTGTCACATACAACGGTCTGTTATGCGGGTATCTTATCTCTCTATCAGCTTTAAAGAAAGATATCTTACTTTCTTCTTCTTCCATCGTCTTCACGAATCCTTTGTTCATGGCCATACAGGTCTCTTATATCTCGACAGCCTTAATGATTACCTTGGTTGCTTCTATCCTTACTTCCTTGGTCAATCCTATTTGATCAAAAAAAAAATTGGAACTTGGCTCCTTTCATCAACGTCATCACCTGCAAGCCTGGATCACCTTCCTCCACTTCTTCTATCATTTGTAAACTTTCTATCATCTCAACTTTCGGGACTGCACCATGGGTGATAGTATTGCATGTTTCTTTTCCTTTGTGGTTTGGGAGTGGCTTGTCGTGCACGCTTTCCTTTGTCGCGCCAACTTCCGTATATCCTCCATGACTATAATAGTCCATAATGGAATGTGGTAGTGGTATACATGTAAGTCGGTCTTCTTTTCACCTTTTCCGTCACAAAAAACCAGGGTTTTGGGGGTTTCACCGCTCTGTGCTCAACCCATTGTTCGTATAGGCCTCTGAATGCCTTCTCACTACATGTGATAGCCTCCGGAACTGACTTTCTTGCGTATTTATCTCCAGGCCTTCCTCTGCTTCGTTCAAAGTTTTTCTCATGCTTCTCCCTCTTGCCCCCTTGTGATTTTGACTGAGAGTTAGCCAAATCCACAGTCGTTGTCCTCTTTCCCTTCCATGTAACTGTCGCATGGCTAGTGGGCAATGTCATGATTCCTCCCAAGTCTTATGCAAAAGATGAGAGGGTCGCGAAGGAATCACAAGCCTTGGTAATGAGGTGGGGTTTGAAGGCATCTAAGGCACAATTATTGCAAATGTTGACCAAGTTCTTTTCTTCAATCAGCTCTGCACATTTCTATGCATGGGCCCTAAATCTGTCAACATAATCTGATAGCTCCTCGTTCGGCTTTTGCTTAAATCGCATAAGCTCTACAATTGTTACATGTTTCTGCACATAGAAAAATTTCTTAAAAAATTATAATTTTAGGTCATCACAATCATGGACTGACCCCTTTTCTAAATTGTAGTACCAACTGAAGGCACTATCCGTCAAAGTCTTGTTGAATTCCCTCATCAACAAGTTGTGGTTGTTTACTTCATCATATGCTAGCCACAGAGACATCGACTCTACGAACCTGGCAATGTGTTCCCTGGTATTTCCTTTCTCCCCGTTGTATTTTGAAAACTGCTGGGGATGCTCAATATACCATGTCGGGTAAGGTTGCCTCCGAATATGTGTCGGGTAAGGTGGAGTAAAGTCTAACTCCGAGGGTCGAGATGTCTGCCTGCGAAGTTGATTGATCACATTGATTATATCATCCTTCGTTACGTACTGGCTCGTGGCATGAACTCTCTGGGGTGTTGTGATATACTGTTATATCGGCGATGTGTATGGTAAAGAGATTGGTTGATGCACACTTACATCGTGCAAAGCTGGCGCTGATGGCAGTTGCTGGATCACTCGCTGGACATGGCTTGGGATAGTTGGCATCTACACTTATGAAAATGTTGGGAGAGTAGTTGGGATGATGTTTTTCTGAGGTTGTGTGACGCCCCCAAAATTAGGTATACATCACCCATCTTGGGTCACCAGATACATGGTACAGAATTCAAATACAACTTATTAATACAACTGTTGTGTACAATACGACAAAACACAAACTGTGAGTTTGAATACAAATATTATCTACTAGAGATTATACAAACTCAAAAGGAGTCCTCATTACAATTATTATCACACTATTTCACAGAATAGTGAGGACTACTAATGCTATCCTCCGGACCATCACTCCGCTCCCCGACTCGTCCCGGCTATATTCTCATTTCAAGAGAATAAAGTGAAAGAAAGGGTGAGCTCAACTAGCCCAAGAAGAAATATTATGACTAAGATAATGCGTAATAAATTATCATTAGTCTCCAATAATGTTAAACCGATAAAATATAATAGATATCAAGTT
Source organism: Panax ginseng (assembly GCA_020205605.1). Classification (NCBI taxonomy): domain Eukaryota; kingdom Viridiplantae; phylum Streptophyta; class Magnoliopsida; order Apiales; family Araliaceae; genus Panax; species Panax ginseng. Next base: position 34,068,466 of record CM035127.1, on the reverse strand, counting down.
TAACGCAGAATCTTAACAAGCAATCCATTAAAAGAGTCAAGTAGAGAATGAAATCTACTATCTTTTATGATTTAAAAGTTTTCATCACTTTTATCGTTGAGACTCAACTCAATAAATAATCCACATCATTAAATCATCCCCGCACTACGTGCCAAGGATATTCTTTAAGATCACGACCACGAATTATCCATGCACTACGGGCCAAAGATAATCGTGTTTTCATCAACGGTCGATCATGCCATAAAACAATTCATCTTTGCACTACTTTGGCCAAAGAGAATCCATAGCCATAATCATACCAAAAAGCGCCCATCAATGCACTACGGGCCAATGAGGACTTTTTTTCACATCATTTGTAACATTACGGTTATGATTATATAAGAATAATCCTCGGTCATAATCATACCAAGTCCATCTATGCACTACAGGCCACAGATGACTTTCAACATAACATAAACATGAGGATGATGACAATGATATAAGAATTCAATAAAACAAGTTCAAGAATTAATTTGTCCAAGAACTACTAATGTCCAAATTGTCAACATGATACTGCTTTGTAGAGTAAAATTCAAGAATGCTCAGAAGAATATTTCCATGAAAATAATGGATGAAGCTTGAAATATCAAGGATATTCCACTAATTTCATGGAGTATAGAAGTCAAAATTTTAATCAATCGAGTATAATACCGAATGGAATAACAAAAGATATCACCATGCATGCAGTACTTTGCATGTATTTGCGGTTATTCCAATGTAATAATAATAACGGAACCAGTCGTGTGAAATTCACACCAGCGGGATGTTCCAAATGTAATAATAAATGCGGAATAATAAATGATGGAACCAGTCCGACGATAAGATGTATGTGATATTCGACGTAATAATAAAGACGGAATAATAAAAAATGGAACCAGTCCCACAGTATAGCATGCACGGTGATATTCAAGCGAGAATAATAATAAAGACAGAATAATAGAAGAATGTCACCAAGTATAGGGTAGCCTTGGCGTGATACAAAAAGTTATTCCAATGTAACAATAAAGAAATGGAATAATGAAGTTCTCTTCTTGAATACAAAAGAATAATATCCCTTACCGTAAAATAGTACTTGATATAAGAGTAGTGAAGTAGTAGAAAACTTTTCTTCTATTTCTCTATAGTCTCTCTCTCTATAGTTTCTCTCTCTAGAGTTCAGTGAATTCGTAAGAAAATAATGAAGGAATGAGCTTCTATTTATAGGAAAATGGAATGCATAGTAACTAATCCATGAATGGTCCAGATTGATTTACTTTAATCGACAAATTCATATTTAAAGAAAAATATTTTAAATAAAATATAATATATTCTATTTATATAAAAAGATTTTCACTATGCAAACACTATACGGGCACTATGCAAACACTATGCATAATAAAATATAATATATTCTATTTATAGAATAACTTTAATAAAGTATTCATTTTATATAAAAGATGTTTCTATTTTATTACGTTAATAATACGAATAAAATAAAACTTCTAAATCAACAATAATTGAATCAAATAATGTGAGATACTATGCAAGCAACTATTGTAGCAATAATTGAACAAAACCGAGTGACTTCTCACATAAATATCAATAATCAATACTGGCAGTGCTACTACGCAACAACGCCAGACATCGAACTTTTACTACCGAGTAGTTCAACAAAGATCAACCAGTACAACTTCCGCCGTTATTTTCAATAAAATATTTTTCATTTTCTCAATCCGACAATAATTCCGTTGTAGGGTCCTGATGATGATCTTGGTCGTGCATCGAATATTTCCTTTTTAAAACTAATATTCTCTACCAATCGAATATAATATGACAACTTGCATACTTTATAAAATTTATAAATATTACCCACAACTATAACATTATCTCAAATTCACACCATAATATAAAAAAATAATTTCGAGAAAATTAATTCTTTATTCATAAAATCTGGGGTTTCACAGGTTGGCTTCCTTCCAACCTGGGTTATGGCGTGTCACCTGTTCTGGGGCTCCAAGTTGATGATTGGAATCGACTGATTCTCCGTCGATGGAGGTACAATCTGGTTCTCTTTGTTGTTGATGCCATTGTTATTGTCTTCCACTCCTGCTTGTTCTCCCTACAAACTCCCTGGGAACATGGACTTGAAGGTAGGGATCTGCATCAATTTCTGGCAGAAATTCCCCATTTCCTCTTGCTTCTTCTGCATCTCTAGCATCATGGCCATCATCATCCCTTGTCCTTCCCGTGCTTCCTTCAACGCCTTGAGCATCTCCAATTGCACAGCTTTTGCCTGCTCTCTACTTATATACTCGCCTTGCCTTCCTGCATTTTTTTTGGCCATATATGGTGATGTTAAACTCCCTTCCAAAGCATCTTCAATAATTGGTTGGTCAAGATCCAGGTTTGCGCCTTGGAAAGCTTGATTTGCTTGCCTTGGAACTAGATTCGGTGATGTACTGCTATTTGTTGGTGAAGCTCTTCCTGTAGTTCTCCCACTTCGAGTTGTGGGCATACCCTTCACGAATTCTACACCTCCCCAGCAGAGTTGCCAAAGAAATGTGGGCAAGGAAATCGTACCTTGCTAGGGTTAGGGTTTTTGTGAGGGCCCCGAATCTGAGGTCCCGAATCACTGCGGATCCGGTTCGATCATTCTAACACTATTACTATATTTGCGGAATATATAAACATAAATTGTTTATACAATAAATTACACAATATTTCTCCAAGGTCGAGTAACCTTAACTTATACACAAATCATAACTTAACTAACACATAACATTATTATCAAACTATACTATTACAAAACTAATCGCGCACATTAACTTTAACTGAACTGTCTTTTAATCTTTCCTCAGATCCCAAGCGTGTTTGTCTTAATCTGCAATGTTTATCATGATATAGCAAGGGTGAGCATAAGGATTGCCCAGCAAGTTTAAGTTCAATAATATAACGATATATCATGATTGAAAGAATCAATAATAAAGTTGGCTATAATTCAACAATATAATTGTGAACTAAGCAGAACAAATTTATGACCGAACAAGTATTATACATGAAAAATATATCCGAACCAACCTGGTAATGAAGGTGATCACCTTTCATAATTGAATTATACATACAATATGTATACAGAGTACAATTCATGGCAACCAAAGAATGATTAGCCATAAGCTTATCCGAATGAAACAACTCTTAGTAGAGTTAAGTAAAAACAAACTTGCCTGAACCGTTGATTACCGCTACGCAATTTATATCGGATATTCTATGTATATATATATATGTATAATAGTATTATATCGCCTTATTCGAAGACCTAATATTAGTAATATAGATCTCCAATATTAGAATAATATCATCACAATATAATACTATTATACATATATATATATATATACATAGAATATCCTAAACACCTAACACATAACCCTATCAGTCTACAACACAGATAAGAAGACTCAGATCAAGTCAAACTATTGCGATTCGAGTTGAACGACACAAATCTAACATCCCGATTTGGCCTCAATGAACAAAATTTCGAGTTTAAGTTCAATTAAACTCTGCCTAACAATTCACAATTATCTCAGATAATTTTAATATTAGTCCAAATAATTTTCATAAGCTTGCAATAATTTTCGGATAATTAATATCATTTATTATGATTTTTGAATCATTTATAACGTATTTATCTAATTTAAATACCACACAATTCCTTAATCATTCATATTTATTTAATATTAAATATTAATGAAAATCATAACATAATATTATAATATATTTATAATATCACAAAGTATTTTTAATACCATAAAATCACCTTTATATGATTTTTAAATACTTAAATTCATTATCCAGAATTACTATTAATATTAAAATATTAATATTTTTATGATAAAATATCAAAATTTATATTTTATAACTTAAAATATTTTTATATCACTTAAATTATTTTTATATGATTTTTAAAATCATTAATTCTATTTTTCCATAATTTATTTAATATATTCATTAAATAAACTAATTTCCATTAATATTGATTAATTAATGAAATTCATCACAAAATATTAAAAGTCATTTAAAATAACTTAAAATATTTTCTTATACCATAATATTATTTTCATGAATTAAAATTATTTTTAAATAATTTATTTAATTTTATAATTAAATAAATAAATACCTTTTATATTCCAAAAATATTAAATATTTATGAAATATACTCAAAATAATTAAAAACTATTTTTCGTGCTTTAAAATAATTTTTCATAATTTATTATGTATTTTTAATAATTAAAAATGATTTTTTCTATTTATTTAATTAAAATAATCATTTTTGGAAATTAAATAATTAGGGTATTCCTATAGCTGATGCATCTGGTATTATAGGTGTTCTTGAGACTTCAAAGTCTGCTTGCAGGGTGCTACCTTTGACCAACATTTAAGTAGTGTTCTTGCCGATTTCTGGTTAACTTATGGTGTTAGGATAGTAGTACCGATGTAATTCTACAACCTACAACTAATTACATGGCCATACAACCACATACCAAAGAGTTATTAGCCCTCAAAGATCTTGTCAGGAGCTGTTCTTCATTTCTGGGTTAACCAGAAATGAAGAACAGTTCGGATAGGCTACTTTCGATCTTCATATATCCTTCATTATGGGTTTTATTTGTGTAATATCATGGTTTCATATTGTAGACCACATGATAGGGTACGATAATACATCGCCAATCTAGTCTAATAACAACATATATAAGCAATCATGGCCAGTCAAAGTTGTAGTCCGGACTATTCTTCACGATTTCTGGGTTTTTAAGATTTCGTCAAGAGCAGTCGGTCAACGATACTTTAACCAATATTATTTCTGATTCTGCTTAGGATATAGGTGATCTAAAGACATTATTGTGTAGTCCTCATGTCTGACTACAACACCAAAACAACAACATGGCCAAAAAAATCAAACTACTGCAAGATCAGAGGCCATAAAAAGCTTGTCAGAATTTCTTGAAAAACTGGAAATTTTCTGGGCTGCCCATAAAACATATCTGTGATCGGTCAACGCGTTTTGACCATTTATATCTGGATATCTAGACTTGCTATGGATGTGATTCCACTTCCAGTCTACTCTCCTCATAGCAAAGAACAAATATATAACATCTAACACAACAAACATCTAACACAGAAGCATTTACAGACCCTGACATAAGGCTGTCAGACAACTTTTACAAAATTTTCCAGATTTCAAAAAATGCTAGATTTGAGCATCTAGATGTTATGGATCCATGATCCAACAACCCAGATCTCTAAAAGGCACCTTGTAACACATATCTAACCAACAACTAACATCAAAACACAAGATTTTAAAAATTAGGGTTCTTATACCTTTCTAGTTTGATCTAGATTTTCTAATCCTTGATCCTGTTATGGAAAGCTACAATCTGATCATGTCATAACTTCTCATACCCTTTTCACTCACATTCCCGAAATCTTAGAGATAGAATGTCTTGGATGGTTTAAAAAAATTAAAGTGTGCATTCTTTCTCACTATAAACTATATATTTTGCTATAATGTATCTATATGGAGAAGGTAGTTGCTGATTTCTGTAAGATATAGTCATATGGGGTGGTTAAAGTTGGCCACCAACTCCCATTTTGCCAAGATTTGCAAGTAACCTCATAAAAATCCAAGAAGGGCATTATAGTCATTTTGATTTTTGTTTTAATGGCATAAATGTCAATTTCCCTAACCCTTAGGGTTTAGGGTTTCGTTTAGGGTTTAGGGTTTGAACCTGTTAGTTCCCAGAGGGCACAATAGATCTAGAAGGGGGGGGGGGGGGTTGAATAGATCCTTTTACTTTTAAATACTTTTCAGGTTTATATTGTATTGTTCATATTTTAGTATATGACAAACATAAGAATCTTTTCAAGCACAACGGAATAAGTAAAAGATTCTCCTTCATTGATATATTCATAATCATATATATACATTGTTCGAGGAGTCAGTTTAGTTGTAAGCAGTTAAAACATCCATAGCAGTTATAGCAGTTATAGGCATAATGTAAATGACATATGTAAAAGACACAAAGGGTTTTAAGTGGTTCAGAGACTCAAGCTCCTAATCCACTCTTCTGCTTTCAACTAGCAGGATTTCCACTAAGGAAGGGCAGCACCCTGAATCTCTACGATTCCATCAAGGCCAGCAGCCTTGGGACTTCAGTTCACTAAGAATTCTTCAAGGCGAGCAGCCTTGGGACTCCATTAGTTCCCTAGGAACTCTTCAAGCCCAGCAGGCTTAAAACTTTATTTAGTCCCTCCGGACAAGGACCCTTTGGCCCTACTTTGTTTAGTCCCTCAGGACAAGGACCCTTTGGCCCTGCTTTGTTTAGTCCCTCTGGACAAAGACCCCTCAGGCCCTGTCTTTGTTGAGTTGTTTGTTTGTTGTTGTTGGAGTCGGTGCTGAGCTGCTAAGATGTCTTCATACTCTGAACATCTTCTACACTTAGCAGCTTGGCTTGATCATCCTTGAAGTGCAGCTGAGTGTTGCATGATGCTCAGCTTCTTTGGTTACCCAACCACTTCGGATGACCCCTTGTTGAACTGCCTTGAAGATCATTCTCCTTGGTACTTGATGACTGCACATGAGAGGCTTCTAAGCTGACAGTAGGCTCTTCTATTAGGTACTTAGAAGTTTCTCATGCTTGACACCAAGATGACTTTTGTGATCTCCCTTCTGCTACTTGATGCCCCCTCATGATGGACTTGCTAAGATGACTGTAGGCTCTTCTCTATTGTACTTAGAGTCTTCCCATGATGGACATCAAGATGACATGATGCTCTTCTTTCTCTCGATAGTTCAGAATACTCTTCATGTAGTAGAACTCTCACTTCTACATAGTAGAACTCACACTTCTACTTCTTTCTTGTTCTGACTTCTAAGTGTTCTTAGTGGATCGTAGAGTGAGCCTTCGGACTCACTATCTCACGTGGTTTAGATCAGTCCACCTTCTCTCCAAACTCAAAGAACTCCAAAGAACCTTTGATCTTTGAAGCTCTTTCTCATTTATACTCCTTCCCAATCCTTCTGTTGGAAAGTAACCGTTGAAGGCTATTCAAATATCTTCACAGATCTCGAGTTGCTTGAGGTAGACTGCTTGATGTGACTTGTCATACTTTTTCTGACGCTGCAGTCTACTGTTTCACCTACCTTGTCAGATGTATCACTTTAATGTCTTGGGCAGGTCGAAGACTTTATTACCTCTTTCTGATTTCTCGATCAGAGGTTGTCCTATTGCATCGATGCTCTCAATAAGCACTTGTCCAAATATTTCCCTTCAGATTGAACCTTTGCCAATGCTTCAGTCTTCAGTTATTCGGACTCTACAATTCTGATGCACTTCTTCAAGGACTTGATCGTAGTGTCTTGTTGAGTGTTGCTCATTGACTGGTAGAGTTAACACTACGATCTTGAAGAGTGTTGATTGGATCTTCAATGTAGAACACCTCTTCCTTGTATTATGAAGTGCTTCAAAACTTCTGTTTTTTTCGACTGTTCTCATAGACTGATGGCATAATTCCTAGTTCTGGTCCCCTTCTGAATATCAAGACACCTCAGATTTGTGGCGCGTCCAACTTGCTTTCTCCTTGTGATCTCCCATTCACTTATCATTAATGAACTGACCCTGCACTTAATCACTTTAGCCTTGCTCTTCAGAGGCTGACCAGCATCTCGGTTCACCTTCCATCAGTTCTTTCCTTATCTGGCAAACACTATGATCTTGATTGCTTCCAATATCATTGTCTTACATTCACTTGACACCATCTTGCATTAGTCGACTTTCCTTAGTCGACCGAAGTCTTCTTTGGATCTCCTTGTGGAAGACTTCATCACGAATGGCCTTACACCTCAATCTTGATGCTGATTGGGTTGGTGCCGAAATCTTCTGTTAGCCTGCATGCCATTCGTTGAGTGCTCTTTGGTTCCCTTACTGTGGAATGCATCTTTGCAGTGCCAACCAGAGGCTTCGTTCCTTTGGATATTCTAGGAGTGCTCATTTATTGAGAACCGTATATGCTCTACAATTCATCCTTGGCATTGTGAGCACTTCTGTTGAGGTCGAGGAGTGACTCTCGATCGACTTTCTACTGGTGCGAGACTCACGATCCCGAGATCGATCTTGACACTACTATTTCTGCCTTGCTTGTTATCTTCATCTGATCTTGCTTGACTACGATCTCTGCATGTAATCAATAGACTCTACGAACTCGAGTGTGATCTACGATCCTTGACTTGGCTTTGGCATCAGTAGACTCTACGACTCGAAAGTGTAGTCTACGATATATGTCTTGGCTTCGGCGGATGGCCGGTCGGCTCGTGGCGTGTTTGTCTATACGATTTCGAACATGACTTCCTCAAAGACACCACGATCCCGAGGAAGCTCTACTACTCGATACACTATGATCCTTCTTCGTTTCCCCGGTAGTCTCACGAACTCCGAGATCTACTATCTTGCATACTCCTATTCTCGCCTCAATAGCTCTCGAGTTATCCTCGACTCACTGGCAGACTACGACTTCAGTGCAAGGTCTTCGACGATCGGACTAGCCTATCTATTACATCATAAGATCAACCTAACAAGCTTGATCTTTCTATATTTATAGTCCTTGTACATCATTTCTTTTTAAGGACTTTACAAAGTCAATTTTTGCCTATGTAGGATCAACCTAACATATTTGATCAATTCATTCTAAGTTCTTATACATATATTTCTATTATTTATCAAAGGACTTTCTGACTTTTCTTAATGCAAGCATACTTTCATATTCATTCATATATATCATAATCAAATCATATCTTAAATAGGAATATCATTCACATGTTTATTCTGATAATCTCCCCTATTTGATTATGATTAAAAAACACTAAGTGCATATGCATATTATGAATGAATCTTATATCTGAAGGAGCGAGATGTATTTCTAAACAGATAATTATGAATGTCATTTATATTGATATGGCAATTTATATATTCAGACATTCTACATCCTGGATCTAGAACATACCTAAGAGTATGCTTGTTGATCAGCTACTCATCTATTTCTTCTTCTTGCTCTTGCTCCCCCTCAGATGATGACCTTCTGTCTCTGCTTGGCTCCCCTTCATCATCTTTCTGATCTGGCTCCCCCTCAGAGTCTGCGATCTTGTTATCATCATCTTCTGGCTCCCTCTCAGATGATGATACTCTTTCAGCACCTATTGTCTTCTTCTCTCTTGTCCCTCTGCTCTTCTTCGAGTGCCTCTTGCTCCTCTTCTTTCTATGCCTCTTTTTCTCCCCCTTTTTGTCATCAATTATTTGAGAGAGCTTCTCCATGTTGGAATTAAGAGTTCCATCGGGTAGGAGGTGTTGGCAACTTCAAACTTGAGTTCCTGCTGGCCTAGCTCAAGTTGCACAGAGAAGGACTGCTTTAAGTCGTCAATCTTGTCAGAGAGGGCTTCGATCTGCTTTGCATTTGCCTTTTGAATTTGTAGGGCTTTAGCCTTTTGATCTTGGATGGCCTTCTGATAGATGTTATCTCTCTCTTGGAGTTTGAGAGATACATCAGCCAAGATAGCTTGAAGCTTGTGCTGGAAAGAATCATCTCCCGTCATTGCATTCGCTTTATGATTTTTCAGTGAGCATAGATATCTTCTTGCTTAGATCATCAGAGCTCTTCAGTAGTTCCTGCTCCAAAGTAGTTTGATCCTTTTGGTTGGCAACTTCAAGTTGAACAATAGATTGGACTCTACGATTGTCATCTTTGGACAGATTTTCAAATGTTTGGATAATCTGAACAATCGTGGAATACCAATTGCTTATGGAGGATGATGGAGTGTCTGATAGAAGTGCCTGATCATAAGGAGGCTTCTGGTTTTGGACTTGAACATCATCAGCAGTAGAGTGAACAGACTCTACGATCAACTCCTTGGTCATGGCTCTTCTTCCTTCAGAATCCACTCTACGATCGTAGGGGATATAGAGATTTTCAGCCTGTCGATAGACTTTGAAGTGAGGCTGGTTTGTTATCATCTTGGTAGCATAAGTTTTCACCCTTGGGAAGTTTTGGGCTACCAGTTCCATGCTTGGAAAAGTCTTGTAACACCAGCTGAAGTAGCTTCCATCTCCTTCAGTAAAGGCCTTTACCCATGGCATCCACTGGAAGAACCATCTCATCAGCAAATCATCAGGGTTATAGAGAATGGTTGAGCAGTCTAGCTCCATATTGTTCCAGTTCTTGACTAAGTCAAAGGAAGTCATTCTTATTACTCTGAGCTGTTCACCTCCATAGTTTACCCATCTATCAGGAGGAGTCTCTGATGGTTCGTTCATTGGGAACTTCTACCATAATTCTCTTGGTAAATCTAGCAAGTGAGAGGACAGGGTAGGGTTCTGAGTCTTCTGATTCCTAATCTTCAGAGTTGGAATCATTTCCTACTTCTTCCTTCTCAGAGCCAGAACCATTTAGATCAGCTTCAGCAGGGAGTCCTTCTTGCTGCATTTCATGTCCAGAACCTTCTTCAGTAAGTATTTCCTCATATTCTTCTTCTTCACTGCTGGCTTCATCTTCAGCACTTTCTATTGGGGATACAGACTTATCATCACTTAATTCAATGATGGCATTTGATTGGCCACTGTTCCTTTTGGAGGCAAACTGGGCTTGCAGTCTGTAGCTCTTTCTTCTTCGTGGAGGTTCAACTATTGGAGAGACAAACTCTTCTTCTTCTTCAGATTCTGACTCCTCTTGCTCAACAGACAGACTTCTTTGGAGTTCAGCACTTGCAGGGACATATCCTACTTTCTTGGACTCATCACTTTCCGAGTCATAATAAAGGCTTTCTGGATTGGAGGGGGGAATTCTCTTCTTCTTTTTGATCAGCATTGTCTGACCCATTCTCTGGACTTGTTGGGGCAGTTGCATTTGGGGATGCAATTTGATCATCTTGAATTTCTTTGTCATCAAAGTGACTGCTCTGAGGTTTAGCCATGGGGCTTGAGCATTCTTCTTTTTCAGCAGATACTGCAATCTCTTCTATCACATCAGCTTCATTTTCATTGCTGGATGTTGTTGTTGGAGACTGAGCCTTGACATCTGTTTCTTTTTCTTCTGCTGACTCTACGTCCCTTTCTTCGTCTGATGTACTGATTTGGGAAGCTAAGGTTGGTGTGTCTTCCACCTTAGCTTTCTTGCTAACTGGCCCTTGAAGCAATCTGCTGCTTCTTCTCTTTGTTGTTTCAGCAGTTAGGACCTTTTCTTCTTTGTCACTGTTCAGGGAGGAGACTCTCCTTGGTGGGGCCTAGGCTTTCTTCTCATCACCAGCTTTCTTCACAACTTTTGATTTCTTTCTGGCTGGTGTGATTTCTGCTTCTATAGAGTCATCAGACTCTGAGTTCTCTTCCTCAACTATCTTTCGCTTCTTTGCAGAGGCTTTACTGCTGCTCCCAGCTGTCAGCCTTTTGTTCTCCTTAGGGTTCTTCTTCCAATTCTCAAATAATTATGGAGACATCACTTTATGCACATTCAATGTTTCCCCCTCATCATCCTTGATTTTCCCTCCTAGCTTCTTCTTTAGTATAATACTCAAAAGCCTACCATGAAATACTTTGGTCAGAGGCTTTTCAGTGGATTTCTTCTTCTCAGCCTTCTCTACCCACTTGGAGATTTGATCGAACAAGATAGCTCCAAAGTCAATTTGTTTCTTCAGAACTATAGCTGACATTATCTTCAACTGTTGGTCAATCACTGTATGATGTGCAGTGTTTTTGCACAATATGCACTTTCCAACAATTTCAGCTAGGAACTCATATTCTTCAGGAAAATCCTTCTTCTTCATGTCTTTGAAACTAGGGTTCCTTTGGTACCCCATCAACTCCTTTGTTTGTTCAGTGTTGACATCTTCAAGGTTCTTCAATTCTTGGTTAGGAAAACCTAGACATTGGTTTAGGTCGGAAGATTTGACAGAGTCGACCTTTAACCTTAGTGACAGCGAGTTCGAGTTTATGGAGAGCGTTTGAGTAGAACTCTTTAACTGGTCAATGTACACACAGTACTTGTCTCAAGACATTACGAAAACCCAAAGATTCTTTACTGAGTTCAAGAATATCCCGAACTTCTTCTTAGATTTCTCAAACGATTTGGTCCGAAATAATGCACGGTGATAACTTGCCGATTCTTTATTTGAATAGTTCGAAGACTGTGGGTGTTTGATTTAGAGAGGTTTATGCGAGATGGCTGTCTGGGATTTGATAAGGCTCTGGAGGGTAGACTGATTTCGCTCTTGAAAAGCTTTCTAGGGTTTTGAAAATGGGAGGGAGAGAGGTTCGATAGTTTTTGGTAACTGTCTGCAGATTTAAAATTGTCTTTAAGGCAGTTCCTTCCAACTCTACATACTCAGTGATGTGTCAACCGTCCATTGGTTGCACATTGCCCAGTAATGAGCTGTAACTCCCCATAACTTTTTAGTTAGATGTTTCCTTTTAGAAGAGTAGTCGTTTAAACGACGTGGCTTTGACCGTTGACCTTTTGATTCGTTGAGTAACATGATGAGGCAACTATAGACTCTACGATTTCCTTTGTTCACTCAACGATCGACTTCTGAGAGATGCTGCATGTGGATGGCTTTGTCTTTTATCCTTACTTTGATGCAGCATAGCTTACTCACTGTAGTATTCGAACTTATCACCTCAACTTAAATGGCTTAGCAAATATCTCATTTTCCAAGCTCCTTGTAAACTGGAGTACCCTTTGGTAGGACTACGATCGTCGAGTTGTATTCTACGATCACTGAGGTTGTACTACGATTGTTTAGTTCTCTTCAAACTCGACTCTACGATCATTGACTGACTTGATCCTCAAGATGAACTTGATCAAGCATTCCTTCTGGGTTAAGGTAGCTCAGGAAGGGCCAACCTCTTAGAGTGAGCTAAGGGTCAGGTTTGTCCCTGAGGCGCTTTCCAGATGAAATACTATAGCAGTGATTTGCAATGACATCTCATTCGACCTTTTCTGATTAGGAGGTCTTCTACCAGCTTTAGACAACTGCATTGCTGAAATTGTGGTGTCCTCCTTCTTTTTACACTACGATCATATGTTTGATCGTAGGCACTTCACGATTATGGATTGGGTGGCTGAAGGGATATCAGTAGTACGTTTTGAGATGTTCCTACTGACTATGGATCTTCATTTGGTTCATCAGCCACAAAGTTTTGGGACCCTGTAGCTGGTACAACTTTTCATAATATATCTCAGTGTTGTTATTCCTTAATAGATCACTGCTCCCCCATTGTTGACGATGTCTTTCCAGATAGATGTGATTCCCTCTTCTTCAGGTTCATTTGAAGGCAACGTTGTTTATCTCCTTCTGACTGGAATCTCCATCATCGCTCGAATTTCCTTGTATCGTAGAGATGAGTATTTTCAGGATTGATCACTCTACGATCATTTGACAGCACTATGAACGTAGTCTCCTTTGACAGTCCTGTATTTGAGAAGTTTTGCTTTTTGATGAACTCCTTTTGTCTTAAGCTCAATGATCTTCTGTTGTGAGCTTCCCTTGAGGATCCTTTTCATAAAGCATGTCTTTCTTGATATGAGCATATTGAATCCTCTTTTTCCTCTTTTGTATGGCATGCTACCATATACAGATTTGCAGCCATGTGAGCTCCATTCTGGTTAGCTCAGAGGGTCTTCATGGACAGGCTTGGACATATAGGAGCTTTATCAGACTTATCTCTGAACAGTCCTTAGCTTTCTGCTGGTTGAGTCTTCTTGAATGAAATCTTCTGCTTCAGCATTCCTTAGTGTGGTCAGACTGACCAAGTACCTGCAGGTTTAAATATATTTCTACTTTTGGTACCCATGACTGAATGGGTCCTGCTAGTTTAGTTTTCTAAACCCCTATTCCTCTTCTTTGGATAATCATCATATTTATCACCAACAGACATATTCATGTATGCAACTATCTTGAGATAATACATTTTTAGATGCATGATTGTGAGTGTGTGAGATTTGACATTTAGTAACACACTCTTTATCTATGATGGTTTCATCATTTACTGGGTTATATTCACAGTGTTTAAGTGTTCATAGAGTGGAAATCAACTTTACTATTTATGAGTGTCTAGTTGATTCATGGAGGTGATCAATTTCTACAAATCAGTAAGATCCTCTTGTAGAACTGATCATACTCTATAAGTTATCAAACACTTAGAACATAGGTTTGTACATACATACTAACCCACCAGCAGAGATTACTACTCATAAAATTTACTAGGCCTGTGATGCTCTTATGACCCATTTCAGATTTCCTTCAAGATATCATCTTCAACCTAAAACTTGGATGGAGAGAAAGTTTATAGTCATTTGAGTTTCCATCCTAATGTTACTTTCTCTCTTCACCTTTTTAGGTAGATTATGACTTCTTGACAGAATCCTGTTATAGTTCATAATGAGATGCAATTATGATGAATGCATTTATAATAGTGAGGAACCGTACCTTTTTACTGTCAGTTACTAAACAGTCATTTATCGTGGATATACTGAGTTTAGGTATTGATGTGCTTAGCTTTACTTTTGCTCCTAACAGCTCATTGCTCTTGCTGGCCTTTAATCAATCAGTAGTGGTCTTGAAGATATAGGCCAAGAGAATCTCAGCATTAAGATCTTTGACATCCTTTAATGACAGAGTTTGCACCCAGCTTTTGGTTGGCCAGACATAAGTTTTAGAAGATCTTCTTTCTTCTCTCGATAAGCATTTCTTAGCATATATGGCTTCTTCATCTTTCAGACTGGTGGGTCCTCGACTCTTTGTCATTGATGTCTCTTGAGTTCTCTCGTCTGGTCTTAGGACTAAAAGATTGACTGTAAGCTAGGATTGGTCTCGTTGATGTACTAATAGAGACCATGGACCAATCTAAGCAGCTTCAGGTGTATATACACATTTAACCTATACACAATATTTCCAACATGTGAGCTCATCTGCATATAACAAGTTACTTACTACTAAACTAAGTTTAGAACAATGTTAGTGCCTTGGATCAGACTCAAAGAGATTAGCTTTTGAATATAGCATGAGAACCTGCTCTGATACCAATTGTTAGTTCCCAGAGGGCACAATAGATCTAGAAGGGGGGGGGGGGGGTTGAATAGATCCTTTTACTTTTAAATACTTTTCAGGTTTATATTGTATTGTTCATAATTTAGTATATGACAAACATAAGAATCTTTTCAAGCACAGCAGAATAAGTAAAAGATTCCCCTTCATTAATATATATTCATAATCATATATATACATTGTTCGTGGAGTCAGTTTAGTTGTAAGCAGTTAAAACATACATAGCAGTTATAGCAGTTATAGACATAATGTAAATGACATAATGTAAAATACACAAGGGGTTTTAAGTGGTTCAGAGACTCAAGCTCCTAATCCACTCTTCTGCTTTCAACTAGCAGGATTTCCACTAAGGAAGGGAAGCACCCTGAATCTCTACGATTCCTTCAAGGCCAGCAGCCTTGGGACTTCAGTTCACTAAGAACTCTTCAAGGCCAGTAACCTTGGGACTCTAGGAACTCTTCAAGCCCAGCAAGCTTAGAACTTCATTTAGTCCCTCCGGACAAGGACCCTTTGGCCCTGCTTTGTTTAGTCCCTCTAACAACGACCCCTCAGGCCCTGGCTTTGTTGAGTTATTTGTTTGTTGTTGTTGGAGTCAGTGTTGAGCTGCTAAGATGTCTTCATGCTCTGAACATCTTCTATACTTAGCAACTTGGCTTGATCATCCTTGAAGTGCAGCTGAGTGTTGCATGATGCTCAGCTTCTTTGGTTACCCAACCACTTCGGATGACCCCTTGTTGAACCGCCTTGAAGATCATTCTCCTTGGTACTTGATGACTGCACATGAGAGGCTTCTAAGCTGACAGTAGGCTCTTCTATTAGGTACTTAGAAGTTTTCTAATGCTTGACACCAAGATGACTTTTGTAATCTCCTTTCTGCTACTTGATGCCCCCTCATGATGGACTTGTTAAGATGACTGTAGGATGTTCTCTATTGTACTTAGAGTCTTCCCATGATGGACATCAAGATGACATGATGCTCTTCTTTCTCTCGGCAGTTCAGAACACTCTTCATGTAGTAGAACTCTCACATCTATATAGTAGAACTCACACTTCTACTTTTTTCTTGTTCTGACTTCTGAGTGTTCTTAGTGGATCGTAGAGTGAGCCTTCGGACTCACTATCTCACGTGGTTTAGATCAGTCCACCTTCTCTCCAAACTCGGCAACTCTAGCAACCTTTGATCTTTGAAGCTCTTTCTCATTTATACTCCTTCCCAATCCTTCCGTTGAAGGCTATTCAAATATCTTCACAGATCTTGAGTTGCTTGAGGTAGATTGCTTGATGTGACTTGTTATACTTTTTCTGACGTTGCAGTCTACTGTTTCACCTACCCTGTCAGATGTATCACTTTAATGTCTTGGGCAGGTCGAAGACTTTATTACCTCTTTCTGATTTCTCGATCAGAGGTTGTCCTATTGCATCGATGCTCTCAATAAGCACTTGTCCAAATATTTCCCTTCAGATTGAACCTTTGCCAATGCTTCAGTCTTTAGTTATTCGGACTCTACGATTCTGATGCACTTCTTCAAGGACTTGATCGTAGTGTCTTGTTGAGTATTGCTCATTGACTGCTAGAGTTAACACTACGATCTTGAAGAGTGTTGATTGGATCTTCAATGTAGAACACCTCTTCCTTGTATTATGAAGTGCTTCAAAACTTCATTTTCTTATTTGTTCTCGAGATCGATGGCCTAATTCCTTGTTCATTTCCCTCTTCGAATATCAAGACACCTCAGATTGTGGCGGCGTCCACTTTTGCTTTCTCCTTGTGATCTCCCGCTCACTTATCATCAATGAACCCGACCGCGACTTAATCACTTTAGCCTTGCTCTTCAGAGGTCGATCAAAGATCTCTGGTTCACCTTCCATCAGTTCTTTCCTTATCTGGCAAACACTATGATCTTGATTGCTTCCAAGATCGTTGTCTTCTGTTCACTTAACAGCTACTGCATTAGCTGACTTTCCTTAGTTAGCTTCTGAAGTCTTCTTTGGATCTCCTTGTGGAAGACTTCATCACGAATGGCCTTACACCTCAATCTTGATGCTGATTGGGTTGGTGCTGAAATCTTCTGTTAGCCTGCATGCCATTCGTTGAGTGCTCTTTGGTTCCCTTACTGTGGAATGCATCTTTGCAGTGCCAACCAGAGGCTTCGTTCCTTTGGATATTCTGGGAGTGCTCATTTGTTGAGAACCGTATATGCTCTACAATTCATCCTTGGCATTGTGAGCACTTACATTGAGGTCGAGGGTCCGCACTTCTACGATTGACTTATCCTTGGTGTGAGTACACTCACGATCCCGAGATCGAGATCTTGACACTCTACTATTTCTGCCTTGCTTGTTATCTTCATCTGATCTTGCTTGACTACAATCTCTGCATGTAATCAATAGACTCTACGAACTCAGAGTGTGATCTACGATCCTTGGCTTTGGCATTAGTAGACTCTACGACTCTGAGTGTAGTCTACGTATCTGTCTTGGCTTCGGCAGATGACCGGTCGGCTCGTAGGCAGGCTGTCTCTACTATTCTTAACATGACTTCCTCAGCACACTACGATCTTGAGGAAGCTCTACTCGATACACTACGATCCTTCTTCGTTTTCCCTGGCAGTCTACGAACTCCGAGATCTACTATCTTGCATACTCCTATTCTGCCTCAATAGCTCTCGAGTTATCCTTGACTCACTGGCGATTTACGACTTACAGTGCGGTGCTTTCGACGTCGAGAGTAGCCTATCTATTACATCATAAGATCAACCTAACAAGCTTGATCTTTCTATATTTATAGTCCTTGTACATCATTTCTTTTTAAGGACTTTACAAAGCTGTTTTGCTTATGTAGGATCAACCTAACATATTTGATCAATTTATTCTAAGTCCTTGTACATATATTTCTATTATCTATCAAAGGACTTTAAAGATTTTCTTAATGCAAGCATACTTGCATATTCATTCATATATATCATAATCAAATCATATCTTAAATAGGAATATCATTCACATGGTTATTCCTGACAGAACCTTTTAGGGTTTGAACCCTTTAGGGTTTGCAATTAATTTCTAACATTTCTGAATTTCGATTTTCAAAATAAAAAATTAATATTTCCAAATTATAATTAGAATTTTCTAATTATATTAAAATTTACTAATCATAATTTAAATCATGCTAATTAGGATTAATAATTCCTAATTAAAATTGCTAATTTAGCAATTAGGGCCAAAATTGGTCATTGGTGTTTATAACCCAAAAATTAGGGTTTCTAATATAAAAATAATTTTCTAATTTAGAAATTAGATTACCTAAATAGATTAGGATTTTTTAATTACTTATAACTTGAAAATTAGGATTAATATTTCCTAATTAACATTAAAATTATTAAATCAACAATTAGGTTTTCCCTATTTATAAATTAGGGTTTCTTATCCCGAAATTAAGGTTTAAAAATGTGAAATTAGGGTTTGCTAATTAATTAAGCTTTACCCTAATTAATATTATAATTAATAGCACTTGAGCAATATAATAATTATTTAAGTTTCCAGATTAGGGTTTCATACATCGAATTAGGGTTTCGAATTCCCGGAACTAAAATTAGGGTTTCCAGAACCGGTTGTACGGTTTGTTGTTAATCGTTAGGGTTTTCTAACTGAACGTTGACGTTCTTAATATATACCTAGGGTTTGTTACAGATATCGTTTATCTGGTCAACCCTTAACCCTTAACCACATTCTGAATACATAAATGACCATATACACAGAACATAAACACGTATACACTTAATCCTGAACAATTCTCCTAAATCCTTCACAGAATTTTGAAATCCTCAAAATTCCTTCTCAAAAATATCAAACGCATACACTTATTTTCTGTCTAGGTTCTAATATTGAACCTTAAATCAATAAATTAAAATTTTAAAAATTTTCTAAATTCTCGGGTTGTCACAGTTTTGTGTTGGTTGAGGAGAAGAGAAATCTACGAAAAGTACGGAATTGATTGATTGATTGATTGAAAAGGGGAGAAGAACAGGTAAGTGATTACTACAACGACACGTGGTAGAACTCTTAGAATCTGAGAACCTTGTTAGGGTAGCAAGGATTCAGAGAGCCTTCTTGAGTCTTCGGGTTGAGAGAGATTCTCCAAATCTCCTAGTCTTCCAAAAGGTCCAAGAGTCAAAAGTCAGGTCCCCTTCCCAATGGAGTAGAAGGGGTATTTATAGGGTTTTCTGGAGAGTGGTCATGTGCTAGGCACATGACCTCAGGGAAATTCCAAATTTACCTGAAATTATAGAGTAATGCCTAGATCGTCCTGCCCTTCTAGCCACCAATCCAATCACTCAATCAATTCCCAAAATGAGTCGCCTCCACGTGTCTTCTGTCTCGGAACACGTGGAAGATTCTCTCAGGTCTTGCTTCTTTATTCCCGGCTCTTTCGCCTTTTTATTTAATCATAATGTGAAGCTTAATTAGGTCAAGTGAACCCTAATTTGCACTTGGGCCCACAACCCTCAATGGTGAGTCAAAATATAAATAAATGAAGTTCAAATACACTCGTGTCTAATTTTCATGTCCATGTAAAATTTTTGTATGTATATATATTGTGACGCCCCCAAAATAGGTATACATCACCCATCTTGAGTCGCCAAATACATGGTACAAAATTCAAATACAAACTTAATTATACAACAGTCGTGTAAAATATGACTAAACATATGCTGTGAGTTTTAATACAAATATTGTCATCTAGACAATATACAAACTCAATGGGGGTCCTCATTACATTTATTATCACACTATTTCACAGATTAGTGAGGACTACTAATGCACCATCTAGGACCATCACTCTGCTCCCCGACTAGTCCCTGTTACGTTCTCATTTCCTAAAGAGAATAATGAAAGTAAAAGGGTGAGCTCAACTAGCCCAGTAAGAAATATTATGACTAAGATAATGTAGAATAAATTATTATTAGCCTTCAATAGTGTTAAACTGATAAAATATAACAAACATCAAGTTTAACTGTAGCGGAACAAGCAATCCATTAGAAGAGTCAAGTAGAGAATAAAATCTAATATCTTCTATGATTTAAAAGGTTTTTCATCACTTTTATCGTTGAGACTCAGCTTAATAAATAATCTACATCATCAAATCATCCCTGCACTACAGGCCAATGATATTCTTTAGTATCACGACCACGAATTATTCATGCATTACGAGCCAAAGATAATCGTGTTTTCATCAATGATCCCCGATCATGCCATAAAACAATTCATCTTTGCACCCTTGGCCGAAGAGAATCCATAGCCATAATCATACCAAAAACTGTCCATCAATGCACTACGGGCCAATGAGGACTTTTTCCACATCATTTGTAACATTACGGTCATGATTATACCGAATAATCCATGGTCATAATCATACCAAGTCCATCTATGCACTACAGGCCACAAATGACTTTCAACATAATATAAACATGAGGATGATGACAATGATATAAGAATTCAATAAAACAAATTCAAGAATTAATTTATCCAGGAACCAATAACGTCCAAATTGTCAACATGATATTGCTTTGTGGAGTAAAATTCAATAATGCTCAAAAGAATATTTCCATGAAAAGATACTGGATGAAGCGCAAATATCAAGGATATTCCACTAATTTCATGGAGTATAGAAGCCAAAACTTTAACCAAAAAAAGAGTATCATAGAATATATGAAAGCGCAATGGATTTTCACCGCCATGCGGTAATCCACGTGAGACAACTCATTTCCACAATTTAATATGAAATGAATACGAAGGGTCATTCACCATGCATGTGGCAATCCACATAGACAAAGTTATTCCAATGAATAATAAAGAATGGAATAATGAAGAATTCACCATGCATGCGATAAACCGCGATAGATAAAAGTTATTCCAATGTAATAATAAATAATGGAACCAGTCCCGGCGTAACGCATGCATGGGATATTTCGATAGAATAATAAATAATGGAACCGGTCCGGTACAGAACGCATGCAGACAGAATATTCCGACAGAATAATAAAGAACGAAATATTAGAAGAATTTCACCATGTATGCGGTACTTCACATAAACAAGTTATTCCAACAGAATAATAAGAATTGAATAACAGAAGAATTTCACCAAGTATAGGGTATCCCGCGTATACAGGTTATTCCAATAGAATAATAAAGAATGGAATAATAGAAGTTCTCTTCACGAATAAGAAAGAAAGAATACCCCTTACGAGTACAACAAATAATATCCCTTACCGTAAAAGAGAGTATTATTCTGAATTTGGTAGGGCGAGGATATACTCGAAGAAAACTTGCACTACGCTCAAAGCTTTCTTAAACTCTAAAGAAATATGCTCAAGATTATAGAAGAAGAACTCTCTCTATAGTTTCTCTCTCTAGAGTTTCAGTGAATTCGTAAGAAATAATGAAGGAATGAGCTTCTATTTATAGAATTGATTTACTTTTAATCGAACGGTCCATATTTAAAGCAAAATCGTTTAAATAAAATATAATATATTCTATTTATAATCTAATAAAACGAATAACTTTATAAAAGTATTCTGTTTTATATAAAAAAATTTTACTATGCAAAATACTATGCAGACACTATGCAACACTATGCATAATAAAATATAATATATTCTATTTATAGAATAACTTTATAAAAGTATTTTGTTTTATATAAAAAGATTTTACTATGAAAAATACTATGCGTAATAGAATATATATTCTATTTATAGAATAACTTTATAAAAGTATTCTGTTATATATAAAAAGTGTGACGCCCCCAAAATAGGTACATTCCATCCAACCCATTCTGAGTCGCAAAATACATGGTACAGAAAACAACTATAACTTTATTACAACAATTGTCGTGCAAAATACAACAACACATATACTGTGAGTTTGGGTACAAATATATACCAAATGTGACACATGTCCCAATAGTGGACAAGACACCTCAAATTGACACCTTACATAAAGGTATAGTCAAAAGCTGTTTTAGAAACTAAAATCTTTGGGAAGTGCTCATGGAAACCTTCGTACATGGGAGGCCATGCTTCTAGGTTATTATAGATATCATATGGCAACAGAATTATCCTTGGTTAACCCAATAGACCCCAAAGAAAAACGAGAAGATTACTATCATATTCTTCCCAATGGTGAGTCTTCTCTTGATTTATCATTATCTCCACTGTCTCAAATTGAGAATTATACTTCAAACAAACACCAAGATTATATAGGTAGTGCTCGTAAATATACTCAGCAAGTGGATGAGCACAACCCTGTCTTATGATGACACGAGGTTGTATGTCATTAGACATCTTGTATGATATTGGCAAAACACCCTTCCAACGTTGGGTTCGCCTCTCCCTATATGATTCACCAAATATAACTACTAAAAGATGTATACAACACACTTGTCTATACTTTTAGGGAGAACTCCACAGCTAGAGACCACCGTTCTATTCCATTGTTACCCCCGCTCGACCCAGCTACACTTTTATTACCTAAAAGGAATTGTGAAGCAAAAGGGTGAGCACAACTAGCTCAGTAAAGAATATCATAACTAAAGATAATTAAATTATCAATATCCTTCATCAATAATAAATCAGAGATTTAGAACATATGGTAGATGATAAAAATTTCAACCATAGTTGCAGCGGAACGAGCAATCCATTAAAAGAGTTAAATAGACAATACAGTCTATTATCTTCTCCATGTTAAAAGTCCACCAACAATGTTTTATCCCTGTAACATCAATCAACAGTTCCTTTTCACAATTATATGAATAACTCATAATCATAATTGTAATTCTAAATTCCTCTTCGCATCTAGGACGAAGATAATTTTCATCACATGTCTTTACCCGAAACATGAAAGATCATGGTTATACCAAATCATAGTTCATGTTCATAATCATACTAATAACTTCATCTTTTCACTACGGCCAAATATATTCGTCAACAGTTCATCTTTGCACTACTGGCCAAAGATATTCAACAACAAGTCATCTTTGTACAACGGGCCAAAGATATTCATCAACAATTCATCTTTGCACTACAGGCCAAAGATATTCCTCAATAGTTCATATTTGCACTACATGCCAAATATATTAATATCTCAAAGAAATATATAATCATTTCAGAATTTATATAAACAATAATTATAACCATGTTGATCAATTCACCTTTGCACCTAAGTTAAAGATATTCAATTGTAAATTCAATGGTCATGATCATACCAGTCACAATTCAACTTTTCACTACTGGCCAAAGAGAACCCTAGTCATGATCATACCAATAATCTACTCATCTTTACACTCCAGTGAAAGAGAATTTCAATATCAGGGTTATAAAAATGTTATATATGATAATAAAATCAATATAATCAATATACAATTTAATCTCCAGAGTAATATTCATAAATCAACTATTATTTGGTTAGAAAAAGAAACCAATTTTGTAGTGAATAGTACCCGTGAATAGTAACTCGTGAATAGTAACTCGTGAATAGTAACCCATAAATAGTAACTCGTGAATAGTAACTCGTGAATAGTAACTCGTGAATAGTACTCCATATTCGTACATAGTACCGTATACGTAAATAATGTCATATACGTAAATAGTGCCATATACATGAATAGTGCCGTATATGTGAATAGTGCCGTTTACGTGAATAGTAACCCCGACTCAAAAAAAATAGTAATTCCATAATAAGATATATACCAATATGTCAGTATAATGATATTGAAAGAATAACATCATTATGAAGAATATAACATCCCTTACTATCCCTTACCTCAAAAGAAAAGACTTCCGATTGGATATGGGATGATATGATTTGAAGGAAACTTTGCACCGATGAATAGAAACTAACTAAGTATCTAAATACTCACAAAATATGCTCGATAATATAGAGAGAAAGAGAGAAAGCTTATATTTCGGTGTGATTTTTAATTCTAACTTAGCCTCTATTTATAGGAAAATGTTTAAGACGCCAAGCAGACTTAACCGCAAAACGATGGCTTTACTCGCTACTATTCCCACCCACCACATTTGAAAATTCAATTGAGCACATTTCTCACCAACCAAAAGTGGGGCCCACCAATTCTAGAATTTTCCACCAAAATCATTTATAACCTAATTTCTGAATCAATCACCTCTTAAAATTCATAACAAATTATACGCTCATTTTTAACGGTTCAAAATTTGAGGACATATACTCAACTTATATATGTATAACATATCCAAAAATTACAACGATCCAACTATTCGGATTAAATATTATAACTCACACAATAAAGTCAGAATAACACCGATTTGATCTTTTAATACCTCTAATCCGACAAAATACTGATAAAATACCTCAACATTAATTCCTTCATTTATAACCACATAAATAAATCCATCATTTATATCCACATCAAATAAATATTTTCTTATCATATAAATCAATAATTAATTATTCACAATTAATATTACAGAATCACAATTATGACAACCAGGCCGTTCCCAAGAAAGAGGGGGCTTTCCAATAAGAATTTCTCCTTACTGGCGCGCAATTAGGTGACCAAACCTCTCCTTGACAGAACTTTCTAGACATTGCCAATAATGATATCTAATAATATTATTCAAATAATATGAATTATTGATCTGATAATGAGAAATATTGTGCAGTGATCATTATTGAAACAACAATAATATAAAATATCAACGCAGCAATTATTGAATCAATAAAATAAAATATTGAACAGTAATTACTATAACAATTATTGAGTAGTGCCTTCTTACGTAAAAATCAATAATTCAACAATACTATGCAATACCGTGTGCTACTGTGCAACCACGCGTATTACTGTATTTTAACCACCGGGTATTCCAACAGTGTTAACGATAACAACTAAGCCTTTATTTATAAAAACTCAATTTTTATCGTTATCTTCATCCAAGCAAATATTCGTTATGGGGCCCACAAATGGATTTCTTACCGTCGCATACAAATATTCCCTACGGAAAGAATATTCCACGACCAAACGAATATTTCCACAAACAACAATGAATATTTTATAACCACTCATGCATTTTGAAAAAAAATTCATATATCACCTTTAACTTTAACTTTTATCAATTTAACCATTTACTAAATAGAAAAATTGAATACTTTTATTTCATAAAACTCTTGGTCTTATAAAAGTTTTTTTGTTTTATTACATTAATAATACTAATAAAATAAAATCGAGTGACTTATCACGTAAACATCATTAATCAATCTGTAGTGTGCTACTATGCAAACCACGCCAGACATCGTATTTCTTTACTACCGAGTAGTTCAACAATTTTAACGGTAAAACTTCTTTTTGTTATTCTCATAAAAATATTTTTGTCATTTTCTCAATCCGACAATAATTCCGTTGTGAGGTCCACCAATGACTGTACCGTCGTATGGATATTCCCCGACCAAAAGAATATTTCCCGACCAATCGAATATTATACAATAACTTGCATACTTTTCAAAATTTATAAATACTACCCACAACTATAACACTATCTCAAATCCACACCATAATATTAAAAAAAATATTTCGGGAAAATTAAATCTTTATTAATAAAATATGGGGTCTCACAATCTCCCCTCCTTATGAAATTTCGCCCTCGAAATTTACGTACGTACCTGGTATGTTGAAGAGATAAGGATACCTTGACTTCATTTTAGATTCTAATTCTTGAGGTATAACCTTTGAGTGTTGAATACGATCCTTCTTATCCAAGATTTTTAACACGTATCTCCTCATACATTAAATCTTCTGCTATATCGTTTCGTTCTAATTTAATAATGTGGTTCGGGTCATCCACATATTTACGTAACATCGATACATAAAAAAATGTTCTGAACACGCAACATACTTGGCGGTAAAACGAGTCTATAGGCCACAGTTCCTACTTCATCAAGGATTTCAAATGGGCCAATTAAATCAAGGGTTGAGATTTCCTCTCTTTATCGATTCTTGCTTCTAGAATAACGCCCTCTTGAACCTTCTTCTTCACATTCATCAGCTCCGGGTGTGTAGCTTGAGTGGCTTTAACTTTATCGATTAAAGTCGATTCTACTCGTATATTCGTTATCTTCACGTGGGTTCAGATATTCGCACTTTGTAATCGTGATACGATCTTCTACTCAACGCGTTAGCTACCATGTTCGTTTTTCCTACAATGGTATTGAATGGTACGATCGTAATCTTCAACAGCTCGAGTCAACGTCTTTGGCGCATGTTACGTTCATTTTAGTTGAAGAAATATTTGAGGGTTTAAGAAATGGGTTTTGTACTGGGGTCAATACAAAATTTGATTTCACGCTCTAGGGGTAGGCTAAGAAGTCTTCAAGAATACGTCAGACAATTTATTAACAATAGAAATATCATTCAAAACTGTGACCCTCATCCAAGACTTGGATAGTACGTCACATTGATACCTATCAACTTGCCATCGTCATTCACGACGTCGCCTACAGAAAGTCTGGCTTCGGTGCATTCCACACAAGGAAGTCAACAATGAAAGGACCGGGGCTCTTTACTTATGGTTTGGTTGCTTGAATTCGCATAAAAGGTTGGTTAGGAATATGAAAGCTAACAACCTTACGAAAAGCATGATGAGTAGTTAACCAATCGATTCCTAAAATCGCATCAAAGGCAAGTATTTTCAAAGAGATAAGATTGACAGGTAACGTGAAAGTGTCAATTTGAATCAACAAGATTTATAAACAGTGGAGGTAATGAAGGTTTCTACTATCGAAGTTTCAACCAATAAGTCAAAGTCTAATTTCTCCGAAGTCAAATTTAAACGTTGAGCGAAAGCAAGAGAGATAAAGAATGGGTAGAACCGGTATCTAATAGGGTATAGACTTCGCAAAAATTTATAATTAACTAACACGTGTTAACTTCGTTCGGGTCACTCGTTTTTTTGAGAAGTCACGAAAAACGCTCTTTCTGAAACCACCGACTTTATTTTGTCCGTATCCGCCTTTGGTACCCCCGTCCCAACTGGACTTGACTTTGATGCACGACAAAATCGAGCTAAATTACCTTATCTTCTTGAAATTTCCACTTCAATTATCTTGGCCATGATTACCACCGAAGTGGTTATCATTCTTGGCATGATAATTTCCCCCACGATGGTTATCATTGTTCCGATGGTCGTTGCCACTGGTATGATTATTATCGTGTTGTTGGTCGTTACCTTTTGGTTGAGCTAACTCAATGGTCTCATGTGCTTCATTGCTTATCTCAATATTTTTAGATGTCATTCGCAAACACTGTCATAAAATAAGGGTTAATTAACATATCACATATTATCCCTATACTCTAACTGACCAATTAAATACCAAATAAACTTAGGTAGGTCATACTAGCGAAGGAATTCCCCATCTCTCCCCTCCTAGTTTTTGTCTCACATCTCACTCAGGGATCATATCCCTAAGCTTTGATACCAACTATGACGCCCCCAAAATAGGTATACATCACCCATCTTGAGTCACCAAATACATGGTACAGAATTCAAATACAAACTAAATTATACAACAGTCGTGTAAAATATGACTAAACATATGCTGTGAGTTTTAATACAAATATTGTCGTCTAGACAATATACAAACTCAATGGGGTCCTCATTACATTTAATATCATACTATTTCACAGAATAGTGAGGACTACTAATGCACCATCTAGGACCATCACTCTGCTCCCCGACTAGTCCCTGTTACGTTCTCATTTCCTAAAGAGAATAATGAAAGTAAAAGGGTGAGCTCAACTAGCCCAGTAAGAAATATTATGACTAAGATAATGTAGAATAAATTATTATTAGCCTTCAACAGTGTTAAACTGATAAAATATAACAAACATCAAGTTTAACTGTAGCGGAACAAGCAATCCATTAGAAGAGTCAAGTAGAGAATAAAATATACTATCTTCTATGATTTAAAAGGTTTTTCATCACTTTTATCATTGAGACTCGGCTTAATAAATAATCTACATCATCAAATCATCCCTGCACTACAGGCCAATGATATTCTTTAGTATCACGACCACGAATTATTCATGCATTACGAGCCAAAGATAATCGTGTTTTCATCAACGGTCCTGATCATGCCATAAAACAATTCATCTTTGCACCCTTGGCCGAAGAGAATCCATAGCCATAATCATACCAAAAACTGTCCATCAATGCACTACGGGCCAATGAGGACTTTTTCCACATCATTTGTAACATTACGGTCATGATTATACCGAATAATCCATGGTCATAATCATACCAAGTCCATCTATGCACTACAGGCCACAGATGACTTTCAACATAATATAAACATGAGGATGATGACAATGATATAAGAATTCAATAAAACAAGTTCAAGAATTAATTTATCCAGGAACCAATAACGTCCAAATTGTCAACATGATACTGCTTTGTGGAGTAAAATTCAAGAATGCTCAGAAGAATATTTCCATGAAAAGATACTGGATGAAGCGCAAATATCAAGGATATTCTACTAATTTAATGGAGTATAGAAGCCAAAACTTTAACCAAAAGAGTATCATAGAATATATGAAACTGCAATGGATTTTCACCCGCCATGCGGTAATCCACGTAGACAACTCATTTCCACAATTTAATAAGAAATGAATACAAAGGATCATTCAACATGCATGTGGCAATCCACCTTGACAGGTTATTCCAACAGAATAATAAAGAATGGAATAACAGAAGAATTCACCATGCATGCGATAAACCGCACGCAGAAAAGTTATTCCAATGTAATAATAAATAATGGAACCAGTCCCAGGCGTAAATGCACGTATTATGTAATATTAGATAGAATAATAAATAATGGAACCGGAGTTAAACGTAAACGCATGCATGTGATATTTCGACGTAATAATAAAGAACGGAATATTATAATAATTTCACCATGTATGCAAGATTACTTGATAAAAAAGTTATTCCAATGTAATAATAAGAATGGAATAATGTAAGAATTTCACCAAGTATAGGGTATCTCGCATATCTGAGTTATTTCAACGAGTAATAATAAGGAATGGAATAATGTAAGTTCTCTTCACGAATAAGAAAGAAAGAATACCCCTTACGAAAGTACAACAAATAATATCCTTACCGAAAAAAGAGTATTCAATTTGGTAGAGGCGAGGATATACTCAAGAAAATTTGCACTACACTCAAAGCTTTCTTAAACTCTAAAAAAAAATATGCTCAAGATTATAGAAGAAGAACTCTCTATAGTTTCTCTCTCTAGAGTTTCAAATTGAATTCGTAAGAAATAATGAAGGAATGAGCTTCTATTTATAGAAGAATGGACCCATAATAACTAATTCATGAAGCGGTCAGATTGATTTACTTTTAATCGGACGGTCCATATTTAAAGCAAAATCTTTTAAATAAAATATAATATATTCTATTTATAATCTAATAAAACGAATAACTTTATAAAAGTATTACATTTTATATAAAAAAATTTACTATGCAAAATACTATACGCAGTATAATTATGCAACACTATGCATAATAAAATATAATATATTCTATTTATAGAATAACTTTATAAAAGTATTACATTTTATATAAAAAAATTTACTATGCAAAATACTATGCATAATAGAATATAATATATTCTATTTATAGAATAACTTTATAAAAGTATTATGTTTTTATATAAAAGCTTTTCGCTTTTATTACATTAATAATACTAATAAAACAAAACCGAGTGACTTATCACGTAAACATCAATAATCAATATCGTGTGCTACTATGCAACCACGCGTGTATCGTACTTTTACTAATGAAAGTAGTTCAACAGGTTTTAACGGTAAAACTTCCGCCGATTATTCTTATAAAAATATTTTTGTCGTTTTTTCAATCCGATAATAATTCATTATGGGGTCCACTAATGATTGTCTTGTCGTCATTTAATATTCCCGAAAAAAAGAATATTCCACACAATCGAATATTATACAACAACTTGCATACTTTTCAAAATTTATAAATACTACCCACAACTATAACACTATCTCAAATCCACACCATAATATTAAAAAATATATTTCGAGAAAATTAAATCTTTATTAATAAAATATGGGGTCACACACACACACACACACACACACACACACACACACACACACACACACACACACATATATATATATATATATATATATATATATATATATATATATATATATATATACACACATGACATACTATAATAATATTTGTTACTATCTAATTTTTGAATATTTTTTATCTACTAAGACGTCAATATATAAGTTTGAAAATTCTATGCGAACATAATAATTAAACATCATGAGTGCTTTACAAATAAGAGTAAAAATATAAATATGTAAAATTATAAAATATTTATGTCCAATTTTCATATCCACGATGAGCTATATAAGTTTAATTGTACATAATTTAATAGTATCACATGTTACTATATTTAATTATTTAGTATTTACATAAAAGAGTAAAATGGTCAACTTACTAGCCAAAAAGGGTAACCTAAACTGGATTTATTTGTTACCCAAATAGAAGAAGTAACCTACTAAAATTAAAATACCTAATATAAAGGACCCTACCTTAACAATAAGTACTCTCTTCCACAGTCATATATCTATATAAACTCAACCACATTTATTTTGTATCCAATAATTAATATATATAACCTCTCTCTCTCTCTCACTATCTCAAAAGAAGGAACGAGAAAAGATGGAGACAAAGGCCTCATTGTTTTTCTTCTTAACCCTCTTTCTTTCATGCCTAATTATTAATGTCCAAGGCACAGGAAAGAAGCAAATTAAAGCTCTTAACCATTTGTCCATGGCCAAGCGCAACAAGGTCGAATCCGGTATCAACACGAGCCATTTCGAGCCAATTCCACATGTTCAAGGCGTTAGAATTCTCCCTCAGGAGGGTTTAAAAGAGAAAGATCGGATTGAGAAATTGCCCGGACAGCCGGATGTTAATTTTAGCCAGTATGGTGGCTATGTTACGGTTAATGAGTCGGCCGGTCGAGCTTTTTATTATTACTTTGCTGAAGCTCAGCATTCTAAGGAGTCTCTCCCTCTTCTTCTTTGGCTTAATGGAGGTAATTTAAGTTTTTTTGGGGGGGAATAAATATTGGTTTTCAATAGTAATGTAAATCTCATTTAATTGATTCTACGATGATAAATTATAATTGCATAATCTGTATACAAAATCAAAACTTATTATACTTACATAATTATCTGTGTACAAAATCAAAACTTCTTGATTTTTTTTAATTTGATTCTCTGTATATAAATAAATAATCTAGTTATTATCATGTATCTATCTTTTTTGTTGATTTTTTCTTCTATCTTAGAGTAGAAAAAAGCCATCAAAGTGTTAAGAATCTTAATTATAGTTGATGGAGTACTTTTATCTTTTCCATTTTTTCGTGTGTTTGTGAGTTTTTTTATTTTTTATTTTTTATTTTTTTAATAGGAAAAGGAAAGGAAAAAAAAGTTACAATGGTAAGATATTTTGTACGTATTGTGATTGGTCGATTGGAGAGAATTAGAATAAATAGAGAGAATTATAGTCCTTGCACAGAGGTGGCGAAGCCAGAAACTTGTGTCAGTGGGCTATAAATTATTACCAAGTTACAAATAATTTGGTTGGGGTTCGGGGACAGTGCCTCCGAGCCAATTTTTTTTAATACTTTATACTTTTGGGAATATATATACACTATATTACAATGAAAATATAATGAGTAATAATATATGATATATATACACTATATCGATTTATAATAGACTTTTTTAATCACAAATGTTCATAAGTAAGTAATTCATTATTTATTTTTAAAAATAATATAAATTATATATATTATTATTTAGTTTAAAATATTATAAAGATACATATATATTGAGAGCATATGATGAATATATGTGGTTAAAATTTAATTGACAAAGTTATAAATATTTAATTTGACCCCGTATAATAGAAAATTTATAAAATTTTAGTGGAGTCAATTTATATATAATACTTAAATTTTTTAAAATTTACCTTATATTATAAAACAAAAAAAATTTCTAATAGGATCGATTGAACCCAGAAAGCTCCATGTGGCTTCGCCACTGCAGCAGGGTAGTTGTTATTGATGCTGATTCCACCAGATTAGTAAAAAACTAAAATTCGTTACTGTCAAAACTCAAAAGGTCTCTCTCCCCCCTCCCCCGTCCCCCCTCCCCCCTCGCCCTCTCTCTTTATATGTATGTATGTATAGCTCAATTATTTGGTTAACATGCAATTAAGAATCTTCATGCACCATGCATGTTAAAATATTATGATTTTCTTACTAAAACCTTTATTTTATATTATTATTCTGACTTGGGCTATATATATTATTTATTAGTATTTGAACTTTATTTTATATTATTATTTTGACTTGGGTTATATGGATGGCTTCTTGTTATTCAAATATTCTCCTTCATCTCGTGGAGGATTTTTCGGCACGTCGCCTCCATTTTCTCAATGAATAAATCCTTGTTTATCATTTATAAATATAACAATATAAAATATATTTGTTTGTAAGATTGGCACGAATAAATTTTAACAATTTAAATGATTTCTATTATAAAAAGAAAAAATTACTCATCACACCCTATGCAAATTCATATTCCCATCTATATTATGTAGTGGGGATGGGAAGGTAATGAGTCGGTTACTTTTGGTGTAGTTTTTCAACCATTTAAGTTATTGTTTAAGTTATTTAGTATATTTTTTAATTATATATATGTATATGTAATTAATTATAACCGAATGAAACTTTCTACATCTCACAATTTTTTAAGTTAATGATTGTAAATTTTTATTTTAAAAAATTACGCAAATATATAAATGTATGCCAGTGTACTTAGTGAAGTGTTGTGCCTTTCTACCTGCTTTTGATTGAGACAACTCTAAAAATAAAATAAATTCTAGAATTTCATGTTAATGTAGTAATTTGTAACGCAATGAATCAAATAAAAGAACGTGGGGGTTCCTGACATGCCATTCTAATTAGAATTTATTGTACTAAATTTAAATTACTAACAAGAAATAAATTGATAATGGTGAAAAGTCACTATCATCCAATTATATATATATATATATATATATATATTGTGATTATTGATTAATATTTTTTTAGCAAAAAGGCAAAATGATATCTCATTAATGAGGAAACCAAATTTAAAATTAAGACTTGGATTTAGTTTTTATAATTCAGGGATTAGTTCTTGAAAATAAGAAATAAGAAGTCACATAAATAAAATATGAGCATGCATGCTATCATGCTAGTACCTTCTTAATTTCCCATTGTTGTGATTAACTGATTAACATGAGTTTCATTAACTTTAGCACAACTTGATATTTTTTGCAGGCCCTGGTTGTTCTTCATTAGCCTATGGTGCAATGCAAGAGGTCGGACCCTTCCGAGTCCACAGCCACTACAACAAAAAAGTTTATCAGCGACCGCTTGTGGTCGCTGATATCTATCTGCGACCGTCTGCGGTCGCTAAAAGGCGTCGCACAAAATCTGGTCGCTAAAATGCACATCGGCGACCACTATTAGCGACATCGATTCTTAGCTTAATCGATATCGCCGATCAAATGACAAATCCGGCCGCTAATTTGAGTCAACATGGGCCATGGCCAAAGTCGGCGTGTTTCACGCGATGTCGACCGGGAATCGACCGCATGCGGTCACCGATATTAAAAATAAAATAATGAGAATCTTGTTGTTTTGCATAAATCCCAAAAACACGTGCACTGTTTTTGTACTGTTTTATCCCAAACACACATACAATAACGACATACACAACAATATAAACATCCATCTACCATCATATAACACATACACTAAACTAGAATATAAACCATTCAAAACCAATATGATTTTGAATAAATATAATAACATTTTAAAAATTGTTTAAGTAACAATATACAAACATCCTAAGAATGAAACAAGTACAAACTTATATTATAACTATAAAACTAATCTAAAGCAGGTACTAATCAAGCATCACCGCCTCCTTGATCACCCTGTAATATTAACAAAATAATAAAACAAGTTATAAATATTTACTAACTATGTTAATATTGGTATATTACGACAATATACAACAAATTGATTTTATACCTCGTCGCCATCCCCGTGTTGTGATGTTGCTGCTGCCGCTACTGCTTCAACTAACTCCTTAGCACTCAGAGCCCCCAGATGTCCGCCCAGTATCTTCAGAAGATCCCGATCTTGACATATAGCTCTCTCACTGATCAATGGAGTATGAGCAATTTGGATGGCTAGATATTAATGTAGACTGGGTAGAAGAGCAGCATGAGCCACTGAAGGATGGGCGTCGTCGTTGTCCTTGACCTTTAACGTAGTTCTTCACAACAGACACCCTCTCCCACAACTCTTGATCGATGAGCGGACGTGGAGTGCCTTGAGGATAGCGCTTCATTCAATAAACGCTTATAAGTGTCCTCTGCATGTCATCATGTTAACAATTAAATAGTTAAAATAAATTAATTTTGTAAGCATTAATTAAAGATCGAGTTGTTAAAATTTATTATCATTATCTGGATAGCCTCAGTGGAACCATCACGGGTGGCCACGCATACACATCCAAACCAATGGATAGGTTGACCTTGAGACCGAGACTCCTATACAAAAATAACACAATATTACTAAGTAAAAATGGGATATATTTTCTCTGATTCATGATTGAAAACATATTAAAACTTGTAAATCGTACCACAGCGTTGATATCTTTAGAATCGTGAAAAATCTTGCCGCCACTTGTATGTCTTTTTAGCCTTTTAAGCGCCGGATACACCCGAGGCTCTGTTGGTGTGGCGATCTTTCGTCTTTTCACCCACTCTCTCACTCTCCATTGGGCACACATCTCAAATTTATATGGATCGGGTGCACCACACCAGGCTATGCTCGTGCATATAATCTTCTCCCGGCCGGATGGTCGATCTCGGCATTGTGAATGACTTTTTGTCGTTCTTTATTTAAGTTATCCTTGGTACCGCCGAATAATGTCTCGAATCACCGAAGCTGCGCGTCCTCCCATCTATACCTTTACGCAAATAAAACAACAATAATAACATTACTAAAAATTATCCTTTGAATATTATATTAATATAATCATCATAATTAATAAAAACATACCGAAATTCGGTCCAAATCAGATCCTTATGGGCGTAGAGGTGTGCTTTCGCCCATGTAATCATGGGGCGAAGGCAGATTAGAAGCTTATAATTGTGAAATGCACTTCACAATTTTACTATCTTGAAAATCACTACAATATCTGATGTAATTTACATTAAAATATATTTATAACAATGAAAATATTAAACCCTTATATATACACGATGTTTAACTTACGTGCTTTACGGAGGAGGAGGACGGATCCGTATAAGAATGCGATCATCCAGATTAGCTTGGCCTTCGACACATGATTAGGGGCCCCAACCCAACCTGGCGCTTTTCGTCTTTGCGAGTTCGAAGACATCTATAAATAAAAAAATTAGGATGCTAGTATGAAATTATGAATGACAATTAATTGTATGAAATAGTTAACTACGATTATCATAAGTGAAAGATACATAAACATGATTGCAAAATAGTTAACTACAACAACTACAAATGATATAGTTAAGGATATAGAGAACATTCCTATATAGAGAACATAAATGAAAGGTACATAATTATGAACTAAACATGAACATGAACATGAACATAAACATACATTTTGTACAATTATAACTAAACAACTACAAATGATATAGTTAAGGATATAGAGAACATTCCTATATAGAGAACATAAATGAAAGGTACTTAATTATGAACTAAACATGAACATGAACATGAACATAAACATACATTTTGTACAATTATAACTACACATACATTTTAATGAAAATCGTTGTCTGATGAGTTAGAATCATTTTGTACAAGTATCGGAGATTCATAACCATCTTCTTCAAATTCTGTGTCAGTGTCAGTCAATAACTCTTCCTCAATATCACTGTCATCTGGCACAATAACTGTCTCGGGATCCAATTCATCAGGTTCATCTCCACCCTCTAACTGGATTACATCATTATTGTCCTCTATATTTATTATAGGAGGTCTCTGAAGCATTTCCTCTTGGTAGAAATCCTCGTCTATTACTTGGACACGACTACGCGGGGGAGTATGAATTACAACTTGCCAATCCGTAGGCGGTCTATCCCTTTTCCTAACAGGACTAGGAGTATAGTAAACTTGTTGCTTGAGTTGGTAAAACAAGCAGTTCGTTGGAGTCACGCTTGAGACTATGGAGGTCAATATCGACGATTCCATGTCCTCACAACACGTATCCCTTTTACGAATCAAACCAACCAAGCACTTGAACAAGTGAATATAACCCCATACGTGCCCTTGTACGACAACTCTACGATTTCCTCCAACTCCCCATAAAAGGCACGACCAAGCTCATTGTAACAATCTCCTTGGACACACACTCTAGAGTTCGTTGTTCTTTTACCGCGCCCATATGCCTTTGTGTGAAATTCACAACCATTTATTTTATAACCATTGCGGGTGACTTGGTCCCTGTCTGGTCCCATAGCTAGGACTTGTACATTAGCTGGAATCGTTGATCCCTCAGTCAAAGCCTACAAAAACTCCATCTTATTAAATGAAGTCATAGTTAACATGGAGTATATATATATATATATATATATATATATATATATATATATATATACTACGTGCTTAAAAATTGAACTTACTTTGTCCTTTAGCCAAAATGCAAAGTTTTTATCCCGATTGATTTGAATATCTTTATCAGTTATGCCGGGATGCTTCACTTTTAACTCGTCATCGTACAATCTATACCATGTTATAAACATTAACATATTGGAATAAATTTTCAACTTAAAAGATAAATTATCAAGTTTACATGTGTACCTCACAAATTCGCCAATTTCTCATGAATTGAGAAGAATGTAAGTATATGCTAAACATGTAATTCTTGCTCAGAGAGAGAATATCGCGCTTCCCTTTTCCATAAGCGCGGCCCGATAGACCAAATACAGAGAGCCGACCATTTAGTTCAACATTTTCCCCATCATCATGTCTCGATACTCGATTGGCCTTTGTCAAGACTTTGTCCGAAAAATAGTCTGAGACAAACGTAAATATTTCATCGAAACTGTATGCCTCACATATCGACCCCTCAACATAAGCTCTATTCTTCACCTTCCTCTTAAGGTTTCCCATCACCCTCTCGAAAGGGTACATCCATCTACATTTCAAGCCCGCGTCATTTCATTCGGGGATTAAATTTTAATAATCATCTACATTTACATCTTTGTGAGGATTTTAATCCTCCATGTGAAATTTATACCATCGTAGAAAATTTAATCATGTTTTAGTCTTTGGATAAGATTAAGAAAAAACAAATAATAATAATATATACACACATACATGGACAGATATTTTAATTATGTAATATATACTACTATAAATATTAATTTAATTAATATATAACTACTCGGGAGCAGATATGGGACGAAAAAAAATAAAAATAAATATCATCTCCTCCTCATCTTCATAAATAATATTTGATGATTCTTCACTGAAGCTACCCATGATTCCTTGAGTTCAACCCATGAAACCCCACCTCAATAAACCAACTTTATAATCCCTGAGCAATGTAGGTCGTTTTAGACTTTTTTTTTATTCCTAATTATTTGTCGTTTGTGCTTATCTAAGAGATTTGATTACTATTTTTTCCAAATTGACCCTTATTACTCCACCTAATTTTTTGATCCATATATTATGAGATAAGTGAGGTGAAGCGTATTATAAACAATTGATAATATAGTTAATGCTTTTCAATTATTTCTTTAATTCTTGTGCATACGTCTAAAACAAGGAGCGGAGGGAGTAGTATTTAAAAAAAAAAAAGCAAAGCGTAAATGTAAACACAACAACCAAGATCAAGAACATCAACAAACATACTTATTTCAAAGACAACGACAAAGTAATAAAATTTAATAAAGCGAAAAACAATGGATCCAACATGGATCCCAATCCACACCCATTGAACTCGGTCTTTGGTACAAAACATGTTCAGATATTTCATATTTGCATAGATTGTATGAACCCTAGCTCCTATAACAAATAATAATTAAAGGTACCAGAAACGCTAGAATTTAGTTATGTGGATGACGAATGTGAGAAGCGTTTAAGGCCGGATCGATAACATTTCAAGCAAGTAATTAAACATGTATGATAACATTTTCAATTGTATATGTATAAAGAGATGAGTAAACAGAGGAGAGGCTCACACGAGTTTTGTTTTATGAAATCGAATAGATTCTGAACATGGGCTTACCGGCGGTGGTGAAGGCGTCGTAGGTGATGTCGATGGTGAAGCGTCGGTGGCGATCTTCCTCCTCTTCTCTCTCCCCTACTCCCTCTTCTCCTCTTCTTTTCTCCCTCTTTTTCTTACATTGCGGATCGAGAGTGACGAATCGATCATCGATTTATTGAAATACATCCATGATCATTATCAATCGCATGTGATACGATCGCCGATTTTAAATGATAATGAAGTATCGGTGATCGAATGCGATCATTTGTTATATAGTGGTCGCAAAACAAGTAAGCGCCAACATTTCGACCAATTTTTGGAGGTAAAAATGAACTCAATGATAGAATAGCGGAGGGATCGGTCATTGCTAACATAATCTAGCGACCAAATTCAAGTTCGGTCGCTAATGTTGGTCGCTACAAATCCTATCTGCGACCACAAAATGCGGTCGCTGATAAGTTTGGTCGTTGTTAGAACATTTTCTTGTAGTGAGCGATGGCAAAACCCTGTACAGAAATCTCTTTGCATGGAATCATGGTGCATACATAATCATTATTGACTTTTGAAAGCCAATTTGAAACATTTTTAAATTTAAAATTAAGATGATTTTTCCGTTCCAAATTATAATGATTGAGTAATATTTTTTAGATAATTTACAATATTTATCATTGTAATGATTAAATTTAAAAGAATCTATATCAATTTTGAGTTTAAAAATCTCTTAAGTTGACTTTAAAAAGTCAACAATGATCAAATAATATAGAACGGATAGAGTATTAGGTAAGTTATCTAATTAACTTGCATATTTAATTTTTGTTTTTTTTTAAATTGGCAGCTGCAAATGTTTTATTCTTGGAGTCACCGGCTGGAGTAGGGTTTTCATATTCCAATACTACGTCAGATTATAGTAAGAATGGTGATAAGAGAACCGCATCAGATAATTACGTTTTCTTGTTGAATTGGTTGGAGAGATTTCCAGAGTATAAAAATAGAGAATTTTATATATCCGGCGAGAGCTACGCTGGACATTATGTACCTCAGCTTGCACATACTATTCTCCACTACAACAAGAAGGCCAACAAAACCGTTATCAATCTCAAGGGGATCATTGTAAGTCTCTCTCACTCACCTATACACAAATGCAAATGCAAATGCAAATGCAAATGCATGTGGTGGACAAATAATTTTATTCTTTTCTTCTTCCAGTTATTTGACTATGAATTAATATCACTCGATCCATTAGTCATGTCCATTAAACAATCTAAACTGATTGAGAAATAATCCTTTAGTCTGATTAAGGTAATAAATTGATATAACTGATGAAACATTAGTTATACAAATGGTAGGGTTAGCATTTTCAAAATATTCAATATTACAACCGTAATTCTAAGATGATATATAGTAAATTCGAAACCTCTTAACTACAAATGCTGTTCTTATTTCTCAACAGTGACTCCAATCATACCCCCAAATTATTAAGCCACTATGGTCATGTTTGTTTGTAAATATTATAATATCGGAATTATAATCCCATATTATAATCTCAAGACTATTAATTTTAGGATTAAATAGTCATACTCACGTGTTTGTTTTTTATGAGATTATTCATGTGATAACTTAAAATAATCTCATGTTATGTTTGTTTTCTCTAGGATTAATTAAAGAATTGGATAAAAAAAAATATTGTCTGGACTATTATACTCTTACTAATAATAACATATTTTAAACTATAATTTAAACTTGTTTATATATCAAAAAATGCTAGTAATAAATTAGCAAAAAAAATGATATTAATAACTCATGGATATTATTTAAACTATTATTACTGTATTTATTTGTAAATGATGATTACTCGTTTATTAATGCATTTATTTGTAAATGATGATTGTTAGATTTATTACTGTAGTTATTTGTAAATGATAATCATCAAAAAATGATGATTATTTGTTTATTACTGTATTTAGAAAAATGACTATTTAAATGTCAATGCATTATTTTAACATATTCTTACTGTAAACTCGTGAGTTATTTAACACAATAAAGTCAAATATTGTTCTTACAAAATAAACTGTATATATAAAATAATTGCAGTTTAAGAATATGCGTAGTCATATTAGAAAAAGTAAAGATTAGTTTTGTCCAAAAAAATTTAATCCCTCATGGTGGGATTATAATACCTGTTTTGACATGGTATTAAATAATCCCTCATTTCAAGTCATTTTCTTATCTCGAAACTAATAATCTCAAGTCTAATTTTAAAAACAAATAAAGAATTTAAGATTAATAGTTTAATCCCAAGTGTTATCCTCGTAAACAAACATGGCCTATATGTAATGGTAAGGGTAACCTTTGTCATTTCAAATTATTGAGTACATTCGTAATCTCAAAATGTGGATTGAGACTAAGATATAAAACTATAAGCAATAAAATATAACGATAATATGTGAATTCCTTTTTTATACTCTCTCTGTACTTAAAAGATTGTCATTTTAGATGTAAAAATTTATTCCAATTTATTTGTCGTTTATAATTTTTTAGGAGAATAAATTATTTACTTTCTTATATCACCACTTCCTTCTCTCATTGTCTCAATAAATTTCCTCCCTTGTATTAATAATTTTTAACTTTCAATAAAAAGACAGTAATAAAATTTTAAACAAATTTTAATTGTTAAATAATATTCAACCTCAATTATTAGAACATTATAGCCAAGTTGCTAACTACTACTACAATTTAATTTGGTAGCCGCAAAAACCGTAGTAGCTAGCATGGACCCAATCAATCCCCTTTTCTTGATAATTAATTAAACACAAATATAACAAAAATCTGAGTTTTCTCCATCTATAATAATTGAACACCCCACCTTTGTCCACTTCTTCATTAGGGAGCTATATTTAGTTATTACAACAAACCAAAAAACAGACCAGCCTGGAATTCCAACCAATTGTCCTAGGTGTGTGTGGTTCAAATTTCTCTCTTGTATATAGGTTATTAGGACTGATCATTTGATTATAATTGAACCGAATAGATTATACGGTTATAACCGAATATCAAAATATTTATAATTTCATTATTCAAAATACTAACTGAATTTGACAATAACCGAATAACCGAATTACCGAATTACCAAATTATAAATTCGAATATTTCGGTTAATAACTGAACAAGCCAAAATTAAAACTGATTGAAAGAAAAATCACCAAATCATACTAATAAAAATCAATAAAATCGTGCCCAATTCGGCAATTCGAACTGAGATGAAAAACTTAAGATTACAATCAAAAACAACAAACCCAAATCAGAGTATGAACATGATAGGCAGTAGGTATCCATGCCAGAATCCATAAAACCATAGGAGATGAGTAGAGCCAAACCCAGATTCCGACAAACTCCATAAGAGACTTGAAAAAGAAACTCAGATCAGGAGAAACCTCCTTCCAAAACTAACACCAACACATAACCATCAAGATCCATAGCCCCCAACCAAAATAGAGCCACCCCTCAAACAGATACAGAGAGTTAAAAGAGGGAGGAAGGAGGAGGCGGAAGGAGAGTTGGTGGGCCGAGAGTTGGAAGAGGAAGGAAGAAGGAGGCGGAAGGAGATGGTGATATACTGACGTCGCCTGTCGTTTTGTTCAAAACACGCGAGAGAGGAGACCCGAGAGAGAAGACTGTTGCTCCAAATTCTAAAGTAGGGTTGGAGAATTAAAACCCTCTTTGAAGTACTTTCACAGTCCCACTTTTTATTCGTGCACGTGTGAGAGGAACAGAGGAAGGACGGACACGTTCGGTGATTCGGATATCTGA
This sequence comes from Panax ginseng, assembly GCA_020205605.1. Lineage (NCBI taxonomy): Eukaryota > Viridiplantae > Streptophyta > Magnoliopsida > Apiales > Araliaceae > Panax > Panax ginseng. The sequence goes on along the minus strand of CM035127.1, from coordinate 34,026,044 downwards.
ATAATTTATTTTTTTAAATCGAACCCAAAACCGAATACCGAATACCGAACAATAAATTGGATATAACCGAAATTAGAAAAAATAAAAAAAAATCGGTTAAAAAAATTCGATTGTGTTCGGTAATTCAATTTTATCCGTTTTTTGCTCAGTCCTATAGGCCATGAATCAGAGTCAGTTCTAAGTTTTCTAAGGCCTAAAGTAATTTTTTTCAAGTGTGTCCTTTTATACAAATTAAACAAAATAAATAAATTATTAATTAATTAATTTTATTAAAATTATAAAAATTTACAAAAAATAAGGAAGAACACTTTGGGGCCTCATTAAAATCTTGTTTGGGGAAAACCAAATGCGACAAAACCCCAAATGAAAAAAAAAGAGTTCCCCGGATTGTAAATATTGCATTAAAAAATGAAAATTACATATTTGAGTCTACATACTTCCTCCCGAATCCCCATAAACATTTCTTGATTTGATAAATCTTCGTCTAAAAATTCAAGTGAAGCATTGATTTGTTTAACAAAATATTTATTCAAAGATTCTCTTAAACTTTGAGCAATTTCTTCTTCTTTTTTCTTTCTTTGTCTCTTGAGATTTCCGAAAAGTTGTTTCTTAGGAAATATTTTTTAATTTTTATAATAAACACAACACAATAAAAATCAATAAAACTAATTAACAAAGAACAATAAAACCTGAATTTTGAGTATATTTTCTTCCACTTGAAACTTCCAATTATAAAGAACAAGAATCCCAACCAAGTTTTCTATTGAATCAAATTATAAATAAGAAAAGTTAACAAAGATATGTATTACAATTTACAAAATTTATACATCTAGATTCTATATGTATCTTTAAAAAAAATTACATTCAAAAAAAGGCACTGGTCTAGCTGGTGGATAATTTATTTTCCAACTCTGTTGGAGAAGAGGAGAATCACCGAAAAAAAATTGCTTGCGTTACGTTATGAACTGAGAGGGTCGAAGGATTTTTCCTTCTTTTTGTGGCTAATAGTCTGTTTTGATTCCCCATATTTATTGATTTGTTTTATATTATATTTTATAATGAATATTTAACTTCATTACTTAATACGTTTCCTTTTGAGATTGAGTAAATAAAGACTGATTGAATTGATTGGCTTCTCTTTTCTTTAACAGGTACATGCGATAACTTGTTTTGTGTTTTTTTTTTATATACATACATAAATATATTTTGGACCTAATTGTAGGCCCCAGACTGTAACTTTGATAGCCCTAGCCCAAGGCCGGTTCTGCCATGAATATTTATAATTAAGAAACATCCCTATAAATGATCACTAACAAAATATAAACTATAGAAGGTATCCAAACCTTAATATGAGTCTATGACATGGATATTACATATGGAAGGCTTCTTGTTTCATAAACATATTATAGGTCCCCAAATCAAGGGAGTAAAAAAATATCCCACCCCATAAAAAATTATAATTACAAATAAATAAAATCGAATTAATTTATTACGATTCTTGAGTCAATTTTGATTGGTCAAAATATAACAAATGAGATATATTTAATGAGTCAACTCGCAATACTTTCAGACCATGTTTGTTTGTAAAAAAATATATTTGACATTGAATTATTTATTTTAATTTAACACTATTTTAAACTATTTAATCCTTTGTAGAGACTATTAGTCCCTTAATGTTGGACTATTTAAAGTTATTTGATAGTTTAAAATGTGGGACTATTAATTTCAATTCATATTATATAGTTAGTTGTTCATAAATAGTCTTAGAAATTACAAAAAAAAAAAAAATTAGTCCATATATAGAACTATTAATCCACATCATGGTATAAAATAATTTGAAATAGTATTAAATTAAGTTAAATAATTCAATCCAAATATACTTTTTGTAAACAAACAAAACCTCAGAATCAGGGTGGTAGCATTCGCGAAGTTACATACCTACTGCAATGGCAGAGGGACTTCGATTCTCAGCACTTTTCCTCCACATATGTAAACTATGTATTATGGTCTTAATGGTACCAAAAAACCAAAAAACAAAAAATCAAAATACTATTAACGGATTCAAATTTAATGAATATTCTCTTGACGAAGTACGTATTTTTCAAGGCATTAAATGTCATTTTTCTAGTTCCTCGAAATAAAAATAAATAAAACTCTAATCTTTCGTGTGTGAAAAATGCAGATCGGAAATGCAGTGATCAACGACGAGACCGATGATAAGGGGATGTACGATTATTTTGCAACTCATGCTCTCATTTCGGATGAAACTTCATATCGAATCAATAAATTCTGCAATTTCTCATCAAATGCTAATATAAATCACAAGTGCCAAGCCGCGGCTGATAAAGCTGATATGGATACTCAAGGTCTTGATATCTACAATATATATGCTCCTGTATGCACTAATTCCAATCTTACTGCCCATCCTAAGAAGACTCAAGTAAGTTATAAATCTATGTGCTTATTTTCCAGAATTACTCCCTAAAAAAGTTGTATGTAGTTAATATTTTTTAAATTACCGGAAGAATTATGTCTGAATGTGAATATGGCAGACTTTAATATGCGTAAAATAAGAAAATTTAAAAGTGACTGTCATTTTACAATAGATTTATAATAAGGTGAGGTGAAAATAAGGTATTTTTTTGATGCAGTATGTGCTAGATCCATGCAGTGACTATTATGTGTATTCTTATTTGAATCGGCCTGACGTTCAAGAAGCTCTCCATGCCAATGTTACAAAACTTGATCATGATTGGGAACCATGCAGGTATATACTACTTCCTCTCTTATAAACTATAATATTATCATTGACTTTTGAAAGTCAATTTAATACGTATTCAAATTAAAAATTGGTACAATTTATTAACAATTAAGAAACAATAATTTTATAATGAATAATATTTTTCAGATAGTTTAATATATTTATGATTGTATTGACTAAATTAAATAAATTTATGTCAATTTTAAGTTTAAAAATATCTTAAACTAACTTAAAAAATAATTTTATACGAAGAAAATGAAAACATACCATAACTATTCCAGCTGGGTTTGGCATGATTGTAATTGATTTGATAATTGTACATTCCTTACTCATAAAAGATTCAGAAATTGTAAATTTATTCTCTGCACCCCTTTACAATATACACATGTTCTATATATATACAACCATGAGAGAATCGCCTAAGGCTAGAATTTAGTGATTACAATCACATTACAATCACCTAGGCTATCAATTACAATAAGTTAGGCTAACTTTAAGGAATAGTTATGAGTAAGGAATGTACAATAATCAAATCAATTACAATCATGCCAAATCCAGCTGTAATAGTTATGATATGTTTTCAGAAAATATATATTACAACTTCTCTCTTCCTCTTAATAATATTATCTCTCTCCCGAAAAAATAGTTTCTTTTTCTTTGTATTTTACTACAAAAATGATTCCTTGTATTTTATTTATGTTTTTGGTGTTGGAGATAGTACTCTTATCATATAATTTAGTCTTGACTAACTTAAGGCAGCTTGTAACACCAAAACTACAGTGATATCATCGATGGTTGGAGTGACAGCCCATCAACAATTATTCCCCTCCTAAAAGAGTTCATATCTAATGGTATTCGTGTGTGGATATTCAGGTAACAACCAATACTATATTTACCTCTTAATTAATTCCTCATTATTAAAAAAACACATGCCAATTAGTGTATCATGCATTCTGCCACTAATAACAACCGAAATTGATATTTTCACAACAATTTTTGATATTTTAACATGAAAAGAGTCATTATACATATATTTTACCGTCGCTATATCTATAGCGACGGTTTTCGTGTAGAAATATCATTTTCTGTAACGATTCATGCATTCGCTACTATCACTTATTAACTTAGATTCATGCATTCGCTACTATCACTTATTAACTTAGAATTATAGAAAAATAACACTATTTTTACATATAATTTTAATATTTTCACATGATCTTCTCTCACAAGAGAGTATGATGGGTCTCACTTTTATGACGTACGTGAAAATATCATTTTTCATATAGAAATTAAGAGATTTAGACAAAACACATAACATATATAATTATAGTATTATGCAGTTGTATAGATTTTGTATCATTGTATGTATATATAATCATCTCCATATTTGTACGAAATGCAGCGGTGACACAGATGGAAGAGTACCAGTCACTTCAACCAAGTATTCTATTAATGCTATGAAGCTTAAAGTCAAAACTCAATGGCATCCTTGGCTACTCAATGGGCAGGTAATTACTAATTTCTCTTCATATATAAATACTTTAAATACACTTTTTATGTTTTGTTAACCATAAATTGATATATGAAATAATATTGTTATTCATAGATTGTTATAATGAATACATGAAAAACTCCACCCTATGTTTGTTTCCATATGATATTTTTGTCCTTAAGTTCGACTACTTAGAAAATACCTCCCTCAAAGTACAATAATTAGTGTAAAACGGTATCTTTAATGTTTATGTAGCAGTGCAAAATTGACCTAAATGGTATACTTTTGCACTACTAATTGCATTATGAGTTAACGATTTGATATATTGTAAAGTCAAGTGTTATATCTCCACAAAGTAAAAAACTCATGGTATAATTTTATATTTTAGTCGATTATAATTGTTAGCTCTATCAAGATAATCGTATTACCAAAACATAAGTTTTAAGGAAATAAAAGATTTTTCATTCTTGTCAAATTGACAAGGATGACTCAAAATACGGCTTCTATTTGTTGGGTTTCACAATAATACCAAGTCGTATTCAAATAAATGCAAAAAATAAAAAAAAATAAAAAATACATGATAATAATAATATGAAATAAGAAAAATTAAGTAATGCATTAATTCTTTTACATTTAAAGAAGATGATTACTATATTACAAGATTTTTGTAATTGATTTTACTTTTGTTTAATTCATAGGTTGGTGGGTATAGACAAGTTTATGAAGGAGACTTGACATTTGCAACTGTTAGAGGGGCAGGGCATCAGGTGCCAAGCTTTGAGCCTAGAAGAGCTCTTGTACTCATCATGCACTTCCTTTCTGGGAGACCTCTCCCCAATACTAAAAGATAGTTTTACAAATTTCTTTATTAGTACTTTTTAGTGAATATCCAAACATTTATTTATCAAATTCAATAATCAAATGGTTTTTACTTTTTAGTTGTATTGGTCATTATTGTTTTTTTGAGGTTATAATTTATCCTTGGAAATTAATGGATCCGGTTATGGCCACTTTGAAGTTTTGTAACCTTTTATTATATTAATTATACCAAATGTTACATTTGTGTTGACTTACAAACATGAAGCTAAAGTTAAAATATATTTGTTATAACAAATATAACAAAGAATTATAAAATTTTATAGCGATCAAGATGTGACAATTTAACTATAATCGAATCCAAAACTAAGTATGTTGGTGTGTTGTCACTGTCACAGACAATCAAAAAATAAAATTTTACTGCGAAAGATAATTATGTAGTTGTGCAAGTAAAAATCGATCCCAGAGAATGATTTGTTTTGTTTTTATGCTTTGTAACCAAAATTGGGGGTTTTGATTGTGCTTATTAAAGTAAACTAAAATAATGAAAATAATTTATTAAAGTAAGTCAAAGAAAACAAACCTTAGATTAGATTAACTTCCACCTCAGAAACTTACACTGACCATTGAAGAGATGAGGGAGGGATTTGAGATTCCCTAGGTGGATCCTTTGGCTTTAAGAGCGCAGGGTCAAAACCCGTGGTTACATCCTCTATGATTTTTGAGATGACATAGGTCAATCGTAGAGAAGCATCTGAAGAATGTGCTGATCGTTAAGCTGAATCTTTCTTGTGTTTGGTTCTCAACTCTTTTCTCTTGCTTTTCTCTTCTCTACTTTTTTGCTTAGCTTCTTCTTTCTTCCTCTTCTCTTCTTTCTTCCTCGGGATCCGACTCTACGGTATCTGGTTCCATCTCCTCCTCCTCCTCATCATCATCGATAGGAGCCACTATCGAAATGGGCTCAGCTATCAATGGTGCCTCATACATCACGTGTATGTCACATGGCTCTTCCTCTATCACTCTACTGGGTCCTCCCAAGTCCTAGAACCACAAACACATAACAAGCAAACAACAACTCCATTAGAATGTTAAATAAAATATAAGTTCATTGTATAAAATGAAATTATATTTCATAACACACTAAGTCTCTCTCTAGGAAAACTCTACATGAGTTTCATCCCTTCCTATATATCTTCTAAGTTCTTCTAAGTTATAATCTAAGGACTCTCACTTCTAAGGTTTAAAACTACAGCTTTGATACCAACCTGTGACGCTCCCAAATTTGGACCACTCGCGTCTCGAATTCGGTTCACCACGTGATACAAATCTAATGACTAAATAACATCTCACGCAACAGAAATAATAGAATAGATTACATTTATTTAATATAATCATTCATGTCTCAAGGTTTCGTAACATAAACATCTCTTACATACCTTAAACATACTTAAACAAAGCTTAGACAAAACTAATACATAACACAATTTATGTCTTTACATTATCATAAAATTTCCAATAAATATGAAGCTACTCTGTAGCTTTTCCCTTGCCCTTATTAGTGCCCGAGGGTCCGCCTTGCTCTGCCTTAACTGAAATGTTTTTAGGGAAAGCAAGAATGAGCAACAAGTTTGCCCAACAAGTAAAATAACAATAAGGGTATTCGATATAGTTAAAATTCTCAAGAGTACATCAACAAATGATAGTTTAAAGATAGCAAGAAGTATCGATGGTTCTCAACAATAGTCGCTAAGGATAGAAGATATATATCAATAAGATTCAATGCTTAATCTTTTCAAGATTTCAAAATAATGAATACTGAGCAGTCACTAAGGACTATGAACTTCTACTAGAATTAACAGTAATATACTATTAATCCAACAAAACCAAGTACAACAGGTGATAAGCCTAAAGTACCCTACGTTATGCATAACATTTAATCATACTCTGTACGCACGTCGGTCTCCCGATAATTATATAGTTTCCCCTTCAAGAAAGGTTGTTCATCTCAGTTAATTATAAGAGTCCGCACCAATTCAATTGGTTTGGATAACTTTCTAACACATGATAATAGTCTAGCCGAAACAAAGGCTTAGACAACTTTTATAATGCATTTAAGAATGATAAGTTCAATGCTTGCAACAACGTTAAGGTATACAAATAATTTCCGAATAGTAATAGATATTTGCTCGATATAAATATGGTTGATATGGCAACAATTCAGATTATACAATATATACAGTGTAAGAATTAGGGAACTTGCATCAAAGAGATAAGGTTTAGATACTTGCACAATATTTAAAGTCGTGTAAATTAGAAAACTTGCAATAAATGCGAATATTCATTAATAATTAGTGAAGGTCGACTAATCAACAATAATTATCCACTAACATACTTTGATAAATAATAACTCGAGTTGAGTTAAGGAAACTTGCATTTTGCGTTGATTACCACTTATAGCCCAAACCACCTCAATGAACTATATTATCCTATTTATGTACGTATATGTATTCATTAGTCACACATACTTTGACATATATATCAATATATATTTATCACACATATTTCTATTCATGTATACTATACACATTAAAACTCATAGATGTATAACCCACATTGTTCTTACTTTTGAAAACCTTAGAACATTTTAACAATTTTAGTTTCATATACTCATTTCCTGTTTGTATACGTGAAATATTACTGAAGTCACGTACTCTGGTTCAAGTTGTTTCACACCTACATGTTAAGGAACCTTTAATGTAATGACCGTGAATTTTAAACTCCTTATTTAATTAAATATGTGATTTAATTTAATGAGTTGGTTTTGTGAATTTATTTAAACCTTAAGTGGTTATGTGAATTTACGAAATGATTAAAGGGAGTCACTAATAATTGATTTAAATTAGTGGACTAACCCTAAGATTCTAATATCAAAGACTTAATAAGAGTATTAATTAAGTATTCAATTTATTTGAATATAGTAGCAAGAGTTGAACATATTGATTAATTGCAATTATGAGTAATTAATTGATAATGTGTTAATTAATAATTATTATGAATAAATAATAATTAATGTGTAAAAGATTTATAATAAATGATTATATGTTTACTTGATTAATTTGTGCAATATAGTAAACCTTTATTATATGGTAGTTAACTATATATTTTATATAGTACGAGGTGGCATATTAATATGTCTATATATTATATATATAGACTATATAGTAAGAGTTATTTGCATTCATGTGAGTTGCATAATAATATTGTTATATGATATGAAGTGTGTGGGTAAACATTCATGTATACCCTATTGACATATAATAATATCAATTGTTAGATTAATAATGATTTCATTAGTTATTATAATAATAACAGTCATGGTAATTGAAAATGTATATGAATTATATGTATGTGCATTACTTGATATCTTGTAATTGGAAAATACATTGTATGCTCTTTAAATCATTATAACCTATGTTGTATGAAATGAATTGTGTGTACATATTATATAACCAAAGTTTATATTATGTGTATATATGGTTTTAACCAAGTGTTGCATTACATTATTGCATTTCATTGTGCAAATGCTGAGAATTATTTTCTTGTCCCAAAATGAGTGTCACCAAGTACATGAATAGTGATTTAAAGCTAAATCACGTATTTTCCAAAAAGGCTATTGAATAGGTGATCTTTGCTAAGTGAATGGTTGGTAAGGGTGGTTGATCAACTCTTGATTAACTAATGTATTGTTTCTTTGCACCATGAATCCAACCTTGGTGCAATGTGATTATCTAGTCCAAGCTTCTTCTATATATACAAGCTTCAAATTCAGTTTTTGTTGTTTGTTAAGTCTTAGTTTGAGAGTCTTAAGTTGCTGAGCATATCATAGAAGCATATTCAAAGTGTAGGAAATCTATTAAGCTTCAAGAGGTATGAAAATCCTAATTATGTTCTTGAGTTGGGTTTTTTGGCAAATTCTTGTAATTCTCATGAATTCTTGATAATGTAGTATGAATTGGCTTAAGGTTGTGTTGCTTTAGTTAGTATGCATGTTTAAAAGTATTAAAAGTAGTGGAGTTACAGCAAATAGATGTTTGGCAATGTTGGAGTTGAGCCTCTGTGAGCGAGATGCCTTATTTTGTTTTTAGGCGAAGTGGTGGCAGCCGCGCCACTTCCCTAGTCTTTCATGGCCATGTGATGCATGAGTAGCAGAATCACAGATTGCTCATGTTAGCTCCTTAAGATATTCTGAGCATGTTACTTTAGAATGAATATGCATATAAATGACCTGTGTGGACTAAGGTAATTATGTATATAGTAAGCCATAATAGGTTTGTTTTGACTTAGTTATTCAAAGAAGGCTTAAAGATTTGAAAACTAGAAATTGTATACATGGAATAATATACATTCTAACCTTGTGAGCATATGTAAATAACTTGAGTATGTGAACAAATGCATATGAAAGCATGAATTAGACAATATAGATGTATCTTGCATGCTTGAATGAATTTTTCTAATGGAGACTTAAAGTTTTGAAAATGAACTTGATAAACTATAAGTTGAGAACTTGTAAGTATACTTTTGACATCTAACATATGAATGTATAGTTGAGGCCAAAGGACCATGTGGAATGTGTATAATGACTAGACATGATCGACCTTATTAGCTTAACATGTGAAGTCTTGAGTAAATAAAAAACGAATAATGACCTATGATATATTTGATGAAGGGTTAAAACTAGTTATTCATATAATAACATGTGTGTTGTGCATGATTGTTCATTTATGTGCATGACGTGTGTACACTGGCTTACTGCAGAAGCAGACCTGTCTTGGTTTGCACCAGGAGCAGCGCGGCCGCGCCACTCCTTAGTACAAACCAAGCGCGGCCGCACCAATCTGCAGTGAGGTCTGAGTTCTGTTAATAACATGAGAGTTTATGCATGCTTATATGGTTACTCTAAACTGTAATACTTGTCCAATATAGTATGCATGTGATAATAAACATGTTATTGAAAGAATTCTATGATGAATTAGTGTTTACCACTTTAAAGTCAATAGTGATTTCAACTATGACAGAGCATGTTAGAAACTAATCATGTAATGTAATGACACATGTATAGAAGCATGATATGTGATGATTTGATTCTTGTAAGTGTGGACTCATATTAGTTTACACATACTAATTGGAAAGACCGACTTGTTAATGTTAGGTCGTTTCAACGCAAGTTAATTAAAGCTAGAAATAAATTATAGCGAGCAAATAGGCAAGTTTCCCTAACCTTACTCAAATTTATATTGAGCAAGTTCCTTGAACCCTACTTTTATTGAGCATGTTCCCTAACCTTACTCAAATTTATATTGAGCAAGTTTCCTTGAACTTCACTCTTGATTGTGAAAGTTTCCTATCCTTCTCATATCGTATTGGGCAGGTTATTGTTGAAATTGAAAGTCATTCGTTTAAGCTTGAACTTTATTACCAAGCATGCTATTAAGTGGTTTAATTACCTTACAATTATTCCACATTGATATTATTGATATTCACACTTAGTGCACTTGAGTTCGTACAGTCTTGGACTTGTACTTCATTTAAAGTTCTATAATTCTTGAACGATGTCAGATTGAGTCTGAACCTTTGTTCGATCAGACAAGAATATGAAGTTTTATAAAAGTTATCCAAACCAATCGATGGTAAGGATTCTTAGACTGAAAGAACACCCCTTCTATGATAGGGGAGTACCCCAGGTATCTAATATAAGATACAAAGAGCAGATTTAAATGTTATAAATATACATGGTGTACGCGAGGCTGATCCCCTCAAGTACTTATTCTGTAGCCAGTAACCAAAGGGTCAATTAATTATTAATTTCATTGGAGTGTTATAGTTCAAAGTCTACTTGACTAGCATTTATTCTAAAAGCAATCATTATCTTTGCTTCTAATATTCATATTGTTGAATCCTTCAGATATTTATCTTGTTGAATTCTTTGTCAGACATTTTCCTTTCATCATGATATATCCTTATTGTTGTATTTAAACTTGTTGAGCAAACTTGTTGCTCATCCTTGCTATATCATGAATTATATTGCAGCTAAGCCCGAGACCTCGGGAAAGGACAAGGGTAAAGGAAAGATGTAGGATAGTCACCAAGAGCAGAAATTATCTTATGCTTAATTTAAATTACTGTTATGTAATATGAACCCTAATTACTATTATAGGGTATGTTTGAAAGATTGTATTAAGGTTATCGAAATCTTGGGACTAGTAATACCTTTTGAATGAACGACGTACGTTTATTATTTTCCGCATTTTAGTTATCGTATGTTGTTTAGAGGTGGATGTTTGTTTTTATCGTGATGACCGAACCGGGGTCAGAGGACCCAGATTCGGGGGCATCACATTTAAACTAGGTTCTGTCTTTTCTATTTACTTTCACCAACTGTTAGTTTTACTCATAACATTACCATTTTACAAATTAAGAAGGTTCATTGTGACGCCCCCAAATTCAGACACTCGTATCTCAAATTTGGTTCGCCACGTGCTAATTCTAACATCACACTAAAATCATTAACAACGAAAATAATAGAATAATTTACATTGATATAATATAAATATTCGCGTCCCAAGGTTCCGTAACCATTACTACAACAATCCAGTGATTAAACTTAAACATAATTAATCATCCTTAATACATCATAATACGCATAGAAATAATAATACTAATACTCTTAAAGAACTAAGCTACTCCGTAGCCTTGCCCTTCCCCTTGTCCTTTCCGGTGGTACCACCTTGCTCTGCCTTAACTGTAATGTTTTTAGGGAAGCAATAATGAGCAACAAGTTTGCCCAGCAAGTAATATAACAAAGAGAATGAACAGTTATAGCATTTGAATCTTTAAGGGTATAACAGTAAATGGTAGTTCAAGGATATCAAGAAATATCAAAAGTGTTTGATAAATGTCACTAAAGATTGAAGGATATCAATAATATTTCAAGGTTTAATTATTTGAGGTTGAAGAAGAATGAACATCGAAGCGGTCGTTAAAGACTATGAACTCTTACTAGAATTAATAGTATTATATCGCAATCCAAGATAAGCGAGTACAACGGTGATCAATTTAAGGTACCCTACGTTATGCATAACATTTAATCATACTTACTTATATGCGTCGGTTTCCGACAATATAGAATTTCCTTTTTAAGAGGGTTGTTCATCTCAGTAGATTTACAAGAGTCCGCATCAAGTCAATTGGTTTGGATAGCTTTCTAACGTATGATAACAGTCTAACCGAATCAAAGGTTTAGACAACTTTTATAATGCATTTAAGAACAATAAGTCTAATCCTCGCAATAATGTCAAAGTAATTGATTTTCGAATAGTAATAGACAATTGCTTAAGTATGTTAATAAATCGGATTTATACAATATACAATGTAAAGAATTTAGATAACTTGTATTCGATATGTGAATCAATGGAAGTTAGAGAGCTCGCACAAAATCCCAAGTTGTGAGAGTTAGGAGACTTGCCTTTAGCGTTGATTACCACTTAAAGCGTAATATCACTTCAATGAACTACGTTATCCTATATAGGTATGTATATGTATTCATTAGTCATATATACTTGATATGCATTTTCATATACTTCCATCACACATACCTAAATTCATGTAGGCTACACACATTCAAACTCATAGATGCGTAACTCACATTGATTTTACCTTTAAAGTCTTTTGTACCATATGCTCATCTTTTGTGTAAAATATCTCTTACTCTACATATTTTTAAGTTGTTTCACATATTAAAGAACCTTTAAGCTAGTTTTGACCCTTTATTAAAGTTATTCATATATTTCCATCTTTCAAAGTTAAAAGAGTTCATTACATAAATCAACTAGCCATAGTATTCATTATACTACATAATATTGTCAAACAACTTTTTTCTACACATGCTTGCATAATTTATCACAATGTTTAACTAGATGCGTGAACATGTCGAATATCTCTAGAGGCATATGCATCCTATTCTAATTGTTCCTAAGTTCACAATATAATTCATAGAGTTTGACATCTCAATTGGTTTTCAATCACTAAGATGTCATGACTATCAATCTATACATGCAAGGTACATTGAGTCCACACTTCATATGTATTTATCAAACCAATTAAGCTATAAACATATGCTCAAAAGGCTATATTTAAAAAGGCGTAAGGTTTTATAAACATGTTTTTAAGTCTTTTAACTTTTTTTCATTTAAAAGGTTATGATTCAATTCCAAACCTACTAAACACCTTGTAAAATACATTGATATATGTTTAGGAGTACATATGTTCTTGAAATTAAGTGGAATTTAAGACTTCTTGCATCAACAAGCAAACAAAAGTTCTTTTTTTTATTCTGACACTTCAGTTGTGAGCGTTTGTGCATTAGGACCCCGTAGGGGTGGGTGTCCCTCGCTAAAACACGAAAGCGGTATCCCTGTTCGCCTATTCGGATTTCTATGAATTTTTTCCCCCAATTCTCATCCAAACAACAAAGTAATGATGTATAATTACTATAAACTTGCTATATAACACTCCTAGCATGCTTCTAACATTCCTACACATACAAACAATAAATTTCAAAGATTAATTCAAGGTTTTTGCCATTTTTTCCAAAGTTTAACACATATAGCAATTTTCTTCCTTACCAATTCGTTACTTGATCATTTTACTTCGTTTAACTTTCATTGAATTAGTTTTTGACCATATTAACAATATCTAGCATCAATTGATACATTCTAGCAAGTTTCAACTATAACAAGTGTTTTCATACTCATGAACTTTGGAAAGCTTGAGTGTATGAACATCTAGATGAAAGGTTACCTTTTCTGAAGTTAAATTGCTACTCTAGCTTCAATTTGCAGATTATATAAGCTCACAATATTCATACTCCTACTAGAAATCTCAGAGAATTCAACATTTACCTTTGAGAGGGGAACCTCTATTTATAGAGGGAGGATTATCCAATTGGAGAATTTTCCCTAAGGTTTGTTTCCATGGAAGATTGAAGGATCCTTTGTGCAACAAGAAGTGGGTGGAAAGCATCACCAACTCCATCTCCTCCCTTCCCCATAGCCATAATTCCTCTCTTGGTTTTTCAAGCACAGAGTCTTAGGCTTTTTGTAAAACACGGCTGAGCTCTTTTTCATTGGAATGAGACTATGATTTTGGGACACCACCAATTCTCAGCACTTTAGTAGCACACTTAGGTTCATTTTACCCTTTGTTCATACTTGAGCATACAAATACACCCACTCACATAAAATCATATAATCCATGTACATTGATTTGTTTCAAGTAAAAATTATTCTAGACTAGGATATAACTTAATTGTGTACCAATGCTACTTATTATTAATATATTTTATCAAATTACTTTCTCTCATAGGTTTAAAATATCCATTTAATTATTCCCACACACATCAATATGTCACATAAGACTTTTTATACAACTTGGTCAATTACCTAAGTCAAGCTTACTTTTATCACATAGTGTTATATAATAATTATTTTCATTACAATGTCACCCCTCACTTTATATTAAATGAAAAACCTTATTATATATGATTTCTCTTCACACACTATTATTCATGATAATTAACGAAAAACAAATAAATCAACCTCATTATGAAATTATTTACTTATTAGTAATACTAATTAATTCCATCATTAGTTAAATTACTATTTTCTCAATTCATCATCTTGCCACACTAGGCATAACTCCACAAGTTTAAACTAAGCTTCTCATCGATTTTGCTTCATTGTTTAATTATCACTTAGCTTAATCAATTAAAATGCTCATCCTGACACATAATCGATTATATATATATATATATATATATATATATATATATATATATATATATATATTTATATTCAAATAAATATGCAAACAAATCTTTATTCTCAATATTATAATTTATTAAAATTCGTGGGTATTACATCTTCCCCCCCTTATAAAAATTCCGTCCTCGGAATTGTACAAAGTTACTCAAATAAATGGGGATAATCCCTACGCATCTTATCCTCTAATTCCCACGTGGCTTCTTCGGTATCGTGGTTTCGCTAAACCACATTTATAGAAGATATAATTTTATTCCTCAACGTTTGCTCCTTTCTATCTAGTATTTGGACAGGAGTTTCCTCATACGTTTAATTTTTCTCTACTTGAATAGGCTCATAGGAGATCACGTGTCTGTAGTCGGGCTTGTAGGGACGTACACCGAAATGTGAAACACGTTGTAGATGTGTTCCAATTCAGGTGGTAATGCAAATTTGTATGCCACTTCGCCCACTCGTTTTAAAATTTCGAACGGTCCTATCAATCTTGGACTCAATTTCCCTTTTTTCCCAAATCTGATCTTTCCTTTCCAGGGAGAGACCTTCACGAACACAAAACTTCCGACTTCAAAATCTCGGCTCTGACGATGTAAATTGGCGTATTTCTTTTGGCGATCTTGAGCTGCTACCAATCTGGCCCTTATTGTTGTTACCACGTTAGCCATTTGTTGAACTAATTCCGGTCCCAAAAGTCGTCGTTCTCCGACTTCGTCCCAACATAATGGTGTTCTACACTTTCTCCCGTAAAGAGCTTCATATGGCGGCATACCAATACTCGCATGATAACTATTATTGTAAGAGAATTCTACTAATGGTAAATGGTCATCCCAATTCCCTTTGAAGTCCATCACGCAAGCTCTAAGCACATGCTCCAACGTTTGTATGGTTCGTTCACTTTATCCGTCGGTTTGAGGGTGATAAGCAGTACTTAATCTCAACTGAGTTCCCATTCGCTCTTGCAAACTTTTCCAAAATTTTGACGTGAAACGCGGATCTCGATCGGAGACAATCGACACTGGCACTCCATGTCGTGACACGATTTCCTTTACGTATAAATTTGCTAATTGGTTCAAACTGAATCGAATCTTGATAGGTAGAAAATGAACTGTCTTTGTTAGTCGGTCCACGATAACCCAAATGGCATCATAACCCTTCTGTGTGATCGGAAGTCCAAACACGAAGTCTACGGTAATATGCTCCCATTTCCATTCTGGTATTTCCAGCGGTTGAAGTAGTCCACTAGGCCTTTGATGTTCTGCTTTGACCCTTTGACAAGTAAGACATCTACTAATGCATTCTGTAACTTCTCTTTTCAAATTAGGCCACCAAAAGTGATGTCGAAGATCCCGGTACATCTTTGTGCCTCCTGGATGAACAGTCGTAGTATTATGTGCTTCTTGCAAAATTTCCTCTCTTAGTTTGGTAATAGCTGGCACCCATATTCGACCCTCAAATCTTAATATACCATCCTTATCTACTTTGAACTTTTCCTCCTCATTTTCTACTATTCTCTTCCTTATCTTCTCACATTCTTCATCTTTCTCTTGTGCTTCTTTTACTCTATCCAGTAACGTCGGGTGAGCTTCCATCATGAATAATTTTTCTCTTGCTTCTTTTGGTTCTTTCACCTCTCTTTCCAATTTCTCCATTTCTCTTATTAATTCTTCTTGAGTTGTCAGATTGAATAACTTCTCCCTTCCTTTTCTACTTAAAGTTTCGGCTACTACGTTTGCTTTTCCCAGGTGATAAGGAATTTCGCAGTCGTAATCCTTGATTAATTCCAACCACCTTCTTTGTCGCATATTCAACTCCCTCTGTGTGAAGATATATTTCAGATTCTTGTGATCTGTGTATATCTCACATTTTTCTCCATACAAATAATGCCTCCAAATCTTTAAAGCAAATACTACCGCTGCTAACTCCAAGTTATGGGTAGGGTATCGCTTTTCAAAATCCTTCAACTATCATGACGCATACGCAATGACCTTGCCATGTTGTCAGAAAGACACAACCAAGTCCTCTACATCTGAAGCATCACTATACACTACAAATCCTCCTGTATCATCTGGTAATGATAATACAGGCGCTTCACTCAACCTCCTCTTCAATTCGTGAAAACTCTCCTCGCATTTGTCCATCCACACGAACTTCACCGTCTTCCTTGTTAGATTGGCCAATGGGGTTGCTATCTTAGAAAAATCCTGGATAAATCTTCGATAGTACCCAGCTAAACCTAAGAAACTTCTTACTTCTATTGGCATCCTTGGTTGTTCCCAGTTACTTACCGCCTCCACTTTTGCAGGATCCACGGAAATTCCATTTTGATCTATTACGTGTCCTAAAAACTGAACCTTCTCCATCCAAAATTCACATTTTGAAAATTTAGCGTACATCTTTTCCCGTTGTAAGGCTTCCAATACCATCTCCAGGTGTTCGGCGTGTTCTTCCCTAGTTTTTGAATAAATCAAAATGTCGTCAATAAACACTACTACAAACTTATCTAAGTATGGCTTGAAAACTCGGTTCATCAAGTCCATGAATGCTGCCGGAGCATTGGTTAACCCAAATGACATCACTAGAAATTCGTAATGTCCGTAACGTGTTCGAAACGCCGTCTTTGGTATGTCCTCCTCTCGCACTTTCAACTGATGATAATCCGTTCATAAGTCTATCTTGGAAAACACTTCGCTCCTTTCAATTGATCAAAAAGGTCATCTATCCTTGGCAATGGATATCTATTTTTAATTGTCACTCGGTTTAACTCCTGATAGTCGATACAGAGTCTCATCCATCCATCCTTTTTCTTTACAAATAACACCGGTGCCCCCCAAGGAGACACACTTGGCTGAATGTAACCCTTATCTAGCAATTCTTGCAGTTGTATCATTAATTCCTTCATTTCCATTGGCGCCATACGATAGGGGGATTTTGAAATCGGTGCCGTTCCTGGTGCTAAGTCTATTATAAATTCTATTTCTCTGTCTGGCGGAAGACCAGGCAGATCGTCTGGAAACACGTCTTGAAAATCTTTGACTATCGATATATTCTTCATTTTTACCCCCTTTTTCCGAGTATCTACTATATAGGCCAAATAACCTACACATCATTTCTTTAACAATTTCTTGGCCTGCATCATCGTAAGGCAACACGATTGCTTGAGCGATGAGCTACCATAAAACACTACCTTAGACTGATTTGAAGTCTGAAGGTTCACACTCTTCTCTTGACAATTGATTATCGCAGCGTGGCTGAATAACCAATCCATTCCTAATATTACATCAAACTCTCCCAGTCTAATCGGAATTAAGTCTACCTTTAGTTCGTGTCCTCTAATGTTCGCACGACAGTTTCGGTAAACAAACTCTACGGGAATAATTTCCTTATTTGCAACCTCTATGTTCAACGAATTTTCTAAGCGTTCATGGGTTATGTTTAGTTGCCTAGCAAATTCTTCAGACACAAAGGAATAGGTAGCGCCCGAATCAAATAATACATATGCATTTATATTATTGATTGGGAGAATACCTGACACCACATCCCTTGCAGTCACTGCGTCTTGGATAGTCATATTAAAGGTTTAGGCAGTTGGTCGGTTGGATTGCGTTGGTCCGCCGATCATCAGCTTGCTGCCCCCTCCCTATTGGCCGCTTCCTCCGCTGCTCCCTTTCTTTGGGCAATCCTTGATTTGATGCTCAGTTGAGCCACACGCGAAACATCCCTTGATCTTTTTTGGTTTTGGGCAGTTAGGTGAAATGTGCCCTTCCCGGCGCGATAGATTGTAGCAGACGTTGCGTCCTTCCAAAGACTCCCTTGATGATTCCTCCCACATTTCGAACAAGCTTCAGTTCTTTTCTTAAACCCTCCTTGATAACCCTCTGACTGACTGATGGTTCGATTTTTGGTATTGTTGTTGTTGTTGTTGTTACGGTTATCCCATTTCCTCTTTCCCAGATGGCTTCCACCACTACTACTCCCTCCACGAGTTTCTCCCACTACATTCTTGTTTTTCTTCTCCTTGTTGTATTGGCTCAATGCCTCATTTACCTCCCTCGGCAATTATCGCCTTCTAACA
The DNA here is from genome assembly GCA_020205605.1 of Panax ginseng. Classification (NCBI taxonomy): domain Eukaryota; kingdom Viridiplantae; phylum Streptophyta; class Magnoliopsida; order Apiales; family Araliaceae; genus Panax; species Panax ginseng. The sequence goes on along the minus strand of CM035127.1, from coordinate 34,007,031 downwards.
ACAATGTGACGAACGAGTCAATTTGAAGGACCGACACCTTGTTGAACAACCAAGGTTTTAGTCCTAGTTCGAAGCGTCGAGCTTTCCTTTCTTCGGTGTCGACTTGATGTGTTGCAAATCGTGCGAGTTCATTGAACTTGGCCGCGTATTGCGCCACCGTCATCTCTCCTTGTTTCAGTTCCAGAAATTTTACCTCCATCCTATTCTTCATGCTCTTCGGGAAGTAATTCTCGAAGAACAACGTCTTAAACCTTTCCCAAGGTATAATTCCTTCTCCCGCTCTCTGTTGATTTGCTTCCCACCAGTAGTTTGCTTCACCCCTCAGCATGTACGTAGCGAACACGGTTTTTGGTCTTCACCCACACGAGCAATGGCAAAGGCTTTCTCCATTTCCTTGATCCACGTTTGTGCTACGATAGGATCGGTAGTACCCATGAATTCCGGAGGTCCTACGCTCTTAAAGTCCTTGAAGTTTGCGACCAGAGCTACTGGGGGATTGGGTGGTACTGGTTCGTTTCTTCCCCTAAGAGCTTCTCCTAACAAGTCAACAAGCCTCTATATCGGGTCCACTGGTCCTCTCTCATCATTAACCGATTCTTACGTGTGCGATTCTTTCACGTCTGGGCGGCATGTTTCTGCATCATAAAATTTTTCCATTTTATCATTTAGTTATATTACTTGGACATTTTCTAATTAGAAAAAAAAAATTTATAACACGTTTTGGAATTAAGATCATTTATATTCATATGCCAACTCATTACATCATATGGTTATCTCTAGCATACTTCTATAAATGACAACACTTATCCCCTAATATCATAAAAGACGGGGACGACACTAGCTTACTACCCCTCTAACGTTTTTTTTTCAAAAGTTGGGGTTACCATCATTTACGGCTTATACAAAGACTAAGATCACCACAACATATTAACAACACATAATAAACTACTATACTACTGAGATTTTCCCTCTAGACTCAATCTAACATCCCACGCTCCACGACGCTCTGATACTCCTTATGTGTAATGCGCACCACCATATCTCGACTTATGGTTTATCGGGTCTGTCCTTGATCAGTTGGGTAGTGATTTACCCCGTCGATCAATCTCTCCATAGCCATGCGTAGAGCATAGCCCATCTTGTTCATCTTCCTCCTCTTGCACCACACCTCATCCTCTAGATCATCTACCCTATCATTGGAATCCTCCCACTTCTCCTCGAAGTGAATTCTATCCATCACCTCCATCTCTAACTGAGTACGGAGAGCTTCTTTCTCAGTCTTCTCACTAAGTTCCCTCTCGTCAGACTCTTCTAGTTTTCCCCGCCGGCTCCACATTCCTAGCCAATTTGACCTCCATGAAACAAGGTTCCCAACTGGATCCCTACCTCCTGCGTTGAGCAATTTCCACCTCCATCTCTTGTATAGATAACTTCCTCTCGATGGTCCTCGTCCCTCATTTTTGGAACTGAGACTCCTCTCCCTAGCCTCCGTCTCTAGCTCTTCCACTCTACATCCTAACTCCGAATCTGCGCCTCTCATATTCTCCCAACATCGATCCTCAAAGTAGTCCCGTCGGAGTCCTCCATAGGCTCATCCCCATAGGCTCCTCCCTCTGGGATCGACTCCTCGGGTAGAGACTCCATCTCATCCTCCTCGTCATCATCATCGATAAGGGCCCTTTCACGTCACGGCTCTGCGCTATCAATGGTGACTCAAATACCACGTGTATATCACGCGGCTCCTCTTCTATTACTCGACTAGGTCCTCCCATGTCAGTCATCCTACAATCACCAACATAAGACAAAACAAACAACAACTCCATTAGAATGTCAATAACATAAGTTCATTGTATATAATGAAGTTATATTCTAAAACACACTAAGTTATTCTCTATGAAACTCTATGTGAGTCTCATCCCTCTCTATCTTCCAAGTTCTCCTAAGTTGTAATCTAAGGACTCTCGCTCCTAAGGTTTATAACTATTGCTTTGATACCAACTTGTGACGCCCCCAAATTCAGACACTCGTATCTCAAATTTGGTTCGCCACGTGCTAATTCTAACATCACACTAAAATCATTAACAACGGAAATAATAGAATAATTTATATTGATATAATATAAATATTCGCGTCCCAAGGTTCCGTAACCATTACTACAACAATCCAGTGATTAAACTTAAACATAATTAATCATCCTTAATACATCATAATACGCATAGAAATAATAATACTAATACTCTTGAAGAACTAAGCTACTCCGTAGCCTTGCCCTTCCCTTGTCCTTTCGAGAGGTACCGCTTTTCTCGCCTTAAGCTGTAATGTTTTTAGGGAAGCAAGAATGAGCAACAAGTTTGCCCAAAGAAGTAATATAGCAAAAAGAATGAACAATTATAACATTTGAATCTTATAGGATATTTGAAATGGTTTCAAGGATATCAAGAAATATCAAAAGTGTTTGATAAATGTCACTAAAGATTGAAGGATATCAATAATATTTCAAGGTTTAATTATTTTGAGGTTCAGTAAGAATGAACACTGAGCAGTCGTTAAAGACTATAAACTCTTACTAGAATTAACAATATTATACTGCAATCCAAGATAAACGAGTATAACAGGTGATCGGCCTAAGGTACTCTACATTATGCATAACATTTAATCATACTTATGTGCGCACGTCGGTTTCCCGACAATATAGAATTTCCCCTTTTTAAGAGGGTTGTTCATTTCAGTAGATTTACAAGATTCCGCACCAAGTCAATTGGTTTGGATAGCTTTCTAACGTATAATAACAATCTAACCGAATCAAAGGTTTAGACAACTTTTATAATGCATTTAAGAACAATAAGTTTAATGCTCGCAATAATGTTAAAGTAATTGATTTTCGAATAGTAATAGACATTTGCTTAAGTATGTTAATAAATTAATGTAAAGAATTTAGATAACTTGTATTCGATATGTGAATCAATGGAAGTTAGAGAGCTCGCACAAAATCCCAAGTTGTGAGAGTTAGGAGACTTGCCTTTAGCGTTGATTACCACTTAAAGCGTAATATCACTTCAATGAACTACATTATCCTATATAGGTATGTATATGTATTCATTAGTCATATATACTTGATATGCATTTTCATATACTTCCATCACACATACCTAAATTCATGTAGGCTACACACATTCAAACTCATAGATGCGTAACTCACATTGATTTTACCTTTAAAGTCTTTTGTACTATATGCTCATCTTTTGTATTCGCAAAATATCTATTACTCTACATATTTTTAAGTTGTTTCACATATTAAAGAACCTTTAAGCTAGTTTTGACCCTTTATTAAAGTTATTCATATATTTCCATCTTTCAAAGTTAAAAGAGTTCATTACATAAATCAACTAGCCATAGTATTCATTATACTACATAATATTGTCAAACAACTTTTTTCTACACATGCTTGCATAATTTATCACAATGTTTAACTAGATGCATGAACATGTCGAATATCTCTAGAGGCATATGCATCCTATTCTAATTGTTCCTAAGTTCACAATATAATTCATAGAGTTTGACATCTCAATTGGTTTTCAATCACTAAGATATCATGACTATCAATCTATACATGCAAGGTACATTGAGTCCACACTTCATATGTATTTATCAAACCAATTAAGCTATAAACATATCCTCACAAGGCTAGATTCAAAAAGGCATAAGGTTTTATAAACATGTTTTTCGTCTTTTAACTTTTCATTTAAAAAGGTTAGGATTCAATTCTATACCTACTAAACACCTTGTAAAATACATTGATATATGTTTAGGGAGTACATATGTTCTTGAAATTAAGTGGAGTTTAAGACTTCTTGCATCAACAAGCAAACAAAAGTTCTTTTCGTTATTCTGACACCTTTCATTTGAAATGGCATTTATACGTTGAGAACCCCACGGGCAAAGGTGACGCTAAAAACACGGCAAGCAGTATCCCCATTCGCCCTATTCGGATTTCTATGAATTTTTTTCCCCAATTCTCATCCAAACAACAAAGTAATGATGTATAATTGCTATAAACTTGCTATATAACACTCCTAGCATGCTTCTAACATTCCTACACATACAAACAATAAATTTCAAAGATCAATTCAAGGTTTTTGCCATTTTTTCAAAAGTTTAACACATATAGCAATTTTCTTCCTTACCAATTCATTACTTGATCATTTTACTTCGTTTAACTTTCATTGAATTAGTTTTTGACCATATTAACAATATCTAGCATCAATTAATATATTCTAGCAAGTTTCAACTATAACATTACAACTTAAAGAAGTGTTTTCATACTCATGAACTTTGGAAAGTTTGAGTGTATGAACATCTAGAGGAAAGGTTACCTTTTCTGAAGTTGAATTGCTACTCTAGCTTCAATTTGCAGATTATATAAGCTCACAATATTCACACTCCTACTAGAAATCTCAGAGAATTCAACATTTACCTTTGAGAGGGGAACCTCTATTTATAGAGGGAGGATTATCCAATTGGAGAATTTGCCCTAAGGTTTGTTTCCATGGAAGATTGAAGGATCCTTTGTGCAACAAGAAGTGGGTGGAAAGCATCACCAACTCCATCTCCTCCCTTCCCCATAGCCATCATTCCTCTCTTGGTTTTTCAAGCATAGAGTCCTAAGCTTTTTAAAAAACATTTGAGCTCTTTTTCATTGGAATGGGACTATGATTTTGGGACACCACCAATTCTCAGCACTTTAGTAGCACACTTAGGTTCATTTTACCCTTTGTTCACACTTGAGCATACATATACACCCACTCATATACTACACATAAAATCATATAATCCATGTACATTGATTTGTTTCAAGTAATAATTATTCTAGACTAGGATATAATTTAATTGTGTACCAATGCTACTTATTATTAATTTATTTAATTAAATTACTTTCTCTCATAGGTTTAAAATGCCCATTTAATTATTCCCACACACATCAATATGTCACATAAGACTTTTTATACAACTTGGTCAATTACCTAAGTCAAGCTTACTTTTATCACATAGTGTTATATAATAACTATTTTCATTACAATGTCACCCCTCACTTTATATTAAATGAAAAACCTTATTATATATGATTTCTCTTTGCACACTATTATTCATGATAATTAACGAATAACAAATAAATCAACCTCATTATGAAATTATTTACTTATTAGTAATACTAATTAATTCCATCATTAGTTAAATTAGTATTTTCTCAATTCATCATCTTGCCACACTAGGCATAACTCCACAAGTTTAAACTAAGCTTTCTCATCGATTTTGCTTCATTGTTTAATTATCACTTAGCTTAATCAATTAAAATGATCATCACAACACATGTCGATACTATATATATATATATATATATATATATATATATATATATATATATATATATATATATATATTTATTTATATTCAAATAAATATGCAAACAAATCTTTATTCTCAATATTATAATTTATTAAAATTCGCGGGTATTACATCCATTGTGTCAAAGGTTAACCATAACATTCTTTAAACCACACAGCAATACTAAACAACCTTTCCTACGCATGCTTGCATATATTAGATTTATTTGCATGTAACTAGTAAAACTCTTTACATAAAAACTTATTTAAGTTTATACGTGAGTAGTTTATAACTAAATAATAACATTTATCACATTAATCCAGCCTTTTCCAAGGCCACAACGCTATTTCCAAATCCGAAGACATCTTCTGAAGTCAAAGACGTCATCTCCGAAGTCGAAGAGATCTTCTGAAGTCAAAGACGTCATCTTCGAACCCGAAGACATCATCCGAAGTCGAAGACGCCATCTTCGAACCCTAAGACATCATCCGAAGTCGAAGACGCCATCTTCGAACCCTAAGACATCATCTGAAGTCGAAGACGTCATCTCGGAAGCCGAAGACATCATCCGAAGTCGAAGACGTCATCTCTGAACCCGAAGACATCATCCAAAGCCAGCTCTTCAGGATAACTTCAGTCTTTGGGGATTATAACCACTTCTTCTATCTTGACTCCTATCTAACTTCTCCTTAAACTCCATAGCTAGTTGTACTACGTGTCTAACTAGATGTGGGATAATGCCAAATACCTCCCGAGGCATACAGTAACTTTATTATTCATAAATTCACAATATTTAACGAGTTTGATTTGCTAACTAGGAGGCAAGGACCCGAAAGGGAAAATAATAATAATATTAACAGTTCCCGAGGCATGCCATGCAATTAGCTTGGGTCTATTTCTCTTTGGCAGAGCCTAAGTTCTTGGGTTTGTTGAGGTTATTCATGGGTAGAAAGATAACCAACTTATCACTTTATTCAAGTTACTAGTCAGTTTAATGCTTTTAATATTTGGTATTAGATACAACTATCATGATAACCAATAAGACTCTTTCTTATGCATACTACATTACTTTACCAAAAGAACTAACTAGCTAAAGTGTATAGGTAATACTTAAGGTAACAAGGTCATACCTTTATGCCTTCATAGTCGTCCCTCCTAGATTCTGTCTTCCCGAACAGCAAGAGCTTCCTAGGTTTCCTTCTTTCCTTTCAACTCTCTCTCTGGCTCTCTCTTATACTAGAATTTAGCAACTAAAATGTGGCAAATTTCCACCAACACTCCAAGGCTCCTATTTATAGGAAAATCATTATCCAATAATTGGGGTATTAACCAAGGGTAAAAGTGGAGTTGGTGCAAAGTTCTACCAACTCGCACTAAACCTAGTACTTGCACCATCATTTCCCCCCATGTGGGCTTTGCTTGAGAGCTTAGTTAGCTTGAAAAATCTTTAATTTAGCAAGGGGAAAGGGGCTTGGTCGGTCATGGGGCTTATTGCCATATGTTGCATTTTATTTATTCTACATTTTGTACCATAAGCTAGCATATTGGCTTTTGAATTGTATACATATACATATACCCATATAATTATATGACCCAAGTGTATTGTGTTAGTTCCTAGTAGGCACACAATATATCTAGAAGGGGTGATCCTTTTTGATTTTAAATACTTTTCCTCTTTATTTTGTATTGCTAATGAATTAGCATATGACAAACATAAGAATCTTTTCAAGTACAGTGGAATAAGTAAAAGATCCCCTTTATTGATATATTCATAAATATACATACATTGTTCGTAGAGTTAGTTTAGTTATAAGTAGTTAATACATACATATCATTTATAACAGTTAGGTACATAATATAAATGACATAAAGTAAATGACTGAATGTAAAAGACACAAAGGATTTTAAGTGGTTCAGAGACTCAAGCTCCTAATCCACTCTTCTGCTTCAACAAATAGGAAATCCACTAAGGAAGGGCAACACCCTGAATCACTAAGATTCCTTCAAGGCCAGGAACCTTGGAACTTCAGTTCACTATTAACTCTTCAAGCCCAGTAGGCTTGGAACTTCATTTAGTCCATCCGGACAAGGACCCCTCAGGCCCTGACTGCTTGTTGTTGTTGTTGGTGCTTTGCTGCTAAGATGTCTTGAAGCTTAAACATCTTTTGTACTTAGCAGCTTGACGTGGTTCTCTTTGTATTCTTTATAGAGTCTGGACAATCTCTTCTCTGGTGCATTTGATCTTCATACTGTTCATCTCATCTTTATCCGATGTCAGTTGTGCACCATCACCATTTAGGTTTGCTAAGTCTTTGAGCTTTTGGTAGACTTAGTCTGACACTTAGCATTCCCTAAACCCTTCTTGAATGGTATGCATACATGGTTCTACATCTATTCTGTTTCAGCTTTTGGTTCATGGTGATTCGCAGAGTGGCTCTCTAGATCTTCTTTGTGCTCTGCCACTTTTCTGAATGCTATCTTCTTGGCCTTCTCGGCTCTCAGCTTAGCTGCCATCTTCAGTGGCATTCTCATCCTTGTTAAGTAAAGCTTTAGTCTGTTCAAGTCCTTCTTCAAATCTGCTTCACTTTCAGCTTCGTAGTCTCACTACCACTGAGGCTTGTTCTGATCAGCTCTAGTGGAACTCGTAGAGTCAACAATATAGCATTTCAACAACTCAATAATTCTTCTGCTTTCAGCAGCTCTTGATCTTTGAAGCTCTAGTTGATATATACTCCTTCACAATCTTCCTGTTGGAATTTAACCGTTTAGAGCTATTTGAATTTCTTCGCAGATCTCGAGTTATTTGGTGCAGACTGCAGATAGGACATGACCTCCCCTTTATTCATATTTTTGACACTGCAGTCTACTGTTTCACCTACCCCATCAGAAATGTCACTTTAGTGTGTCAAGAAGGTAGTCACCTTTATTTCTTCTATTTGAATTCTCGATCAGAACTTCAAAAATTGTCCTTCTGCATCAATGCTCTCAATTAGCAACTTTCGAATATCAGTCTTCAGATTAAACCATTGCCAATGCTTCAATCTTCAGATGACCGAACTCTACGATTCTGATGCAGATGTTCTTGGACTTGATCGTAGTGTGTCTTGTTGAATGTTGCTCATTGACTGGTTGAGACAACACTACGATTCTGAAGAGTGTTCATTATATCTTTAATATAGAACATCTTTTCCTTCTCTTGCGTAGTACTTCAACACTTCTATTTGCCTCAACTGATCTCAAGAACTGATAGCTTGACTTCTTGTTCTTGCCTCTTCTGAATAGCAAGACACATCAGATTTATGGCATGCCCATCTCTCTTTCTCCTTGTGATCTCCCGTTCACTTATCATCAATGGTCTGACCCATGCTTAATCACTTTCGCCTTGTTCTTCATAAGATGGCCAGTATCTCTATGTAAACGGTATCAGTTCTTTCTTTGTTTGGCAAACACTGCGATCCTGGTTAATCCCAAGATCGTTGTCTTCTGTTCTCTTGACAGCTACTGCACTTGCTGACTTTCTTTAGTCAGTCACTTTTACTGAAGTCTTCTTCTGATCGACTTATGGAAGACTTTATCTTGAATGGCTTCACAACTCAATCTGGATTTTGATTGGGTTGGTGCTTAGATTTTCTGTTAGCTTGCATGACATTCGTTAAGTGCTCTCTGGTTTCCTTCAGGTGGAATGTATCTTTGCAGCTCAGACCAGATGCTTCATACTTTGGATATTCTGGGAGTGCTCATTTGTTAAGAATTGTGTTGACTCTACGATTCTGCCTTGGTTTTGTGAGCACCTCTGTTGAAGCCTTAGTTCTGCAGACTACGATTTAGCTTTGGTTTTGCAGACACTATGACTCGAGATCGATCTTGATGCATCACGATTTACATCTTTATGCTTTTCGTCCCCTGTCCGATCCGCTCGACTACACGATCTCCGCCTCGATATGATCGATGAGACTCCACTACTTCAATGTGTCCTACGATTCTTGACTTGACTCTAGCAGATGCTCGATTGGCTCTTAGACAGGCTATCTCTATGATTCTGAACATTACTTCCTCAGCAGACTACGACTCTGAGAAAGTTCTTCTCAACACACTACGATCCTTCCTCGTCTCTCCTGGCAGACTACGAACTACGAGATCTACTATCTTTCAGACTACGATTCTGCCTTGACAGTTCTCGAGTTTTTCTTGACTCTCCTGGCAGACTCACGATCGTTGGTGCAAAGGTTCGACGATCGTATATGCCTATCTATTACATTATAAGATCAACCTAACAAGCTTGATCTTTCTATATTTATAGTCCTTGTACATCATTTCTTTTTAAGGACTTTACAAAGTTGATTTCCTTATGTAGGATCAACCTAACATATTTGATCAATTCATTTTATGTCCTTGTACATATTTACCTATTATCTATCAAATGACTTTACAGCTTTCCTTAATACAAGCATACTTGCATATTCATTCATTTATATCATTATCAAATCATATCTAAATAGAAATAACATTCTCATATATATTCCTAATAAATTGGGCTATTCCAATAAAATGCCCCTTGGGCTACTAGCACAATTTTAATCAAATCTTGGATCAAATACCTATTGGGCTCTTCCTAAGTTAAATCAAGTTTGGGATATGCACAAATACTTATACACATTCGGCTAAACATTAGTCCACCAATTCAATTTCTTGGGCTAAGCTCCCAACTTATGCAAATAGGTTACATTATTAAGGTTGGGCTTGGATATATCCTAGATCCAACACTTCATTAAGTTATCCATCAACTAATCTCATTAAGAAATTAATCATGCCTCAAAAGGCTTAACACTTAAACTTAATTAATCATAACCAAGCTTATTAACATTGTGACAACCCGAGAATTTGAATATTTATAAAATCTTAAAATATTGAATTAAGGTTAAATAATAAACCTAGACAGAAAATAAGTGAATGGATTTGAGATTTCCGAGAAGGAATTCTATGGATTTAAAAATCTTTTGGTGAATTATTCAGGATTAAGTGAATAAGTGTATATGTTATGTTATATTTTATAATTTATATATCAAAGAGGAGTTATGTAAATTATATGATTCTAAGAGGGTAAAATAATTTAAGGAGATGTATGTAGTAACATATTTGATTAAATTAAGTTACTAAGATTGGGTAATTAAATTACTTAACAAAAGCATTAAAAGAAGGGTTGAATTAATTATTTAACCAAGCAAATAAAGCAAATGTAATAAAGTGAAAAATTGGGCATAAATAAGGTGCATGTGGCTGCAATGAGAAAGGAGAAGGAGAGCATGTGGTAATTTTATTTTATTTTTTTTTCTTTCCAAGTCATGTGTCCAAGCCACTTTAATTCCCAAAGATTTTAAAAGATGGTGTCGGCAAGTCAAGGAGTTAGTATATATGTGAGTAAATTTTTCTCACCAAATCTATCCAAAATCTTAGCTTAAGATATTACCAAGATTATAAGCTAACTAGGAAATAAAAAAAAGAGTAATTCTCTCTATCATCTCTTACACTTTACACCCGGGTATTGGAGAGGAAAAGAGAGAGACAACTGATCATGACCTAAGGAAGAAAGAGAAATTAGTTTCAAGCTCTTAAGAAACTCATACACAACACCATCTTCATCTTCTCCACCAAAACCTCCAAGAAATCATAAAGAGAAAAAAAAAAAAAAAAGAGAGAGAGAAGCAAGAGAGCTTTGGCAGCCACATAGAGGGAGAAGAAGAAGTGGAGTTTGGTATATTTTCAAGTTCCATATTCTACCTTGAAAGAAGGAGGTGGAGGATATAAGAAATCAAGGTATAAACAACCTACCTTTAACCTTTTATTTTATTATTTTGGTTGATTTACAAAATATAAAGCTATGTTACTTGAACTTCAAAACTTTAGATCTACATGTTTTATGATTTTTTATGTGTAGATCTAAACATTTTAGGTGTTAAAAGTTTGATCCAAAGAAAGAATAACCAAACCGGTTTTTAACTTAGAAAAACAAATTGGTGACTGCTGCCCCTAAACAGAAATTTCGGGGTTAGCTAGAATTCCCTAAAAGTTTTGGGCTTTTGTTATGTTATAGTACACTCAATAAGCTTTCCATAGACTTTGGAACAGACTAAATCCGACTTCGGAGGAGAGATTTATGACATTTCAAAGTAGTAGTGTCAAAAATGTCCAACAAGTACGGTGCAGTCCACTTGAACGGAATTTCTGGGCTGATATGTTCGGAATCTAAAAAAATATCAATAGGGAAGAGTTGTAGTCCCAGAAGTTAGCTTCGTGTGGGCTCAAGAATCGCCTAAAAATGTTTTAAAACGAAAATGTTATGACTGTTTTAGCAAAAGAGGGTAAATCTGGGAAAAAGATGAAAATTGTTGTGAGTGGACATTTTTGGGGCCTGTTTTAGACTGCCTAAGAAGTCCGAAATTACTAGGTGATATTTTTTAAAATAAATTTTGTATACCATGTATAACATATCCAAAGTTGGGAAGTTTCTGATAAACGATTAAGGCGTGAGAAAATCGCGAAGTAGCTAGGTTGATAAAGCGCAAAAGTAGGCAAAGAAGAAGAGCTTCAGGTAAATACCACAAGACGTCCGCCAAATGGCGCCAAGTGGTTGTCAGGTCGTGGTTCGACGTCCTTTTCAAGAGACTTGTTTTGATTAGTTTCGTGATCCATTTTCGCGGTATAAAATTTTTCTATAATACTATGCCATGAGGTCTATAATACTTTCGAATTTTTTTCGTTATATGACTTATGATTTGAGAATTAAAATGGGTAATGTGCATGTCAAAACTAAAATTTGAAAGCGAACGCTAAGTTGTCATAGCGTCGAAGCGATTTGACGTTTCATTGCTCAATCAATCGCGTTCAAACCAAAATAATAAGTATTAATAAATCTAATAAAGTCCTATTTGGGACGATATTTGGCTATAAATGATATTTTACGTACCGATAAACTTCTTTCCGCATATATAATAAAGCAATAAAAATATGTAATAAATATAAATTACATATTTAAGTGAAATAAAAACTACAATTGCCTATAAAATTATTTTATGGTGCAATGAAGAACGTAAAACCTTTTAAAAATTGTATTAATCATAAAAATGATATTTTGAGATTTTCGATTGCTCAAAATGTGATTTTTTGAGTTGAGATTTATGTAATGGATATATATATATATATATATATATATATATATATATATATATATATATATAAGCAAAAATGCAAATATTTGTAAAACGAAAAATAAAGCAAATGTGCTAGCAGGATAAAATATTTATATATGAGGCCACAATCAGTGTTGACTCATGAACGGCCAAACTGATGTAAAAAATTTATTTAAATTAAAAAAATAATATAGTAAGTTGAGTTTTAATATAAAAGCTATGTATTAACTGTTTAAAACTCAAATTTGCAAGTAAAGGTAAAAGATATTTCTAAAAAGAAATATAAATTATTTAGGCTTCGAGATGTAAAATATTCATATCTTAAAATGTGTGAGACCTTTATTATTTATGAAACAAGTAAAATATTATTACATGATTAATAATATTAGATAATGAATAAAAAAAATACTATTAAATGATAATAATTATTTGAAAATTATTATAAGCCTTTGAAAATTATTTTGACAAAGAAATAAATTATCTAAGATAATAATTAAGCTTTTAAGTAGAGTCTTATTGATATTAGGCTCGATATTTATCTGATTAGGCAATCGGGATGTCGGAATAGTATCGAACTCAACTCAGACTGAAATAGTTTGACTTGAGATCAGGTCTTATGTGTGTTATAGACTGATAGGGTTATGTGTTATGTGTTTAGGTTATTCTATGTATATATATATATAATAATAATAATATATTGTGATGATATTATTCTAATATTGGAGATCTATATTACTAATGTTAGGTCTTCGGATAAAGCGTTATAAATTGCGTAGCGATAATCAACGGTTCATGCAAGTTTTACTTAACTCTACTAAGAGTTATTTCATTCAGATATGCTTATGGATAATCATTGCTGATTGCCATTGTAGAATTATACTCTGTACATATTGCATGTATAAGTCAGGTATGAAAGGCTGATCAGCTTCATTACCATTCGGTCCAGATATATTTATTCATGTTCAATACTTGTTCAGTCAAAAGTTTGTTCCTGCTAGTTCACAATTATATTGTTGAATTATAGCCAGCTTATTATTCAAATTCTTTCAATCATGATATATCGTTAAATTATTGAATTTAAACTTGCTGGGCAACCTTCATGCTCACCCTTGCTATATTATGATAAACATTGCAGATTAAGACGAATATGTCGGATACAAGGAAAGGTCAAAGACAGGGCCCAAATTTTAGTATACGTGGTGCAGATTAGATTTGTAATAAAGATTATATATTAATGTTATTGTAAGTCAAATAAGTTATGAATTGTGTATTAAGTGAAGGTTACTCGACCTTGGGAAAAAGTGTGTAAAGTATGTTGTATAAATAATTTATGTTTATATCTTTCGCAAATATAGTAATAGTGTTAGAATGATTGAACCACGCGGTGATTTGGGACCCGAATTTGGGGCTCTCACAAACATTATCAGTATAATTCTTAATCATTTCATACATGATTCCATTTATATTGAATTATTAGTCTCATGTCACATATACATTTATATGCACACAAATAATTGAAAATATCTTTATTTTATTACTAAAATTACTTATAAAATTCTCGGGTATTACATCACCCCTCCTTATAAAAATTTCGTCATCGGAATTGGTATACGATTACACAAATAAATGGGGATAGTCCCTTCGTATTTTATCTTCTAATTCCCACGTGGCCTCCTCGGCGTTGTGGTTTCGCCAAAGTACTTTATAGAATATATAACTTTATTTCTTAATGTCTGCTCTTTCCTATCTAATATCTGGACATGAATTTCTTCATACGCCAGATTCTTCTCCACTTGAATGGGCTCGTAAGAAATCACGTGTTTGTAGTCAGACTTGTACGGACGCTGTAACGATTGAGAATTCTGTATTTAATGTCAAATATTTATTGGATTAAATAAATATTTTAATTAATTTATTTATTGAGATAAATAAATAATTGATGAAATTGTGGTGTAATAATTTAGGTAAAATGGGTTATAATAATTAAATTAATGAATGGTAATTTTATTATTTGGAGATTTAATTTAATGAAATAATTAAATTGAATGAATTGTTTAATATTTAAAGAAATAATTAAATTAAATAAAATGTTGTTCTAGTTCAATTTAATAATTAAATTAGATGTGTAATAACTTGTTAAGCATAAATATAATTATAATGGAAATTATAATTGTAATTGTAAGTTATTAAAATTAATTAAATAAGTGTGTGAAAAATGGAACTATATAATATAAAAGTAAATTAGAACCTAATCTAAGTTGTAGCCAAACATGGCCTTCTGGCCTTTGGAATATTACAACTGACGTAGCCTATTGGTTTCTTACCTGACGTACGTGGGGAGATGCCTATGTCAGTTTATATCTACGCGTATTATTTCTCCTAAGGCTAAGTAAGAAAACATAGAGTGTTAGAGAAATTAAGAGAGAAGAAGAACAAGAGAGAATCAGAGGAAGAAGAAGGCTTGTAAAACCTTGTTATCATCTTGCAAAATCAAAGACTAGAAGGAATAATCTATTCCTAATCCTAACTTGTAGTTTTGTAATTTCTATTCTCTATGAATTGGGAATTGTGTTGGATTGTTGATATTTGTGTTGTAGATGGTTCATAATCTGTTATAGGTTGCTTTCAAACGATTTTGGAGTATCAATTCATGAAAATTGGGTTATAAGAAGAAGATTTAAGTAATAGTGTATACATGTGTGAAATTGCTTAATTGAGTCCAAAAGTTATATTCAAACCTTGTTACAATTTGTAAATTGATTGTAGATTGTGTTAATACATTCAGAAATTAAAACAACGCAATTGAAATGGTATAATTTGATTAAGAATTGGAAATTTGGTGATTGAATTCGTTAAATGTGTTTGAAATTGGAGAAAACAAAAAAAAAACATGGTTTTAATCCTTTAAAATTTGGTTGTTTTGTTGTTAGAAGTCTTGTAGCTATGCTTAGCAATGTTGTAGTAAGTTTATAGCTTTTGGGTTTGGTGAATTGCTGGAGAAATTGAGAAAAATAGAGTTTGGATTGTAATGGGAAGTCGTTTAGTTTGTTGCTTATGCATCTTGGCGCAAATTGTACGGCACTCAAAGGTAGAAATGGTGTAGCTGCGCTTGTTGACTTTTTTTTTTGAGGTCGAAAGCACTAAAGTAAAATTGCAGTCTTTAAGCTTGGGTAGCGTGCAATTCAAGCACTGCACTCTCGAGCAGAGACAATGCGTGTTTTTAGATTGCATTTTGTGATGTGTTGTCATAACCTAGTCTAGTATGTATAATAAGATGTTAAGCATACCTTAAGATATAATAACAAATTGTAATATATTGTAATACCAAAAATGAAGATTTGTAAGTAATTACTTAACAAGTTATATAATGATTGAAATTCGGTGTTTGTAAGAGTTAGAGGTGAATGCTAAAGCTTTGTATTATGTGATAGTGAGTTTTCAGATTCGTGTTGTGTGGTTAACCAATATGGTTAGACTTTAAGTTAAAGGTTATGAGAATTGAACCGAGCCTATAAGGTTAATGATAGTATAGCTAAACGATGTTGCAACTCTAATGGTATAAGTAGGGTGTTTGGCGAATATTTATTAAACTTGTGTAGCTTACGCCCGAGGCAAGTTTCCTAACTTCATTCTTTTTATAATGAATGCAAGTTTCATAACTCTATTTATCTTTTGTTGTCAAGCAAGTTCTCTAACCCTAATTTATCATTATGCAAGTTCCTAAACCTTTTATTTAAGTTGAGCAAATTTATTGATTCCATCTCGTTTATGATTATGCAAGCTCTTGTATTCTAATTCTTTACATTGAGGGAGTTCCACATTCCTAACTATTGTTCTTGCTATTTAAAGCATAAATTGTTCAGGATCATTGTCCCAAATGAGTTTCTAACTCTTTTAGATTTAATACATTGTATATACCATGTCTATTTAATTATATGTTGTTATTATTCAATCTTGACTTAAGCATCGTTGTTCAATCCTATATTATTATGTTGAACCTTCGAATAGCAAACAAACCTTTATTGTTTGGATTAATCTATATTTGATAAGTGTTCTAAAATTCTAGAATCACTGATAAGCTAGTTCTAAACTAAACTTTCTTTAGTGCGGAAATCCTAAAGTCAAACTGAGATGAACAACCCTAATATAGGGGATTTTGTACGCATTAGTGTTTAGATGTTTGTGCATATATAATACATGGTACAAATGGCTGATCCCCCTAAGTACGTAAGGAAGGGTCTGTATAGTCTAAACGACTATTAAGGTTGAGGTAAAAAAATACCTAATTACCAGGGACATAGTTCATGGTCTTAAGACCCACAGATATAAATCTTGAGCTTGTTTTCTATTCTTGATTCGTAGAACAAGTTCTCTATTATTCAGTATTCATTGCTTAACCTTATATTGTTGCTATTATTATTCTTTATATTAGTGAGCAATTGTTTGCTCACTCTTGCAATTAACACTGCAACTAAAGTTGAGAAAGTTGATGAGCCGTCTTCTAGCAAAGGAAAGGGCAAGATGTCTAAGTGATGAAGACTTATTTGAATTTACTTAGCTGAATTTATGTTACAAAACTTTTGTTATTTTATGATGTATTCCGTATACTTATGTAATAGTTCAAGGTTAGATTACCTGTGATTGTTTTAAGTTGATGTAACCCTTTAATGGGGAAGACTATTGTTTAAGTTATTTAAATTATGTCTTTATCCTTTATTATGGGTGGTTAGATGTAATTGTTTTGGATAGTGAGCACAAAATCCTGTGGTAATGGATTACCCGGATTTGGGGGTGTCACAGACGCAACACGGAGATGTGAAACAGGTTGTGGATGTGCTCCAACTCAGGTGGTAATGCAACTTTGTATGCCACTTCGCCCACTCGCTTCAATATTTTGAATGGTCCTAAGAACCTTGGACTCAATTTTCCCTTCTTGCCAAATCGTATTTTTCCTTTCCAGGGAGATACTTTCAAGAAAACAAAACTTTCGATTTTAAATTCGCGGTCTTGTTAGTGCAAATCTGCGTACGTTTTCTGGCGATCTTGAGCTGCTACCAATCTGGCTCTTCTCACTATCACCACGTCTGCGATTTGTTGCACTAACTCTGGTCCCAACATTTGTCATTCTCCAACTTTGTCCCAACATAACGGCGTTCGACATTTTCTCCCGTAAAGAGCTTCGGACGGTGGTATGCCAATACTCTCATGGTAACTATTATTATATGCAAATTTCACTAGGGGTAGGAGATCTTCCCAATTTCCCTTGAAGTCCATTACGCAAGTTCTAAGCATATCCTCCAGCGTTTGTATCGTTCGCTCACTTTGTCCGTCTATCTGCGGATGATAAGCAGTACTCAACCTCAACTGTGTTCCCATCCTCTCTTATAAGCTTTTCCAAAATTTTGACTTGAAGTGCGGATCTCGATCAGAGACAATTGACACCAACACTCCATGTCGTGAAACAATTTCCTTTATGTACAGGTTCACTAACTAATTCAAATTATATCAGATCTTGATTGGTAGAAAATGAGTCGTCTTCGTTAGTCGATCTACGATAACCCAAATGGCATCAAAACCTTTCTGCGTGACTAGAAGTCCCACCACGAAGTCCATTGCAATGTGCTCCCATTTCCACTATGGTATTTCCAATGGTTAAAGTAGACCACTCGCCCTCTGGTGCTCTGCTTCGACCCGTTGGCAAGTAAGACATCTACTAACGCACTCCGCGACTTCTCGTTTCAGATTGGGCCACCAAAAATGTTGCCTCAAATCTCGGTACATTTTTGTGCCTCCTGAATGAACGGAATACGTCGTATTGTGTGCCTCATGTAATTTTTTTCCCTTAACTCAGTTACCGCTGGCACCCACACTCTCCCTTCGAATCTCAAAATACCGTCTTTATCCATTTTGAATCTCTCTTCCTCATTTCTATGATCCTCTTCTTGATTTTCTCGCACTCTTCATCCTTCTCTTGCGATACTCTGTCCAACAAGGTTGGATGAGCTTCCACTGCAAATATTTTTTCTTCAGACTTCCCCGATCCCTTTACCTATATTTCCAATTTCTCCATTTCCCTTATTAACTCTTCCTGGGTGGTCAACTGAAACAACTTCTCCCTTCCATTTCTTCTTAACGCGTCGGCTACTACGTTTGCCTTTCCCGGGTGATAAATAATATCTCAGTCATAATCCTTGATTAATTCTAACCACCTTCTCTGACGCATGTTCAACTCCTTCTGTGTGAAGATATATTTCAGACTCTTGTGGTCCGTGTATATTTCACATTGCTCTCCGTACAAATAATGTCTCCAAATCTTTAACGCAAAACTACTGCAGCTAACTCTAGGTCGTGAGTAGGGTATTGTTTTTCATAATCCTTTAGTTGTCACGATGCATATGCAATGACCTTGCAATGTTGCATGAGCACACAACTAAGTCCCTTATGTGATGCATCACTATATTTCACGAAACCTCCCGCATTGTCTGGTAATGATAATACAGGCGCTTCGCTTAGTCTCTTCTTCAGCTCCTGAAAACTTTCTTCGCACTTGTCCGTCCACACTAACTTCACTGTCTTCCTCGTTAGATTGGTCAATTGGGTTGCTATCTTAGAAAAATCCTGGATAAATCTTCGATAGTACCCGGCTAAACCTAAGAAACTTCTTATCTTTGTTGGTGTCTTCGGCTACTCCCAATTACTCACTACTTCTACCTTTGTAGGGTCTATGGAAATTCCATCTTTGTCTACCGCGTGTCCTAAGAATTGAACCTTCCCCATCCAAAATTCATACTTTGAAAACTTCACATACATCTTCTCCTTCCTTAGCGCCTCCAAAACCATCTTCAGATGTTTAGCGTGCTCTTCTTCCGTCTTTGAGTAGATTAAGATATCGTCGATGAAAACTTCTATGAATTTATCCAAGTATGGCTTGAAGACTCGGTTCATCAAGTCCATGAATGTTACCGGAGTATTATTCAATCCGAATGACATTACCAAAAACTCGTAGTGTCCATAACGGGTTCAAAACGCTGTCTTTGGTATGTCCTCCTCTCGTACTTTTAACTGGTGATAACGCGTTCGTAGATTTATCTTCGAGAAATACTTTGCTCCCTTCATTTGATCGAAAAGGTCATCTATCCTTGGTAATGAATATCTATTCTTAATCGTCACTCTGTTCAACTCTCGATAATCGATATAGAGCCTCATTGATCCGTTCTTCTTTTTAACGAACAACACTTGTGTTCCCCAAGGAGACACACTCGGTCGTATGTAACCTTTATCTAGTAACCTTTGCAGTTTTATAATTAATTCTTTCATTTCTACTGGTGCCATACAATATGGGGATTTCGAAATTGGTGTCGTTCCCAGTGCTAGGTCTATTACGAATTCGATTTCGAAAATACATCTTGGAATTCTCTCACTACGGATATATCCTTAATTTCTACTCCCTTTTTTCGAGTATCTACAATGTAAGCTAAGTAACCTACACATCCTTTCCTTAACAATTTCTTGTCCTGCATCATCGTAAGATAACACGATTTCTTAAGCGATGAGCTACCATAAAATACTACCTTAGACTTATTTGGAGTCTAAAGGTTTACACTTTTATCCTGACAATCAATTATCGCAGCATGGTTATACAACCAATCCATTCCCAATATTACGTCAAACTCTCCCAATCTCATCGGAATCAAGTCTACGCTTAGTTCATGATCTCTAATGTTTGCGTGACAATTTCGGTAAACGTATTCTATGGGGATTACTTCCTTATTCACAACTTCTACGTTCAAAGGATTTCCTAATCGTTCTCTGGGTAAATTAAGTCGACTAACAAATTCTTCAGATACAAAAGAACAGGTGGCACTCGAATCAAATAATACATATGCATTTATATCATTGATTGGGATAATACTTGACACCACGTCCTTCGCATCTACTGTGTCCTGGACAGGTCATGTTAATGGTCCTAGCGGGTGGGCAGTTGGATTACGTCGGTCTACCAATCATAAGTTTACGGCCTCCCCCTTTCTGGCCACTTCCTCCGTCGCTCCCTTTCTTTGGGCAGTCTTTAATCAGGTGGTTCGCCGAGCCATAAGCGAAACAACCCTTGATCTTCTTGGGCTTCGGGCAGTTGGGTGAAATATGACATTCTTGGCCGCAGTTATTGCAAGTACTACGCCCCTTCCAGCACTCGCCCTGGTGATTCTTCTCACACTTCGGGCATCCCTTTGCCCTCTTCTTAAAACCTCCATGAAAATTCCCCACTTGATTGTTGTGTTTTTTATTGTTGTTGTTATTCTCCCACTTCTTCTTTCCTGGGTTACTCCCCCCACTACTGCTTCCTGCACGGCTTTTTCATCCTATGTTCTTACCCTTCTTTTCCTTGTTATACAAACTTAAGGCCTCACTACCTCCCTCTACAATAATAGCCTTCTTTAACAATGTCGCAAATAAATTGATCTGAAGAACCGACACCTTGTTGAACAACCAAGGTTTCAGTCCCTGCTCAAAACGTCTAGATTTCCTCTCCTCATCCCCGACCTGGTGTTTTGCAAACTGGGCTAGCTCATTGAACTTAGTCGCGTATTGCGCCACCGTCATATCTCCATGTTTAAGTTCTAAGAATTTCACCTCCATTCTGTTCTTCATGCTTTTCGGGAAGTAGTTCTCAAAAAATAGAGTCTTGAATCTCTTCCATGCTGTTATCCTTGATCTCCTTCTCTTTGCTGATTCGCCTCCCAGTAGTAGTTCACCTCGCCTCTCATCATGTAGGTGGAAAACACCATCTTCTGGTCTTCACCCACACGAGCGATGGTGAAGACCTTTTCTATTTCTTTAATCCATGTCTATGACATGATCGGATCGGTAGTACCCACGAATTACAGAGGTCCTACACTCCTAAAGTCTTTAAAGTTCGTAACTGGTACCGCCTGCGGATTGAGTGGTACTGGCTCGTTGTTTCTTCCCCGCAAGGCCTCACCTAGCAAATCTACTAGCATTTGGATAGGGTCTACTTGCTTTCTCTCGTTATTGACCGACTCTTCAGGGGTCCCTGGTCTACGTCTGGGCGACATTTTCTGCATCACAAAACTTTCATTTTTATTATCTTGTTTTATTACTTAAACATTTCTCAAATGAAAAAGGAATAAGATTTTATAACACGTTTTTTGAAATAAGATCATTTATATTCATATGCCAAATCATTACATCAACATGATTATCCCTAGCATACTTTTATAAATGTCAACACATATCCCCTAATATCACAAAAGATGGGGACAAATACTAACATACTACCCCTCTAACATAAGCCTACTCGGGGTTTACATAGCTATCCCTTATCTTACGCAAAATATTGGGATTACAACGCGATATATACATCACATAAAATAACTACTACCACTACTACTAGACTACTGGGTCGCATCCCAACATTTCACGCTCCACAGCGCTATTGTACTCGATCTGTGCTATGTATGCCATCATCTCTCTACTCATAGTGTGTCAGGTCTGTCCCTGCTCCGCCAGATAGTGATATACACCATCAATCACTCTCTCAATAGCCGAGCGAAACATGTAACCCATCTTGTTCACCTTCCTCTTCTTACACCTGACTTCATCCTCTAAGTCGTCTGCCCTCTCATTAACTGCTTCCCACTTCTCCTCGAAGTGGATCCTATCCATTACCTCCAACTCTAGCTGAGTACAGAGAGTCTCCTTTTCCATCTTCTCGCTCAATTCTCTTTGTTCCATCTCTTCCAACTTTTCTGCCAATTCTACATTTCGAGACACCGACCTGTGAAACAGAGTCCCCATCTGGATCCCTACCTCCCTGCGGTAGGCAATCTCTATAATAACCCAATATTTTCAATATAATTAAATAATAAATTTTACATTTAAATTTTTTTTATAAAGGTGAGATTATGTGCAAAGAAAAGTATATGTATTTATGTGATAAATAAAACTTATTTATTACATGAATAATTGTAAATAAATTCTTTTTAAGAATTATTGATCATTATAAATTATATTCTTATTATAAATTAATTTTGTAATAAAATATTTATTATTTATTTTCCATGAAAATATGATTATTATATATATGATATGATTATAAGGATTATTATGATATGTATTTTATTATATTAGTTAAGTTAATTATTTTAACTTAATTAATAATGGTATATATGGAGGTTATGTCGGATATGGATTCAAAACCCTAATTCTAGATTTTGAATAAGGAATGAGAATATTAATATAATATTATTTATATTTCAGTAATATAAACAAGTATGATATGTGTGTAATGTTAATGTGTGGACAGTTATAGTAAAATAGTACAAAACCCTAGCATTACTGATAAACTATAGTACATAAGTCAATTACAACTATAAAGATTGTTAAGTTGTGTGTTATGTAATTAATGACAATTAGTATAGATTTAATGTTAATTAGGTAAACCCTAATTAATATCTAGAAATCCTAATTACTAAATTAGAACCCTAATTGCTAAGTTGTAAACCCTAATTATTAATTTAGCAAGCTTAATGGTAATTAGTAAAGTATGAAACCTAATTTACAAGTCCTAGGTGATTAGTAAACCTAATTTAATTAGGGAACCCTAATTCACATTTTTAGAAACTAAGATTACCATGTTAGCCCTAATTGCATAATCCTAAATAATTAATTTATGAAACCTTAGGGTTAAACCCTAAGGGTCAAACCCTAAGGGTTAGAATAGATTTCCTACTTTGCCACTAAAAGTAAAAACTAAATGACTAAATTGCCCTTTTAATATTTTATTAAGGTGGAGTGTAGATCTAGCCCTAGTAAGTGGTTGGTGACCAACCCAACCTAGCCATGTGCTTATAGACCAAAAATCTCAGCCATCTTACATCACAATTACATTAGATTCAAGTCCTATATAAGATCAAAGAGAGAGAAATGTTACTAACTTGCTCATTTATACACCAACACTCAACCAATACTCTCTCAACTGACACTACTACAAAACAGTAAATAGACAACGCGGAAAAAACGTTGTGGTTTCAGTCAGAAAAACGTCGTGGTTAAGGGTGTTATCTATTTGACACCCATACACAACGTTTTTAAAACGTTGTAGTTAAGCACAATACACAACGTTTTTTTAGGAAAAAAATGTTGTAGATTTGTTTTTCAAAAATTAACAGATGCTTAAAAACGTTGTAGAAGGTATGATTCCACAACGTTTTTTGGATAAAAATATTGTTGTTTAGTATATCAGACAACGTTTTCTAAATGTTGTATATAAAAAAAAGGATGTGGTTCACTTATATTACCAATGCACCTGCAATATGCTAATGCCATGATATATAGCTAAAAAAGGTCTAAATTCTCATTTAAATTTAAAGCTAAAATGTATCAACCATTCAAAATACATCTCAATAATACCATTCGTTTATAATTTCAAATTACTACATCCACAAAATATATACCAAACTATCTATATATACATCTCAAATTCACTTTTCAATATAAATTACTACTATATTGAATTGTGAATTTGATTACATCCACAAAATAAACCAATGATAAATAATATCAGATAATTTACTTCTAGTATTCTGAAGGCATTACAACGTCATACTTCTTGTCAAGCTTTTGTAGTGCTTCATTACAACGTTCAGTACCTGCGAGAGATAATTATATGAAAATTATCAACATATGTAATAGAGATTTTGGAAATAGTGAGGGTAACAAGAATGTAGGATAACATCCACATACCTGCATAAGGATAGGGAACAATAATTTCATAGCAAAAGGTATCATTTATTCATAAGAATAACATTAAATATCATATGTAATGTACACATCTCATAAAAATGTCCATTTAAATAACTAATATTATCAAAATCAGTAGTTACTATACTTCTGCAAACACCATTAACTGATTTTGAATATCTGTAGACTGGGAATCTTGTATTTCAGTAATATAGTTTTCTAAAATTCCTCAGTTACAAATTTAAACAAAGTCGTTCACTCGCCTTACTACTTCTCAACCATAACCAACACCATACTTGTACATTTCATTGATCAAGAAAAATCACCATACAGTGTTGCTTTAGTCATAATATGTGTATCATATACATACAGCCCACAGCAAGACCAATACAATGTTGCTTTAGTCATAAAATGTGTATCATATACAGCCCAGAGTAAGACTAATAAAATACAATATAAAATAGAAAAGGGTAATCGCCTAACTAGTCATGCTCATACTGTCAACTGGTAGAACCAAAAAAATAACAGAACACAAACAAAGATGATAAATAACATGTTCAAAGGCATGTAAGTTCCAAATATATTAAAGTTTAGGCAACACCATGTCGTAATCAATAAATATAAAACAAGAAAACAAATGCACTGAACCACAAACAATCAGATACCTCTCGGCTTGCTCGAGCTCCAACATAAATAATAACATTCATGTCAGGCAGCCACTTTTTGAATTCTTTCGCCCAATTCGATAATGTCACAATGGCACAACAACACGAAATGGTCCATGTATTTGTTGGGCATTCTGTAGAAAGAAGAATAGAAGAAGAAATCTTATAGTTTGTCAAATAAAAAAAATACTTATAACATGATAGAAAGCTGTCCAAGATCACCACCAACAACACTAAAAGTACCTGCAGAAAACCAAGCATAGAAACAGACTGAACTGTTTTCCCAAGACCCATTTCATCCGCTAATATGACATTTGCATCATTTCTCCAACTGTGCTGTGAAAAAGGCTCTGATCAGAACAGCCTCATGACTGAAACTGTTTAATACAATTTTGAAGCATATGACACCTAGCATCAAGTGAAAAGGAACTATACCTATTAACAAGAAAGTTCAATCCCTCAAGCTGATAATCTCGAAGTTTCCCCCCCCCACCTTCAACCATTCAGGCTGTCCATCAAGCTTCCTCAAACTTGCTACAATTAATATTTTCAAGTAAAATCATATGTTTTCAACTTCTGGTAAAGTAAATTGATGCTAGAAATAGAAAAGGAAAACAAAAAAAAGAGAGAGTTGCAATTTTATAAACTTCTAACAGAAGACAAAATATGTAAACACATATTAACACATTATCTAGAAACAATTACACCAAAAAATAAAAAACCATCAAACATAGAGGGCCAGTTTATATAGTGGTTCTATTTTATATCACAATTTTCTAAAATTTTAGAAAATCAATTTGCAGAGTTCTCCCATTTTCTGTTTTCAGAACCAAATATGAAATGATGGCTCTAAGATGATTATGAATTTACTAAAATTTCTTATACTAGGAATCTTATCTTATGCACTTAAGATATAGGCAACCTATTTTTTTTTCTTATTTCCACATAAATTCACCAAGTAATTTTGAAGAGACTGTCAAAAATGAAAAGCAGAGATGTCCTCATTTTGAAATTTAGAAAACAAAAACAGAAAATAAAGAGCCCAAATTTAGCAAGATGATAATCAAACAGGTAAGATAGTTAATAAAACAGACCCTAAATTGCATCAGCTTCCTAGATTTCTGTCCATGGTAAGGTAGGGGAGAATATGTAACTTATCACATCATACCTGGGAAAATTAATGGAACAAGTCAACACTAATCTTTTTCTTGTCAAAAGTCACGGTAAACACAACAAACTCATGGCCATTAAAATCTTGAGATGTTCAGCATGAAAATCAGATTAAGCCTAACTTCTGAAACCATTAAGAGGATCTCAACATCAGCACAACACAAATATGTGGCAACATCCTAATCAAAACATCCCAATCTTCCATAAAATTCCCACATGTCCACCTCTTTTTAATGATTTTTTTCTTTAAAACCAAACACATCATACAGTTCAAGAATTTTCGATTGCAACTCCTTTGAATCATGGGCATAGACAAAACATACATATAAATTCCTCTTTTGTCCCCAAAAAAGATTAAGAAATAAAGATTCCTCCGAAAATATCTTGCTAGACCAGTCCATAATCAAGCCCCACTATCACTTCTAGCAGATCAAAGGTCAGAATCAAGAATTGGTTCATAAGAAGGTAGAACCCTAAACCAAAATTTTGATCTTGTATGCTATGTAGGATTTGATGTTTGAATGTTTAAATATGTTGTATAAGGTGTGAATCAATGATATGGGTTGCTAAATAGTGGATCCATAACATTTATGTGTTCGAATCTAAGTTGTTACAAAATCTGGGAATTTTTCAAAAGTGGCCTGACAACCGAATGTCAGACCACATAGATCTTTATCTGATTATTATTTTTGTTGTTTAAATGTTTGAACATGTAGTATGCTATAAGGACTTTAATCTGGACTTGAAATCATGATTAGATCATGTGTACATTTTGTGTTATTAATGGTCAAACCTCGTTGACCAAGCATGACCAACGGGTTCCGGGTTACCCAGAAACTCATTACCCAAGTCTGACAACGTTTTCAATTGCTTGGATCTGTCAGGTTTGATGTTGGTTGTTGATGTTGTGGTATCCAGATTTTAGCATGTAGTATTAACTCTATAACCATGCCTTTATATCACTCAAATCATAAATTGACTGAGAGTAGTGGTTGGTCAAACTAGCCTGGACGAGCACGAACTCGATTTTCTGGGTAACCCAGAAAATTGAGGAACGTTGTCTCTGACATGGTTTGACCGGGCACTAGCTTCTGATTAAGGTGTAGTTTAACTGATGTTAGGAGTGTTAAATGTACTCTGTAATGTGTACTACAAGTTAGACCCATTAGACCACCATATCATCAACCAGAACCCTAATATAATTAAGCCTCAAACTGCCTACTCGAAGCTGACTGGGTTTCTGGGTAACCCAGAAAACCCAGGAAGCTCTGACAGTGAGTTTGATGGCCCAGATCTTCATGCTACAATGTGTTATGACCTAGATTATGATTGTTAATGGTAGTGTGACATACCTATTGCACGATCAATGTTTAAACAAGCCCAGAAACACAGTAGGATTGGAATTAAACTTGGTCAAAGTAAGACCCTTGAACACTGCCTTGTCAGTGTTCTTGAGCTCAAGAACACCAACAACGACAGAAAGTGTCGCTATAGCCTATAGCGACGGTTTCTATTATTTTTATTTTCTAATTTCCGAAAAATGATTTAAAAATAGAAATAAATTCTAAAAATCGTTTAAAAATAGTAAATAAATTCTGAAAATTATAAAATCAGTTTTAAAAATTATTTTAAGTCATAAAAATTAACTTTTAATAATTTGGCATATTTTCCATAAATAATAGTTATTATTTGAATATTATTTATTGAATAAATGCACTAAATAAATTAATTAAAATGATTTTATTATACTAAAAATCATTTTAAATGATAATAAGATATTTAATAATATTTTAAGTTATAAAATGTAACTTTCAATATTTTAAAGTAAATTTCATTAATTATTTAATATTAATGATATTAGATTTATTTAATAATAATATTAAATAAATAGATTAAAAATGATTTTATTGATTTAAAAATCATTTAAAAAGGATATAAATGGATATTTTAAGTAATTATAAAGGACTTTTAATATTTTAATAAATAATACCTTAATATTTTAATATTAATGTTAATTGTTTAAAATGATTTTAAATGTTTTAAAAATCATTTAAGGGTAATATTAATACTTTAAAAATATTTTGAGTTATTATAAATAACTTTGATATTTTAACAATGGTTGCATTAATGTTTTAATATTATTTAAATATTAATGATAATGGAATTATCTAATATTTAAATCATTTAATAATGATTCTAGAGTTTGAAAAATCAAGATAAATTATAATAATTATTTAAAAATTATTATAAGTCATTTAAAAATAATGTGACGGATATTTAAAATATCCAGGATAATATTGAATTATATGATAGAGTTTTAAATTTGATAATTGCCCGATAAAGCCGTCGATACACCGAAATGCTACCGAAATTGATCCGAACATATATAGTTTGACTGTATAAGTATTTGTTTGTGTCTTAAGGACTGATATAATTATGTGACAATGTGATTAGGTTATGTGTTGACTGTAAATAACAGTACTATGTGTTATGGAATGTTTTTCTAATCAATAGAACAATCTTATAAATGATAGGTCGTTGAATTAAAGATAGTACTAAGTTGTGTAAGCAGCAGACCAGGCAAGTTCCCTAAACTTACTCCAATTATTATTGAGTAAGTATCTGAACCCTACTTTACTTTATGCAATGGACATGAGTAAGAAAGTTTCAGAATTAGATTATCATTGTGTTAGATTATTAACTCTATTGCTATTGATTATGTACTCAAATATTCGTATTCATGCAAATTCTTGAACTTTATTCGTATATTGTTTATCAGTACAGTATTACTATTAGATTCAGATATATTTATTCTGTTCGTAAATTTCTAAGATTGGTTATACAAGTGTCCTCACTTGGATAATTATTGAACATGCTAATACCTATTTATTGATTTCCAATATGTATATCTTAATTGAAAGTCGTCTAAGCTATTTGTCTCGGCTAGGCACAGATTTAAAATATCTTTTGAATATAATAGAACCTTATTGATATCCAACCAAATTGTTTGGTTTGGATTCCCGACTAAGTATGAACATCCCGAACATGGGAAAACTTTTATGCGCCTAAGGCGAAAATGATGAACGAGAATATCTTTCTGGTATGTAGTATTGATCAATACAAGGCATAACGGGCTGATCACCCCCCGTGCCTGTAAGTTATGACGGTTTATAGATGAAGTTCTGTTTGACCTTTTTGAAAACTAAAAACTATGTTCATAGTCTATTGACTGCTCACCAATTATAGTCAGTACGTAGTTTCAAAATTGGAAATAAGATTTGTTATGTTGTTTAGTGTTGCTTCAGTACTTCACAAATATTGCTTCATTGTAGAAGTGTCGTTCAAAGAAAACATTTAATCCTTTCAGCTAATGTTTATTATTTGCTATTACTTGTTGGGCACTCAAATGTTCATTCTTGCTTAATTTAAATGTTTTCAGCTATGTATGATCGACCTGAAGGTTCAGGCAAGAACAAAGGAAAAGGAAAGCTAGCAGATTAAGTTTGTGTTATCTTATGTAATAGCTGGACTTAAATAAGATGATGATATTTATTATCTATCATGTAATAAAATGTTTTAAAGGTCGCGTACCTGGGATTTAGACAACTCTAATATGTAAATTAAGTTTGATATTTATGACATTATTATTATTATTCTGCTCAAAGAAATGGTATCGTGAAGCACTGAATTCAGGTTTCAAGCACCTGAATTTGGGGGCGTCACAATCTCTACCTCTAACTCTTGCATCGCTAATTCCTCTGGTGGTCCTCATCCCTCAGTTTCTAGAACTCGGACTACCTCTCTTGTGCCTTAGCCTCTAGTTCCTAAACCTACTTATATATCTATTCTAACTTGATTATGTTCATGCAAACTCTTCAACCTAACTCTTACTTTGAAAAGTGTTCATATATTTAATGTTGTTCTAATTAAGCAAGTTCCTAAATTATGTTATTCTTATGTTGAGCAAGTTTTATTCCTCAACTTGTTATTAATCATGCACGTTCATTAACTCACTTCTTTTATTGAGTAAAATTACTAGCCTTAGCTTATTATTGTTCAAGCAAGGTTTGGTATAATATTCAATTCCTATGCTTTCTAGTCCATTTCTAAATCATGTTTTCGATGTATAATGTTGATTCACTTATAATTCATGACTATTTCATATCATATTATTATCGAGCACTTGAAGTGATATTAAACTATATTGATTAAACTAATCCTTAGTTGATGTTCGTTGAACTCTAAATTACCTTAAAGCTTATCCAAACCAAAATTCCTTTGGTGCGGACTCATATATTAAAACTGAGATGAACAACCCTATTATAGGGGATTACTTACGCGTAAGCGTTTAGATATTTGTGCACAATACATGGTACGAAGGGTTGATCCCCCTAAGTACGTGAAGTCTCTACAGTATAACTATTTAGGTTAAAGTTGAAATATTACTTGTAACCATGGACATAGTTCGTGGTCTTATGACCCTCAAATATTTTATTTTTTGATTCCAGTTTTTGGTTATCATTGACAGAGTATTATTTAATTCTACTGAGCTTATTCATTGACGATTATTATGCTATCGTTGTTCATTGCTATATCTAGTGAGCATTTGTTTTGCTCACTTTTGCATAAATTTAATTATTGCAGCTAAAGTTGAGAAGGTCGATGAACCTACCACAAACAAAGGAAAACGAAAAATGTACAAGTGATGAAGACTTGTAATTTTTTAGCTTTTATGTTGATAGACTTTATTTAAATGATGTGATGTAGTTATTTTATTTCCGCACTTGATTTATGTTAAAGGTTAGATAACTTGGGAGATTTTTATTGAACTTAATTGTGTAACCCTTTTTTAATGGGAGGACTTATGGTTTAAATTCTATTATATTTGGGTAGTTAGTATGAATGTATGGAAAGTGAACACCAAGTCTTGTGGGAATGAAGTACCCGAATTTGGGGGTGTCACAAGTTGGTATCAAAGTTTTAGGTTATGAACCTTAGGTGGGGAAAAGCCTTAGGGAGTAACCTTTAAAAAGATAGTAGTGATAAACTCTTATCGAGTTTTAAGAAAAAAGTAATAAAACACTTATGTGCTTATGTGGTTGTAACTTATGTGCCCGTGAGTTTCGAGGAGTAATGATTAGTAATTGAAACTTAAAATTTTGTTGTCAGGATGGCTAATGTAGGAGAATCAGTCAGACTAGGGAGGAAGGATCCCAGATGCCTAGAGAGGAAGAGCCTCGAGATATTCAGGTGGTTTGGGAATAACTACTTCCACGGGGAAACATCTCCGTTGGTCACAGTGGTTGAGCAGGAGGGTTTACCTAATGAGGATGATGAGATAAAGACGGACAAGGAGGACCCCATTGAGCTGCCACAGTCGAATGAGGATGAGGAGGATGAGGAGGACGAGGAGGAAGAGATTCCACTAAACTCGATCGTTGCTTGTATGTACGATGAAGTATACGACCGCAATGTGGAACTTTAGGATATCGTCGAGGAGTTAGAAGAGATAGTAACTGAACAGCAGATCGCAATGGCGCAAAAGGACAAGAAGATCCAGGATCGAGATGAACGTCTGAATAATGTCGAAGGGAAGCTGATCCACACTGAAGGAGAGAATGAACAAATGACAGAGGAGATTATAGAACTGAAGAACAAGTTGAAAGAAGAATCTACTAAGAGGGCAAGAGCCGAAGATGCGTACGAGGAAGCTTATCAATGAGCCGGGATAGTAGAGAGAGGAACAACTAAAGAAGATCAAGATGGAAGAGATGAATAGTGTTTTCAACACCGTGATCAATCGAGCTGAAGATCGGGTTATGTGTTATCCGATTCGAGCCGAGACGCCATCGTGACATGTTAGATCGTCGAACAATGTTCATCTTATGGAAAAGGTGCGCCGAAGGCTAAGCAAAGATTTTAGTAGGTCATCATAAATGTAATTATTATGTGATTAGTGAGTAAATAAGATGTAAATCCCGGGTTAACCCATGGGATATGATGATGACGAAGTTATCCTGAAACTTTAGTAGTTCAGGAAAGTGATGTAGAAAGCAAGAAAGCTATCATTATTATGTTTTAAAATATTATTAATGAATAAAAGTTAGTATTTATTCAAGATAGTGTGTGTTATGTGGTAATTTTGTGATGTGCAAATGAAGTACATAATACCTAGAAGATTGAGTAATAATCTAATGAGAATATTTTAACAGAAAATGCCTCCAAGACGTCAACCACGGTATAGGACCCCTGAGGGATCTACCAATAACAACAATGTTGAGGTTAACCCAGTTCAGGAGTTAGTGACATTACTGATGGGAGTATTGTAGAATCAACCGCAGAATCAAACTATAATTTTTAAGTATTTCAAGGCGGTTGGACCACCAGAATTCAGTGGGTCCATGAATCCAGTTGAGGCACAGACCTGGATCATGGAGATAGAGAAAATTTTTGATGTTTCTAGAGTAGGGGAGAATCAGAAGGCTGCTTTTCCAACATTTATGTTGAAAGCAGAGGCTAGTTATTGGTGGCAAGCCAATAAAACTCGAGGAGGTCAAGGGGTAATGACTTGGGATAGGTTTAAAGAGATATTTTTCGAGACTTATTTCCCAGAGAGTTCAAAGAATCAGATGGAAGTGCAGTTTTTAGAGCTAAAGTAAAGCACAATGACAGTATCGGAGTATGTCGTAAAATTTAACGAATTGACAAGGTTTGCGCCTTATCAAGTCAACACAGATGAGCGCAAGGCTAAGAGGTTTGAGCAGGGACTGAAACCCTGGTTGTATAGTAGGGTTTCCATGTTTCAGCTGAAGACATTTACAACAGTGCTGGAGAAGGCAATTCTCGCTAAAGGTGGAGGCGAGGCTGTAACAAAGTACAATCAAGAGCAGAGAAAGAATAAGAGTGAGGGTGAAGCTAAGAATGGTGGTGGTAGCGGTGGAAATGGTAACAATAACTGGAAGAGGAAGTGGAATGCAAATATTGGAGCTGGAAATCAGCAGGGAAACCAGTAGAAGAAGAAGTTTGAAGCATGTGCAACATGCAGAAGAATCACACTGGCATGTGCTTAAGGGGTAAATGAGTATGCTTCAACTGTGGCCAGAAGGGTCACATTGCCCCAAATTGCCATCAACCAAAGAAGAATGTTTGCTACACATGCGGGTCAAATGATCATTTTGCTCGCGAGTGCCCTAAGAAGAAAGCTGGAGAGACAACATAAAGCAAGGGAGGTATTAGTGGAGGTACATTAACCATTGTTGGACCAACATCATCAAACAGACCCACAACCAGAACCTTCAATATGATTGTGCAGGATGTTGTACAATCAAAAGATGTTGTGTCAGGTATTATCCCAATCAATGATATAGATTCTTATGTATTATTTGATTCTGGTGCTACTTGCTCGTTTATATCTTATGAATTTTCTACGAAGTTAGAATTACCTAGTGAAGAGTAAAATTTCCCTTTACACATAGAAATTGCGAATATGGAGGTAATTCTTGTTAAATCCGTATTCAAGAATTGTAGAGTGAATATTAAGGGGAATATTATGATAGTAGATTTAATTCTGATAAAACTTGGAGAGTTTGATGTAATATTGGGAATTGATTGGCTATTCAATTATGGAGCGATAATTGATTGCCAAAAGAAATGTGTAAACCTTATGACTCCATCAAAGGTAGTTTTTTAAGGTAGCAAATCGCCTAGACAAGCGAGATGTCTGACGATTATGCAGGCCAAAAATTTTTTGAGTCAGGGTTGTGTAGGGTACCTAGCTTACATAGTCGATACTCAAAAGAAGAGTGGTGTGAAACTGGAAGAGATACCAGTGGTTAGGGATTTTGTGGACGTTTTTTCGAAAGATTTGCCAGGACTTTCGGCTGACAGAGAGATCGAGTTCGTGATCAACTTAGCATCAGGAACTGCTTCAATATCGAAGGCCCCGTACAGAATGGCTCCAGTAGAGATGAAGGAACTGATGGTACAACTGCAAGAACCGTTAGATAAGAAGTATATTCAACCAAACATATCATCGTGGGGAGCGCCGGTGTTATTCGTGAAGAAGAAGGATGGGTCAATGCATCTTTGTATTATTTATAGGGAATTAAACAAAGTCACTATTAAGAATAAATATCCATTGCCAAGAATAGATGACTTGTTTGATCAATTGAAGGGTGCTAAATATTTCTCGAAAATAGATTTGAGAAGTGGGTATCACCAATTGAAAGTAAAGAAG
Source organism: Panax ginseng (assembly GCA_020205605.1). Lineage (NCBI taxonomy): Eukaryota > Viridiplantae > Streptophyta > Magnoliopsida > Apiales > Araliaceae > Panax > Panax ginseng. The sequence continues at coordinate 33,972,631 of CM035127.1, read as the reverse complement.
GAGGATGTACTGAAGACGGCATTAAGAACTCGGTATGAGCATTATGAGTTTCTCATAATGTCTTTTGGTTTGACCAACGCCCCTGCTGCATTTATGGATTTGATGAACAGGGTGTTTAAACCATTTTTAGACAAGTTTGTAGTAGTATTTATCGATGATATTTTGGTGTACTCCAAATCTCAAGAAGAATACGTGGAACATTTATGTTTGACGCTGGAGACACTAAGAAAAGAAAAGTTGAACGCGAAATTCTCTAAATGTGAATTTTGGATGGAACGTGTACAATTTCTCGGCCGTGTACTTGATAAAGATGGGATTTCAATGGATCCATCAAAAGTCAAAGCTGTGATAAATTGGGAACAACTAAGAACTCCATCGGAAGTAAGAAGTTTCTTGGGATTGGCAGGTTATTACAGACGGTTTATTCAGGATTTTTCCAAGATTGCCACTCCGTTAACAAATTTGACAAGGAAAAGCTGTAAAATTTATTTGGACGGAGAAGTGTGAAGAGAGCTTTCAATACTTGAAAAAGAAGTTAAGTGTGGCACCTGTGTTGTCATTACCAGATAATACATGAAACTTTGTGGTGTATAGTGATGTGAAATTTAACTAGGCACACTTAGAAGGGGGGTTGAATAAGTGTGGGAGCAATATATGACCAATTTTTAATTCTTAGATCAAGCTATTAAATTCAAGCTACTATATTTATTAATTCAGTTTGCTGAATTAATATAGTCTACTGAAATGACTAAATATCCTGCTGAATTTATAGTTTAAATAAAATACTTGGTGTTAAAGAATTATTTTAATATAATGCAAATATTTAAATTTTAATTATTAAGATAATTAAATAACTTATGTGAGTAAATAAAGTAAAGCAAGTATTAAAATCAACACCAAGATTTTTTACGTGGTTCAGCTATTACCCTCTATAGTAATAGCCTAGTCCACGTCCAATACCAACTAGTATTGGAGACTCACTTTATTTATATCTTTATAAATAAACACTGATTACAAAACAGATTCTTACAAAAATTAATTAACAATTAATTTCTCTTGAGCACTCTTGCTCCTTGTGCACCTATGCACTCTTCAAGCACCTTTGCTTTCTTGAACCTGTTTGTAAACCTTTTCTCTAATCCACTAGGATTAACACCTTTAGACTACACTTAGTCTAAAACAGAAATTTCAATACAAATATAGAGGTATATGATCAATGCAAGAATAATCAAATTAACAATTAAAGGCTCAATTATATGCAATAATCAATTAGCACAAAAAGATAAACAATTAAATCTTACCAAATACCAGCTCAAAGAATATCAGAAATTTATTTGCTTAACTGCTCAAAAGTTTGCACAAACTAAATCAAGTTGCTCAATAATATCAGTGATTGGTGCAAGTATAAATTCATGAGTTGTATATTTCTGTATAAGAAACACCATTTATATAGCCCCATAAACAAGTTACCGTTAATTTCCAAAATAATCTGTTCCAATAGTCCACACAATAACCGGCTTAAAAATATGGAGCTACCCCACAACGGTAAAGAGATGTATCTTTAGTATTTATCCAGTTTAGAAAATTAATCTCTTTGTTAGTTATACAGATTGGATAAATCAAAAACATGTTTAAGAGATAACTTTTTACACAATAACTTTGACTTTATCTCTCCATATAAAAGAGGCGTGTAAAAGAGGAGTGTAACAATCATTTACCCTTTCCAAGACTCAAGGTCTTTTAAAATTCCAATGTAACCATAATTACCTCTCCTTGAAAAATGTATATCAAATCACCAAGAGATAAAGCTGCCGGCAGTTTTAGTCTATCTAGTAAATCATATCCACGTGTAGCAGTGACCCAAAAATATCAATTTTAAACACTTACTAAGGCATGTACACATATCTCTTTCTTAAGGACAAATGCATGTGAAACATATATGCATATGAAACATATCAAGAGTGATACACATGTGATATAGATATTAAATAAAATATTACTTCCTTTTTGTACTTGATGATATGTATATATTATCCAAAAAAAACTTTTTCATAAGATTTTTTTAAAAATCATTTTTCATTTAAGACATATAATAAAATGCAAATGATATGTCCTAGAGCCTTTAAATGAAAAATCAATTATTATGCAATTGACCTTACAGTTAATTTTCCTAGTAAAGAAAAATTCTTCAACCACATAAAAAACCCACCAATGTTTTTTTTATCAACAAATACCTGAAAAGCCATAAAACAATTTAGTATATGAACAATTCATCATCAAAAATTAAGGATGAAATATGACTAAGTCAACATTCTCCCCCTTTTTGAGGATGACAACCCAAAATTATTTAACACTTATTAGCTCCCCTAAATTCATGCATCAATATCATTTCAGGGATCATATAATAACTAACTGAAATTCGATTTCAGAAACCTGAAACTTTTAAATAACCCTATTATCTGGGCATTTACATGCAATCATGATAGTTCAACATATATTATCAAATATATCAAACTGCTAATATATCAATTAAAACTTAAACAAAAGTCTGGTGAATCACAAAGCCAAGTCTTTTCAGTCTAAAAATAAACCCCAAATTTCTCCCCCTTTGTCATCAAACAAAAAGGGAAAGATCCATCAATCGAGTTCTACCACTGATGCACGTTGTTCATCCCTCTTGGTGAAGTAAGGGCGATGATTTGCACGGTGAATCCTTTCAGCAAGGGTAAAATTAGTAGCAAAATGAGGAGGACGGGGAATGAAAGTTTTGGGTGGTAAAGGCACGTCAAGGAATTCACCAATGTACTTTTGACCGACCCGGCCATAATGCACCCATTCAGAATCAGTAGAATGCTTATTATTTGCATATATAGCTTAGAGCCTACGTCATTGAAACGCGTAGACACGAACTCAGCCAATTCTCCAACCTGATTGCTGACAAACTTGATATCCTAACTCAATTGACAGGCATTCCGGTTAAGTCTTCGTTGCATAACCTCTGCCAAAGCAGTGGTCTGCAATTCGAACCTTGCTTGTAAATCAATAAACTCATCCTTAAAATTTTGATACATTTTATTAATCTCGGGAGCACCCAAAGGCAATTTGCCTTTCTCCAACATAGACATATGGTTGTGAAGAGCAGAAATTTCAGTTTGCATTTTCAGGAGAAGATTGATTTAGAGGTAGAACATGTGAAGATGGATTGGACACGGGAGGAGGAATAGGATTGTCAGAAGTGCTTCGAACAAACTTTACCATCAATTAAAATAATACACGACATTTTCAAGGAACCAACACTGATGGAATCAGTAACAAAAACAGAGACTTCATTTTCAAAAGAGATTTTAAAATGATTGAACAGAGTAGTGAGAGTAGCACTGTAAGGCAAACATGTTTTGGTTTTTCGCAAACAAGTGGTCATTTGGTGAAGCATCATTTGAGATAAATTAAAAGAGACTCCTTTTAAAATCATGGCAACGATTATCAGGTCTTGATAGGTAAAATTTGCTCCTCCACCTAAACGAGGCAACAAATTGTATCTAACAAGATTATGAAGTACCACAAGAAATAAGAGAAACATCCACTATTTTTGGAGTAAAAACATCACCTAACAAAGAATTGTTCATAACAATTTGTAACTGTTCCAGAGGGGTAAACAGAAAATGAACAGCTCCTTTTCTAGTAAAGGGACAAACACCAGAAGATGGAATGCTCAAAATACTACCAAAATCCATGACTGTAAAATATAAAGATTTTCCTTTGACAAAAGTTGTATAAAAAATCCCATAACACTCTAGATTTGTATAAAATTGTTGAACAAGTCTAGGGTATGCAACTGATGGAGGAAAAAGTATATAAGAAATACCACAAGAATCAAATAATGTTCTCAAAGGAGATTGTTGATAACAGATTTGATCGACTGACTTTTCATAAACAAATATTTTAGGAAACACAATGGTTCTAAACCGTACCTCATAAGCATTACTTTTAAAGAAGTTTTCAGGAAGATCGGAGGAAAGGTTAGGGTTTACCAAAACTGGTGGAGGAGTGAACTCAGCCTTACAAGATGGGATTGTTGAATGTCGTCGCCGAGAGGGTCCAGAAGATTTTGGCAAGGACGGACTGAAGGTTGATTTGTCAGAAGACGAAGAGTCCACATACTCCGTTTCCTCAGACACGACCTTCTTCAGTTTTCTTTACTTTCGTGAAGGTCCGATAGTTGATGGGGGATGTACCGACGTCTGATCATCGTTAGAGTCCATCATCGATCTCTTATGTGTTCGAGTTCTCATGATGTTTGAAGGGTAAAGGTAGAGAAGATGAGCGTAAACAAAGAGTTAGAGACTTGAAGAGTGTGACATCCCAGATTTTTAGAAATTATAAATGAGAATTTTATAAATAAAAGTATTATTTATGAGATATGTTGGGTGTGAGTATGTATGTCATATATATTGTAGAATATGTGAATTGATGTGAAGAGAATGTTATATATTAATTTTAATATATATAAATATTTAATTGAATTATTTATTGAGTTAAATAAATAAATTTTGTTTTGATTATAGAGTAATATAATTATAAGTGTAGCAGATTAATTAAATGAATATTTAGTATTCAATTTAATTAATATAATAATTTTATGTTATAGTTCTAATTTAATTGAGATAATTAAATTAGATGAGTTATGTGATGATTGTTACACAAAATTATAATTAACAAGTAAATATAATTATGTGACAATTTGATGAGATTGATTGATGTTAAGCTATTGATTAATTAAAATAATGAGTATTTGCCAAACATGGTCTTAGGCTTTTCAAGTTCAAATTGGTGTAACCTATGTATTAACTAGTAATTAGTATATCTAATAATTACTAGGAGTTACATATATTATATATTACTAGTATTGTATATTATATGTATATACTACAAGTTAGTATGTTAGTTTTAGAAAATAAACCAAAGAAAGAAGAAGAGAGTTAGAGAGAGTTGTAGGAGAAGAAGAAGAGGAAGAAAAAGAAGAAGGGAAAGCTTTGAGAAGACAAAACAAGCCCCATCATCATCATCATCATCTCCATCTCTCTCTTAAATTCATACTAATAAAGTTATAATCTAAATTCCTTATTTTAATTATATTTTTATGTTCTTCATAATGTAGATAATTGTTATGTAGAAGTTGTATTGAGAAATTGAGAGAGATAGAGAGAAATAGAGAAATTGAGATGAGCTAGAAGAAGAAGAAGAAGAAGAAGAAGAAGAAGAAGAAAAAGCTAGAAGAAGGTAACTTCTAAACTCTTATTTAATCCTTTATTTTTTTTGGGTAGATTTATGTTCTAGGGTAGTAGATCATGCTTAATCTGTTTATATTGTTTAATCTTGGATTATCAAGAATCAAACAAGAGGATTCAAGAAAGAAAATGAAATGGAAAGAAAATTTGAAGAACAAAATTCGTAGGTTTTTAGTAATTGTGGACATATATTGTGAAATTCATACCTCTTTGGGTATAATGAGTTAGAAAGTGAGCCTTATATCAAATAGAAGATATGGAAGTAAGCTATATTCTGAAAGTGGAATCACATGAAAACTCTTTGTAGATTTCTTGCAATGTCTATTTTAGTAAGGCTGGTCCGAAGGGAAAATAATCTGTCCAGAAAATCAAAACTGTTACGGTTTCTGACTTTGGAAAATTAATATAAATTCGTTAGTTTTGAATTTGAAGAACCTTAAAACCGCAAAGTTGTAGATATAGAAGTTTACTAGCTAGACTAGCGAGATTTAGCCATTTTATGGACCGGATCATGTTCAAAATAAATTGTTTAGTAAGGATGTCCAGAAAATGAAATTTTCTAGACTAGTTGATGAATTATAGAATCTGGTTTAGATGGATAAGGGTCTGACTTTAAGGCCTAGATGAGGTTGTAGTACACTGAGTAAGGGTTAATTCTATATAAGAAGGAACAAAAACGGACATGTAACGAACGAGTTACGTTAAAAACAAAAACAACGTTTTGTTAAAGAAATTGTGAAGATGAGTTTTATAATTCTGTTTGAATTAAGATTTTGGGTGATGATATATTTTGATGATTAAAAATATGTTTTGACATATGTAATGAGTATAGATATGTGTTATCATATTCTATGCGTAATTAACCATTTAAGATCAATAGTTGAGATAAGTTAATGTGTGCACATAACGTGCTCGATAAAATGCCTAAGAGTAATAGTGTTTTCTAAACTTTGGTATACAAAGTGTCTAACTAATGGCTAATATTGGATATCTAAGTATGAAAAGATGATAATACAAGAATAATAATGGAAAGAAATCGAAAAGGGTAATTTTTGATTTACGAAGGAAAAATTAAACATGAAACAATGTGTTTGAATATGCATTTTGAAACCAAAGTGGTATAATAAAATGGTGTGATATACGCACATTAAACTACAAGTGTGATAGTCTAGCATGTGTGGTGATGAAAATGAAAAATAAAACCGAGTTGCATATAAAATAGTTAGATGTCTATAAAGACATTAAAGGATAATAAGATAAAGTAAGGTTTTAGAATAAATTTGACCATGAGATTGAGTATTGATTTTATTTATTATCAATCTCACATACAATGTAGGTTGTGCAAGGACGCGAAGTATTAGCGTGTTGGTAAAACACCCGGAAAAGGCAAGTCTTTGGTTCCTTTTTGCTATGTGAACTTGATGATGATCTGCTTTAAAATTTTAGTGTATGATGTATTATATATGTCAAAAGTATGAAATGTGAAAGTCAATCTATGACTATGATGATTGAACTATGAATGTTGATTGAGTAAGGAACTCAATCTTTATAGTTGTTATGTGAACTATAACATGTATGCTATGTTTGTTATGATTATTCTTGTATGTTGAGCATGTTATTATGTGCTACGTGATGCATGAAAAGCCGTTAGATTTTCTTTGAGTTGTCGAGCTCATTCTTGCAAATAACCATTTTTCTTGATTCAAGAATTGAAGGTAACGCTTATGTGCTACTTGATTGTTATGGATCAAAAGTGATATATGAAGATTTAATATCCTAGCTAAGTTGTTATTCTTGTAAACCATGTCTAATGTTTCGAATAATGTATTAATGTTGAATTGTAATATTGTTTTGCGAATGTAAACTATTGTAGTATTAAAATGATTCTGAGATATTTAGATGTAAAGGTTGAAGGTTTTGAGAACGAGGATAGTTTGTAATAGAAAATTTTAATTATTCTGCAAATTTTAATGGTTGTATTATCGTTTAATGATGTAAAATTAGAGGTTGAATGTATTATTAACGACAGAAGTCAAGAATTAAATTGTATGAATTTTGGGGTCGTTACAAAGAGTGAGAGATAGAGGATTAAATAAAATGAATGGATGCATGTATGAAGTACACCCCTACGTCTCCCAAGAAGCTCAGCCGAGTTGTCTTTTCAATTTTCAAAAAAAAACTCATCATGGTAGATTTTTAGAATACCGTGTGCACGATTTAAGGACCTAATGGGCAGCCAAAAAATCTCATTATTAATTACCCCAAATTTTAGCAGTTATTAAGATACGCATGCATAATAGGATAACATAACGATAATGCAGTTTAAAAAAATTTAAGCAATACACATTCCAAGTTCTCTTCGCAGCATACAAAATCTGTCTTCACTTAATGGTTTTGTATAACTATCTGCAATTTGATTTTCAGTAGGAATAAAGATTAATTTAATAAATTCTTTTGACACATTATCACGTAAAAAATGATGTCTCACTTCAATATGTTTTGTACATGAGTGTAACACGGGATTTTTAGATATATCTATAGCACTAGAATTATCACAATAGGCACACAATCACACAATATATCAAAATCACATAGAGTTTTTCGCATCAATAAAATCTGAGAACATCAACTTCCTGCAGCTAGGTATTCACCCTCAGTATTTGAAAGAGCCACTGACGTTTTCTTTTTACTATGCCACGATACGAGACTTTGTCCCAATAAAGTATAAACACCACTCGTACTTTTTTTTATCAATTTGACACCCTACATAGTCAGCATCTGAATAACCTATTAGTTCAAAGTGATTTAAAATTGGATAAAATAATCCTAAGTTAATTGTACCACTTAAATATTTCAAAATTCTTTTAACAGCATTTAAGTGTGATTCTTTGGGTTTAGCCTGAAATCTTGCACACAGACAAACGCTATACATTATATCGGGTCTAGAAGCAGTTAAGTATAGTAAGCATCCAATCATACCTCAATATTTTGTTATATCAACATCTATACCTTTTTCATCAGTGGTAAGCTTTATTGATGTGCTCATTGGTGTACCTTTCGAGTTAGATCCTTCAAAGCCAAATCTCTTGAGTAGTTCTTTTGTGTATTTAGTTTGATGGATATAAATTCCTTCCTTTGTTTGCTTTATTTTTAGTCCCAAGAAGTAATTAAGCTCTCCCATTAAGCTCATGTCAAATTCTTTATGCATGCACTTGGAAAACCATTCACAAAGAAAATCATTAGTAGCACCAAATATTATATTATCTACATATATTTGAACAATAATGATATCGATATTTTTATGCTTAATAAACAATGTAGAATTTATTTTACCTCTAACAAATCCGTTTGATAAGAGATACTTACTTAACCTTTCGTACCAAGCCCTTGGAGCTTGTTTCAAGCCATAAAGAGCTTTCTTTAGCTTGTACACATGATTAGGATACTTTTCATGCTCGAATCCAGGAGGCTGTTTGACATACACTTCTTTATTTATGTATCCATTAAGGAACGCGCTTTTTACATCCATTTGATGAAGCTTAAACTTTTTGTAGCATGCAAAAGCTAATAGTATTCGGATTGATTCCAGCCTTGCTACTGGTGCATAAGTTTCTTCATAGTCGATTCTCTCATGTTGGTTGTATCCTTGAGCTACCAATCTTTCTTTGTTACGAATGATTGTCCCGTGCTCATCAAGCTTGTTCTTAAAGACCCATTTAGTACCAATGATGGAAACATCTTTTGGAGGAGACATAAGTTCCCACACTTGGCATCTCTCAAATTGTTGAAGTTCTTCTTGTTTTGCCAATAGCCAGTTCTCATCAAGTATTGCATCCTTTGCATTCTTTGGCTCAACCTGTGACAAAAATGTAAAGAATGCACAGTGATTTTGTAAACCTCTTCTTGTGGTTATACCTTTATTGATATCTCCAATGATATTTTCTGGAGGATGATTCTTGATGTATCTAGTTGTTCTTGGCATTTGGATATTATGCATAACTTCCTCTTGATCATTAGACTCATCTTCAGCATCCTGCAAATCTTCAGGTTCACGTTCATGCTGGTCATTCATTTCCGTTTGCTGAATCTATTCATTCGGTCTCGTGTTTTGTTCGTTTCGGTTTGCTGAAATTCTAACTATCTCCAAATTTCCTGCATCATCTTCACTTTCTTTTGGAAAATCATTGTTAGTCTCATTGAAAGTGATATGAGCAGATTCTTCTACACATGACTTTCTAATATTAAAATGCGATAAGCTTTACTATTTTGAGAATAACAAATAAATATTCCTTCATATGACTTAGCATCAAATTTTCCCAAATTGTCATTTGTATTTAAAATGAAACATTTAGAATCAAATATTTTGAAATAACTTATGTTGGGAATTTTATTATTTAAAAGCTCATTGTTTTCAAAATAATAGGACGAATGAGTACTCTATTTAAAACATAACAAGATGTACTTACTTCTTCGGCCCAAAATTTCTTTAGAAGCTTACTTTCTTGTAATAGAGTTCTAGCTGTCTCTTATAGAGTCCTATTCTTCCTTTCCACCACCCCATTTTGTTGAGGAGTCCTTAGTGCTGAGAATTCATGGCTAATACCTCTTTGATCATAAAAGGGTATAAAATCTTTTTGAAATTCAGTGTCATGGTCACTTCTAATTCTAATGAGTTTGTAACTATATTTTGTTTCAAGATTTCTTATTAATCTTTCAAACTCTTTAAATGCTTCATCCTTAGTTCTCAAAAATAATACCCATGTGTATCTAGAAAAATCATCAACTGTTACAAATGCATAAAATTTACCATTAATACTAGAATGTCTTTCTGGTCCAAATAAATCAAGATGATGTAATTGCAAGGGAGAAGAGGTTGATACCATATTCTTTGTCGTAAACGAAGTTCTTACTTGTTTTCCCAGTTGACAAGGAATGCATATTCCTTTCTTTTCAAACCTTATTTTTGACAGTCCTCTTACAAGATTTCTTACAGATAACTTTTTGATTAGATCCATATGAACATGTCCCATCCTCTTATGCCATAGATAAGCCTCATCTTGTACTGAAGTAAGACATAGTTCTTCATCTTGTTGCTCAAAATTAATAGTATATATATTTCCTTCTCTTTGTGCAACTAGAGTAGTATTGTTAGTACCATGAAATATTGTGCATTTATCTTTTTCAAAATTAACTTGATGACCATTATCCATTAATTGACTTATTCTTATTAAATTAAATTCAAGACCGTTAACTAGGTGAACATTATTTATACTTACCTTGCCATTTCCAATTTTACCTTTTCCGATGATTTCGCAGGTTCTATTATCTCCAAACGTGACCGTTTCATTCTTTTTCTTGATGTCTAGTTCCATGAACTTTGATTTATCACATGTCATGTGACGAGAACATCCGCTATCAAGAATCTATTTTTGAGATGGAACTCTTGCCTTTAAACATACCTGTCAAGAAAAGATATTTCATCCTTTTGGTACCCATATCTTTTTGGGTCCATTTATGTTTGTAGCAAGTAAATCACTCTTTTTAATCCATACCTTTTTAACCTTATTTCGTTTCTTGAAACAATTTATATCTAAATGACCTTTAATACCACAATGTTTACAAGTTGTGAAAGGAGAGCAATAATTTAACCTAAAACGTGATTTGGATTTTAACATTTTCATATTACTCTTTTTATGCATAGAATTAAATCCAATTCCTTGTCTTTCAAAACTAGGTCTTTGTTTACCTAATATGACATTTAAATTTTCTTCACCTTGAACAAATTTAGCAAGATGATTTTAGTGAGTCTATTTCTTTTTGAAGTTCATTATTAGGAAATGTTTTAATAGGAGATTTATCACTAAATGCATCAATACACACATCTCTCATTTTTAACTCATTAGTCAATTTTTGGACTTCATTATTTAAGAATTTTACCTTATTGAAAAGTATTTTATTAAAATTGTCTAAATAATCAATCTTTGCAATCAAAACCTTTTCTTCTTTACATGTGGATTCCTTTTTAATTTCTTTCTTTTCATATATTAGTGAATCTACTTCATCCATTAATGTACTAACTAATCCTTTTAAGCATGCATTCTTTTCTCTTAACTTCTTATTTTCTTGTTCTAAAGAATTTAGTTCATTAAGAGATACCTGATTGGATTCACCTTCAACTCCCACGAAACATACTTGTGCTATCTCATCTTTAGCATCGATCTGCACTTCGGATTCTTCATCACTCCAAGTAATAAAATCTTTGTTCTTCTTGTTGTCTTTGTAGTTTGTCTTCCCTTTATTCTTTAGTTGAAAACAGTCTTTCTTGAAGTGACCAGGACGTCCATATTCAAAGCACGTCTCTTCAGTTTGCTTTCCTTTAACTTTATTTGAATTGAAAGTGTTTCTCCTCTTGTTTTTCCTTTGTAGTAACCCCTTGAGTTTCCTTGACATCATAGTTATTTCTTCATCGGAGTTATCATCAAGTTCCTTCTCATTATCTGCAGTAAGAGCTAAGACCTTTCTTCGAGGAGTTTCTTCCTCCTCATCATATCTCTTTAACTGATGTTCATATTCTTCTAATTCACCAAACAAAGTTAAAGTATCCATGGAAGAAATAGTAGCAAGAATCTTGAAGAGTAGTGATTTTAGAAGCAAACCTTTTGGGCATAGCCCAAGCAACTTACGGTTGATCTCACTTTGAGGAATAGTCTTGTCTAGTAATTTCAAGGAGTTTATAAGGACTAGAAATCTTACTTGAGCTAGCTTGATGGTTTCATCTTTTTCAAGCTTTAACATTTCATAATCGTGCATAAGCATGCTTAGCTTGACTTCTCGTACTTTTGAAGTACCTTCATGACTTACCATTAAAGTATCCCACATCTCTTTGGCAGTTTTGCATGAAGAGACTTTATCTATCTCAGATTGTACCATGACGCTGAGAAGTGTGTTCATAGCCTTTGAATCATATGAGACCATGTAGATTTCGGTTGAATTTATTTCTAGCAGAATCTTTGGTGTCCCATCATCTCTTCGTGGAATAACTGGTCCGTTCTCCACAACCCACCATTCCCAAGGATCTCTTTTAAGATAGATCCTTATTTGGAATTTCCAGAAGTTGTAATTTTCTGTTCCAAATAGCAAATGAGGTCTATTCCAAACAGCAAATGAGGTCTATTGGCAGATTGACCTTCTTGATTATTGTTCCCAAACTGTGCCATGTCAGAATCTTTCCCTACAAGTTACCTTCAAGACCAAGATAAGTAGAGACAAGCTCTGATACCAAATGAAATTTAACTAGGCACACTTAGAAGGGGGGTTGAATAAGTGTGGGAGCAAAATATGACCAATTTTTAATTCTTAGATCAAGCTATTAAATTCAAGCTACTATATTTATTAATTCAGTTTGCTGAATTAATATAGTCTACTGAAATGACTAAATATCCCGCTGAATTTATAGTTTAAATAAAATCTTGGTGTTAAAGAATTATCTTAATATAATGCAAATATTCAAATTTTAATTATTAAGATAATTAAATAACTTATGTGAGTAAATAAAGTAAAGCAATTATTAAAATTAACACCAAGATTTTTTACGTGGTTCAGCTATTACCCTCTATAATAATAGCCTAGTCCACGTCCAATATCAACTAGTATTAGAGACTCACTTTATTTATATCTTTATAAATAAACACCGATTACAAAACAGATTCTTACAAAAATTAATTAACAATTAATTTCTCTTGAGCACTCTTACTCCTTGTGTACCTATGCACTCTTCAAGCACCTTTGCTTCCTTGAACATGTTTGTAAACCTTTTCTCTAATCCACTAGGATTAACACCTTTAGACTACACTTAGTCTAAAACAGAAATTTCAATACAAATATAGAGGTCTATGATCAATGCAAGAATAATTAAATTAACAATTAAAGGCTCAACTATATGCAATGATCAATTAGCACAAAACGATAAACAATTAAATCTTACCAAATACCTGTTAGGTTTGTAATATACAAGAACGCAATCAAATTGTACAAAATAAGCGAAAACGTGGAAAATTAAAGTTTTAAAAGTTTTACAAACCATATACCCAGATCATCCTTTATGCACAATTATTAATTAAACAAAAAAGGGAATAAGAATCATACCGTTGAAGATTCGAGCTTCCTCAGGTATAAGTTCACCTCCAATCTTTTTCGCGTTCAACTTGAATCCACCGGGTTTGGTTCCTTCCTTTGATCAACGTTAGCCACCCAAGTGTTTGGCCTCTAGAGGTGATCCACCAAGGCAAAAAAAATATTCAAGAAGATGTGTGGTTGGCTAAACCCTAGTTTTCTATCTCTATAGAAAAACAGCGTACTCTCCAACAATTAGAATTGCGTATATTGATATCTGATATAAGACTTCTCTTATAAAGATATCAGTTAACCCTTCTAATCTAATTAGAAAATAGGATATTATTTAATTAATTAAAATCCTTTAATTAATTAAGCTCCCTAATCTTATTAGAGATAATTAATTAAACTCTTTTAATTAATTTGCCTCCTAATCTTATTAGGATATATAAGAGTACATTTATTAATTAATTTCCAAACTCCTTTAGGAATTAAATAATAATAATAGTAATAATAATAATAAGACTCCTCTTATTAATTTATATTTAATATTTCTAAAATATTAAATAATAAATATTAAGCTATTTAGTTTATTCTATAACCATAGATTAGATTTAAATATACTTAACTTATTATTACGAATATGCCATTAACTTCTTAAATAATTATTCTTCCGTTTATGGTGTGACCCTTTAGGTTCTCCATATTAAACCGGTTATGAATAAATCAATTAGAACAATTTTAATCTTATTTAAATAAATAAATTAAACTATTAATTTATTTAAATAAATAATATTTATTCTACAATAGAGATAAGCCTCCCTAGCGATCAACGACTTTTCAGATAATATAGATTTCAACATTAATCATAAAAGAACCTTTGAGTAAATAGTTACCGTACAATTCAATCCTTCCACCATACAATGTCCCAATTAAATATAAGACACGAAATTACTGTCAAGTCTTATTTTATTTAATTATATGTATTTCGATCCTTAAATGCACAACTCCAAATAATGCAAATTAGAAACTCCTTTCTAATTTCATCCTGCCTTGGCCAAGGACTACTGAGTTGTCATTTATCGAATCACATAAGACATTTCTCTTCTTTTACTAGAAGTGGTAGATTCTTTATTGATCATGCATTATCTCCATGTACAACTTATTATACCCAAGCATACCCTTTGATATACCCTAAGGGTCTTAAGGAATAAGTCAAAGTATAACTCATCATACACAAGATACTATGATGATCTCAAGTCCAAGGATCACTTGTACTACTATCACTACATGAATTCCTATTGACAGGCAAGTAAAACTCCATTAGGTATTCCTTAGCAAGCCACGTTCAGTGAACTTATTCTCTAATAATCACCTATATACTTGCTTTAGTGTCTGGACACAAATGATCATGAGATCAATCATCCTCATCCAATGAGCAAGCAACGTATGTACCAATCTATCCGAATTCGCTAATCCCCAATTTAGTAATCCAACGATTGGGAATAATTTTAGTTTTAAGCTTTCTAAGAATTTAGATCTCATTAGAATGATCATCATCATTATTCTAAAAGCATTGCTAAAACTATGGGTTTATCACATATTATAAAACAGCTTCATGTAGATAATTAAAAGCCTTCAAAAAATTAATACTTTTTATTAATAAATGAATAAGATTGTTACAAAGTATATGCTTTATCATCAAACATGATTGGCTTGTGTGCATACTACTTTCAATCTCCCACTTGCACTAAAGCCAATCACCATGGTATCTCATACCCTTCTTCTCTAAGTGACGATTATCTTGCTGTTG
This sequence comes from Panax ginseng, assembly GCA_020205605.1. Lineage (NCBI taxonomy): Eukaryota > Viridiplantae > Streptophyta > Magnoliopsida > Apiales > Araliaceae > Panax > Panax ginseng. The sequence goes on along the minus strand of CM035127.1, from coordinate 33,957,418 downwards.
GATAAGCTTTAGTTAATGGATATGTAATGTTGTTCTTGAGAGTCTACTATCTCTATAGTGATTTCCCATCTTTCAATGAATCCTATAATCAAGTGAAAGTGCTACAACACATGTTTAGATCCAAGATGAGACTTAGGAACTATTCCTAGTTCTGTAATGAACTTTTATCCAAACAATCAACTTGCAACTTTATTTACAGCTATATACTTTGTCTTTATCACTAAACCAGCAACTCTTTACTGTTTGGAACCTTTCCAATTTCACTGCACCACCGTTTAAGGTAACGCTTTACCTTAAAGTGGATTTTTTGTCGTCTTGGTATGTTTGAAAAACTTGAGTCTGTTAAGCCCTCTAGTTTTAATTTAGACCCATCATTAATATGATCACATTAAGTACTTTAAGATGTTTCTCACTGACTCACAGTGAACTTCTCCAGAATATGACTGATCAACAGCAGGTCCCGTACATTTCATTGCATCCATGATATTTACTCATGCGATCTCTCATTTTGGAGTCTTTGGGGACTATTAAGAAAGATACACTCCATGACTCATCAACATGAGACATCTCTTGGAGTTTGCATGTTAAACGACTTTAGCATTAAATGAATATACGTTCCTTGGGTTAAGTCGAGCATCCTCTTGAATCTATCTATATAGATGTGTATCCCCAATTATGATACTCTTCCCAAATCATTCATGGAGGAATGTTTAGACAACTTTATCTTTACTGATTGTAGCATTGGTATGTTATTCCTTATCCGTAGTATATCAACATATAATACTAGGAATATCCACGACGCCTCTAATTTGACCCTTTTGTACACACTAGGTTCATTCTTGTTTTTGATAAAAACAAACTCTTTTGATTGTCTCATCAAAATGAATGTTCCATATTTGAGAAGCTTGCTTCAATCCATTTCTCTGAGTGTATACAACTATTACCTCATCGTATGTAAATGGATCATCATCTTCTATGATGTGTACTTCATCATCATCATCTATGATTAATTCATACCTCCCAGGTATCTTCTGTACTGTTCTAGATTTACAATTCGGTTGTGGTACAATAGGTCTATCTATAGGTTCCTCTTATTTGACTTACAGTATTTTGTGGTTCTTGAACTCTTCAAGATCTATTATCCTCCCACTAGTCCTTTCAATGATAAACATCTTTATCTTAGAAGACAACGTGTTTCGCAATAAATACCTTTTGCTACGTAGGATTATAAAACATATACCCTAAACTTACTTTAGGATGTCCCACAAATTTATACTTGCCAAATCTTGTCCCAAGCTTATCCTTTGAAACCTTTTCACATAAGTTGGACAACCCCTTATCTTAACATACTTAAGATTAGGAATCTTCCCTGTCCATAACTTTTATGGAGTCTTGGGGCCGGATTTTGTGGTTACCTTTTTCGTAGATATACTGCCATTTCTAGGACATTATCCCAGAAGGATACTGGAATGTCGGTAAAATCATTATAGACCACACCATGTCCAACAAGGTACAATTTTTCCTTTCAGATATATCAATCAATTATTGCGTATCAGGAGGCATCCATTGTGAGAAAACCATTTGAGATGATCTAGAAACTTATTGCACAAGTATTCCTTCCTTGATCCGATCAAAGAATCTTAATACTTTTCAAATTAGTTTCACTTTTGAATTCTTTGAACCTTTCAAATAACTCACACTTGTATTTTAGCAAATACACACATTCAAATCTTTGAATGATCATCTCTTTTTCTTATATTAATTTGTTCAATATGCAAAATTATTTTCACATAAGTCAAGTATACTAAATCCATTAAGTAATATTTCAGTTCTATACAAAACATTATTATTATAAATAGAACAACAATTGTTCTTAAATATAATACCAAAGATTTCATTGTCCAACAACAAAAATGAAAATAATGTTTCTAACAAGAACTGGAATACAATAACAACTTATTGACTTAATAGATTTGCCCGTAGGCAATGCTAAACTATAAGTTTCTATGGCTAATGCAGCAACCTTTGCTTCATTTCCCACACATAGGATTACCTATCTTTATTTAGCTTTCTACTTCTGCTTGGTCCCTTCATAAATCTATATTTATGATAACCAAAGCCGGTATCCAATACCTAAGTAGAACCTTGACCTAAAGAAAAAATTATTTTAAATCTTGAGCAAAATTTTATTTATAACCGAAACTTCACTAAGCTTCTTTGGTTAGCCTCTGCAAGATGTTTCTCGCAGTTTCTTTCCAGTGTCCAGGCTTATTGTAGTGGAAGCAAACTCCTTTGCTATTCGTATCAGTTTTGTTCTTATTATCCTTTATTTTTTGCCTTTCTATTTAAATTCTTTGAATCATTCTTCTTTTCAGAAGATCCTTTGCTGGTAAAACTTGGTCTTTCTTGGTTGGAAAGTGATTCTCAACATTTTTCAACATGTTAAGCAAATCAGCGAGGCTGATATCTAGCTTGTGCATATGAAAAATTCACAACAATTGTGAAAGGAGTCCGGGAGTGAGTGCAAGATCAAATCTTGGCTCAACTCTCCATCCATGACAAAACCTGTTGTCCTAATTGATCAATCAAATTGATAACGTTAAGGACTTTTATCTGTACTGTAGTGTCGTTGGTGATTCTAGATCGGAAGAGCTCCTTATATATCTGATATCTATTAGTCCTACTTTCCTCACCATCAACTACTTGATGTGCAGGAATATAGTATGAGCACCCATAGTTTTATGCTGATGCTGAAGCTCATTACTCATGGATGCGAGCATGATGCATTGAGCCAACTGTGCATTATCTTGCCACTTTCTAAAAATAGCAACCTCTTCCTCAGAGGCATTATCTGCAACCATTGCAGGGATAGGCATATTAAGGACATTAGATAGCTTTTCAACCGTGAGAACTTTTCTCAATTTCCTTAATCAATCCATTTAATTCGGTCCGGTTAAATGACATCTAATATGCTTCGCAATGATAGTAATTTAGACATTGTAAAATTCTATAAATGAATTTGTAATTAACAACATTTTAGCATACATTCTTTTATTAATTACCAAAATAAATTAGGTCTTGTTTTAAATTGGTATCTCCCACTATTTTCATCAAACTATATTATTCTCACTTATATAGTGTGGCAAAATCTAATTAAAGATTTTCTAGTGAGAATAAGGATCCCATTTCAAATGTATATAGCCTTGTGGAGACACAAAAAACTATATATAAATAAATAGGTAGACAACTCTTGTCAATTACATCAACTATGCAACTCCTTATATTTTGCCTCTTAGATCATAATGGTCAAGTGTGTGCACATCCGAACTAAAATGATTTAAGTTAAGTCCAACCTAGCACTCCATATATTCAAAAAAGAAAAATATTGTTATTGTGGTGACACAACAAAACAATATTGTTCAATTTTCTTTATAAGCATCAAATGTGATAAAATTAACATCTCAAAGAATTAAGATAAGCCTTGTGGTGACATAACAAACTTATAATAATTAATTGATACTCTATTATTTTTATCATACTAGAAAGCGACGTTCGATATTCCAAATATCTTTGAACTCTTAGGACTTAATATAAAAAATTTGAGGGGTTTATTATTAATTTGTCTCATCTTGTTTAGCGCGCATGCACATATATATATAAAATACGCGTCATATTAATTAACATGCGAAGTATGTTTGCATAATATATAATATATATAGTATAAGCATGCACATATAGAATACTATATTTCTACTAGGATTGATTATGAACTTTTATTCTAGTTTGGTTCACTAGAGTCACTAAGTAAACCAAAAGGTCAAACCCTAAGTGTGCGAATTAATATTTAAATATAACTATTACATTTAAACGGGCTCCATTACAAAGCGGGTCTTCACGCGCTTGCTTGCTCCTTGCTCCTTGATCTCCAATTCTTCAAAATTAATTCTAACTATTCCTATTACAAAACTATTTAAAATAAATAGAAACATTGATCGTGATCGAGGAGAAGTACATAGGAGGAAGATAGAATTTACATTAAGAAAAATTAGAGAAGGCGAGTACTTGAGACCCCATTTCATAAAATCCATACATTCATGCATCCAACTAAAATAAAATCTAATCACATTGGTCAATAGTCCATAATCAATCCCATTTATTATCATACACATCACCATATGCATCAATAAATAACATTCATCTTATGAATAATAAACATTCAATATATATATATATATATATATATATATATATATATATTGATATCATTTAATGGACAAATTTAGTTAGCATAAAATCTAATTTTGAATCAAAATAAACTCCTTTATTTTAATCCAAATTTAAATCAAAATAAACATCTTTTATTTTAATTTATCCAATTTTGAATAAAATAAACTATTTTATTTTAATCAAAATCTTTAATCAAAATAAACTCCTTTATATTAATTAATTATGGAATCTAATTCCAAGTAAAAAAAACTCCTTTATTAAGGGAAACACGAATTTTCTTTCCTATTTACAAATAAACTCCTTTATTTTGAATAATATGAAATCGTATTTCGTATCTAAATAAACTTCTTTATTTAAGGAAAGATGGATTCATTTTCCTATTCACAAAAAAACTCTTTAATTTTGAATAATATGAAATCTTATTTCATATCTAAATAAACTTCTTTATTTAAGGAAATATGGAATCCAATTTCAACTCTAATTAGTTATCATGGAATCCGATTCCAACTCTAATTAATTAGCATGAAATTTAATTTTAAAATTAAAATAAACCTTTAATTTTAAGATTAAAATAAACCTTTTATTTTAAAATTAAAATAAACCTTTTATTTTAAAATTAAAATAAATCTTTTATTTTAATTATAAAATTATTAAGAATAATATTATATATATATATATATTATACAAAGTAATCACGTGAATCCATGTTATTGAAAAAAAAAAATGAGATTCTGCGTAGCCAACAACCCACCACCTTGAAAAAAAGTTAAAATGATTATAAGATAATCAGTTTATATATTATATATATTTGATAACCTGTTTACTTGAAAGTGAGCTGGTGCCACGAATCAAGGAAATCCGTGAATCATTCTTTCTTTTCAACAGTCCGCAATATAACAGATTTTCGGGAGGGAAAAAAATGTTCGGCACCCTTTATTTTATTTTATTTTATTATTTTTTTTAAATAAATTTTATATAACAAAATTATGCCCAATTAAATTGTTCTAAACACATCAATGTCGACGTCAGGATTTTTGGATGTCCCTTTCCGTTACTTGTTCTTTGGTGTTCTCATTTTAGGTGAGATTTGTTTGAAAAAACAAGTGAAAAAGGTCCGACATGTATAATGTCGACGATGGGACTGTTAAGAGTCGCCAGTTGGTTTTTTAAATGGTTGTACCAACACAACCGATAAAAGGTTTGCACATTGACCCAGTGGTGTGACAATCGATATACTGGTCGGTGAAATCGAGATTCGTTTAGGGTCAGGAGACTTGGTTATCTTGGGGAAGGTGTTAGGCACCCAGAGACATCCGTGTTACCATGGTGACCGCTCTTTCAAAAAAAACTATTATCTCGAAAGTTATGCGAGGCCTCGTTCGAACTATATATATGTGGTTTGAATTTATGTAAAATTTGATTTTTAACAAGATATATGGCGGTGATGTTTTATAAAAGAGGTTTTTCAAACCCGATGCTCAATAGGAATTGAGACATTTTACACTCCCATTTTATTAAGTGATCAATTTGGATTGATTTTATTTGACGGATGCGAGGCATCCGTATGAAAAAATAATATACAAAAATAATGCCGACTTCCTCGTGGGTATGGAAACCATCGAGGAAATTCGGACATCATGAGAATAATTTACAAGTCGCATACAATTTGAAAAATGTCCATCACGGAACCGAATCTAGATCAATGGGATGAATCTGTGATCACATGATTCCTAAGCACATAATGTTGCAACTTGTATAAAAGCAATAAGCATGTATATATATAAAAGTGGTAAATATATATATATACAGACATGATCACCAAACCACGAAGCACCTCCATGGGGATCGAGAAATGTAAATAAAAGTCATTAAAAGCTATCAACCGCATACGGAGGAAACTCTAAGGCGGAACAAAACGTAAATAAAGGCAGAAGCGATCAAGCGCCACTTAAGAAAAACTCGAGCAGAGGCGAAATATATATATATATATATATATATAAAAGTAATAAATGCAGGATGTAAAATCTGGGCTCATCGAGCAGAGTTCGACCACAGTTCATATATATAAGTATATATATATAGCGAGTAAAAACACAGGATATAAAATCCGAGCTCATCGAACAAAAGTCCACACACACAGTTAATATATATAAATGTATATATATATATATATATATATATATATATATATATATATATATATATTAAAGCAATAAATGCTCAGCATCAAGTTCAGGCTCATCGAACAAAGTTCGACACATAGTTCATATATATATATATATATATATATATAGAGAGAGAGAGAAAAGGAAGTAAACGCCGCATCAAGTCTAGGCTCAATCGAGGCATAACTTGATAATGTTAGTCGATATATATATATATATATATATATATATATATATATATATATATATATATATATATCTGATCTGAATGAAACCACGGAACCAAGTCTGCAGGCCAAAGCAAGCAATACGACTCTCAGCGTGTAGAAGGTGTGTGCAAAGAGGAAGAGAAAGACTCTAAAGTGTGTCAAAAGGCTTATGTTGGATCGATAAAAAGGCTTCTATATCTTTAGAGTGGGTAAACCTTTGGCTTTTGTGGGTACAAAAGAGGCTATATATGAGCTCACTGGTGTGTTAAAAAGTGGGAAAACACTGTATGGCGAGTGTCGAGCAAATTATGCGGGGTTTTCCCATCTTTTTCTCTTAAAAATCAGCACATCAAGCCCTCTATTTATAGGAAATATGAGCGCAGTGTGTGTAGGCCGGGTCGGGTCGGCTTGGGTTTATCGGGTCGAATTCGCCTCAAGTATGTGCACTCGAACCTTTGTAATGTCCACTCAGATTTTGAGAAGTGCAATCCGGGCATCCGTTTTAAGGTATACAGGACCTATTTCGGACCGCCGTTGTCGAGAGTTATACGATGGCATGGGATTAGAGTTTGTACGAAGTCATTGATGATGGGACGATGCCCTCCTGTCTTCAAGCTTCAACTTTCATCCGTTACCCCTCACAATAGTTACTCGGGATTGGTTAGCCTTGTGGGACATCGTTGTGTAGAGACGTGATGTGGCATCGTGTTGGACGAGATGACGATGTTGCCCCTCACTGGTGTTATCGCCGGATTGGACTACTGCAATTGTTGAAGGTCCTCATTGTCATCTTTGAGGTGTGCCTGTCTTCCCGATGTTATTGCCGGGTTGGTACAGTGTATCTCGTTGTGAGCGCCGAGATTGAAGCTGGTGGCATTTAAAACAAGCATTTCTGGGGTTGTCTCTAAAACTGCATTCCTTGGGGGTTATCACCAAGGTTGGTGGCTATTCCCATGGTTGGGACTGAGACTGGATACCTCAGGGTTATCTCCGATATTAATCGGTCTTCTCCGGTGTGTGTTCTGGTATTGTATCTGCAGACCTCGGGGTTACATCCGAGGTTGAAATCGTTACTCCCAGATTGCGATCCGGGGTTGATGCTGAACTTCTAGTAGTATCCGGTATGGATTTGGATTATCTTTCAGGGTTCTCTCTTAAAAAACGAATCTGTCCTCCTGTAATGTTAGTAACAGTAGTACAAAAAATTTTGAGTGTTTACAGATGCCCCCTCTTTATCATACTCATGCATGGCGATGCATGGGTAGGATAAAGAATCCTAGACACTTGAAACACAACAAGATAAACATGGTACTATGGATAGCAACATGATGCAAATGTATGATGCATGTGTACGGGGTTGTAGCCCAACATGCTAGGGATGATTGCTGGCTCCCTGTTGCTTCAACTGGGGATTGGCAATACTGACCAGATCTGACGTGTAAGCTGAATCTGTTAGGATGTTGATGTTGGAGTTATCACCAAATTCCTGTGTTCTTGATAATGACTTGATCTTGAAGGGGTAACTCTTATGTGTAAGAGATCTGTGGGGATAAAGCTTGATCTGTTTGAGGATGTGTATAACATATTCCATAATCTATCCTCTTTGATAATGTTGACCTCTCCTGGTTAGTATCGCTAGAATATGACACGATTCTGTTGGATTTACTGTCAACAGCAAATGCTGTCATGGATGCCTAACCTTCGTTGACTTGTGAATCAACGGCTGAAACATCCTGTGGGATATACTGTCGAGGTTGTTTGACCTTCGTTGACGTGTGAATCAATGGCTGAAACTCTGTGAGGAAATCATCAAGGTTGTTTGACCTTCGCTGACGTGTAGATCAACGGAGCATTGCGTTGTGACCCCAGCCGGGGGTCCACTGGGGAATATGAGCAGCTGGGTATGAGAACCTCAAATAGCTCTATAGCTCTGATAGGTTTAAACGCTATCGGCTGAAATGACGTCAAGGTTGCTTAACCTTCGTTAATATGTGTGTCAACGGCTAAGCATGCATTGATACTCCCACCAGAGATATATGTTGTAACCCCCGCCGGGGATCTACTGGGGATGCATGAGTACGTACGCAACTACCAAACGGTTCTCAATGCTTCGATGGGTTTACTCGCCATCAATTTGAAATAATGTCAAGGTCGCTTGACCTTCGTTGATAAATTGTCAGCAGATGAGCGTGTTATAACCCCACCGGGATCTACATTGTAAACCCCCATCGGGGACTCATGTTGTAACCCGGGTCGGGAGACTCACGCTGTAACCCGTCTCGGGGACTCACGTTATAACCCGTCGAGAGACTCACTTAGGTAATGATCCGGAGTTGGCGTGATCGGACTGTCGAGGTATCGCGGATGTGATTTGTGACAAATGGGATCATTGGCGTGGTATACCTCATGTTGGGGTGACTACCAATGAGTGATGTCTGAGTTCAAAGTCTTATCTGAGAAGACCAGGATTGTATGTTGTTTTGCACAATCGTGTGGCATCTTTATTCCTGATTTGACCTTTCTAGCCCGTAAGAACTCCGTTTCAACTCGAACTGGACCGAGATGGAGGGGTGGGACCCACATAGAGGAGCCGCAGGTGCACCTGCTGCAGCCGTAGGTGGGCCTGCGACCAGGCGTGGATGATAAATCCTGCAGCCTGCCTTCGCAAGTTCATTTCTAACTCACTTCGCTTAGAAAAAACCGCGAGCCTTCTTCAGATCTCTTTGAGTTCGAGCCGCTTACGCAAATTACATCGCCACCGTACAAGTGTTCTACACTATCCTGGTAATGTATGCATGTATTTTTTTCCAGTTTCTATCTGATAGATTGTGAGATATTGCACGAAATGCATCTAAACACATAGTAGTGATTATGTATGCACAAATGACTTGATAAAAAATATTCAACATAGTAAATGTTAGTATTAAACCATGCTGAACATAATGATATGAAAAAATTTGACTTTTGAGACAGTCAAATTGACACCTTTTTCTGCTATTTTTTGTCCTATTTAAGGTCCAATGAGCAAAAGGTAGAAAGGCAAAATACTCCTAGCATTGAGGTTGGCCTTATGCATGATGATTTTGATTTTTAATGCATATATTAGGTATATGACTTTGGGACAGGTGTGCTACTGAATGGCCACCTATACATGCCTGTGTGCATGTGGATAGTCCTATTTTCAAAGGGAACTATGGCAAAAAAAATTCAAATGTAGGCATTGGGTAGTCATGCATTTTAACTCTATTATATGCTTAAAGTAAATGCATGCATGCATATAGTCATAAATGCATTTAAAAGCTCCAGCTAAGAAAATACCACACCCTTTCTGAGGTGATTTGGAGACTTGTTGTCCAGATATTATGGATCCGGATCAGCCGAACAGTTCTTACAGGGACCGCTTACGGCGTTGGCGGAGGGCTTACGAAGTGCCTCGCCAGCCTGCTAGTTAGGACACGCATCGTCGGTTGGTGGAGGCGGTGATACGTCCTGTCCAGGTAGATGTTTCAGACGTTGAGGACGAGGAAGAGGATATTGAGGATCCCGCTACTGCTGCACATATCCCTCGCAGGGAGCTTCCGAGCATCCAGGTGGTGAACCCAGAGTTGCTGGGTGATTTGGGTAGACACCCATCGATGTACTTACACGCTAATGAGGTATGACTTTAGACTTTATCTTCCTTCTTTCCTATTGATGCGGATTAAAGGGTTCTGATGTTGATGCGCATTTCATGCGAGAGTTCGAGTGTTTTACATGCCTCGAGGGGCTGGTTTAGCATCCACTCCATGTACCAGGCGCTTCATCCTGATTATAAAGCAGTAGTGCATGAGTGGGGATTTGGGGCATTTTTCTCCATCCTTCCCCATCGTTGTCCCTGGGGTTACCTCAGGGCATTATCTGAGTGATGGTTTCATCAGACTCAGTCACTCCATCTGCTGGATTGTGAGGTGATGATGACGCCTATGGATTGGCGATTTATCACAGGTATGGAGTTTAGAGGGGAGCCAGTGCCTTGCATGGCGAATATTACCCCCACTGCCGTCAGATCCTTATTAGGAGTTCCGGCGGAGGCGCTCAAAGGCAGGATTGTCTGTTCAGGTCCTTTGAGCGTAGATGTTATGAGTGGGCTATTGAGTGAGCCCATGCCTGATGATGTCAGGATCAAGGATTGTGTCCTGCGGCGATTGTTCTTGATCATCATTCGAGGCTGCTTCATAGTAGATAACTCTTCCATGGTATCTTTCGCTTTGGATAGCGCCACACGTGATGTGGACCGTATAGGAGAGTATGATTGGGGCTCTTACACCTTTGCCTATTTCCTCCGGGGCATGCGTCTGCGCTCACAGGGTTTGACCGAGGCTTGGCTAGGATTTTACCGGTTTCTGCTGATGAGTATTTCTCTTGTCTTTTCCCATTCATAGGTTAAGAGTGTTTACTGATAGTAGATGTTTTGCCATTGTGTTGGCAATTTTAGGCCTATGAGAGGCTCCCATGTTTGCGTTCTGTGAGTGTGTTAGGTTTGGATACCTATCCATGAGGACGACGATGGCACCATTCTATTCTGCCAAAGGTCCCTGTATCTGAGGGCTTCGCTCACTACCGTATGCAGCAGGAGTTGCCGACGGCTGATGCCATCACATGGCTTCCATACTCAGGGGATCATTTGACCATCGGTTTTGAGGATGGACACCCTACTGGAGTAGAGTATTTGATTTCCACCCGGAGATTTCCTCTCTTCACAGATGGAGGCTGGGAGCTCTATTTAGGAGAGCGTGCTATTAGGAGCACCACAGGGGAGATTCGTATACCGATCTTGCCTCCTGTCAGGCGTCATTGGCTTGTATCACAGTCACCCGTCACGGATATTCCATTGTTGGGAGTTGACGGTTTTGATTTATCCGAGGGTTCATGTACTCGGGGAGATATTCGGCGTTGGTGGCTTCCTCGCACTATTGGGGCCCGATCCGTGCCACACGATTTTATGGGGACATGGTTCCAGGATCTTTGATGATGACGGATTTGGTGGCTTGTGTCCGAGCTCCGACTCATCTGACCCAGATTGATAGTTTGACCTGGCAGTTGGACCAGGCACATGTATTTATTCGGCATTTGGGCAGAGATCCAGCAGAGGCGGAGTCATTTGTTCCTTCCAGCTCAGGTGCTGGCCCCTCAGATGACCCATTTGGTTTTTTCGGCGCAGATCCTCCTCTTTATAGGCATGACATTCTTGTTGATAGAGATCCAGTAACTCAGGAGGAGTTACATCAGGTGGACAGGATTGAGGATGTGGACATCGAGACCCTGGTCTTCTTCTGATGTATATTCTCGTTATATCTTTTGATAGGCCTCTGTTAGATATTAGGTGGATGTTCCCCATTCTCGCTATATCTTTTGATAGGCCTCTGTTAGTAGTAGGGCGTCTGTGCCCCATTTTCATATATTTTGTAGCTGTATAGAGCTGATGTATTAGATGATGATATATGTAGGAATGTATGCACCGTTTTTCGTTCCTTATATCATATTGCCATCCATTATCTGTTATGCAGGTATCATGTTATGCATATGTATGTATGTCCATAGATATTCGGCATTGACCCCTGGATGGTCTTATGACACGGCCCGCACAGATGTCTTCTTCGACAGTTAGCCGTATAGATCATACCCCACCGTCAGTGGTGGCATTGGGTATGCGATCGTGGTACGATAGCATGTCACCACCATACATGGTGACTGTAGATCTGTTGCTGCAGCATATCATAACCCTTTTGGCATTTCAGGTTCCTGTAGGATTCGTGGACGGGATGATAGAGCATTGGCTACCAGATAGGCAGGTATTCTGTTTTGGCACCCATGAGTTGACTCCTACTCTGGAGGAGTATGCACGTTTGACAATGCTACCCTTAGACAGCCCCTATGTGCACATGGCTTTGGGAGACATGAGTAGACAATTCATGACTCTCACAGGATTGAGGCACAGAGTAATACTCTGACATTCCGGGGATTTCACCGTGTCGGAGGATCATTGGCGTTTGGCCAGAGTTGATGTACTGATGTTATGTGTACTGTCATACGTGTATATGTCGCGCTATATGGATGAGATAGATATAGGGGTTATCATGGCTGTGAGAGCTCTCAGTGAGGGTCGTACCATTGTACCTATGATCGTGGTAGAGACCCTGCGATCAAGATCCTCTCGCAAGATTTTACCCATCGAGCGTGTTTTTGGGAGTTGATCATCTTTGTATGTGTGGTTTATGTCACACTTGCGACCGGTTGGTACCCTTAGATAGCATGGGTATTGCTTCTCCCATGATATGGCTATGTCATACTCCTTTCAGCCATCGGAGTGTACAGATGCTCAGTCCTGGTCCGCATTTTTGGCAGATATCGGAGATCCATTTAGCATATTGTTGTGCTCGGGGCTTTGCTCACCATACAGTTTCATTACTCATGCTCCGGGCATGGATTTCCTCCCTTTGGCTGGCTTGAGGGGCGTGACTACCTATCACCCATTGGCCGTGATGTCGCAGCGATTCGACCCTGTTGAGATTTTCATCCTTCGAGGGGGCGGCGGTCGGCGTTGACTTCTCGATACCTCCAAAGCAGAGGACCGATCTCGTATATCGCTTCTTTGGGATCAACGTGAGATAAATGTTTTTCCGCGATCGTCCGGTTATTCCGCAGAGTACTCCGCATGGATGGAGACGGAGGTTTTATCTACCGCGACAATATTTGCGCTGGGAGAAGCGAGTTATACGATGTAGAGCCTATGGCGGACATTGATGCCTACATCGAGGAGGATCCCATTCTTTGGGTTGCAAGATTTCTTCCAGATTCTCCTAGTACAAAGACTTTTGTGATTCAAAGACTTCGACACGATTTAGAGAGCAGAGTCTTTATTTGATGACCTTTGAGAGAGATCAAATTTGATCTATGATATTGACTGCTCTCGATGTGAGGGACGCTGCCCTATTAGAGAGAGACAAGGCATTGGCTCATAGAGATGCCGCTGTCGCTGAGCGTGATAAGGCCAGGTCAGCCATAGACGTAGTGGTAGTTGAGCGGGATATCGCCATATCTGCCCGGGTTGTGGCTGTCATAGATAGTACTGCAGCGAGGTCCCTTACCACTGGTATGATCACAGAGATGAGTGCTTATATTGATGAGCATATGGTCATCATGCAGATGGCTACAGATCTGTTGGGTCGTGTGGATATTCTCATTCAGGAGACTACAGCTTTACCTTCTTCATCTGAGAGGGATGCCATGTTGGTCTTGCTAGCTCGCATGTACCCTGATCCGTAGATGAGCTTGCATTTACCTGCATAGACTAGCTTAGCCATTTTTTCATGTACAGTTTACATTGTATATATATCAAACAGCATTATATATGACAGGGAAATATATTTTTGGATCACTTCCCTTTTAGACATGCCTTGCTATTTGCTTGATATTTTGCCTGCTACTTCAGGGCTTGTGATCTTGATGTATTCTGAATTCCTCCTTGGTGGATGGACATTGAGTTGTCTCTAGATAGTTCAGAATGGATCATCGATCTATGTATCCCTACCATCTTTGGTATCTTGGGACTTGTTTCTGGATGGAAATGTGGAGAGGAGTGTGGCTTTCCTCTTTGAGATTGACCGCCCCACAGATGGTCGCCAGTACTTTTATTCAGGAGAAGCCTAGTTGATTCCATCTCTTATGGATTGGCGTTACTCTTCAAGGCATGACCATGAGATTAGATGGTCGTAGAATCTCCTATTTGGGAGGAGTTCAGGGTAATTCCATCCCCTTTGGTGCGGGTAGAATAAAATGTAGTGGATTGAAAAGAATCCCAATACACACGACAATGGTTTATGTTTTGGTAGGGGTGAGACCGCACCATGAATGGTCGCCACGTCTCTATTGAAGATGAGATCAGTCTGCGTAGTTCGAACACTGGTGTAAGAGGTTCAACGTCGTATATATGGCGACATGGTGTAGGAATGTTTTTGGTTGTTTTGTTTTATGTAAGGCGAAATGTTTTGTTGTTTTTTTGTTTTATGCATAGGGCCATATGAAATGGTTGCCTCACGTCTCCTATTGAAGAGGAGATCAAGTCGACGTAGTTCGCCCCTCGTATAGAAGAAAAGCGTAATCCCATGTGCGGTCGAGTCTTGGGAAAAGAAAGTTTAATCCTAGGTTGAGGATAAAGCTGCGGGTGAAAAGTTTGATCCCAGGAATGGGTAGCCAAACTGTAAACGCAAGAGGTTCAATCCGCGGTGGGATGACCTAAGTCGTATGAGCGCAATGGAGAAAGCTAGGCTGCTGGCTTGAAGAGTATGTTTCCCTGAGGGGCAAAGTGTAGGAAAGTTGTAGGTGGTAAAGGGTTAAAGAACCGGAATGACTGGTGACCTGATGATGATGCACTAGGGTGTTTGCTGGTTACTTTAGACATAATACCATTTCACGGTGTCTGAGTTGATGAGTTGAGGAAATTCATCGCCGTCCATTTCTTGCAATCTGAGAGCGCCTCCTATCAATACTTCTTTGACAATAAACGGGCTTTCCCAGTTAGGAGCGAATTTTCCTTTAGCCTGATCTTGGTTGTCAAGAATCTTCTTCAAAACCAAGTCATGTTGTTTAAACTTTCGTAGCCGGACTTTTTTGTTGTAGGATCTGGCGATCCTTTGCTGATATAACTGACCATGGAAGATAGCCGCGGTTCGCCTTTTGTCAATTAGAGACAATTGGTGATACCTATCTTGTACCCATTGGTCTTCATCCAGCTGAGCGTCGATCAATACTCTGAGAGATTCCATCTCAACTTCTATGGGGAGCACTGCCTCCATCCCATAGGTTAAAGCGTAGGGGGTTGCCCCAGTTGAAGTGCGCATGGAGGTTCTGTAGGCTAACAGAGTAAGAGGCAATAGGTCAGGCCAATCTTTGTGGGTTGCAAACATCTTTTGCATAATCTTCTTGATATTTTTGTTAGCCGCTTCAACAACACCATTCATCTTCGGACGATAGATGACAGAGTTAAGATGTTTGATGTGGAATTTACTGCATAATTCCTCCATCATTTTGTTGTTGAGGTTTTTGGCATTGTCTGACACAATCACCTCTGGTTGTCCATATCGACAAACGATATTGTTTCTGATGAAAGCAATGATGACTTCTTTAGTGACCCTGGGGAAGGAGGCTGCTTCTACCCACTTGGTGAAGTAGTCGATCATGGTGAAGATAAATAGGTGACCATTACTGGATTTAGGCTCGATGGACCCGATAACGTCTATTCCCCACATTGAGAAGGGCCAAGGCGAACTTATATTGTGGAGTTCCCGTGGACGGGCGTGTATAGCATTCCCATGAATCTGGCACTGATAGCATCTTTTGACGTGGTCATTGCAATCATCCTTGAGAGAAAGCCAATAGTGTCCCGTCCTGAGGACTTTCTTGAAAAGGAGGGGGCCACTCATGTGGGGGCCACAGACTCCGCCATGGATTTCATCCATAAGCCTTTGGGCTTGATCTTTGTCTAAACACCTAAGGAGACCTAGTCCTGCATCTCTTTTGTAGAGTGCATCTCCACTCAAGTAGAACTTCATAACAAGTCGATGGATCCGCCTTTTCTCAGTCAGGCTCGCCTCAGCGGGTGTAGATCCATCTCGCAGATATTCCTTGATATGCTGATACCAAGGAGGTTGGATGGGAGGTAGCTCATCCGATACTTCTCCAACGTAATTTCCATAGGCTGGGGCCTTGTTCAGGGAAATTGTGACGCTTGGCAAGTGTTACTTGTCTGATATGCGAATCAAGGAGACCAAAGTTGCTAACGAATCCGCGAAATCATTCCTATTACGAGGAACATATATAAAGGAGATTTCTTGAACTCAAAGCCATCTTCAAAACTCCGATGATGGTAAGGCGACAAATGTAGTTCTTGGTTTGATAGATTCCGGTGGATTGTCTAATTATCAACTCGAATCTCCAAGGACGATTAACGCTTTGATGCCCATTGAGCGTGCAAGTTTTATCCCATGAGATGACCTTCATACTCAACCGTATTGTTGGTGCCGATAAAGCGTAATTTGACGCACGGGATCTCGCTCCCCGTGCGGATACTAGAATTGTTCCGCTCCGTAACCTTACATATTGCAGTTCCATCAAAATACATCTTCCATGATTGGCGCGTATCGTCATCGATGGTGTTATTCTTTGTCTTGTCATTACTCCTTCATCGTGAGAATATGTTTCAAGGGTTTGAAATCCTCGAAGGTGCGGCGGCCGATTGATCTGCGATTCCTTGACCTTTGATGGACTTTTGAGTCACATATACGATGTCAAATTGTTGTAGGATCAAGCGCCATCCGGATGACAAACAATTTAACATTGGTTTGTTAAACACGACTTGAGAGGATCCACGCGGATATGAGATGGGTTGTGTGACCATGGAGGTAATGTTTGTAACCTCATGGAAGCCCATGCTAAAAAGCACAACACGCTTTTTTCGATCGAGAGTGTACTTGTGTTCTTCTTCTTTGAACCTTTTCTCGAGGTAATAGATAGCTCGTTCTTGGCCTCTATCGTCTTTTCGTGTCCCAAAGATGCATCCCATGGCATTGTCACTTATGGATGTGTACATGAAGCAGGGGAACATCATCCCTAGGTGGCACCAACACGGGAGCTTTGACTAAATTTGTTTCTTGATTGTAAGGAAGGCCTTCGACACTCGTCATTCCATTTCATGGAGAGTTCTTCCTTAATAGCTTGAAAATTGGTTCACGAGTTCTTTGTGAGTTGGGAGATAAACTCGCTAATGAAGTTGATTCTTCCTAAAATCCCCGTATTTCTTCTCTCTCTCTCGAGGAATGGGCATTTTCGGTGATGGCTTGGATTTTGGCGGGATCAAACTCTATCCTTTGTGGGTGACTAGAAATCCTAACAACTTGCTCGATTTAACGCCAAAAAGCGCGACTTAGTGGATTCAACTTCAAGTTGTACTTACACAACCTGTTGGATAACTTTTTAAGATGGTCTATATGGTCATCCTCCTTCCAGGACTTGACAATGATGTCATCCACGTAGATCTCAATCACTTTGTGCATTAAGTTGTGGAAAAGAGCCATCATAGCTCGTTGATAGGTAGCTCCGGCATTGATGAGGCCAAATGACAACTGTCTATAGCAAAAAGTTCCCCAAGGAGTGATGAAAGCAGTCTTCTCACGATCTTCCTTGGCAACCATGATCTAATGGTACCCCGCAAAGCAATCAGCAAAGGAGTACATGTCGTATTGCGTAGTATTGTCAATGAGAATGTGGATAAATGGCACGGGAAAGCTGTCTTTTAAGCAAGCTTTATTCAAGTCCCGATAATCCACGCAAACTCTCACCTTCCCTCCAGGTTTAAGTACAGGCACAATGTTGGATATCCACTCAGGATATGTAGACACCATGATGATGCCAGCTTGAAATTGTTTCACAATTTCTTCTTTCACCTTTAAACTCCACTCAGGTTTCAATCGCCTGAGTTTCTACTTGACTGGCTTAAATCCCTCTTTAATGGGAAGGCGATGAAGGACAATGTCAGTGGACAAACCCACCATGTCTTCATGAGACCATGCAAACACGTCCTGGAATTGGGTCAATAGCGTAACCATGTCATTCTGTTGGTTTGGGGTAAGGTCTGAACCAATCTGGATTAACTTAGGGCTTTCTAAGGTTTCGAGATTTAATGAAGTGGTTTGATCAAGGTTGGGTTTGGGTTTGTCTTTGACCCATTCCTGAATTTCTGGAGGCACCTCAATGTCATCCGGTGTATCCATCAAGGCTGAATTCATCTCTATATCAAAGGTACAATCCTTGTGTAGGAGAGGCATCGTATCCGCAAGTATAGGAACATCTAAATTCAGAGTCCTAAAACAAAATATGGTTTCACTTAGTATATATGAAATGCGTTGATCATACACAATGTTAGCATATACTGGCAAAATAAATCATTAATCTTGCATGCGTAAAATAAGCGGTTATTATATCTACAGGCGTAAAGAGTTACTGGTTTTACCCTCGTCGACCAAAGCAAGGAATCTTTGTACCAATTGGCAAGGTAAAGTCCGTGTGGACCATGATGATGGAGGGATTGTCATCATCCTCCCTGTCTCGAATGATGGCCATTACGTCCGGGCAATCATCGTGCAGGGTGTATATCATTAGTATGTTCATCATGAATGATGATGCGTATACCGGACATCATCCGTATGACGTCTTGCTTGATTCTTTGTTCCTCTTCTTCCACTGCGGGATTTGGAACAACAATTTCTTTCTCCTTCACCAGTATCGGCTTGGGAAATAATATAGCCATTACATTGGCTGGCACCTTCATTGGAGGTTGTGCGGACTCAGAGTTTGAAGGCGAAGCCAAACGCCACAAGGTTGAAGCTGAAGGAATCTCTTTGATGCTTATGAGGATTCTGTGACTAGAGCTAGCAGAATAGTTTTATACCTACTTATCCATGAAAAGATTCACATTTGAAGCGACATGTCCCTCTTTGAGGAATTAGTTGCTTATATTCATGTTCTTAGTTACTTTTCATACATTTTATGTTATTTTGTAGGTTATGAAATGACATTGGCATGAAGAAGCAAGGATAAGCAATTCGTTGAGGATATCTTTTGGACTAAAATACGCAAATAAATGCAAAGATAAGGAATATTGAAGGACTTTTGACACCAAGTTGGATGCATGTTCTTGGCTTGGAACTTAGATTTTATGGTAGCTCTACTTCTTAGCTTTCCGGAAATATCTTGAATCATTCCAATCGAGTTCGGATGTGAGAGTTATGGCCAATTTTTATCAACGAAGATCAAAGCTAAGAGTTGTCATGTTTAGCTCATTTACATTTAACATCAATACTTCAAGCCCGATTTTCGAATCTACTTCAAGCCCGATTTCCGATGATCCAATCTGAATCTATTAAAGTCTCAAAGAATGAAAGTTGTAGATCTCGTCGTTATCTTCGATTTGATAGGTGGAAGGCCCCGTAACTCCAAGCGGATCAAAAGTTATACCTATTTTACCAAAGGACGCCGCAAAGAAAAATAGAGTGGCACCGATCGCGCTACGCCTAGCGCGGATCACGCCAGACACCGTAAACCTCATCGCTATAGCAGAGCGCGCACTAGAATGGCTTAGGACAGACGCTGACTACGCTAAGGAAGCATGGAAGTGAGTGAAATTGGGTTATTTGATGTCCAAATTGATCTAGAATAGGATTCTTAGTTGCCTAACTTGCTAGGATGTCCATTAGAACTCTAAATACTTGAGTTTAACTTGGATTGGGAGGCTAGTTCTAAGACTCTATTAAATCCCTCTTGGGATATATTTCAATAATTGAATTCTTTACTTTCTTTCTTAGATTAGGAACCCTAGATTAGATTAGAATTGAAGATGAAGCTATTGATTATCATTGGAGAATCAGATTGGAAGCAAGAGAATGCTGATTTGTTTATCTCAATTCTAATTTCTTTTCTTATTTATTTGTATCTTTTAATGCTTAATCAATTATGGATGATGGATTCTAGTTTATTTATGAATTAAACTCTATTTTGAGATTACTATGGATCTTATTGTGTAGTTTACTTTGATATGCTTCTTTGTTAGTCTTATTAGCTATATTTGGATTGTCTATTATGATTTGTAATGAATTGCTTAATTGCCTAGCTAACAATTACCGTGATAATCTATATGAACTCGAGAGATGAAGTATAGATTTAGATCCGATCATGATAGCATGTGTTTGTGATTTCTAATAGATGGAATTCATGATTTGTGTTTAGGATAGAGATATGCCTTTACGCCATATATGTAGTCTAATAAGAACTTGAACTTAAACCCTTTTAATTGTAATTCACATAGAGATATAGTGGGTTAGTTAATTAGGGTGTTCAAATTGATTCTATCATCTGTGGATTTGATTTGATATGAGTATGGTGCATTGAGAGATGGCCATATTTCACTTTCGTGTTCTTGATTAACAATCCAAAGATAAATAATTGGCTTAACAGAAGTGTGTTGATTTAAATGTAACAATAAGTGAAATTGTAATCTCAAGTCTTCAATATCTTGTTTCATTCTAGGGATAGTTAGTAATAGTTTATTTAATTATTTTAAATTAAATTATTAAATCATTTGTTTAAATAAGATTAAATTGGTCATGGGTTAGTACTTGGTGATTTTTATTAAATAATTCTCTGTGGGAACGATACTCAACTTATCACTTTATTACTTGTTTACCACGTATACTTGCGTGTTGTGCGTAATTAGATTTTACCCAACAAGTTTTTGGCGCCGTTGCCGGGGAATTAGTTTAATATTTTTTACCAATATTAATTTCAATCAAATTAGCCTTAATTTAAACATTTTTATTTTTTATTTTAATTTTCTTCCTATATTTTCTCTCTTTTCGTGTACCATGGATGACTTTCATGTATCAATGGCCATACACAAACATGACTCAACCAAGGAAAACGGGATTGATGGACTTAATGCATTTTCCGCAATATCAAAGACACAGTTAAAGAACTTTCGAGGAAGTTGGACGTTTTTTTGCAAATTTCAAAGGAGTCGAAGGATGGCAGTTATGTGTGACTATTGGGCTGGCAATCACCCGAGTAATCAATGCACCATCAATCTTGGGCCAGTACAGTACGGTGGTGAATACCTCAACGATTATACATATGCTAATTATCATCAAGTTTGGGGGTATCACCCGGATTCATCATGGAGCTATACTTATAAAGACCAATACTACGCTCCAAATCCAACATATCCATCAAATTTCTCAAATCCACCTCCAATGCAACAAGAAGACAATTCAGATTTCAAGGAATTCATGTTAAGGATTATAGCAGAAAAAGAAGAGATGATAATGAGTCAGGAGTTATCAACCCAAAATTTTAATAATCGAATGGAACAACTCCTCACTACCTTAACCAATGGTCCTCAATACATGGCTTCCGAGACAGAAACAGAAAATTCAAGGCTGGGGGAATTATTGTCCAAGTTCATATAGTCAAATGAGGAGAAGATGAGTAATCAAGAGAGGTCAAGTCAAAATCCTGCGGATCAGATAGAGCAAATGACCAACGCCGTAAACAACCTTCCTCCAAACACTTGGCTTTATGATATGGATGATGAAATTGATGGAGAACCCTAACCAAATCTGCAACTGGATGAGCCACAAGATATCGGAAGTGTGGAGACAATTGGGGATAATGAAATAGAGGTCGACGAAGATCTAAATGGGTCTCCACCAAAGATCAACGAGTCAGTCAGATTTGCAAAATCATGCCCACTTGGTAGTCATGTCGTCGGCGAAGCTCTTGATGACAAAAGAGCGAATACAATTTTGAATCCATGGTGGGATAAGAAAGAGAAGATAGATGAAGAGCCCATTGTGTGTGACAAGCTTCCATGCCCCAAAGTGATCACATGCACAATGGAGAAAACACCTAGTCGTGGGGGACGTTCTTGATTGAGATCATACCGAAGTCGAGCATGCTAGGTGACTTTGATGTTATGGCCATCATCATGGGAACCTCCCAAAGAATTATTTATTATCGATGGATGGAGGGTTCCTCAACTTCCAAGAGGAATTCGATAGCGTTGACTGCACAAAGTCCGGCCGAAAGACTATAAATCAAGCGCTTCTTGGGAGGCAACCCAAGCTCTAAACTCTATCTCTTACTTACATTTAAATTTTTAGTTATAGCTTAGTCATTAGAAGGTATACTTGAGAGTAACAAAATCTCTATAATTGCAGGAACCCCTTAGTAGGAGCACCATACAACAACATTATAAAGCGCGAAGAACAAAGACCTGCCACACTGCAAGGCTTAGGACCCAATACCGATCAAGGCTACCAAATCGGGCTTTCTAAGACCACCCTCATACCGACAATACACACACAGAATACAGACCGCGCCATCAACATCGGAACTCCAACAAGCAGATCGCGCCACAAACAAATACCGATCGAACCAACATATCAGACAACGGCTACCGACAAAGGCCAGACCAATGCCGATGATCACGCTTATAGGTCAAGAATTATTAAACCATCAGAGCAATACTTGCTACTGAAAGGTAACAAGAACAACCGCAATCATCACACGCATCGAAATTCTCGCAACTAAAGAGGCGTGTTTGAATTGAATAACCCCACCTCTCTCCTCCACCTCTATTACATCAATACCACTCCTCCACTTCTCCTACACCTATTGCACTTCCTAATCCCCATAAACCCCATTACACCATCTTTACTTCTCCTTCTCCTTTTCAACTTCCATTCCCATTAAACCCATCCATCCCCAACTTCCAATCCACGTTGGTTTTCAATTTTCGCTACAGCTCGTAAATCCTGTGCTTTGTAATGTTAGTCAAGTCCAACTCAAGTGTGGTGCCCGATTCATTCCAATGTGCTTAACCTATTCTTCAAACTTCGCAGCACAAGGAGATAAATTGCTATATGTCGTGGGAAGTCCTCTCTTTAATTTTTTCCTATCTTAGCCATTGAGGACAATGTCTGCTTTTAAGTTTGGGGGTATTTATCATGTTTAGTATTTACTGGGCAATGTTTTGATGGAATTTGATTTTGGCCAATGATAAGTGGGTGGTTGATATTGTTAACTCTTGGAGAATTGATGAGCATGCTTAGTCTATATTTTAACTCATTAGTTGGTTTTCACATTACTTATGTAATTTTTTGAAAAATTTTACACATATCCATTTGTTTAGCCAGGTTGAGATTGAAATTTTTTTGGCTAAATGCTTATGAAAGATACCATTTCAACTTGAGATATCTTATTTGAGCATCATTCAAGTGAAAATTAGGCACTCACATAAGTTTGGGGAAATCTTGGGGTATTTATGAAAAAAAATTATTGGAACCTTCCCGAGTTGAATAATTGAATCTTGTGGTGGGTCGAGATGGAGCGTAAAAATGCACTCCCCATAAACACAGCACACTAGATGGAGCGTAAACGCACACTTGTTTCGATGAAAAGTGGAAAGCGAGATGGAGCGCGAAACGCACTCGCTCGATGAAAAGTGGAAAGTGAGATGGAGCGTAAAACGACTCACTAAATAAAAAAAGAAAATATGTATGTTTGAAATACTTGGGAAGGGTTCTTACGTGCTTAAAAGTTTAAATATCCAGTTGATCCTCAAGAAAAATTTGTGTTATGTCTATATTAGCGGTGATTGATGTGATAAGAAGTTTTGAAAGTCATTTTTGAAAATCTTTTATGAGTATTGGTTGATTTAATCTAAATCATGACTGGATTGAACACATGGATGCACACACACACTTAAAGGATCAAGAGTAAATGTGAATCTAATGAGGTTGTTGAAATTTTAGTATATGACATTATTTTGAAATTTTCTACTAAGTTATTATCTGTTGTAACCTTTTGAGGCCATTGATCGAATTCATATTGATTCATTGTTTGGGTGGATCATTGCTAGAGGATGAATCGTTTAATTCGTGTTTTTGCTTGAGGACAAGCAAATGTTTAAGTTTGGGGTATTTGATAAGTAGGTTTTATACCTACTTATCAAGAGATCTCTTACTTGAATTAGTTGCTTATATTCATGTTCTTAGTTACTTTTCATACATTTTATGTTATTTTGTAGGTTATGACATGACATTGGCATGAAGAAGCAAGGATAAGCAATTCGGATATCTTTTGGACTAAAATACGCAAACAAATGCAAGAAGGGAATATTGAAGAACTTTTGACACCAAGTTGGATGCATGTTCTTGGCTTGGAACTTAGATTTTATGGTAGCTCTACTTCTTAGCTTTCCGGAACATCTTGAATCATTCCAATCGGAGTTCGGATGCGAGAGTTATGGCCTTTTTATCAACGAAGATCAAAGCTAAGAGTTGTCATGTTTGCCATTTACATAGCATCTACTTCAAGCCCGATTTGCGCCTTGATCCAATCCGAATCTGTTATATCTTAAAGAATGAAAGTTGTAGATCTCGTCGTTATCTTCGATTTGATAGGTGGCAGGCCCCGTAACTCCAAGCGGATCAAAAGTTATACCTGTTTTACCAAAGGACGTCGCAGCAGAAACAGAGTGGCGCCGATCGCGCTTACGCCTAGCGCAGCGGATCGCGCCAGACACTAGAACTCATCTCGTCAGAAGCGCGGATCGTGCTGTAATGGCTTAGGGACATCACTGCTTACGCTTAAGGCGGGGAATTGAGTGAAATTGGGTTATTTGATGTCCAAATTGATCTAGAATAGGATTCTTAGTTGCCTAACTTGCTAGGATGTCCATTAGAACTCAAAATACTTGAGTTTAACTTGGATTGGGAGGCTAGTTCTAAGACTCTAAAAAAATCCCTCTTGGGATATATTTCAATAATTGAATTCTTTACTTTCTTTCTTAGATTAGGAACCCTAGATTAGATTAGAATTGAAGATTGAAGCTATTGATTATCATTGGAGAATCAGATTGGAAGCAAGAGAATGCAGATTTGTTTATCTCAATTCTAATTTCTTTTCTTATTTATTTGTATCTTTTTAATGCTTAATCAATTGTGGATGATGGATTCTAGTTTATTTATGAATTAAACTCTATTTTGAGATTACTATGGATCTTATTGTGTAGTTTACTTTGATATGCTTCTTTGTTAGTCTTATTAGCTATATTTGGATTGTCTATTATGATTTGTAATGAATTGCTTAATTGCCTAGCTAACAATTACCGTGATAATCTATATGAACTCGAGAGATGAAGTATAGATTTAGATCCGATCATGATAGCATGTGTTTGTGATTTTCTGCATAGATGGAATTCATGATTTGTGTTTAGGATAGAGATATGCCTTTACGCCATATGTAGTCTAATAAGAACTTGAACTTAAACCCTTTTTAATTGTAATTCACATAGAGATATAGTGGGTTAGTTAATTAGGGTGTTCAAATTGATTCTATCATCTGTGGATTTGATTGATATGAGTATGGTGCATTGAGAGATGGCCATATTTCACTTTCGTGTTCTTGATTAACAATCCAAAGATAAATAATTTGGCTTAACAGAAGTGTGTTGATTTAAATGTAACAATAAGTGAAATTGTAATCTCAAGTCTTCAATATCTTGTTTCATTCTAGGATAGTTAGTAATAGTTTATTTAATTATTTTAAATTAAATTATTAAATCATTTGTTTAAATAAGATTAAATTGGTCATGGGTTAGTAATTGGTGATTTTTATTAAATAATTCTCGTGGGAACGATACTCAACTTATCACTTTATTACTTGTTGACCACGCATATACTTGCGTGTTGTGCGTAATTAGATTTTACCCAACAAGTTTTTGGCGCGAATTCTTAGGGAATTAGTTTAATATTTTTTACCAATATTAATATCAATCAAATTAGCCTTAATTTAAACATTTTTATTTTTATTTTTAATTCTCTTCCTATATTTCTCTCTTTTAAGGTACCATGGATGACTTTGCGTATCAATGGCCATACACAAACATGACTCAACCAAGGGAAACGGGGATTGATGGACTTAATGCATTTTCCGTAATATCAGCACAGGTTGAAGAACTTTCGAGGAAGTTGGACGTTTTTGCAGCCCAAAGGAGTCGAAGGATGGCAGTTATGTGTGACTATTGGGCTGGCAATCACCCGAGTAATCAATGCACCATCAATCTTGGGCCGGTACATTACGGTGGTGAATACCTCAACGATTATACATATGCTAATTATCATCAAGTTTGGGGGTATCACCCGGATTCGTCATGGAGCTATACTTATGAAGACCAATACTACGCTCCAAATCCAACATATCCATCAAATTCTCAAATCCACCTCTAATGCAACAAGAAGACAATTCAGATTTCAAGGAATTCATGTTAAGGATTATAGCAGAAAAAGAAGAGATGATAATGAGTCAGGAGTTATCAACCCAAAATTTTAATAATCGAATGGAACAACTCGTCACTACCTCAACCAATGGTCCTCAATACATGGCTTCCGAGACAGAAACAGAAAATTCAAGGCTGGGGGAATTATTGTCCAAGTTCATAATAGCTGAGGAGAAGATGAGTAATCAAGAGAGGTCAAGTCAAAATCTTGCGGATCAGATAGAGCAAATGACCAACGCCTGTAAACAACCTTCCTCCAAACACTTGGCTTTATGATATGGATGATGAAATTGATGGAGAACCCGAACCAAATCTGCAACTGGATGAGCCACAAGATATCGAAAGTGTGGAGACAATTGGGGATAATGAAATAGAGGTCGACGAAGATCTAAATGGGTCTCCAATGAAGATCAACGAGTCGTCAGATTTGTTAAAAATCATGCCCACTTGGTAGTCATGTCGTCGGCGAAGCTCTTGATGACAAAAGAGCGAATACAATTTTGAATCCATGGTGGGACAAGAAAGAGAAGATAGATGAAGAGCCCATTGTGTGTGACAAGCTTCCATGTCCCAAAGTGATCACATGCACAATGGAGAAAACACCTAGCTGTGGGACGTTCTTGATTGAGATCATACCGAGTCAGAGCATGCTAGGTGACTTTGATTTTATATGGCCATCGCTTGTGGGAACCTCCCAAAGAATTATTTGCTACTGATGGATGGAGGGTTCCTCAACTTAGAAGAGGAATTGGATAGCGTTGACGGACAAAGTCCGGTGAAAAGACTATAAATCAAGCGCTTCTTGGGAGGCAACCCAAGCTCTAAACTCTATCTCTTACTTACATTTAAATTTTTAGTTATAGCTTAGTCATTAGAAGGTATACTTGGAGAGTAACAAAATCTCTATAATTGCGAGGAACCCCGAGTAGGGGAGAAGTCAAACAACAACATTATAAAGCGAAGAACAAAGAGACTACATTGACAGCGCTTAGGACCAAGGCAGTATTGATCGAGCTACCAAATCGATTTCCAAGAAGACCACCCGACAACGACAATGACAGCAGTATGCAGCAGCGCGCCATCAACATCGGAACCAGTCAGATCGCACAATAGTTGTTCCGATCCATCATTGCCAGCACAACGGCACCGACCATGCCAGACCAGCAATGATCACGCTTATAGGGTCGAGAATTATTAAACCATCGAGCGATCACACATTTACTGAGTCTTAAGGCTCAAGAATCTGCAACCGATCATTGTGCATCGAATTCTCGCAACTAAAGAGGCGTGTTCGAATTGAATAACCCCACCTCTCCACCTCTCTACCTCTCTATTACATCAATACCACTCCTCCACTTCTCCTACACCTATTGCAGTTCCTAATCCCCATAACCCCCATTACACCATCTTTACTTCTCCTTCTCCTTTTCAACTTCCATTCCCATTAAACCCATCCATCCCCAACTTCCAATCCACGTTGGTTTTCAATTTTCGCGCCGCTCAGAAATCCCAGGCTTTGCAATGTTAGTCAAGTCCAACTCAAGTGTGGTGCCCGATTCATTCCAATGTGCTTAACCTATTCTTCAAACTTCGCAGACAAGGAGATAAATTGCTATATGTCAGGGAAGTCCTCTCTTTTAATTTTTCCTATCTTAGCCATTGAGGACAATGTCTGTTTTAAGTTTGGGGGTATTTATCATGTTTAGTATTTACTTGGGCAATGTTTTGATGGAATTTGATTTTGGCCAATGATAAGTGGGTGGTTGATATTGTTAACTCTTGGAGAATTGATGAGCATGCTTAGTCTATATTTTAACTCATTAGTTGGTTTTCACATTACTTACGAATTTTTGAAAAATTTTACATATCCATTTGTTTAGCCAGTTGGGATTGAAATTTTTTGGCTAAATGCTTATGAAAGATACCATTGCAACTTGAGATATCTTATTTGAGCATCATTCGAAGTGAAAATTAGGCACTCACATAAGTTTGGGGGAAATCTTGGGGTATTTATGAAAAAAAATTATTGGAACCTTCCAGAGTTGAATAATTGAATCTTGTGGTGGGTCGAGATGGGCGTAAAATGCACTCCCCATAAACACGAGACTTGCGAGATGGGGCGTAAAACGACTCGTTCGATGAAAAGTGGAAAGCGAGATGGAGCGTAAAAACGCACTCGTTCGATGAAAAGTGGAAAGTGAGATGGAGCGTAAAACGCACTCACTAAATAGAAAAAATAAAATATGTATGTTTGAAATACTTGGGAAGGGTTCTTACGTGCTTAAAATTTTAAATATCCAGTTGATCCTCAAGAAAAATTTGTGTTATGTCCATATTAGCGGTGATTGATGTGATAAGAAGTTTTGAAAGTCATTTTTTGAAAATCTTTTATGAGTATTGGTTGATTTAATCTAAATCATGATTTGGATTGAACACATGGATGCACACACACACTTAAAGGATAAAGAGTAAATGTGAATCTAATGACGGTTGTTGAAATTTTAGACATGACATTGTTTTGAAATTTTCTACTGGGTTATTATCTCTGTTGTAACCTTTGAGGCCATTGATCGAATTCATATTGATTCATTGTTTGGGTGGATCATTGCTAGAGGATGAATCTGTCTAATTCGTGTTTTTGCTTGAGGACAAGCAAATGTTTAAGTTTGGGGGTATTTGATAAGTAGGTTTTATACCTAATTATCCGGTATCTGTTACTTGAATTAGTTGCTTATATTCATGTTCTTAGTTACTTTTCATACATTTTATGTTATTTTGTAGGTTATGAAATGACATTGGCATGAAGAAGCAAGGATAAACAATTCAGATATCTTTTGGACTAAAATACGCAATCAAATGCAGAAAGGGAATATTAAAGGACTTTTGACACCAAGTTGGATGCATGTTCTTGGCTTGGAACTTAGATTTTATGGTAGCTCTACTTCTTAGCTTTTTGGAACATCTTGAATCATTCCAATCGAAGTTCGGATGCGAGAGTTATGGCCTTTTTATCAACGAAGATCAAAGCTAAGAGTTGTCATGTTTCCATTTACATAACATCTACTTCAAGTCCGATTTGCGCCTTGATCCAATCCGAATATGTTAAATCTCAAAGAATGAAAGTTGTAGATCTCGTCGTTATCTTCGATTTGATAGGTGGAAGGCCCCCGTAACTCCAAGCGGATCAAATGTTATACTGTTTTACCAAAGGACGCCGCAGCATGAAAACAACAGTGGTGCTGATTGCGCTACGCCTAGCATGTGATCGCGCGCCAGACACTGTAGAACTCATCTTTCTGCATGGCTGATTTGCGCTTGAGAATGACCTAGGGACAACGACCTTACTGCGCTAAGGCGAGAATAAAGTGAAATTGGGTTATTTGATGTCCAAATTGAGCTAGAATAGGATTCTTAGTTGCCTAACTTGCTAGGATGTCCATTAGAACTCTAAATACTTGAGTTTAACTTGGATTGGGAGGCTAGTTCTAAGACTCTATTAAATCCCTCTTGGGATATATTTCAATAATGGAATTCTTTACTTTCTTTCTTAGATTAGGACCCTAGATTAGATTAGAATTGAAGATTGAAGCTATTGATTATCATTGGAGAATCAGATTGGAAGCAAGAGAATGCAGATTTGTTTATCTCAATTCTAATTTCTTTTCTTATTTATTTGTATCTTTTAATGCTTAATCAATTGTGGATGATGGATTCTAGTTTATTTATGAATTAAACTCTATTTTGAGATTACTATGGATCTTATTGTGTAGTTTACTTTAATATGCCTCTTTGCTAGTCTTATTAGCTATATTTGGATTGTTTATTATGATTAGTAATGAATTTCTTAATTGCCTAGCTAACAATTATCGTGATAATCTATATGAACTCGAGAGATGAAGTATAGATTTAGATCTGATCATGATAGCATATGTTTGTGATTTCTGCATAGATGGAATTCATAATTCGTGTTTAGGATAGAGATATGCCTTTACGCCATATGTAGTCTAATAAGAACTTGAACTTAAACCCTTTTTAATTGTAATTCACATAGAGATATAGTGGGTTAGTTAATTAGGGTGTTCAAATTGATTCTATCATCTGTGGATTTGATTTGATATGAGTATGGTGCATTGAGAGATGGCCATATTTCACTTTCGTGTTCTTGATTAACAATCCAGTATAAATAATTTGGCTTAACAGGAAGTGTGTTGATTTAAATGTAACAATAAGTGAAATTGTAATCTCAAGTCTTCAATATCTTGTTTCATTCTAGGGATAGTTAGTAATAGTTTATTTAATTATTTTAAATTAAATTATTAAATCATTTGTTTAAATAAGATTAAATTGGTCATGGGTTAGTACTTGGTGATTTTTATTAAATAATTCTCTGTGGGAACGATACTCAACTTATCACTTTATTACTTGTTGACCACGTATACTTGCGTGTTGTGCGTAATTAGATTTTACCCAACAAGTTTTTGGCGCCGTTGCCGAGGAATTAGTTTAATATTATTTAGCAATATTATTTTCAATCAAATTAGCCTTAATTTAAATATTTTTATTTTTATTTTTAATTTTCTTCCTATATTTCTCTCTTTTCAGGTACCATGGATGACTTTGCGTATCAATGGCCATACACAAACATGACTCAACCAAGGAAAACGGGGATTGATGGACTTAATGTATTTTCCGTAATATCAAAGATGATTGAAGAACTTTCGAGGAAGTTGGACGTTTTTTGCATTGAAAGGAGTGAAGGATGGCGATTATATGTGACTATTGAAATTTGGCAATCACCCGAGTAATCAATGCACCATCAATCTTGGGCCGGTACAGTACGGTGGTGAATACCTCAACGATTATACATATGCTAATTATCATCAAGTTTGGGGGTATCACCCGGAATCATCATGGAGCTATACTTATGAAGACCAATACTACGCTCCAAATCCAACATATCCATCAAATTTCTCAAATCCACCTCCAATGCACCAAGAAGACAATTCAGATTTTAAGGAATTCATGTTAAGGATTATAGGAGAAAAAGAAGAGATGATAATGAGTCAGGAGTTATCAACCCAAAATTTTAATAATCGAATGGAACAACTCGTCACTACCTCAACCAATGGTCCTCAATACATGGCTTCCGAGACTGAAATAGAAAATTCAAGGCTGGGGGAATTATTGTCCAAGTTCATAGTAGCTGAGGAGAAGATGAGTAATCAAGCGAGGTCAAGTCAAAATCCTGCGGATCAGATAGAGCAAATGACCAACGCCGTAAACAACCTTCCTCCAAACACTTGGCTTTATGATATGGATGATGAAATTGATGGAGAACCCTAACCAAATCTGCAACTGGATGAGCCACAAGATATCTAAAGTGTGGAGACAATTGGGGATAATGAAATAGAGGTCGACGAAGATCTAAATGGGTCTCCACCAAAGATCAACGAGTCAGTCAGATTTGCAAAATCATGCCCACTTGGTAGTCATGTCGTCGGCGAAGCTCTTGATGACAAAAGAGCGAATACAATTTTGAATCCATGGTGGGATAAGAAAGAGAAGATAGATGAAGAGCCCATTGTGTGTGACAAGCTTCCATGCCCCAAAGTGATCACATGCACAATGGAGAAAACACCTAGCTGTGGGACGTTCTTGATTGAGATCATACCGAGTCAGAGCATGCTAGGTGACTTTAATTTTATGTGGCCATCGCTTGTGGGAACCTCCCAAAGAATTATTTGCTACTGATGGATGGAGGGTTCCTCAACTTCCGAAGAGGAATTGGATAGCGTTGACCAGACAAAGTCTGGCTGAAAGACTATAAATCAAGCGCTTCTTGGGAGGCAACCCAAGCTCTAAACTCTATCTCTTACTTACATTTAAATTTTTAGTTATAGCTTAGTCATTAGAAGGTATACTTGGAGAGTAACAAAATCTCTATAATTGCGGGAACCCCGAGAGTAGAGCAGTCATCAACAACAACATTATAAAGCGCGAAGAACAAAAGAGACACACGATCAAGGCTTAGGACCACTTGATCGAGCTACCAAATCGGCTTCCCAAGACCACCCGTACTTGTGAGCCACAAAGAATGACCAGCGCCATCAACATCGGAACCAGTATGAATCGCGCAAATACAGATCGCGTGGCAGAACCAACATATCGACCGAATCCAACATAGCAACGGTTACGACAAGGGCCAGCCATATTGACTACGCTATATAGGTCGATAACTATTAAACCATCGAGCGATCCATGACAATGAAAAGGCCAGAACCAACAACCGATTGTGCATGCATCGAAATTCTGCAACTAAAGAGGCATGTTTGAATTGAATAACCCCACCTCCACCTCTCCACCTCTATTACATCAATACCACTCCTCCACTTCTCCTACACCTATTGCACTTCCTAATCCCCATAACCCCATTACACCATCTTTACTTCTCCTTCTCCTTTTCAACTTCCATTCCCATTAAACCCATCCATCCCCAACTTCCAATCCACGTTGGTTTTCAATTTTTGCTGGCCGCCGTAAATCCCGTGCTTTGCAATGTTAGTCAAGTCCAACTCAAGTGTGGTGCCGATTCATTCCAATGTGCTTAACCTATTCTTCAAACTTCGCGCAGACAAGGAGATAAATTGCTATATGTCGTGGAAGTCCTCTCTTTAATTTTTCTATCTTAGCCATTGAGGACAATGTCTGTTTTAAGTTTGGGGGTATTTATCATGTTTAGTATTTACTTGGGCAATGTTTTGATGGAATTTGATTTTGGCCAATGATAAGTGGGTGGTTGATATTGTTAACTCTTGGAGAATTGATGAGCATGCTTAGTCTATATTTTAACTCATTAGTTGGTTTTCACATTACTTGCGAATGTTTTGAAAAATTTTACACATATCCATTTGTTTAGCCAGTTGGGATTGAATATTTTTTTGGCTAAATGCTTATGAAAGATACCATTGCAACTTGAGATATCTTATTTGAGCATCATTCGAAGTGAAAATTAGGCACTCACATAAGTTTGGGGGAAATCTTGGGGTATTTATGAAAAAAAAATTATTGGAACCTTCCCGAGTTGAATAATTGAATCTTGTGGTGGGTCGAGATGGGCGTAAAAAAACGACTCCCATCGAGACGAGATGGAGCGTAAAACGCACTCGTTCGATGAAAAGTGGAAAGCGAGATGGAGCGTAAAACGCACTCGTTCGATGAAAGTGGAAAGCGAGATGGAGCGTAAAACGCACTCACTAAATAGAAAAAAGAAAATATGTATGTTTGAAATACTTGGGAAGGGTTCTTACGTGCTTAAAAGTTTAAATATCCAGTTGATCCTCAAGAAAAATTTGTGTTATGTCTATATTAGCGGTGATTGATGTGATAAGAAGTTTTGAAAGTCGTTTTTGAAAATCTTTTATGAGTATTGGTTGATTTAATCTAAATCATGACTGGATTGAACACATGGATGCACACACACACTTAAGGGATAAAGAGTAAATGTGAATCTAATGACAGTTGTTGAAATTTTAGACATGACATTGTTTTGAAATTTTCTACGAGTTATTATCTGTTGTAACCTTTGAGGCCATTGATCGAATTCATATTGATTCATTGTTTTGGTGGATCATTGCTAGAGGATGAATACGTCTAATTCGTGTTTTTGCTTGAGGACAAGCAAATGTTTAAGTTTGGGGGTATTTAATAAGTAGGTTTTATACCTACTTATCCGGTATCTCTTACTTGAATTAGTTGCTTATATTCATGTTCTTAGTTACTTTTCATACATTTTATGTTATTTTGTAGGTTATGAAATGACATTGGCATGAAGAAGCAAGGATAAGCAATTCGGATATCTTTTAGACTAAAATACGCAAGCAAATGCAAAAAGGGAATATTGAAGGACTTTTGACACCACGTTGGATGCATGTTCTTGGCTTGGAACTTGGATTTTATGGTAGCTCTACTTCTTCGCTTTCCAGAACATCTTGAATCATCCCAATCGAAGTTCGGATGTGAGAGTTATAGCCTTTTTATCAACGAAGATCAAAGCTAAGAGTTGTCATGTTTGCCATTTACATAGAATCTACTTCAAGCCGGATTTCCGCCTTGATCCAATCCGAATCTGTTAAAGTTCAAAGAATGAAAGTTGTAGATCTCGTCGTTATCTTAGATTTGATAGGTGGAAGGCCCCGTAACTCCAAGCGGATCAAATGTTATACCTGTTTTACCAAAGGACGTCGTGAAGAGAAAGCAAGTGGCGCCGATCGGCTACGCGCTTAGCGCTGATCGGCCAGACACCGAAACTCATCGTCAGAAGCGTGGAATTTGCGCTGAGAATGGCCTAGGGACAAAGGCTTAACTACGCTAAAGCGGCGGAATAAAGTGAAATTGGGTTATTTGGTGTCCAAATTGAGCTAGAATAGGATTCTTAGTTGCCTAACTTGCTAGGATGTCCATTAGAATTCTAAATACTTGAGTTTAACTTGGATTGGGAGGCTAGTTCTAAGACTCTATTAAATCCCTCTTGGGATATATTTCAAGAATGGAATTCTTTACTTTCTTTCATAGATTAGGAACCCTAGATTAGATTAGAATTGAAGATTGAAGCTATTGATTATCATTGGAGAATCAGATTGGAAGCAAGAGAATGCAGATTTGTTTATCTCAATTCTAATTTCTTTTCTTATTTATTTGTATCTTTTTAATGCTTAATCAATTGTGGATGATGGATTCTATTTTATTTATGAATTAAACTCTATTTTGAGATTACTATGGATCTTATTGTGTAGTTTACTTTGATATGCTTCTTTGTTAGTCTTATTAGCTATATTTGGATTGTCTATTATGATTTGTAATGAATTGCTTAATTGCCTAGCTAACAATTACCGTGATAATCTATATGAACTCGAGAGATGAAGTATAGATTTAGATCTGATCATGATAGCATGTGTTTGTGATTTCTGCATAGATGGAATTCATGATTTGTGTTTAGGATAGAGATATGCCTTTACGCCATATGTAGTCTAATAAGAACTTGAACTTCAACCCTTTTTAATTGTAATTCACATAGAGATATAGTGGGTTAGTTAATTAGGGTGTTCAAATTGATTCTATCATCTGTGGATTTGATTTGATATGAGTATGATGCATTGAGAGATGGCCATATTTCACTTTCATGTTCATGATTAACAATCCAGTATAAATAATTTGGCTTAACAGGAAGTGTGTTGATTTAAATGTAACAATAAGTGAAATTGTAATCTCAAGTCTTCAATATCTTGTTTCATTCTAGGGATAGTTAGTAATAGTTTATTTAATTATTTTAAATTAAATTATTAAATCATTTGTTTAAATAAGACTAAATTGGTCATGGGTTAGTACTTGGTGATTTTTATTAAATAATTCTCTGTGGGAACGATACTCAACTTATCACTTTATTACTTGTTGACCACGTATACTTGCGTGTTGTGCGTAATTAGATTTTACCCAACATATCCATGGGTATTTTCCCCTTTGATTTGGTGGTGGGCTTCATCACCCGATGGGGGAGATACAGTGGATTTTCCTTCAACACTACAGTAGTTGTATGTGAGGTAGATCCTTCACCTTCTCCATAATTCCACGGAACCTTGCGCAAGCTAACAATAGGATATTGTGCTCTGCATGGCAAGTTGATTAGCTCGGGAGCGGCCTCTTTCAAAGGATTGTTTCCTCCTTTGAGCTGAATTATCGGTGTTGTGAGTAAAGTATTAATCCCTTCATCTTCAGTGGATATAACTGCTACCACACTTTTCCACTTAGTAGGGCCTGCATTCTCACTTACACGTAACACAGTGTCGTTATCTTCCAAGTGCAGTACACCATTGTCGATTAGATTTTTGAATAAGGGTATGAGTGCCTGAAGATTCTTCTATGCTATGACCATGTGAGATCGGGAGTGGTATTGACATACTCCATCAGAGTTGTACCATCCTAAACGGGGGTTGATTGGAGGTAGAAGGGAACTGATCCTTCCTTCATTGATTAACATGTGAATTCCCGTTTGTTGACGAAATCCCGACGGGCTTTGGCATTTGCTCTCTTCGTCACTTTGTCTTCCAGCATTTCATTTTTTGAAAGTGACGAGGGAATATTCATGACAATAGTTAGGAGACCGGTATATGCTTCATGGGTCGATTAATTGTCGAGTCACTTGATCTTCGATAAGTCACCGCCCATAATTGCTCAATTTGTTTGCCGAGAGCTTTGATCTTTTGTTCCATTGTGAATTGGAACTTGGCATAATCCCATCTATCATCACCGTCTTTGAGGGTCTGGGAAGATTCACAGCTGAAGTTGGAATTTTGTCCATTGCTCCAATTGATCATATTGACCTCTTCTTCTTTGTGTTGAGGAAGAGGGTTGTCTTGTACATGAGGCTGATCGGGTTTGGTGACTACGATCTTCCTGTTGTCTATTAGGTCCTGGATCTTGTGTTTCAAGGCCCAACAATCTTGAGTATCATGTCCAGTGCCCGGCATGATAAGCACATTTCTAGCAAAGATTGAAACCCCCGTCCATTAGAAATTTGTTTGGTGGAAGAAGATGCGTAATTTTCTTCTCGTGTTGTCATAAGATTAAAAATGTTCTCAAGGGTATCCCCTAAGGGTGTAAACACTCGATGGCGTTTGACTTCTCCACCTTTTGGTATTGGAGGGTTTGCAGATTTGTCTTTGGAAAGGAGTGTAGTTTCTCCTTTGAATAGGCATGTTTTGATTGCCTTTTGCCCCTGTAGTATCGTCGGAAACATCTTCTTCTTTTTTTTTATGGACCCTCGGGTTGTTCCCATAATTTCCAGATTGGATGTGATCAAAGAATGACTTTGAGTGCGGCTTAGGTCTTGAATCTTTCCCGACTTCAACCCCATTTCAAACCATCTCCCATGCTTGACCATATCGGAAAATGGTTTGCCGATGCCGGCTAAAACTCTCTCATAGAAGGGAGCTTCTTGTATGTCTATGAAAGTCATGACCATTTCTGATTCCGTCATGGCAGAACTAACTTGGGCAGCCAGGCGTCTCCACCTTTGAGCATACTCTCTGAAAGACTCGTTAGACTGTTTCTTGATCTTGGTAATTTGATACCTATCAAGAGCCATCTGAGTTTGAAAACTGTATTGAGTAAGGAAGGTATATGCTAGCTCTTCCCAGCTGTGGATCTTGTGTACCACGAACGGGCTTCTCCAGTTAGACTCTTTTGGAACAAT
This sequence comes from Panax ginseng, assembly GCA_020205605.1. Taxonomy (NCBI): domain Eukaryota; kingdom Viridiplantae; phylum Streptophyta; class Magnoliopsida; order Apiales; family Araliaceae; genus Panax; species Panax ginseng. The sequence continues at coordinate 33,919,642 of CM035127.1, read as the reverse complement.
TGCATTCTGAGCTTTTCATCCTCCGCATAGGATCCAAGTTCTCCAATAAATACTTTTAGATGTGTGTAAGGATCCCCTAACCCGTCATATTTTTCAAAGTCAAGAGTTTTAAATTTTTCTGGATAGTGAACACCAGGAAAAATACAAAGATCAGCATATGAAACACTCTCGTGTGTTCCAATTCCTTTGATAGCGCGAAGGGTCTCTTCCATTTAGAGGACTTTCTTTTTGATGTCACCATTGTCTGGATCTCCAATGGGATGGACATCATCATGAGTTTTGTTGGTTGTATCCAACGTGGTGGTTCGTATGGTAATGCCAGGGTCCCCCCTTGTGTGGAGGATTTTACGACCACTGCAGATCGGGTGTAATTCTTTTAATAGAAACGCCCAAATTGTGATTTGTTTACTTAATCCATCGAATTCTTTGCATGAGAAACTGGATTAAGTTCTGGTCGGATAATGACATGATTGGATCGTGGGCTGTTGCCTTTTTGGACTTTTTGAGGGTAGTAGGTCCGATTGATTCCCTCTGAAAGACTTGCATAGTTTAGTCTTTAGGGAATGTATATAATAACATGCTATGTGATGTGTCCATTTTAGGATTTTTATCTGCGCACAACGGATGTCGATTGTTTGTAGCATGCTTTAAAATATGTATGTGTACACATTTCTTCATATTTCTCATTACATGGAGATAGATATGGAATGAAATTACAAGTAATTGTGTTTACAAGTAATTGAAATGAGAGCATGAAGAGACTTTCCTCCGCTTTGGGTTTATCGAGGTGACCTATCTTAGGTTACTCTCTCTGCTTTTTGGCATGAAGGTTCCCAAATCATCGCAATCTACTAGGCAGGGAAGTTAATCCGGTCTTTCAACTGGAGCGAATTTGGGTGGTGCCTTTCTGAGCCTCGGAGAATTAGTCTTCTCATGAGTCCAAGAATCAAACAAGACGGATAGCCTCTGGTGGAGGAACACACAACATACATTCACATACATCGCGTCTCACCGTATGAAATGATGACATGTGCGAAGCACTAATATCATAAGCAGTTTATAGTGCGAAGCACTAACATCACACGCAGATATGATGCGAAGCACTAAGTTCAATCAAGACATGCATTCATACACATTCATCCAATGTAAATGCAACATCCACACACAAGCAGATAACAGTTTTAAAAAGATTGTAGTAGCGGCTTAAGTCCTCTTACTGGAGTCCCCAGCAGAGTCGCCACCTGTCGACGTCGGGATTTTTGGATGTCCTTTTCCGTTACTTGTTCTTTGGTGTTCTCATTTTAGGTGAGATTTGTTTGAAAAAACAAGTGAAAAAGGTCTGACATGTATAATGTCGATGATGGGACTGTTAAGAGTCGTCAATTGGTTTTTTAAATGGTTGTACCAACACAACCGATAAAAGGTTTGCACATTGACCCAGTGGTGTGACACTGATATACGGGTCGGTGAAACCGAGATTCGTTTAGGGTCCGGGGACTTGGTTATGCAGGGGGGAAGGTGTTAGGCACCCCCCAACATCCGTGTTACCACGGTGACCGCCTCTTTTCAAGAAACTATTATCTGAATGTGTGTGTGTGGATCAATGTGTTGTTATATGGAAGTTGTGCGAGGCCTCGTTCGAACCTATATACACAGGGTTTGTATTTATGTAAAAATTCAGTTTTTAACAAGATATGGCAGTGATGTTTTATAAAAGAGGTTTTTCAAACCCTGATGCTCAATAGGAATTGAGACCTTTTACACTCCCATTTTTATTAAGTGATCGGCTGGATTGATTTTATTTGACGAATGCGAGGCATCCGTATGAAAAATAATATACAAAAATAATGCCGACTTCCTCGTGGGTATGGAAACCATATGAGGAAATTAGAGACATCATGAGAATAATTTACAAGTCGCTATAATTTGAAAAATGTCCATCACGAGAACAGAATCTAGATCCAATGGGATGAATCTGTGATCACATGATTCCTAGGTGCATAGAATGTTGCAATTTGTATAAAAGCAATAAGCGGTGTATATATATAAAAGCGTAAAAATATATATATATATATATATATATATATATATATATATATATATATATATATATATATATATATATATATGATATATGATCACCAACCACGAAGCACCTCCATGGGGATCGAAATGTAAATAAAGTTGTTAAAGTTATCAACCGCCATACGGAGGAAACTCAAAGGCGAGGACAAAACGTAAATAAAGTCAGTAAGCGATCAATCGCCACGTAAGAAAACTCGAGCAGATGAAAATATATATATATATATATATATATATATATATAAGAAATAAATGCAGGATGTAAAATTCGGGCTCATCAAACGAGTTCGACCACGATCATATATATATAAGTATATATATATATATATATATATATATATAAGTTTAGTAAACGCACTGTATATAAAATCCATCGAACAAAGTCTCGACACACAGTTAATATATATAAATGTACATATATATATATATATATTAAAGCAATAAACGCTCTGCATCAAGTCTAGGCTCATCGAACAAAGTTTGACACACAGTTCATATATATATAAATATATATATATATATATATATATATATATATATATATATATATATATATATAGAAAAGCAAGTAAACGCCCAAATGTAAGTTTAGGCTCAATCGAGGCATAACTCGATAATGTTAGTCAATATATATAATATATATATATATATATATATATATATATATATATATATATATATATATATACAACTGGAATGAAACCACGAGATAGAAGTTGAACCAAAGCAAGCAATACGACTCTCAACGTGTAGAGGGTGTGTGCAAAGATGAAGAGAAAGACTCTAAAGTGTGTGAAAAGGCTTACGGTGACCGATAAAAAAGGCTTCTATATCTTTAGAGTGGGTAAACACCGGCTTTTGTGGGTACAAAAGAGGCTATATATGAGCTCTGTGTGTTTAAAAGTGGGAAAATACAATCAGATGTGGCGCTTAAAAAATTAGCACCCCAAGCCATCTACTTATAGGCAATATGAGCCACTGGGTGTACCGTAGAGGCAGGGTGTCGGCCGGCCGGGTTTGTCGGTCGGTTCGTCTCAATCTGGTCAATCGTGCCTTTGTAATGTCCACTCGAATTTTGAGAAGTGTAATCCGCATCCGTTTTGAGGTATCTGGGACCTATTTCGGACCATTGGTTTGTCGAGAGTTGTACGATGGCATGGGATTAGAGTTTGTACGAAGTCATTGAAGATGGAACAATGCCCTCCGGTCTTCAAGCTTCAACTTTCATCCGTTACCCCGTACAATAGTCACTCGAGATTGGTTAGCCTTGTGGGACATCGTTGTGTAGAGACGTGATATGGCATCATGTTGGACGAGATGACGATGTTGCCTCTCATCGGTGTTATCGCCGGATTGGGCCGATAAAGCAGACGTTGCTCAGACTTCGCTGAGATTGGACTGCTGCAATTGTTGAAGGTCCTCACTGTCATCTTTGAGGTGTGCCTGTCTTCCCGATGTTATTGTCGGGTTGGTATAGTGTATCTCATTGTGAGCGCCGAGATTGATGCTAGTTGCATTTGAAACAAGCATTTCCGGGGTTATCTCTGAAACTGTATTCCTTGGGGGTTATCACCAAGGTTGGTGGCTATTCCCATGGTTGGGACTGAGACTGGATACCTCGGGGTTATCTCCGAGATTAATCGGTCTTGTATCTGCAGGCCTCGGGATTACATCCGAGGTTGAAATCGTTACTCCCAGATTGCGATCCGGGGTTGATGCTGAACTTCCGGTAGTATCCGGTAAGGATTTGGATTGTCTTTCAGGGTTCTCTCTTAAAAGACGAATCTGTCCTCCTGCAATGTTAGTAACAGTAGTACAGAAAATTTTGAGTGTCTACAATTAATATACATATCAAATTAAAACAATTAATAATTCGCATATAGGTTTGGCTCTGATGTCACTGTTAGGTTTGTAATATACAAGAACGCAATCAAATTGCACAAATTAAGTGGAAACGTGGAAAATTAAAGTTTTAAAAATTTTACAAACCATATACCCGGATCATTCTTTATGCACAATTATTAATTAAACAAAATGATAAAGAATAAGAATCATACCCTTGAAGATTCGAGCTTCCTGAGGTACAAGTTCACCTCAAATCTTTTTCGCGTTAGACTTGAATCCACCGGGTTTGGTTCCTTCCTTTGATCAACGTTAGCCACCCAAGTGTTTGGCCTCTAGAGGTGATCCACTAAGGAAGAAGAAAGATTTAAGAAGATGGGTGGTTGGCTAAACCCTAGTTTTTTATCTCTATAGAAAAAGATCGTACTCTCCAACAATTGGAATCGCGTATATTGATATCTGATATAAGACTCCTCTTATAAAGATATCAGTTAACCCTTCTAATCTAATTAGAAAATGGGATATTATTTAATTAATTAAAATCCTTTAATTAATTAAGCTCCCTAATCTTATTAAAGATAATTAATTAAACTCTTTTAATTAATTTGCCTCCTAATCTTATTAGGATATATGAGAATACTTTTATTAATTAATTCTCAAACTCCTTTAGAAATTAAATAATAATAATATTAATAATAATAATAAGACTCCTCTTATTAATTTATATTTAATATTTCTAAAATATTAAATAATAAATATTAAGCTATTTAATTTATTCTATCACCATAGATTAGATTAAATATACTTAACTTATTATTACGATTATGCCATTAACTTCTTAAATAATTATTCTTCCTTTTATGGTGTGACCCTTTAGGTTCTCCATATTAAACCGGTTATGAATAAATCAATTAGAACAATTCTAATCTTATTTAAATAAATAAATTAAACTATTAATTTATTTAAATAAATAATATTTATTCTACAATAGGGATAAGCCTCCCTAGTGATCAACGACTTTCCAGATAATATAGATTTCAACATTAATCATAAAAGAACCTTTGAGTAAATAGTTACCGCACAATTCAATCCTTCCACCATATAATGTCCCAATTAAATATAAGATATGGAATTACTGTCAAGTCTTATTTTATTTAATTATATGTATTTCGATCCTTAAATGCACAACTCCAAATAATGCAAATTAGAAACTCCTTTTTAATTTCATTCTTCCTTGGCCAAGGACTACTGAGTTGTCATTTATCGAATCACATAGGACATTTCTCTTCTTTTACTAAAAGTGGTAGATTCTTTATTGATCATACATTATCTCCATGTACAACTTATTATACCCAAGCATACCCTTTGATATACCCTAAGGGTATTAAGGAATAAGTCAAAGTATAACTCATCATACACAAGATACTATGATGATCTCAAGTCCAAGGATCACTTGTACTACTATCACTACGGGAATTCCTATTGACAGGCAAGTAAAACTCCATTAGGTATTCCTTAGCGAGTCACGTTCAGTGAACTTATTCTCTAATAAGTACCTACATACTTGCTTTAGTGTCTCCACACAAATGATCATGAGATCAATCATCCTCATCCAATGAGCAAGCAACGTATGTACCAATCTATCCTGATTCACTAATCCCCAATTTAGTAATCCAACGATTGGGAACTATTTTAGTTTTTAGCTTTCTAAGAATTTAGATCTCATTAGAATGATCATCATCATTATTCTAAAAGCATTGCTAAAACTATGGGTTTATCACATATTATAAAACAACATCATGTAGATAATTAAAAGCCTTTAATAAATTAATACTTTTAATTAATAAATAAATAAGATTGTTACAAAGTATATGCTTTATCATCAAACATGATTCGCTTGTGTGCATACTACTTTCAATACCAGCTCAAAGAAATCAAAAATTTAATTGCTTAGCTACTCAAAAGTTTGCACAAACCAAATCAAGTTGCTCAATAATATCAGTGATTGGTGTAAGTATAAATTCGTGAGTTGTATATTTCTGTATAAGAAACACCATTTATATAGCCCCATAAACAAGTTACCGTTAATTTCCAAAATAATTTATTCCAATAGTCCACACAATAACTGGCTTGAAAATATGAAGATACCCCACAACGGTAAAGAGATGTATCTTTAGTATTTATCCAGTTTAGAAAAGTAATCTCTTTGTTAGTTATACAGATTGGATAAATCAAAAACATCTTTAAGAGATAACTTTTTACACAATAACTTTGACTTTATCTCTCCATATAAAAGAGGCGTGTAGAAGAGGAGTGTAACAGTCATTTACCCTTTCCAAGACTCAAGGTCTTTTAAAATTCCAATGTAACCATAATTACATCTCCTTGAAAAACGTATATCAAATCACCAAGAAATAAAGCTGCCGGCAGTTTTAGTCTATCTAGTAAATCATATTCACGTGTAGCAGTGACCCAAAAATATCAATTTTAAACACTTACTAAGGCATGTACACGTATATCTTTCTTAAGGACAAATGCATGTGAAATATATATGCATGTGAAACATATTAAGAGTGATACACATGTGATACAAATATCAAATAAAATATTACTTCCTTTTTGTACTTGATGATATGTATATATTATCCCAAAAAAAAATTCATAAGATTTTTTTTAAAATCATTTTTCATTTAAGACATATAATAAAATGCAAATGATATGTCCTAGAGCCTTTAAATGGAAAATCAATTATTATGCAATTGACCTTACAATTGATTTTCCTAGTAAAGAAAAATTCTTCAACCACTTGAAAAACCCACCAATGTTCTTTTATCAACAAATACCAGTAAAGCCATAAAACAATTTAGTATATGAACAATTCATCATCAAAACTTAAGGATGGAATATAACTAAGTCAACATGATGCCTCACATAAAGGATTAAGTTGTGTCCTTATGCAGAACGAAAAAGTCATTGCATATGCATCAAGGCAATTGAAAGACTACGAGAACGGGTATCTGACTCATGATTTAGAGTTGGTTGCGGTGGTATTTGCTCTGAAGATATGGAGACACTATCTCTATAGAGAAAAATGTGAGATATACATAGACCATAAGAGTTTGAAGTATATTTTTACACAGAAGGACCTAAACATGCATCAAATGAGATGGATGGAATTAATAAAAGATTATGATTGTGAGATCTTTTATCATCCGGGGAAAGCAAATGTGGTTGCAGATGCCTTGAGTAGGAAGGGTCGTGAGAAGTTGATGCGGTTTAAAAACCAAGAGGAGCTCATTTCAGCGATGGCAAGATTAGAGCTGGAAATAAAATTTCCAAAAGAATTCGATGAACGACTATTCCAGTTAGAAGCCAGTCCAACTTTGGTGGATAAGGTAAAGAATGCTCAACTACAAGATAGAGAATGCAGAAAAATAAAGGAAAGTATGGTTGAGGGTAGTGAGGTGAAGTACAAGGTTGATACCAAAGGAGTGCTAAGATTCGAGGGACAAATTTGGGTTCCAACAATACCGGATATTAAAAAAGAAATCTTGATAGAGGCTCATATTTCAAGATATTCGATTCATCCGGGAAGTACAAAAAATGCATTAATATTTGCGTTGACATTTTTGGTGGCCAAATATGAAAAGAGATGTTTCAGAATGTGTTGCAAAATGCTTGACATGTCAGAGAGTAAAAGCAGAACATCAGAGGCCAAGCGGATTACTTCAACCGTTGGAAATATCAGAATGGAAGTGGGAGCATATCACAATGGATTTCGTAGTAGGTCTTCCAATGACACGGATAGGATACGATGCGATATGGGTGATAGTAGATAGATTAACGAAATCAGCACACTTTTTGCCAATAAAGATTAGATTTAATCTCGATCAGCTGGCAAAAAATGTACGTCAAGGAGATCGTCTCAAGACATGGAGTTCCAATATCAATTGTATCAGACAGAGATCCGAGATTCACATCAAACTTCTGGAAGAAACTACAAGAATGCATGGGAACACAACTGAAAATGAGTACGGCATACCATCCACAAACCGATGGTCAAAGCAAACAAACAATCCAGACGTTAGAGGATATGCTTAGAGTGTGCATCATGGATTTCAAAGGAAACTGGGATGATCATCTACCGTTAGTGGAATTTGCATACAACAATAGTTACCACGCGAGCATTGGCATGCCGCGATACGAGGCATTATACGGCAGGAAATGCAGAACTCCACTTTACTGGGATGAAATTGGTGAACGTCAAGTATTAGGACCAGAACTGGTACAACAGACCGCTAAAGTTATCAAACTAGTCAGAGCAAGACTGGTAGCTGCTCAAGATAGACAGAAGAAATATGTTGATCAATACATACAAGATCGTAAATTTAACGTAGGAAATTTCATTTTCTTGAAAGTTTCTCCTTGGAAGGGGAAAATTCATTTTGGCTAGAAATGAAAGCTAAGCCCAAGGTTTTTCGGACCATTCGAGATACTGCGAAGAGTGGGAGAAGTGGCTTACGAGGTAGCTTTACCTCCAGAATTAGAACATGTTCACAACATTTTTCATGTGTCGGTGTTGCGACCATATAAACCCGATTACAAACATGTGATCAAGTATGAACCATTATAGTTCTGTAAAGATTTGTCTTATGAAGAGGTTCCTATCCAGATAGTCGACAGGAAAGAACAAGTGCTCAGGAATAAGGTGATACCTTCTGTGAAGGTGATATGGAGAAACCACAATATTGAAGAGGCTACGTGGGAACTCGAAGATGAAATGATGAAGAACTACCCTGAGTTATTTGTTTAATCTATGTCTTCGATTCTAGGGACAGAATCTTTGTAAGGAGGGAAGAAGTGACGAATGTATTGTTTGAGTTGTGATTCTGGGGACAGAATCCTTGTAATAATGGAAGGATGTAACAATCCAGAATTTTAAATTGTAATTTCAAATATTTATTGAATTATATAAATATTTAATTGATGTGTTTATTGTAGAATAAATATTTGTTTAAATTGATTTAATTTGATTATTTATTTTTAAATAAATAATTAATGAGTTAAGGAAATTAATTATTATGAGATAATATTCTAATTTAATTTAATAATTAAGTTAGAGAGTTGATAGGGATTAAATGGATTATTATAATGTTTTTAATTTAATTTGGTAATAAAAGTGTGACAATAAACTATGTTATAAATGAGTTATTAAAATAAATTAAAGGAGTTTAATTCAGTTTTGCCAAAAAAATGCTTAATGAATGTTAAGTCTTTAATTTAAATACGTTTTACCAAACAAGGCATAAGGATTTTAAGGTATTAAGTTTTAAAATGGTTTAGCCAAACAAGCCTTAGGGCTTTTGATTTTCAAACAAAAAAAAGATGTAACTGATATCAGTTACATATATATTTATATTATATAATTAATATCTATTATATTATACGTTATATGTTTATAAGTGCGTAAGTTAGAGAAGGGGGAAAGAACAGAGAATAAGAAAAAGAAGAGAAAAGAAAGAAAGAAAAGAGAGAAGGGAGGAGGGAAAATTCTCTGTGAATCGAGAATTTAGAAAAAGAAGTTGTTGTAATCATCTTCTAGCAAAGGTATAACCCTACCTTTCTACTTTTCAAAGTTTTAGTTTTATCCTATTCAAAAGTTCTCTGTAAAATTGGTGTGAAGGATTAATTATTTATTATGTGATTTTGTATGATATAAATTGTTTTCATGTGGTTTATAGATGATTTAGAGTAAATTGATTCATGTAATATATTTTATTATGGAGAAAATCATATTACAGTTTACATTGACATATGTTGAATATAACTTAAATTAGAATTTAAAATTGGTACTCAATTCATAGTATAGTGTAAATTTTTTATTGATTGTGAAAATATATGAAGAAACGAGAGCAAAGTAATTGAAACTAACTGTTTTGGTCGTTAAACGAATTTACAGTGAAAAATGTCGCTATGAATGTCAAAAGTAGAGGAAATAAGAGAAAAATAGTGAAAATTAAATGTTGTAATCTTGATGTTTATGTTTTTTAGGTGGTTAGAAACGTGTTAGAAACATTAGTTTATGTTTCTGTAAATATATTACACCTTGGATAGGTTGGTATGGTTGTTAGAAAGGAGTTTGTAGGCCTAATTTGGCTTTCTATAGTGTTCCATATTATAAGTCGTAAAAATGCAGAAGGGACCCCACCTACGGCGTTCTCTCCCTCAGAAGCAAAAACCCACCGTGAAAGTTAATCTGTCTAGCCAAATTTTGGAAAAAAAAACTGACCGAACATGTTTTACTAAAATGAGCATAATGTTTTTATACGAACTGGATTGATGCGATTTAAGATAATCCGGAACGAGGACGAGTAGACCTATAACTTTTATTCTTTAAGTTGTTCAATGTGATGTCGTTATTAAGGGTCAAAATGGCTATCTTTAGGACTGTTGTGCATTTGGAGGCCATCGGAGGGCGTCGGGATGCACGAATGCAAATGCAATCCTTTGTGTGTTAGTATAACCTAATCTAAAGAGAATGATAACATGTTGGACATGTAATAGGATGTAAAATCAAGTTGTTAATGTGTATATGGTGCAATGCCATGATCACTTAAGTAGTTGTAATAAAGCTAAAATGTGATGCTCATGAAAAGATGTGATGTTGTTTAAACTTAAACTTAGTTAGTGAGCTATACTAAAAGTGGGAAAGAAACTCATGAAGCTAATATTAGTATAACTAATGTGTATTGTCAATACATATGGTATGTGTAGGACTTGTGGTGAACGTGAGTAGTGATTGTTTAACCTACGCACGAGGCAAGTTCTCTAACTCTACTTTTACGATTGTGCAAGTGCTTAAACCTTATTAATGCATTGAGCAAGTTCCTAAACCTACTTATATATCTATTCTAACTTGATTATGTTTATGCAAACTCTTCAACCTAACTCTTACTTTGAGAAGGGTTCATATCTTTAATGTTGTTCTAATTACACAAGTTCCTAAATTCTGTTATTCTTATGTTGAGCAAGTTTTATTCCTCAACTTGTTATTAATCATGCACATTCATTAACTCACTTCTTTTATTGAGTAAAATTAATTGCCTTAGCTTATTATTGTTCAAGCAAGTTTTGGTATAATATTCAATGCTTATGCTTTCTAGTCCATTTCTAAATTATGTTTTCGATGTATAATGTTGATTCACTTATAATTCATGACTATTTCATATCATATTATTATCAAGCACTTGAAGTGATATTAAACTATATTGATTCAACTAATCCTTAGTTGATGTTCGTTGAACTCTAAATTACCTTGAAGCTTATCCAAACCAAACTTCCTTTGGTGCGGACTCGTATATTAAAACTGAGATGAACAACCCTATTATAGGAGATTACTTACGCGTAAGCGTTTAGATGTTTGTGCACAATGCATAGTACGAAGGGTTGATCCCCTAAGTACGTGAAGTCCCTACAGTATAACTGTTTAGGTTAAAGTTGAAATATTACTTGTAACCATGGACATAGTTCGTGGTCTTATGACCCTCATATATTTCATATTTTGATTCTAGTTTTTGGTTATCATTGACAGAGTATTATTCAGTTCTAATGAGCTTATTCATTGACGGTTATTATGCTATCTTTGTTCATTGCTATATCTAGTGAGCATTTGTTTTGATCACCCTTGCATAAATTTAATTATTGCAGCTAAAGTTGAGAAGGTCGATGAACCTACCACAAACAAAGGAAAAGAAAAAATGTAAAAGTGATGAAGACTTATAATTTATTGGCTTTTATGTTGATAGACTTTATTTAAATGATGTGATGTAGTTATTTTATTTCTGCACTTGATTTATGTTAAAGGTTAGATAACTACCCCATTTTCGTAGGAAACACGATTGCACTTAGCATGTGCAACAAGCATTCAAACCCCAAGGTTACCCCAAGTGGTCGAGTTGTGTCTCATTTGGGTTTGCAGTGAATATACCCACAAAATTCATAAAATATTTTTGGGTTCAACAAATTATGAAATTGAAAGAAAACTTCTAAATATCCATGGGCATTATACATAAGCAAGATTAAACTCAAAATTAAACTTTTACTTTATCAAAAATACTCAATCTTCATTCTAAACACCATCCTTCATTAAATTAATTTCATATGATGCATGCATTGTTTATATGATGTAACTCTTAGTAGGGATTTTTACCGTGAAAATCAAGCAAAATAAATTTTCTTTTTTTTTTCTTTCTTTTTTCTATTTTTTTTCTTGACTTGTGCAATGTCTCGTTTTCTTAGGCTTTTTAGAGTTACTCATGAAGCAAGCGTTGGACCATTGACTTCCAAACTAATTGGCTTTATGACACTAGGTGTGTAGAGACACCCCTAAGGGCTTACTAACTCGAGTAACAAAGGCCACAAAATTAGACTAGTCAAGCTGCTTTTATCCATCACAGTTTTTAGCATGAATATCGATGTTTCCTGAGGCTTGGATATTCAGTTATTTCGTTCAATAGACATTGAAGCAGTTATTTATTTCTCTTTTAATTTTTTTTTCTTTTTTTTTCTTGAAATTACTAGAATCAAAGTTTATACCCCACAACTAAGAATTAGTGCAAACGTGAAGTGCAAAAATTCTTGTGAAATCAATTTTTATCCAGATGGTGTTTCGAACTAAGATTTTGTATCTTATCAAAGATTCAAGAGTTCTAAATCTTTTAATCTTACTCATGAGGTTTGCTCCACAAACACTTATTAGAATTAATTCAATGCATAATTAAAAAGTCAAAACAAAATTTTTAAATTTTTTTAACTATATTTTCCTAAATAAAAAAAATTAATACAACAATACAGACAAACTCCCCTATACCTAAATCATGCATTGTCCTCAATGTATACAAATGAAAAATAGAGAACAAAGATATGAAAGAATTAATTATACCTTGTACATGGGATTTTTATTCTACAAGAAAATGCAGTGAGAAAGAAAACAAATGTACATATCTACAAATTTCATAAATTCTAAATATTATGTGACTATACAAGAATGATACAAATGGGTAAGTGAGTGTGAACTTTTCATTATTTTCAAGAGGTCTAGGAAATTGAAAATAGTCAGAATTTTCATCACCGTTATGCTTAAAATGTACCTCAAGAAAACTTTCACTAACATGTTCAAATGATGGAAGAATTGGTTCAAATATATGTTCTAGTTTAGTTGCCTTATTTGTAGAGGATCTCAACAGCTCATTGACCTTATCTAAATATTCGAATTCATTCCAATTTTGGTCAAGGTGATTTAAGAAAAAATCAATTGGATCTTTTTCAATCAAGAGTCTGTTTTCAATTATTTCTTGGGTCATTGACAACTCTTGTATCATGTTTACTTTAATGGGTTGGTCCACAAAATAACTAGGTAATATTTTAGGAATAAGTCTTTCAGGGTATGAAACTTTAAGCTTATAGACTTTTTCAACCTACTCATTAAATGCAACATGATCAATTTTAGGCATATACTTATAATTTTTAGACTCCTCAAATTCACTTGACTCAAATTAACTGTGCAGAATTGAAAACAAAATTTTCATTTTTCTCATCATTTCCACAACCAATAAAATTTTCAAAATTAACCTCAGCGTTACTAGAAAATTCACCCACCTCTTGTTCATTTATTATGGTGGCTAATCTATTCATTTGAATTTCTATACGAGATATAACTTGATCCATGCTAAATTGATTTTCCATTAAAACTTCCATAGTTTTTTCTAAGGCACTAAGTCTTTCCTCTTCTTCATTTGATAATTCTTGTGAATATTGAGGTTCTGGATCCGAATATGGATATGGATATGGATATGGATATGGACTTAGATAAGGATTTTCATAAGTTAGAAAAAAATAATTTACTTGGTGTGAATTAAAATTTTCATAGGGTCCTTGATTCCAAGGAAAATTATTATTTCAACTATAATAAGAATTCATTTTTCCACAAATCACAAAACAAACAGACAATTAACCACAAAAGTCACACAAAAAAAATATAATAAAAAAATAAATAAAAATCTTAATTCTACGGTTAACCTAAATATAATCTAGACAGCTCCTAACTGTTCCAAGTTACATCGCAAGGTCCACCAAATTCAAAATTAATCACACCACTAGCCAGGTAAGTGTAAGAAAGGGAAGAGTCTCTCCATGGGTACGGTGACTATTTGAATAACAACACATCCTTTAGACGTTTGCCTTTTGAACCACTTGCCTAGACACCAGTAGTTTGATTAATTTAAAATTTAGCCTCCTCTTGGTGTCCCTTGTCCTAATTGAGCTCGAGAGTCCTAGGAGTCAACGTCTACTTGATTTTATTAAGGTAAGTTTATGCAAAATGAATGGGTGGTTTGTGGGCCAAGGAAGGGTGATGAAATCCCCACCTAATCTTGTTACAGGTTGTGCCCTTACACTACAAGAAAACATGTTATTCTCGACGGAAGTAATTCCGACGGACTCAAATCGGTCGACCTTATGGTATAATCGAAAGAACTTTCAGTCGGCATTAATTCCCTCGACATTATTCTATCTACAACGGAATTCTGTCAAAAATAAATACCCCTTATGGCGCCAAAGCTTCCCGCCTGTGCCAAAGATAAACTCGACGGAATATATATGGTCAACGGAATTTTCGTCAAACTTAACTTATAATCGACGGACCTAACCTCGACAGAATTTAGTTAAAAATAATCTAAACCTAATTTCATTTAGCAGCTATCCCAACTGAGATTTCATTTCCCTTTATTTTCTTTCCTTCTCTGTCGCTCTCCCGCTTCACTCCAGCAGCACCATTATTGCTCTGTCTTTGCTCCTCCCCATCTCACGACCTCCGTTCGCCACTCTCCCCACCTCCCAACCCACCTCCCAACCTCGTTTCTCCAAGAAGAAACACCACCTGCTACCTTGATTATTACGTGGTGACCACACAACCGGTGGTGTTCGATCTTCACATAATTTGGGTGGTTTAGGCCATTCGGTCAATTGTTTGCATTACAGGTTCAAAAGTATAATTAGTTGTAATTTTTATTTTCTGAAATGCATAAATATATTTAGTGATTTCAGATGTCCATTTTAATTTATGTATTGAAATTGTGCAGCTGAGCATACATTGAGTATGTATATATTGAATTGGGCAGTTTTTCATTTTGGAGTAACTGAGCATACATTGAAAATATATATATATATATATATATATATATATATATATTGAATTGGGAAGTTTTTCATTTTGATTAATTACTGGCATATATTGAATTGGGGATGAGTACATTGGGCAGTTATACATAGAATATGGGACTGTTACTAGATGTTATGCCTCTCACTTAGGTCGATGCCAATTCACAAGGTGCATTTTTATTAAATTTTGAGGATTTTTTAGCTGGTGTCTCTACATGTTCTTCGAGTGCATACTTAGACTAAGTTATCTTGGTTTATTTCATGTACTTGGAGCACATGGGGAGGTGGTGCTGAAATTTTCTTAAAATATAAGAAACGTGCACAAGATTGGCACTAGTGAGGAGATACATCCAGGAACGGGATAGAAGCCTAACCCATGTAGAGTGGAGATATATAATAAGTAAACTAAATGCATGCATGGACCATATTCATGATTATTCTTGATCTAATTGGGTATTTTCTTCAATTAAAGATGTCAGCCGATCGGAGTTGGATGTACCGTAGGATTGATGGGAGGGGATTAGTTGATGCGTACCGTGAAGGGGTGTCCAATTTTATGAACAAAGCAATAGAACATGTTGATGATCCGAACGAAAAAGATGAGATGCCCTTGTTTCATGTGTAATAACATGATATGGAAGATTGCCGATGAAGTTAAATTTGACTTATATTCACGTGGGTTTGTGGATGGGTATTCGGTATGGATTCATCACGGGGAATCATCTGAGTTTAGAGAATGGATAGATAATATTGTAGACCAATCGGTTCTTGGGGATTCGCAATCAGATAACTATGATGTCGTGCATATGTTGGTTGATGTGACAACCCTAAAACAGGCCCAGTCCATCCAACCTATTCTGAGTCGCCAAATATATGGTACAGAAAAAAACTACAACTTTATTACAACAATTGTCATGCAAAATACAAAAACACATATGTTGTGAGTTTTGATACAAATATATACCAACTGTGACTCTCATCCCAACATTGGATAGCACGTCACAATGGCACCTTACATAAAGGTATAATCAAAAACTATTTTAGAAATTAAAATCTTTGGGAAGTGCTCAAGGAAACCTTCGTACATGGGAGGCCATGCGTCTAGGTTATGATAGATATCATATGCCCACAAAATTATCTTTGGTTGACCCAATAGACCCCAAAGAAAAACGAGAAGATTACTATCATATTCTTTCCAATGGTGAGTCTTCTCTTGACATATAATTATCTCTACTGTCTCTAATTGAGAATTATACTTCAAATAAACTCCAAGATCATATAGGTAGTGCTCGTAGATATACTCGATGAAGTGGATGTGCACTGATACATCTTATGATGATGACGAGGTTGTATGTCTTTAGACATCTTGTATGATAGTGGCAAAACACCCTTCCAACGTTGGGTTTGCCTCACCCTATTTGATTCACCAAATATAACTACTAAATGATGACCACCGTTCTATTCCCATGTTACCCCCGCTCGACCCAGCTACACTCTTATTAAATGAAAGGAATTGTGAAGCAAAAGGGTGAGCACAACTAGCTCAGTAAAGAATATCATGACTAAAGATAATTAAATTATCAATAGCCTTCATCAATAATAAATCAGACATTTAGAACATATGGTAGATGATAAAAAAAAATTCAACCATAGTTGCAACGGAACGAGCAATCCATTAGAAGAGTCAAATAGACCAAAAAGTCTATTATCTTCTCCATGTTAAAAATCCACCAACAATGTTTTATCCTTGTAACATCAATCAACAGTTCTGGTCCACAATCATATGAATAACTCATAATCATAATTGTGATTCTAAATTCCTCTTCGCATCCAGGACGAAGATAATTTTCATCACATGTCTTTACCTGAAACATCAAAGATCATGGTTATACCAAATCACAGTTCCTATTCATAATCATACTAATAAATTCATCTTTGCACTACGGGCCAAAGATATTCATCAACAATTCATCTTTACACTACTGGCCAAAGATATTCAACAACGGGTCATCTTTGCACTACGGGCCAAAGATATTCATCAACAATTCATCTTTGCACTACATGCCAAAGATATTTCTCAACAGTTCATATTTGCACTATATGCCAAATATATTCATCAACAGTTCATATTTGCACTACAGGCCAAATATATTAATATCTCAAAGAAATATATAATCATTCCATAATTTATATAAACAATAATTATAACCATGTTGATCCATTCACCTTTGCACTTAAGCTAAAAATATTCAATTATAAATTCAATATTCATGATCATACCAGTCAACGATTCAACTTTGCACTACTGACCAAAGAGAACCCATAGTCATGATCATACCAATAATCTACCCATCTTTACACTCAAGTCAAAGAGAAATTTCATCACTAAGATTATAAAAATATTATATATGATAATAAAAACAATATGATCAAAACATGGATTTAATTTCAAGAGTAAGATTCATAAATCAACTGTAATTTGGTCAGAAAAAGAAACCAATTTTGTCGTGAATAGTAACTCATGAATAGTAACTCGTGAATAGTAACTCCGACATGAAAAAGGTAGAAATTCCACAATAAAATCCATACTAATATTTTGGTATAATGATATTGAAAGAATAATATTTCTTAAGCTTATAAATAATTTATTTTAATTGTTTACACTTTACTAAATAATGCATTTAATCATCCTAAAATGTCAAACTCATAAGATTTTATCACCAATAACCAAAACCCTCATCAAAAATCTGCATATACCTCATGTAGGATTCTCAAGCCATAAAATCCTATTTTCTAATTTTCTTACTTCACATAACATATTTAATTCATTTACTCATAACTAGTCCATTTTATGAAAAATACCAAATCAAGATTACCAAAAATATTTCTTTTTAAGGATTAAGCAGAATATAGTCCCATATTGAACATATATTTTTCCTGAAATTTTTAAAATTCATTTATTATTTTTCATATGGCCAAAACAGCCGAATATTTAGATATTTATCATATATTGTAATTTTATCCAAAAATTCCAAAATTTACAGAGTATACTTCTGTTATATACATGTACTCCCAATAAATATTTCACCAATTTTGGAGTTAACCACAAGGAGTTATAAGGGTTTACTTTTAAAATAGTATTTTCCCATAAAATTCATAACTCCTAATCTATACATTCAAAAATCGCCATTTTTGGACACAATCTAGAAAACTCATCAAATTATCATTTCAAATTTTTTCAGAATTTTTGAGGGTCAGAAAAATTACGAAACTGAAAAACATAATAACCCTTTAAATTTCTTACCTCAAAAGAGCAGTATTTCTGACTGGAATATCGGATGAAAAGCCGAAGGAAACTTGCACTGAATAGCAACTCTCAAAGTATTTAAATACTCACTAAAATATGCTCGACAATATAGAGAGAAAGAAAACTTGTTTCTGGTGTGATTTTCAATTCTAACATAAGCACCTATTTATAGAAAAATGTTAGAACACCAAAGGAGACTAAATAATAAAATAATAATATTATTATTAATTTTCTCCTACGCAAGCCACCATCAAATACCAGCCATCTCATTTGAAAATAATTGGGC
The DNA here is from genome assembly GCA_020205605.1 of Panax ginseng. Lineage (NCBI taxonomy): Eukaryota > Viridiplantae > Streptophyta > Magnoliopsida > Apiales > Araliaceae > Panax > Panax ginseng. Next base: position 33,900,908 of record CM035127.1, on the reverse strand, counting down.
AGCCCACATGTTTAAAACAATAGTGGGTCCCACCCCTAATTTTAATAAAAAAATTATTTTATTTTTTAAAACTTCAATAATTCATAGAAAATAGTTCGTTTATCCGAAAAATACGAATTTTATGTCCATTCCACATGAAATCTAATTCTCTACAACTTTACAGAAGAAAGTTTTTTCAAATTCCAGACAGAAAATATCCGAAATCCACAAACGGATGATTTTCAACACTCTAAAAATCCATAACAAATCATTCGTTCATTTTTAACGGTTCAAAATTTGTGGATATATACTCAACTTATATATGTATAACATATCCAAAAATCACAACGATCCAACGGTCGGATCAAAATTTTTAATTCACGCAATAGAGCTTTAAGAACACCGATTTGATTTTTAATACCTCCAATCCGACAAAATACTGATAAAACACCTCAATATTAATTCCTTCATTTATAACCACATAAATAAATCCATCATTTATATTCACATCAAATAAATATTTCCTTATCATATAAATCAATAATTAATTATTCACAAATAATATTACAGAATCATAATTATGACAACCAGGCCGTTCCGAGGAATGAGGTGGATTTTCGATAAGGATTTCTCCTTACTGGCGCGCAATTAGGTGACCAAACATCTCCTTGACAAAAATTTCTAGACATTGCCAATAATGTTATCTTATAATATTATTCAAATAATATGAATTTTTGATCTGATAATGGGAAATATTGTGCAGTGACAATTATTGAAACAACAATAATATAAAATATCAACGCAGCAATTATTGAACCAATAAAATATTGAACAGTAATTACTGTAACAATTATTGAGTAGTGCCTTCTTACGTAAGGATCAATAATTCAAAAATACTGTGCAATATCGTGTGCTACTGTGCAACAACGCGTATTACTTTACTTTACCCACCGGGTATTCCAATGATGTTAGCAGAGAACGATTACGTAGATTATTTATAAAAACTCAAATTTGTTGTTTTCTTCATTCGACAGTTATTCTGTTATGGGGCCCACAAATGGCTGCGCCGTCGTACAAATATTCCCTGACAACAAGAATATTCCACAACCAAACGAATATTCCCCGACAATAATAAGTATTTTATAGCCACTTGCTTATTTTGAAAAAATTTCACATATCATCCTTAACTCTAACTTTTTATCAATTTAACTATTTACTAAATAGAAAAATTGAATACTTTTATTTCATAAAATTCGGGGTCTTACAGTTGATGCATATGGCCCTACCAATATTGACTAGGCTGAAAACGAGCATGCTTCAAGTAGTGCTCAGCAAAAGTAAAATGATTCAGCAGCTGCTTTTTACAAGTTACTATCTGAATCGGGTGTTCCATTGTATCATGGAAATGAGAAACACACCAGGCTTTCTGTAGTTACGAAGCTTTTACATTTCAAGAATGAGCATGAATGCAATGAGAGAGGATTCAATGATTTGCTTGATATTCTCAACAAGTTCTTACCTAGGAATAATACTCTGCTTGTGAATTACTATGAAGTGAAGAAGATGGTTAAGGGGTTGAATCTCGGGTATGAGAAGATCGATGCTTGTAAGCAGGATTGCATGTTATACAATGGGGAGGACAAAGATAAGGTGCAGTGTGATATCTGCAACTCTCCAAGGTACAAGATCACAAAATGTGGGGGGAAGGAGAAACATGTTCCAAAGAAGATTTTACGGTACTTTCCTCTTGCGCCGAGGTTGCAGTGGCTATTCATGTCTGTGTACACTGCTCAGGATGTGAGTTGGCATAAAACAAGGGTGACGATCGGGCTGACGATGCTGAGAGGTTGGACGACGACGTCCCGTGACATAGTTTTGTATATGATTTGTACATATTTACTTAGTTTTTAGCTTAATGTGATGTAAATTTTAATAGTTTAGCTGATTTTTGATGTATTGTATCTTTTATTTATCATTACTTTAGTTTGACATATTTACGTTAGTTTAAATGCATATTTGATATACTTTAGTTGATTAGAACTTTAGTTTAATGTCATATTCAAGTTGGCCTTGGTAATTAATATTCATGTTGGCCATTATTGTTGGCCTAGTATTATATTTGTGTGTTATGTGCTGTTGGAAAAAAATAGGTTTACAGGTACAAAAAATATGGGTATTATTACCCTGGATATTGCCAAACATAGGGAAAAAAATTAAAAAAAGGGATAAAGTCGACGGAATAGGGATATCCTCGACGAAATTTCGTCGATATTAAGCCCTTCTAATTTTCCATGAGATGTCACGTGGCAGGTTTAGTCTCGACCGAATATTCTCGACGGATATAATTCAGTCGAGAATAGATTAATCTCGACCGAATATTACGTCGAGGTTAGTCAGTCGAGGATAGATATCTCCGACTGAAATATCGACGGACTTAATTTTGACGTGCTTATATCTGACTGCATTTCTGACCGAATATTCCGTCGGAATTAAGTATAATCTCGACGGATTATGCCTAATTTCGACGGAATATTCCGTCGAAAATAACCATTTTTGTTGTAGTATTAATGTTAGATTAAATATAAAAATGCACAAATTAAAAAAAAACTATAAACAAATAAAATGTCCTAAAACTATATGAATTACAAAAGAAGAAAATTTTTTGACGTACCTCAATCCTCCAGCAATCACCACAATTTATATTTAACAAAAAAAATAAAATAAAATAAAAACCTAACAGGAAGTGCTCTACGTGAGTGAATGCATGAATCTGAGAAATAAAAAAAAACTAAACTACTATTTTTTTTATAAAAAAATATGGAGAAACGAAGTACTGAAGAAAGTGCAACAACAAAATCTTTATCTTTTCGCTCCTTCGATCCACTTCAATAATCCTGAGAAAAAAAATTAGAGTTAAAACTAATTCGAATAAATAAAAATTAGGAAATAAATACAAATAAATTCTAGTCCCCGGCAATGGCGCCAAACACTTGATGTGTTAAAAATATGTACTGCAAGTGCACAGTGTCAAATTGAAGAACTGGCAAGTACAGATCGAACCCACAAAGACTAGATTAATTTAATATACCCTTAATATCTATTTTAGGCGAATTAGAAATAAAGATTGAGAATTAATTAACTAGAATATGAAAATTAATAATGAGAAAATAATCTAGGAATCCAAATTCATTAAATAATAAACATAATAAATAATTCAATCTCTTTTATTTTTATAAGTTAAATATGATTTTGATCTCCCTTCCCTTTAATTTAGTAATTTATTATTAACGTGGACAAGCATAGATTATAAAAATTTAAGGATTAACTATAACCCATCAAAACTTCTTTGAGCAAGCATGGATTATGAAAAACTCACATCTTAACAATAATCTATCAAAACCTCTTAATTAATTTAAAATCACATGAGAACCATAAAACGAAGGTATTTCAATAACGAAACATGAAGGTTCAATCAATTAAACATAAAAGCATAAATAATAGAAGGTATGAAAAATATTATCATGAATAATTATTTAATTTCATTTTTATCCTAGATTAAAGAAATTAGCTAGACATGAAAAATAATTAAACTAACTAAAATAACACTACAAGAAAAAGGCCTAACAGCGACCAATACAATCAATGACCGTCGCATATCCGGTCATTTGATAATAATAATAATGACCATTAAATCGCGATCGTACATTAATCTAATCATTATTTAACCCAATGATCTGATGCGATCACGAGAGGTCGCTAGAACAAATTTGCCTTGTAAAATTTGGCACGAAATATTGGCGCCAAGGTTTTGTGCGACCACTTAATATCAGCGACCGCATACCGTCGCTGATAAGTCCATGTCATTAAAAATTAGCGACCGCATGCGGTCGCTGATATCGGTCGCTAATCAAACTTAATGTTAACAGTTTCAGTCATTCGCTAGACACAGCAGACTGAAGGAAAAAAAAGAGGGCGTAATAGAGAGAAGAGGGAGAAGAGGGACGCTGCCATCGCCGCCGCTGCCGGTAATATCATACTATTGAAGATATCATTTAATTTGAGTAATTGAAGGGTTCTTCTACAACATTTATACTATGTTTGTGGTCTATTTAATTGAAGGGTAGCATAAATTTACCCTATTATCTGTTTATGAAATATTGATCCATTTATTGGGTGTTTCATCTGTAAATGCCGCTACTACATTTAGAAGCACAATAATAGGTTATGTATTTGCTGCTACTAAATTGATATGGACAGTAACATGTGCAAGATCCATCGCATACCCTGTTAGGAAAACTTGAATAGGAATGGCAGTGACTGATCCAAACAACAGTTTGAGCTTCTTCAATATTTCTAATGTCCTGCAAAGTGAAAAGAAAGTATGAAATATATACATATTTAGTGCAATACAATGTTGTGTCTGATTTTGTTCAAGTATGCCATCCAAACAGATCATATGTATGACCAGACTAGTATTGATAGAAATTTAGGATATATATAAACCATTATATTGAAATTTTAAACATACAAGTGTCAGTAGATAATAATGCACTCCATGAAAAACAACATCAAGCAATATCAAACTAAAATATAAAAAATTAAAATATAATTTCATATAAATATAATAAATTATAATATTAAACTAAAATATAATATCATATTAAATATATTAAAATATAATATAATAAACTAAGTAGCATTTGATTAGTTTCACTACTAAATATAATTAAAATAATAAAATATAATAAATGATATACTCTCTCCGTCCCATAGTTATAAGTTGATTTCTTTTGGCACATAGTTTAAGAAAATCAGTTTAAGTGACAATTTTTAGCAAAAATTTTCCACATATACCCCTTAATATAGAATTAATGAATAAGTTAATTACTCCTTACTTATCACACTGGAACTCTAAACTTCATTGATTGACGTGTATTGACCATTAAAGTCCATAACCATAAAACTATAACCAAAGATGGAGTTTTTAATCTACATAAAATATATTAAACTAGTAAAGCCTAAAAAATTGAATTCTTTTATTGAGAATACAATAACATTAAATGTGGTGATAAAAATAATGACATTGAATGTTGTTTCTTCAAAAAAAGAGTAAAGGTTGAATATTTATTATATGGGCATAAAAGTAAAATAATGAACCAACTAAAATTTATAAGTAGTAAGTAGCTTATATATGGGACATCTCAAAATAGAAAATCAGCCTATAACTATGGGACGGAGGGAGTAATAAATAAACTAAGCAATATTTGTAGTATAGTCCTGAACATTTTACTGCTTTAATTTGCACTCAATCGTTATTGTTTTGGTCTTATTATATTGGGAATTTGTATATTTATCTTGATTTGTGTCTTAGGTGCCTAGAAATGACCTTATATACATGTCGTCGTGCATGTGGCTAGTCCATATTATAGGGGAGACTCTGGCAAAATTTTTTTATTGGTCGGGTAGTTGCGAACATTTATAATATTAACGAGCTCTTTATGTGTGCTTACTAGTATGCTCAAGTCATATTCTTACTGGCTAGTATGCTCTAGTCATATGCTTACAAGTGCTTAAATGTTAATCATATGCTTACAAGTATGCTCAAGTTATATGGTTACAAGTATGCTCAAGTCATATGCTTACAAGTATGCTGAAATGTTAATCATATGCTTACAAGTATGTTCAAGTCATATGGTTACAAGTATGCTCAAGTCATATGATTAATAAGCTCATGTTGTATGCTAGTAGTAGGTGCAGTGGAATCATGGACCTCTATTCGAGGCCAAGTAGTTGGATGGCACGATGAAAGTCAAGTGCCCGGATAGAGTCTTCTGATTGAATTTAGAAATTTGGTTGCCAAGTATTTTTAGAGTATGCGTATAGTCACCCGGAATGTATGAATGGTCAGTCGCAGATACGATGTCCATGTTTGAAGTGTAAGAATATAAATTATATGGACAAAGACGTGTTAAACTATCATTTACTTATTTCTAGGTTCATGAGAAATTACGAAAAACACTGGTGGGCACATGGGCAGAGAAGAGATGGTGGCATCACAGAAGTATGAATGAAATGGCTCATGATATTGCAGGGCCAGATTTTGATTAGGAACAAGGAAGAGAGCAACCTATGAATTCTAATGCCAAAGACTTCTTTAAGTTGTTAGACGAGGGTAGCGAGCCATTGTGGCATGGTTGCACCAAACACACTACATTGTCTGCAGTGGCGACATTACTTAACATCAAGGCTGATCACAACATGAGCCATGAGTGTTTTGAGTCGATCTTGAAGGCCATTAAGAGTATGTTGCCTGACGATGAGAAATTACCTAGTAACTATTACTTTTGTAAGAAAATGGTGAAGAAGTTGGGTCTTGGATACCAAAAGATCGATGCATGTCCCAACGATTGCATGTTATTTTATAAGGAAATGAACAGATGACAAGGTGCACGTTTTGATGTTGGCTCTCTGTATTTGGTCTATCGGGTCGCGCTTATGGAAAAGAGAAGCGCATATTCCTCTCTGAGCAAGAATTACATGCTGCACATACTTACATTCTTCTCAATTGCGAAGAGATTGACGAATTTGTGAGGTACACATGTAAACTTGATAATTTATCTTTTAAGTTGAAAATTTATTCCAATATGTTAATGTTTATAACTTAGTATAGATTGTACGATGACGAGTTAAAAGTGAAGCATCCAAGCATAACTGATAAAGATATTCAAATCAATCGTGATAAAAAATTTACACTTTGGCTAAAGGACAAAGTAATTTCAATTTCTTAAGCACGACATATATATATATATATATATATATATACTCCATATTAACTATGACTTCATTTAATAAGATGAAGTTTTTGTAGGCTTTGACTGAGGGATCAACGATTCCGACTAATGTACAAGTCCTAGCTATGGGACCAGACAGGGACCAAGTCAGCCGTAATGGTTACAAAATAAATGGTTGTGAATTTCATACAAAGGCATATGGTAGCGATAAAGAACAATGAACTCGGAGTGTGTGTCAAGGAGATTGTTACAATGAGCTTAGTCGTGCCTTTTATGGGGAGTTGGAGGAAATCGTAGAGTTGTCGTTATAAAAAACGCGTCACGGGGTCATATTCACTTGTTCAAGTGCCGTTGGTTTGATTCGAGGAAAAAGGGATATGTGTTGGCAGGACATGGAATCGTCCATATTGACCTCCATGGGTCTACGTACTCCAACGAACTGTTTGTTTTACCAACTCAAGCAAAGACAAGTATACTATACTCCTAGTCCTGTTAGGAAAAGGGATAGGACCTTCTGATTGGCAAGTTGTAATTCATACTCCCGCGCGTAGTCGTGTAGAAGTAGTTGATGGGGAGATTTACCAAAAGCAGATGCTTCATAGTTAAACTATAATAAATGTGGAGGACGACAATGAAGTAATCCAGTTAGATGGTGGAGATGAACCAGATGAATTAGATCTTAAGTAAATACTTGTGTCAGATGACATTGATAGTGAGGAGGAAGAGTTATTGACTGAATCTGACACTGAATCTGAAGCAGATGATGGTTATGAATCTGCAACACGTATACAAGATGATTCTGAATCAGACATTGACACTTGAACAAATGAAATGTATGTTTAGCATTACATGTTTTTTATATCATTGTCATGTTTATGTACTTAACGATTTAAATACAATTTTTGTTTATTGTCATTTTATATTCATATATATACATGTTTATATCACTATCATGTTTATTGTCATTTTATATATTCATATATACATGTAATCAAATATAACTCATATATACATCATGAAATTTGTAATATCTGAGATGGCTTAGAAGCAGTTGAGAGAAAAAGTGCGGCTTGGGTAGGCGTCTGTTGTGAAAAAGAACTACATTAAAGGTCAAGGACAACGACGACGCCCATCCTTCAGTGGCTCAGGCAGCTCTGCTACCCAGTCTTCACAGTCATAGAGTCATCCAGCTGTTCATTCTCCGGTTGACTGTGTGAGAGCTATATGTCAAGATCGAGATCTTCTGAAGATACTCGGCGGGCATTTGGGGGCTTTGAGTCCTGAGGAGTTAAATTCAAAAGCGATGGCGGCAATAGCAGCAGAGAGACGACATGGGGATGACGACGAGGTATAAAATCAATTTGTTGTATATATTGTCGTAATATATACCGATGATCAACATAATTCTTGTATTTGTAACTTGTTTTATTATTTTATTAATTACTGAGGGTGATCGAGGAGGCTATAATGCTTGGCGTATACCGCTTTAGTGTTGTTTTGTAGTTATTTGATAAGCTTGTACTTGTATATTCATTCTTTGGATATCGTATGTTACTTAAACAATATTAGATTTGTTTATATTTATTCAATTCATATTGGTTTTTAAAGGTCTATATAGTTTATATACTAGTTTGGTGTATGGGTCGGTGGACGATGGATGTTTATATTGTTGTGCATGCTGTTTATATTGTTGTGTATTTGTGTTGGGATAAAGCAGGTACAAAACAGGATAGATTTTTGGGAATTCTGCAAAACATCAAAAATTTGGTTCTTAGTTTTTTCAGATCAGCGACCGCATGCGGTCGTTGATAGTTATTAGCGACGGCTAAACATTTGAGGCTATCAGCCACCGCATGCGGTCGCTGCCACGTGGACCACGTCAGCTTTGGTTCTGGACCATGCTGACTCAGCTTAGCGACCGAATTTGTCATTTCGGTCGCTTATATCGGTCACAGATAGATCGGTCACTAGTAGTGGTCGCTGATGTGCATCCCAACGACCAGATTTTGTGCGACGACTATCAGCGATCGCAGTCGGTCGCTGATAGCTATCAATGACCGCGTATGATCGCTGATAGACGGTCGCTGATAAACCTTTTTCTTGTAGTGTAAAGAAAAAAAGAAGATTAAAAATAAATAAGAAAACTCCCTTTAATTAACGACTATCCAACGAACGTACAATAAATAAGTAATTTAATCAACTCCTACTCCTAACCTAAACTAATACAGAAATACCTAATACTTTTTTCTCTCTAAAACAAGAGACCTATTTATAAGGAAAATAACTTTGAATCCTAATTTAGATTCATTGAACTTGGACACGTTTGTTCTCTTTCCATGTAAGTTTCAACTTCCTAGTGGTAATCAACTTCTCAAAGAGATCTTCTCTAGATAAAGAGATATTCTAAATAGACTTTCCTTTCTCTTGTTGGATTTAACTTACACACCAAGATTGTTCCATCTCTTTCCTTGTCATTGCAGGATTGTTCTTGGATATTCCTTACATGAATAAGAGTACTAAATATCGCTTGATCACCAAGATTTTGACTTTATTGCAACAAATATTAAATTCTACAAAATAAAATAAAACATATTAATTTAATAAATTAATATAATTAAAATGACAAAATTAGGGATAATAAAATATATTTCTTCTTTGATATTCCTTACATGAATAAGAGTATTAAATATCGCTTGATCACCAAGATTTTGACTTTATTGCAACAAATATTAAATCCTACAAAATAAAATAAAACATATTAATTTAATAAATTAATATAATTAAAAAAATAAAATTAAAAATAATAAAATGTATAAATTACGTGTCTATCATTAATCATCAAGTTTATAATTCAAACTGTCATTCTACTTCACCCTAACTAGATCCAAGTCTACTTCAAATGAAATTTTGTAGCAAAATATGAGTGTAGATTCGGAAACTCTATCCACTTTGACACTGTAAACTTAGCAATTCATTCAAAGGACAACTCGTCAAAAATGATCAGAATTTTTATTCTTTTTTAGTATTGTTGTCCAAATGCTAATTTTGTATTTGAGAATTATTTTGTCATCTAAACATATGATATTGTCAAGTTCTAAGTATAGGTGTCACCTTTTCGTCCACGTAGCCTCAACCATAATTGTTTTTCAAAGTAATTATTTCATCTAAACCTCAACCACAAATCTTTTCTAGGATCTATTTGTCACTTACTCAAGAATAGTCTGCAAGACTCTTTGTCAGCTTCTTTTGCTGTCACAGAAAAACTACTGTGACAACACGAGTCCTCAAATTGTATCAAAGTGACAAAAAGCCATGCAAAAGATGGAGTACTGGCCAAATTTACCATGTAAATTGGACAGCAGTACAAATATTTCTTGTCAACTCAGTCACAGGTGTCACTCCCTAACCCTATTTATCCTCCTATAAATTCCTTGCAGTTCCATGCTTTTGCCATCATCAAGCAATAGTGATAAGCACCCAATCTCACCATGGCCAACTCCTTGCTCTGTGCTACTTTCTGCCTTATTGTTTTGGGCCATAGCTGCTTAGCCACTACTCAATATTATCAACCGCAACAGCAGCAAAAACAACAGAGCGAGTGCAGAATCCAAAACCTTAATCCACTTGAGCCCCGCCGGAAATTCCAGTATGAGGCTGGAGTTATTGAAGAATGGGATGAGAATAACGACCAGATGCAGTGTGCCAGAGTGGCCGCAACTCGTCATGTTATTGAGCCGAGAGGCCTCTCCTTGCCCTCATTCAACAGTGCACCCATGTTAATGTTTGTCCAGCGAGGTTAGATTTCTATCTCTTTCCACTTTAATGTGATTAATTTTTTATAGAGATAATGTTGATTTCAGTATTCATGTATTTATATTTTTCTGATTGACATGTTTTTGCAATCGTCAGATGTTGAACTTGGCTCTTTGAGAACAAGAACTAAGCTCTTATTTTTTGTTCTTTTTTTTTTTTTGTCTCTTTTACGGGCAATTTACTCGGCTTATCTTAGCTTAGGTTAGCTCATTTTTACCATCCCAAGAACTGGTTTTTGGAGAATTTGTCATTTAAAACTTTTTGGTCCATAAATATCTGGCAATTTACTAAAAAAGAATTTCATATATATTCTTCTCTCTCCACACACACACATAATACTTTACATAACAAGAACTTACAAATAGAGTATCTATACAAAATTTACAAACACAAAGATGTGGCTCACTTGTGATCTATGTTTTTTAAATCAGTATCAGTATGCCTTTCTTATTTTTTTTAATTCCGAAAATGCCATTGGCACATCTTTCTTTTGGAGAATTATGTTCATCTTTCTTTTGGAAAATTATGTTTGGAATATACTGTTAATTTGAATACATTTTCCATTTTTAATAATGTATTCTATATGAACAGGTCAAGGCATACTGGGGATCATGAATCCAGACTGCCCAGAAACCTACCACTCATTCCAACAAACTCAGGAAGGAAGACAAGAGAGCCAAAGGTTCAAGGATCGCCATCAGAAGATTCATCAATTCCGTCAAGGAGATGTTCTCGCTTTGCCGGCCGGAGTAGCACATTGGTCCTACAATGATGGCAACAACCAACTTGTTCTTTTCATTGTACATGACACTGGTAACAATGCCAACCAGCTTGACCAGAAGAGTAAGTAAATAATACCAACTCCATGCTGAAAATAATAGTCATTCATTCTTACTATATTGGGACTTCTTGAACATCTAGAGAACATATTTATACATTGAATTTTTTGAATAATTGAAAACATAATATATTATATTTTAGAATATAAATTCATATTTTAAGTTTAATGTATGAACATATTTTCAGTGTCTTGTGTCAAAAACCTTTAAAATGTGATCTTTCTAGTATGCGAGTATATAACACTCTCCTCTCTCTCTCTCTAGCACTCCTGACAAATTGTTATGTTTACGTAACTGACAGAGTTTCTACCTAGCCGGCAACCCACAAGCTCAGCAGCAACCTGGAAGTTTGCATGAACGCGAAGACCGTCCATCAAACAATATTTTCCAGGGTTTTGATGTTGATATTTTGGCTGATGCTTTCGGTGTAGATATGGAGACAGCAAGGAAGCTACAGAGCCAGAATGATAAGAGAGGAAAGATCGTAAAGGTCGAAAATGGTCTTCAAGTTGTAAGACCACAAATTTCTCAAGAGGAAGAACGAAGAGAATACAAAACCATTAATGGCTTGGAGGAGACAATTTGCAGCATGAGGGTTAGGGAAAATCTTGATGATCCACAACGCGCTGACGCTTATGTGAGCCGTGCAGGACGTTTAAGCTCCCTTAACAGCCTCAACCTCCCCATACTAAGAAATCTCCAACTTAGCGCTGAGCGAGGAATTCTCTACAAGGTAAGATGCATAAACTTACATTTTGGACACCAAAATGTTCACTAATTGTGCTAGTTTTGGTCATCTTGCAGCGCCATTAATTGGCTTGGTGAAGTAATAAAATAAAATAAATATTTTTACAAGTAAAATTTGAAATTTTTACCAAATCTTTCTCTTATAAGTGTGGAACCCATTTACTACTAGATCAAGTTACTTTAAGATTGGCTCATTTCTCTTAATTCTAAAGTATCATGTGACAGAAAACTCATGAAACTATCATTTTTACTTGTAAAAATATCAACTCTAATTTAAATGCTAACATATTGTCATCGTTTTCTACAGAATGCTATGGCAGCACCACACTGGAACATAAACGCGCATAGTTTGTCATACGTGACTAAGGGGAGCGGCCGCCTTACAATCGTCGGAAACAATGGGAAAGCGGCGTTTGATGACCAATTACAAGAGGGACAGCTCATACTCGTTCCACAAAATTTTGTAGAGATGACACAAGCCAGCGATGAGGGTTATGACTGGATTGCTTTCAAGACGAATGACCAAGCACAAATTGCTGCGGTTGCCGGACCGTCAGCCGTGATCCGAGGAATACCAGAGGAAGTGCTGATGAACTCCTACCAGCTTTCTAGGGATGAAGTAAGGAGGTTGAAGTATAATAGGGAAGAGGCTACAATTCTTACTCGTCCAAGGTCAGCCTCTCAAGGAAGATTTTCTGCTTGGTCCATTGCGGAATAAGGAATTACAATGCTTTGTGTTACTAATTGTGGCAAGTATAATGTAATAATAAAGCCACATTTGATAAGAGGCTTGCAATGTTGTATGAACTATGAAGAGTTGAATAAATATTGCAGTTTTAACTTTTGATCATGTGAACAACCTTGTATACACACACGTGTGGTAGACTATATATATATATATATATATATATATATATATATATATATATGTGTGTGTGTGTGTGTGTGTGTGTGTGCAATAATCCACACACGGAATTAAGTCCCTCGAAATGAACTTATGTACGACGGAATAATTCATCGAGTATAATTCCCTCGCAAATAGTTTAATTCTGACGAAATTCCGTCACAAGTATTAGGTCTTTCTTGGCGCCATCTTTCCCGCCAGCGCGAAACTAATATCGACAAAATAAGAGTTATTTCCGAGGGAATGTTCGTCGAAAATAACCTAATTCCGAGGGATTAATTCTGACGGCAATTCCTTCAGAAATAACTAATAAAACCTAATCAAATCTCTTCAGCGCCTCCCACTCTCATTTCTCACTCTCTCTCTCTCTCTCACCGTCTCTCTTCTCACACTCTCTCTCTCTCCTCACTCACCCCCTCCAGGCCCTCCCACCCCCTCCCTCCCTCCCTCACCCCCTCCCCACACCCACCCCACCCCCCCCCCCACCTTGTTGTGTGGCCCCAAAATAGGTCCATTCCATCCAACCCATTACGAGTCGCCAAATACATGGTATGGAAAACAACTACAACTTTATTACAACAATTGTCGTGCAAAATACAACAACTCATGTGTTGTGAGTTTTGATACAAATATATATATCAACTGTGACTCTTGACACCAACTTGGGTAGCACGTCACCATGACATCTTACATAAAGGTATAGTCAAAAATTATTTTAGAAATTAAAATCTTTGGAAAATGCTCAAGGAAACCTTCGTACATGGGAAGCCCGTGCGTCAGGTTTTGATAGATATCATATGGCCACGTAATTATCCTTGTTGATTGATAGATCCCAAAGAAAAACGAGAAGATTACTATCATATTCTTTCCAATGGTGAGTCTTCTCTTGACATATCATTATCTCCTTTGTCTCTAATTGAGAGTTATACTTCAACAAACACCAAGATTATATAGGTAGTGCTCGTAGATATACTCAAAGCAAGTGGATGAGCACAACCACATCTTATGATGACACGAGGTGTATGTCATTAGACATCTTGTATGATAGCACCCTTCCAACGTTGGGTTCGCTTTCACCCTATTTGATTCACCAAATATAACTACTAAATGATGTATACAACACCTTTCTATACTGTTTAGGGAGAACCTCCACAACTAGAGACCACCGTTCCATTTCCCCGTTACCCTCGCTCGACCCAGCTACACTCTTATTACCTGAAAAGGAATTGTGAAGCAAAAGGGTGAGCACAACTAGCCCAGTAAAGAATATCATGACTAAAGATAATTAAATTATCAATAGCCTTCATCAGTAATAAATCAGAGATTTAGAACATATGGTAGATGATAAAAATTTCAACCATAGTTGCAGCGGAACGAGCAATCCATTAGAAGAGTCAAATAGACCATAAAGTCTACTATCTTCTCCACATTAAAAGTCCACCAACAATATTTTATCCCTGTAACATCACTCAACAGTTCCTTTCCACAATTATATGAATAACTCATAATCATAATTGTGATTCTAAATTTCTCTTCGCACCCAGGACAAAGATAATTTTCATCACTTGTCTTTACCTCAAAAGAGCAGAACTTCTGACAGGATATCGGATATGACGTTGAAGGAAACTTGCACTGATGAATAGCAACTCACCAAGTATCTAAATACTCACAAAATACACTCGATAATCTAGAGAGAAAACTTATGAATTCTGGTGTGATTTTCAATTCTAATTTAGCCCTCTATTTATAGGAAAATGTTAGCACGCCGAAGCAGACTTGACCTGCTACCTGATGGCTTTACCTGCTACTATTCCACCCACCAAAAATCAGCCATCTTCCCCAACAACCACAAGTGGGGCCCACCCATTTCTAGAATTTTCTACCAAAATCATTTATAAACCTAATTTCTGAATCAGTCACCTCTTAAAATTCATAACAAATCATTCGTTCATTTTTAACGGTTCAAAATTTGTGGACATATACTCAACTTATATATGTATAACATATCTAAAAATCACAACGATCCAACGGTCGGATTAAATACTATAACTCATACAATAAAGTTGTAAGAACACCAATTTGATCTTTTAATACCTCCAATCCGACAAAATACTGATAAAACACCTCAATATTTTCATTTATAACCACATAAATAAATCCATAATTTATATCCGCATCAAATAAATATTTCCTTATCATATAAATCAATAATTAATTATTTACAAATAATATTACAGAATCACAATAATGACAACCAGGCAGTTCCCAGGAAAGAGGGGGCTTTCCGATAAGGATTTCTCCTTCTTTGGTAGCGTAATTAGGTGACCAAACCTCTCCTCTTGTGAGAACTTTCTAGACATTGCCAATAATGCTATCTAATAATATTATTCAAATAATATGAATTATTGATCTGATAATGGAAATACTGTGCAGTGACAATTATTGAAATAACAATAATATAAAATATCAACGTAGCAATTATTGAACCAATAAAATAAAATATTGAACATTAATTATTGTAACAATTATTAAGTAGTGCCTTCTTACGTAAGAATCAATAATTGAAAAAAAATCTTTGTGCAATCTGGTGTGCTTTCTTTGTGCAACTACACGTACATCGTATTTTAACCACCAGGTATTCCAACAGTGTTAACGGTAACAACTACGTCGTTATTTATAAAAACTCAAATTTGTCGTTTTCTTCATCCGACAGTTATTCTGTTATGGGGCCCACAAATGGCTGCGCCGTCGTACGAATATTCCCCGACAGAAAGAATATTCCACGACCAAACGAATATTCCCCGACAACAATGAATATTTTATAACCACTTGCGTATTTTGAAAAAAAATTCATATATCACCCTTAACTTTAACTTTTATCAATTTAACCATTTACTGAATAGGAAAATTGAATACTTTGATTTCATAAAAATCGGGGTCTTACACCTGCCCCTGCCCCCACCCACCAGTCCCTGCCTCTGCCCCCACCCACAAGTCCCCTCCCCTCTCCCCGCGCCACACTGTTTAAAGCTAACCCTCCCGCCGCCTCCCTCCAAATTTCTATCGCCTCATTCCTCCCCTATTGCGCCGCCTTTTCCTCCACCACCTGCTGCCTCCTTCTCCTCTACTACTTCACAGATTCTTTTAAGTCTTAAACTTAATTTTGTATATTTAGTTTAATATGCTGAAATTTGTGTTTAATTTAGGGTTTAATATGTTTTGTTATGAAAATGATGAATGCATGTTGGTTGAATTAGTGTTCAATTTGGGTCTTCATATTTAATTGTTGATGAAAGGGTTATTAGTGTTTTGCCGAAGTGGGTAGCTGAAAATTGGGATTATTTTTATTCTAAAAAATATCTTTGTTGTGCAAACGGTTGTGAAAATTGTGATTAGGTGAAAATTGTGTTCTACCGAAGGGTTATTATTTGTGTTATGCAAACTATTGTACAAATTAGGATTAATATTAGTGTATTGATAATTGCAGCTTCTATTAGTGTATAGCATCTAGTAAACGTTTCAATTTGCTTTTCTTTATGCAATTGCAGTTTATTACAGTGTTTGTTCATAATTTTGGTTAGTGTATTTGATATTTCCAACGGAATTTCTTTCAAAATTCTTCAATTGCAAAGTTTGTGGGGCCATGTAACTATTTAAATATGTTACTTAATTAATTTTCCAATACTAAAATAAACTAGTTTATAGTAGTATTTGTGACATCCCAGATTTTTAAGAATTAATAAATGAGAATTTAATAAATAAAATTCTTATTTTAAGATGTTTAAGTACGAGTATGTGTATATGTGTTATATATTGTGAAATATGTGAATTGGTGTGAAGAGAATTTAAATATTAATTTAATATTTATTGAAGTAAATAAATATTTTATTTGAATTATTTATTGAGATTATGTGATTAATATGGAGTCATGTAATTAAGTGTATTATATTAATTAAATGATTATTTAATATTTAATTAATATGTAATGATTTTATGTTATAGTTCTAATTTACACTACAAAAAATGGGGCTTCAACAACAACCGATTTTCATTGCTAAAGGTACCAAATTTTGTTGCTAAAGGGTTTTGGCAACGACTTTACTGTTGTTGCATCTTTCGTTGCGCAATAAGCGTTTCTAATTGTTCTGCAACGAACGTATTTTTTTCGTTGCCAAAAGTAATACATTTTGCAACGAAATTTGGCTTTCGTACAGAGACATCGATCCTTTAGCAACAAAATGTATTGTTGAGTAATAATTAAAATTTCGTTGCTAAAAACCCCATTTCGTTGCAAAAGCCCGGCTAATTGGCAATGAAATGAACTCTTTTTTTTTTGCAACGACCATACATTTTCGTTGCAATTGACACCATTTTGTAACGACATTTTTCGTTGTGATTAATTATGAAAATTGTTGCCTAAGCTTGCTTTCGATTCATGAATGTAAACTTTTAGCAACGATTTTTAATTCATCGATTATATTATTTGGCAACGACATTATCTTTGAATCGAAAGAACGAAAATGTTTGTTGTCGGTTATTTTTAATAAGCAACGAAAGTCGATTATTAGCAAGCGACATTATATGTTCATTGTTTTTTTTATATGTGCAACGAAAGTTGATATGATTTTAACGATAAAAATGTTGCTTTTATGTTAATATTAGCAACAATATCCTCTCCGTTGTTATTAGAATAATTTTTTGTTGCCAAATATTATATTTTTAATGCCATTAGCAACGAAATTTTTTTGCTAAATGTATAAAAAATTGTTGCTATATCAAAACTTGTTCAGTGATTTGGTAACGAATTATATTGTTGCCAAATCAAAATTTGACATTCTTTTTGTGTACCTGGCTGGCTCAATGTTCCCATAGCAAATGATGGCAAAAATAGAAAAAACTAAAATAGTATTAACTTAATAAAATTATCCACTACATAATCATTAATTATCTTTACAATTAACCATCTAAAGCTACCACAGTTCTTCAATCAAAGTATATATCTACATATATAGAGAGAGTACACTTCATAATTTTGTCCCTTGTCTTCCGTAAACGTAGCATGAAAATTTGATACCTAGTATTGTAAGGCAGGTCGTAGAAGCAGTCTTCCTGCACATATTTAAAAATAATAGCAAAGTCAGGAAAATGAAGAAAAATTATGATCATAAAGGTGCTGGTATCTATATATTATTAAGACATTTTATCTATATTTAACACATTTCACTTACTGACTATTGCACAATTTTCCAACTATCCACACTAATCAATCCTAATACATTCAACAATTAACTTCAAATTCCAGAAAACTATAAAAATTATTGGTACCTAACAATAACTGAAATCTGTATAAAGGTGTGAACGCAATCAAACTCACACTGCCCACCTATGCATACTAATTAATTGAGATAATGTAGTGATGTGATAATTGTTACATGAAGTTATAATTAGCGAGTAATTATAATGTGACAATTTTATATGATTAATTGATGTTAAACTTTTAATTAATTAAAATAATGTTAAGATTTAATTAATGAAAAGATAACATTAAGAATATGTGTTAAAGGATCTATTAAAAGAGTTAAAAGAGTTTTTAAAACATGTTTTACCCAAACAAGACATTAACTATTAAAACCTGATTTTAAAATAATATCGTTTTGCCAAACAAGCCTTATGGCTTTTAAAATTCTAATTTTGTAACTTATATATTAATTTGATAATTAGTATATGTAATTATATTGGGAGTTACATATTCTATAATTATATGTGTTATATGTATAATTGTATATACACTAAGTTATGTTAGATTTCTAAACCTAAGTCTAAACTAAGAACAAAGAGAAGAAGAGAGAATAAGAGGAAGAAGGCTGCTATTGATGGAGAAAAAGAAGAAAGGAGAAGAAGAAAAAAAAATCAAGAAGGCTTGCAAGAAGAAAAAGGTAAGAAATTAAAATTTTATAATTTTTGTGCTCTTTTTTGTTAGATCTTTATGAACCAAGCAACTTTTGTTTTGGATCATTAAAAACTCATGATTTACATGAGTATTGGTATTTTATATGTGTATCAAAGTATTTTTAAAATCAAAAGTTAGATCCAAAGTGAGAAAATCAAGTTTTGTACCAAAATGTTTAAGAAAAAGCTTTCCTTTGTATGCTATATATATTTTTATGTTAGATTCTTTGGGTTTGTGTGATTAATGGTTTAAAACATGTTAGCATACTAGATACATGAGTTAAGGGCAAAACCCCTTCGGAATCACTCAAATATGTTAAGAAATGAGCAAGTTATGAAATAAATCATAAACTACCTTAACTGTTGGACACAAACTACTGATCAGTCACTTCTGTCGATTTTTCTGGGACCAAAACAGAACCAAAATAGATTTTTGATACATGGAAACTATAGTTCGGGAAAGTACGAATCCAACGATACCTATTGGACCTAAATCCAATTTGTAGATTTCGTTTTATAAGCGTTTCCGTTAAGGACCCCAAATCTAAAAAATGAACCAACTTTTGAAGAAAACATTGCTGACTATTCATTTTGGTCCTGATTTCCGGTACCTAGACAGATTGGAATTTGGTGTTTCATAACTGAAAACTGTAGTTCAAGAAGATACGGATCCAACGAGTCTGATTGGACCTCAATCGGAGTTGTGGATCTAGTAATACAAGCGTTTCTGTAAAAGACTCCAAAACTGAAAATGTTTACAAGGCATGTAATGGTCAGTCAGTAGTGGCCTGTTTTGAGGGTACTATACTGAGCCAAATGGACCGTTTCTTTAGCCTAAAACGTAGCTCGGGAAGTCACAGTTCTAACGGTACCAAGTGGGCCCAAATCGGACTTGTAGATTACCGTCTACAAGTGTTTTTGTGGAGGACCCCAACTTTAAACGAAAATTATAGAATAAATAAAAAATAAATATTAGAAATTCATAATAAATTTGTAAAAATTATTTTAAAGCCTAAAAATGGGTTTTTAATAATTTGGAATATATTTGATTGATATTTTAATATTTTTAAATATTAATGATAGTTAATTTATTTAATTATTATATTAAATAAATTACTTAAAATGATTTTAATACTTTAAAATCATTTGAAATTATATTAAAGCGTAAGGAAATATTTTAAGTTATTTTTAATGACTTTTAATATTTTGTAATGAATTTCATTAATAAATTAATATTAATGATAATGGATTTATTTAATAAATATATTAAATAAATTGTGGAAAATTAGAATTAATATTTAAAAATCATATAAAAATGATTTAAGGGTTAGACAAATATTTAAAGTTATAAAATATAACTTTTGATATTTTTTCATGAAAACACTAATATTTTAATATTAATGGCAATTATAGGATAATGGATTTAATCTGTTTAAAAATCATATAAATATGATTTTATGGTATTAAAATACTTTGAAATATTATAAATATATTATAATATTATGACATGTATTTCATTAATATTTGATATGAAATAAATATTAATGATAATGGAATTAAGTAGTATTTAATTCATATTAATATGATATTAATGATTGAAAAATCATGATAAATGATAATAATTATCTCGAAAATTATTATAAGTCATTGAAAAATATTTTGATTTGAAAATGAAATTATCTAAGGTAAATGTAAAGCATTTAGGCAAAGTCTTATGGAAATTAGACTCATGAATTATCCACTAGACTGAGTCGGGATGTCGTAGAAATTGTCTTTGAATTCAACTTCGGTGAAATAGTTTGACTTGATACCAAATTTTAGGTATTTTATGATCGATAGGATTATGTGGTAATTTGTTAGGTTATATTATAATCTGTATTTAATAAAGATTTATCTTGTGATGCTATTATTCTAATATTTGGAGATCGGTATTATCTATATTAGGTCTTGTAAAAATATATATAGGTCATGAAATTCAGTAATCAATGGTACAAGCAAGTTCTCTAACTCGATCTCGAGTTGATATTTTTGAAATATGCTTGGGGTTAATCATTACTGATTATACCATGTCTATGAATTATTGATTCGCACTCTGTGCACATTGCATGTATTCATCAGATATGAAAGGCTGATCACCTTCATTACCATTTGGTCCAGTTGATTTATTCATGTTCATTATTCATTCAACTATGAAAATTTAGTCATGTTCTTTCACAATGTATATATTGTAGAAAGTTAGCCAGATTATTGTTCAATTCTTTCAATCATGATATATCCTTAATTGAACTTATACTTGCTGGGCAAAATTGTTGCTCACCCTTGCTATATCATGATAAACATTGCAGATTATGTCGAATACGTCGGTTACAGGAAAAGTCAAAGATAAGTCAACTTTGGATTATATGTGCAGCTAAATTTGTAATAGTAATGTATGATAATAGCTTTGTATGTCTGATAGGATATTGATTTAGGTATTATGTGAAGGTTCTCGACCTTGGGGTTAGTGTGTAATATTTAATGTATAAACAGTTTATGTTTATATCTTTCGTAATAGACATAGAAATAATACACCAGATTCGTGGTGATTTGGGACTCGAATCTGGGGGTATTACAGTTAGTATCAAAGCTGATAGGTTATACACCTTAGGTAAGAGTACCTTAGGCTATGACCTTAGGTTAAAAGAATAAGAAGTTAAGTTTAAGTTACGTATAATGAAAAGGTGATTCTTTTCACATACGTAGATGTATAGGATGAGTTTAGTCCTATAAAAGTTATAAGAAGAATATTAGAATGACGAGGGATAAAACTCGAATAAATATTGAGTAACGTGAATTATATTAAATTCTTAAAGGAAGAGTTAATAAATAAACAAGAAGATTCAAAGAAGAATCTTGAAGAGATATGTAGATAAGAATCAGGAGTTGCCTAACTCCAATAGCCAAGATAACGAATAATGATGAATAGACAAAGTCTGTAAGATTAAAAGCATAAATCAAATCATAAATGATGAAAAAGGAAAGAAAGAGGATCGTAAAACAAAACGATCACAAGTTAAGAAAAGAATTTTAAGGGAGATGATTATAGAATAAGATCACGACGTGATCTGTTTAAGTTATAAAACAAAGATGGCCTGTAATGTTTGAATAATTATAGCTTGATGCTATGAAGATAATGTGTTAGTTTCCAGTAGGCACAATAAATCTAGAAGGGGGGGGGGGGTTGAATAGATCCTTTTTAATTTCAAATACTTTTCTCTTTTTATTTTGTATTGCTATTAAATTAGCATATGACAAACATAAGAATCTTTTCAAGCACAGCAGAATAAGTAAAAGATCCTCTTCATTGATATATTCATAATCATACATACATTATTCGTAGAGTTAGTAGAAGGTTATGGTAAGTTAGAACATACATAGCAAGGGATTATAGCAGTTAATAGACATAATCCACTCTTCGCTTTCAACTAAGGTGATTTCCACTAAGGAAGGCGCACACCGAATCACTAAGATTCCTTCAAGGCCAAAGCTGACTTTGGGACTTCAATTCACTAAGAACTCTTCAAGGCCGCCAATTTTGAACTCTCTAGTTCCATAGGAACTCTTCATGCCCATCAGGCTTGGAACTTCATTTAGTCTTGTTGTTGTTGTTGTTGTTGTTGTAGTTGGTGCTAAGCTGCTAAGATGTCTTTAAGCTTGATCACATTTTGTACTTAGCAGCTTGGTGTGGTCCTCTTTGCATTCTGCTTTGAGACTGGACCACATCATCTTTGGTGCAGCTGATCTTCTTACGTTCTGCTGATTATTGTATATTGTCAGCTATGCACCATCACCATTTCCTGAACCCTTCTCAACATGTTGGTAGACATGGTTCTGCACTTGCTCTGCTTCAGCTTTGGGTTCATGGTGAATCGTAGAGTGGCTCTTAGGATCTACCTTGTGTTTTGCCACTCTTCTGTATGCTATCTTCTTGTCCTTCTTGGCTCTCAGCTTAGATGCCAATGTACTTGGCATTCTTATCTTTGTTGAGTAAAGCTTTGATCTGTTCAAGTCCATCTTCAAAGTTGCTTCACTTCCACCTTTGTAGTCTCACTGTCACTGAGACTTTGTTCTATTTGAGCTCAGGTGGAACTCGTAGAGTCAACGTTAGCATTTTGACCAACTCAACGATTCTACAACATCGCAATCATCAGCAAATCTTGATCATTGAAACTCTGGCATATTTATACTCCTTCCCAATCTTTCCGTTGAGAAGTAGCCGTTAGAGTCTCTTTGAAATGCTTCTCAAATCTCGAGTTATTTGATGTAGACTACAGATGTGACATGTCTTACTTTTCTGACATTGTAGTCTACTGTTTCACCTACCCCGTCAGAGATGTCACTTTAATGTCTTGGGCAGGTCGAAGACATTGTTTCCTCATTCTGATTTCTCGATCAGAGGTTGTCCTTTTGCATCGATGTTCTCAATAAGCTTTTGTACAAATATCAACCTTCAGATTGAACCATTGTCAATGCTTCAATCTTCTGCCATTCGTACTCTATGATTCTGATGCATGACTTCATGGACCTGATCGTAGTGTCTTGTTGACTGGTAGAGACAACACTATGATCTTGAAGAGTATTGATTGGATCTTCAGTGTAGAACACATCTTCCTTCTTTTGTACAGTGCTTTAACACTTCTGTTTTCCTCAACAGCTCTCAGATACTGATGACTTGACTTCTTTGTTCTGGCCCCTTCTGAATAGCAAGACACTTCAAATTTGCGGCGTGTCCAACTCACTTTCTCCTTGTGATCTCCCGTTCACTTATCATCAATGGACTGACCCAATGCTTAATCACTTTAGCCTTGTTCTTCGTAAAGTCGCCCAAAGATCTCCGTAAGCACTTCATCAGTTCTTTCTTTGTTTGGCAAACACTACGATCCTGGTTTCTTCCAAGATCGTTGTCTTCTATCTACTTGATAGCTACTGCACTTGCTGACTTTCCTTAGTCAGTTACTGAAGTCTTCTTCTGATCTCCTTGTGGAACACTTCATCTCGAATGGCTTCACAACTCAATCTTAATGCTGATTGGGTTGGTGCTTAGATCTACTATTAGCTTGCATGCCATTTGTTCATGATGGGATGTATCTTTGCAGTGCCAACCAGAGGCTTCATTCCTTTGTATATTCTGGGAGTGCTCATTTATTGAGAATCATATTTGCTTTACGATTCTACCTTGGCATTGTGAGCACATCTGTTGAGGTCGTAGTTCTGCACTCTAAGATTCTACTTTGGATGTGCAGACACTACGAATCTGAGATCAGATCTAGACACTCTACGATTTTGGCCTTGTGCTTGTTGTCTTCATCTGATCTTGCTCGACTACGATCTCTACATGTAATCAATAGACTCTACGACTCAGAGTGTAGTCTACGATCCTTGACTTGACTTTGGCATTAGTAGATTGTACGACTCCAAGTGTAGTCTACGTTTCAGGCTTGGCTTTGGCAGATACTCGGTCAACTCGTAGACAAGCTGTCTCTACGATTCTGAACATGACTACCTCAGCAGACTTCGGCTCTGAGGAAGTTCTACTCGACACACTACGATCCTTCATTGTTTCTCGTGGCAGTCTACGAACTCCGAGATCTACTATCTTGCAGACTACGATTCTGCCTTGACATATACTCAAGTTTTCCTTGACTCTCCTAGCAGACTCCGATTTCTAGTGCAGTGCTCGACGATCAGACAAGCCTATCTATTACATCATAAGATCAACCTATCATGCTTGATCTTTCTATGTTTATAGTTCTTGTACATCATTTCTTTTTAAGGACTTTACAAAGCTGTTTTGCTTATATAGGATCAACCTAACATACTTGATCAATTCATTCTAAGTCCTTGTACACATGTTTCTATTATCTATCAAAGGACTTTACAACTTTTCTTAATGCAAGCATACTTGCATATTCATTCATATATATCATAATCAAATCATATATAAATAGGAATAACATTCACATGCTTATTCCTGACAATCTCCCCCTATTTGATTATGACAAAAACAATAAGTGCATATGCATGTTATGAATGAATCTTATATACAAGTGAGTTAAATCGTATTTTTTAAAACAAATAATCATGAATGTCATTTATAATGATATAGAATTTAATACACTGACATTTTACATCTTGGATCCAGAACATACCTAACTAGTTAGAGATGTACCTCTTTTGGCTCCATGTATGTTTCAGTGATTCTCACCGATCGCCTAATCATCCTGTTTGGCTTTCTTCTTGCTTCGCCCCCTTGAGATATGGACTTTCCGCTTTGCTTTGCTCCCCCCTCGGATGTATGCTTCTCTTCTCTCCTTCCGGCTCCCCCTCTTCTAAGATACATAGGTTCATCATTCTTTGGCTTCTCCTCAGAAGATGACTCTGCCTCTTTTTCTGCTATCTTCTTCTTTGACTTCTTCTCTCCTTTCCTTCTGCTCTTCTTCGAATGCCTCTTGATCTGCCTCTTTCTATGCCTCTTTTTCTCCCCCTTTTTGTCATTAATCATCTGGGAGAGCTTCTCCATCTTGGTCATGAGCTGCTCCATCAGGTAGGAGGAGTTAACAACTTCAAACTTGAGTTCCTGTTGGCCTAGCTCAAGTTGCACTGTGAAAGATTACTTTATGTCATCAATCTTGTCAAAGAGGGCTTGGATTTGCTCTTCATTGGCTTCTGCCTTCTGATCATGCATGACCTTCAGATAGATGTTATCTCTTTCTTTGAGTTTGAGAGATACATCAGCCATAGTAGCTTGAACTTTATTCTGGAATGAATTATCTCTCGTCACTTTGTCGTGACTAACTCTAAGTGAATAGAGATATTTTCTCACTCAGTTCATCAGAGTTTTTCATCAGCTCCTTCTCCACAGATACTTGATCATCTGGTTGAGCAGTCTCCTGTCGAGCATTAGATTGAACTCTACGATCTGCATCCTTGGACAAATTTTCAAAGGTGTTGAGAATCTAAAGAATCGCTGAGTTCCAATCACTGATTGAGGATGAAGGAATGTCAGATAGCAGTGCTTGAGCTGATGGAGGTTTCTAATTTTGACCTTGAACACCATCAACAGTAGAGTGAACAAACTCTACGATCATCTCCTTGGTCATGAGCCTTCTTCCGTCAGAGTCCACTCTACGATCGTAAGGGATATAGTGATTTCCAGCATGACGATAGACTTTGAAGTGGGGCTGGTTTGTGATCATCTTTGTAGCAAACTTCTTTACCCTTGGGAAGTTTTGTGCTACCAGCTCCATTCTTGGAAAATGAGAGTAGCACCAGCTGAAGTAACTTGCATCTTTTTCAGTATGTGCTTTTAGCCAAGGCATCCACTGGAAGAACCATCTCAGAAGCAGATCATCAGGATTGTAGAAGATGGTTGTGCAGTCTAGCTCCATGTTATTCCAGTTTTTAGCTATATCAAAGGTAGTCATTCTTACCACCTTGAGTTGCTCATCTCCATAGTTCACCCATCTTTCTGGAGGTGTTTCTGGTGGTTCATTCGAGACTTCTACCACTATTCTCCTGGTGAATTTTGCTGGAGAGAGAACATGATAAAGTTCTGGTTCCTCTGATTCTTGATTTTCAGAATTGGAATCATTCTTCATTTCTTCTTTTTCAGATCCTGAACCGTCTTGATAATTTCCAACAGTGAATCCTTCTTGCTGCATTTCATTTTTAGAACCTTCTTCAACAAGATCTTCTTCTGATTCATCTTCTTCTCCACTGGTTCCATCTTCAGCACTTTCATCCTTTGATACAGACTCATCATCACTTAGTTCAATGATAGCATTGGAGTGATCGTTTCTTCTTTTGGAGGTAAATTTGGCTTACAGTCTGTAGCTCTTCCTTCTTCTTGGAAGTTCAATTTTGGGAGAGACAAACTCTTCTTCCTCTTCAGACTCAAAAGCTTTTGGTTCATCAGATGAGCTTCCTTGGGGTTCAGCAAGGGCAGGGGCAGACCCTTCTTCTTTGGACTTATCACCTTTTGAGCCATCATTATGGCTTTCAGGATTGAAAGGGGCATGCTCTTCTTCTCTTGAAACAACATTGTCTGACCCATTATCTGGGCTTGTTGGGGTAGTTACATTTGGGGATTGAGTTAGGTTATCTTGAATCTTTTCTTCATCAGCAGAATGACTGCTCTGAGGATTAGCCACAGGGCTTGAGCATTCCTCTTCATCAGCAGATGCTACATTTTAATTCATTAATCCAGCTTCACCTTCACTGCTAGATTTGGTCTATGGGGACTCAGCCTTGAGATTGTCAGTTGCCTTTTCTTCTTCTGATTCTACATCCTTCTCTTCATCAGATGTACTGTCTTGGGAAACTGAGGCTGGTTTGATTATCACCTTTGCTTTCTTGCTGGATGGCACTTGAAGTAATCTGTTACTTCTCCACTTTGTGGTTTCAGCAGTTAGGGCTCTTTCTTCTTCAACCTTGTCCTTAATAGAGAGACTCCTTGGTGGGGCCTTGGTTTTCTTCACACCTCTATATTTCTTCTTGGCTAGTGTGGTTGTTGTTGGTACAAAATCATCAGACTAAGAGCTTTCTGTCTCTTCTGCCTTCCTCTTCTTTGTAGAGGCCCTGCTGCTGCTCTCCGATGTCAACCTTCGGTTCTCCTTGGGGTTTTTCTTCTAATTCATAAATAGTTGTGGAGACATCACTTTGTGAACGTTCAGAGGCTCTCCTTCATCATCCTTGATCTTGCCTCCTAGCTTCTTCTTCATTACAATGCTCAGCAGTCTTCCATGAAACACCTTTGTCAGAGGTTTTTCTGTAGACTTCTTTAGCTCAGCCTTTTCTACCCACTTGGAGATTTGATCAAACAGGATAACTCCAAAGTTAATTTATTTCTTCAAAACTATTGCTAACATTATCTTCAACTGCTGATCAAGCACAGTATCATGTGCAGTATCCTTGCATAAAATACATTTGCCCACTATCTCTACAAGAAAATCGAACTCTTCTGGAAACTCCTTCTTCTTCATGTCTTTCAGACTAGGGTTCCTTTGGTACCCCATGATCTCCTTTGCTTGTTCTATATCGACATCATCAAGGCTCTTCAGTCCTTGGTTAGGAAAACCTAGGCATTGATTGAGGTCAGAAGATTTCAACTTTAGAGACTAACCTTTGACCTTGGTAGAAAGGGTTCCGGAGTTTATGGAAGCATTTGAGTAGAACTCTTTAACCAGGTCAACATATACTCGAGTGCTTGCCTCAAGACATTCTGAGAATCCAACTTTCTGTACAAGTTCGAGAATGTCTCTGAACTTCTTTTCGGATTTCTCAAACGACTTGGTTCCGAGCTGAATGCCAGTGATAACTCGCCAATCTTCCATTTGAATAGTTCAAGGAATACGGGTGTTTGATTCATAGGGATTGTTGAGAGATGACTGATTATGATTTGGGCAAGATTGTAGAAGGTTAATTGATTTTGGCTTTTGAGAGGATTCTAGGGTTTGAAAAATGGGAGGGAAAAAGGTTCGATGATTTTTGATAACTGTTTGCAGATTTTGAATTTGTCTTAATGATAGTTCCTTCTAACTCTGCATAATCAGTGAGGTATCAACTAACCATTGGTTGAACGAAGTCTAGTAATGAGCTGTAACTCCCCATAACTTTTCAGTTAGATATTTCCTTTAGGAGAGTAGACGTTTAGTTGACGTGGATTGACCGTTGACCTTTTGGTTCATAGGGTAGCATGATAAGACAGCTATGGACTCTATGTTTTTCTTCTGTTGACTCATCGATCAACTATTGCGAGATAATGTAGTGGGTGGTTTTTGACATCAATCCTCATTCTAAAACTGCATATCTTGACCACTGATATATCTGAACTTATCTCCTCATAATCTGAATGGTTGAGCAATTGTCCCGTTTCTCAAGCTCCTCGTGAACTGGAGTATACTCTGGTAGGGATGTGATCATCGAGTCTGCTTTTACGATCGATGAGGTTGCACTACGATAGTTGTAGTTACATTACGATCAT
Organism: Panax ginseng; assembly: GCA_020205605.1. Taxonomy (NCBI): domain Eukaryota; kingdom Viridiplantae; phylum Streptophyta; class Magnoliopsida; order Apiales; family Araliaceae; genus Panax; species Panax ginseng. The sequence continues at coordinate 33,871,865 of CM035127.1, read as the reverse complement.
TGAGTTCTCTCAAACTCTACTCTGCGATCGTTGACTGTCTTGCTCCTTGAGATGAACTTTACTTAGCATTCCTTCTGGGTCAAGGTAGCTCAGGAAAGGGCCAACCTCTTAGAGTGAGCTAAGGGTCAGGTTTGTCCCTGAGGCACTTTCCAGATGAAATACTTTAGATGTGATTTGCAATGATATCTCAGTTGACCTTTTCTGGTGGGGAGGTCCTCTACCAACTTTGGATAATTGCATTTCTTGTAATCGTGGTGTCCTCCTGCTTCTACACTGCGATCAGATGTTTGATCGTAGGCACTCCACGATTTTAAGTTGGGTGGCTGATAGATTATCAGTAGTACATTTTGAGACGTTCCTACTGATCACTATGGATCTTCATTTGGTTCATCAGTCACATAGTTTTGAGACTCTATAGCTTGTACATTGCTTTATAGTATATCTCAATGTTGTTGTTTCTTAACAGATCACTGCTCCCCCATGGTTGATGTTGTCTTCTCAGATAGATGTGATTCCCTTTTCTTTATGTTTATTAGAAGGCAGCCTTGCATATCTTCTTCTGACTGGAATCATCATTATCATTTAAATCTCCTTGTATCGTAGGCATGGATATTTTCAGGACTGATCACTCTACGATTATTTGACAGCACTATGAACACAGTCTTCTTTGATAGTCTTGTGCTTGTTGAGTTTTTCTTCCATGATAAGTTCCTCTAGACTGATTCTCGATGATCTTCTGTTGTGAGCTTCCTTGAGGATACTTCTCATATAGCATTCTTTGCTTGCTTTTGAGCACATAAGACCCTTTTCATCTTTGGTTGAATGGCCTGCTTCCATATACAGATTTAGCAGCCATGTGAGCTCCATTCTGGTTAGCTCAGCAGGTCTTCAAGGACAGGCTTGGACATATAGGAATTTTATCAGAATCTCTTCTGAACAGTCCTTAGCCTTCTACTGGTTGAGTTTTCTTGACTGAAGTTTACTGCTCTAGTGTTCCTTAGTGTGGTTAGATAGACCAAGTAACTGCAGGTTAGATACATTTCTATTTTTGGTACCCACAATTAAATGGGTCCTGCTAGGTTAGTTTTCTAAACCCCTGTTCCTCATATTTGGATAATCACCACATTTATCACCAATAGTCACATTCATGCATGCAACCAGTTTTAGATAATACATTTTAAGATGCATGATGGTGAGTGTGTGTAAGATTCGTCATTTTAAAAACACACTCTTTTTCTTTGATGGTTTCATCATTTGCAGGGTTATGTTCACAGGGTTTAAGTGTTCACAGAGTGAGAATCAACTCTATGATTTAGGTGTATCTAGTTGATTCATGGAGGTGATCAGTTTCTACAAATCATCAAGATACTCTTGTAGAACTGATCATACTCTTTGTGTTGTCAAACACTTAGAATATAGGTTTGTACATACATACTATCCCACCAGCAAAGATTACTTCACATAGAATTAATTTGGCCTGTGATGCTCTTATGACCCATTTCAGTTTTCCTTCAAGATATCATCTTCAACCTAAAACTTGGATGGAGATAAGCATTTGAGTTTCCACCCTCAGGGTACTTTCTCTCTTCACCTTTTTAGGTAGATTATGACTTCTTGACAGAATACTGTTATAGTTCATAAGGAGGTGCATTCATGATGTACACATTTATACTAGTGAGAAATTGTACCTTTTTACTGTCAGTTTCTTAACAGTCATTTATCTTTAATATACTGAGTTTAGGCATTGATGTGCATAGCTTCACATTTGCTCCTAACAGCTTGTTGCTCTTGTTGGCCTTTAATCAAGCAGTTGTGGTCTTGAAGATGCTGGCTAGGAGAATCTTAGCATCTTTAGTTCTTTGACATCCTTTGGTTCACAAAGTTTGCACCCAGCTGCTGGTTGGCCAGACACATGTTTGAGAAGATTTTCTTTCTTCTCTGGATAATCATTTCTTAGCATGTATGGCCGTTTCATCTTTCAGGCTGGTGGATGCTTACTCTTTGATGTTGATGTCTCTTGGGCTATCTCGTCTGGTCTTCAGACTACAAGATTGACTGCAGGCAAGGATTGGTCTTGTTGATATAATACTCGAGAACATGGACCAATCTGAGCAGCTTCAGGTGTATATACACATTTACATGTACATAATATTTCCAACGTGTGAGCTCATCTGCATATAACAAGTGACTTACTACTAAACTAAGTTTAGAACAATGTTTGTGGCTGGGATCAGACTCAAAGCGATTAGCTTTTGAATATAGCATGAGAACCTGCTCTAATACCAATTGTTAGTTCCCAGTAGGCACAATAGATCTAGAAGGGGGGGTTGAATAGATCCTTTTTAGTTTCAAATACTTTTCTCTTTTTATTTTGTATTGCTATTAAATTAGAATATGAAAAACATAAGAATCTTTTTTCAACACATCGAATAAGTAAAAGATCCCTTCATTGATATATTCATAATCATACATACATTATTCAGAGAGTTAGTTAGGTTTAAAGCGGTTAGAACATACATAGCAGCAGATTATAGCGAGTTAATAGACATAATGTAAATGACACAAGGGTTTTAAGGGTTCAGAGACTCAAGCTCCTAATCCACTCTTCCGCTTTCAACTAGCAGATTTCTATTAAGGAAGCGGCAAAGACCTCGAATCACTAAGATTCCTTCAAGGCCGTGTTTTGGGACTTCAATTCACTAAGAACTCTTCAAGTCCAAGCAAATTTTGAAACTTCTAGTTCCCTAGAACTCTTCAAGCCCATCGGACTTGGAACTTCATTTAGTCCCTCAGGATAAGGACCCCTCGTGCCCCGCTTATTGTTGTTGTTGTTGTTATTATTGTTGTAGTTGGTTGGTTGAAATGTTAAGATGTCTTTAAGCTTGATCATCTTTTGTACTTAGTACTTGGTGTGGTCCTCTTTGCATTCTCGCTTTGAGATCGGACCACATCATCTTTTGGTGCAAATTTGATCTTCTTACGTTCGCTCATCTTTGTATATTGTCACCGCAGCACCATCACCATTTCTGAACGCTTCTCAACATGTTGGCGTACATGGTTCGCACTTGCTCGCTTCAAACTTTGGGTTCATGGTGAATCAGAGAGTGGCTCTTGGGATCCGCCTTGTGCTTTGCCACTCTTCCAGATGCTATCTTTTGTCCTTCTTGGCTCTCAACTTAGATGCCAATGTACTTGGCATTCTTATCTTTGTTGAGTGAAGCTTTGATTTGTTCAAGTCCATCTTCAAAGTTACTTCACTTCCACCTTCGTAGTCTCACCGCCATCGAGACTTTGTTTTATTTGAGCTCGTGGAACTCAGAAAGTCAACGTTAGCATTTTAACCAACTCAACGATTCTCGCAACATCGCAATCATCAAGAACTCTTGATTGTTCAAGTGTGGCATATTTATACTTCTTCCCAATTTTCTCGTTGAGAAGTAGCCGTTAGAGTCTCTTTGAAATGCTTGCAGATCTTGAGTTATTTGATGTAGATCTGCAGATGTGACATGTCTTACTTTTCCATTAATCGCACCCTCGCGTTTCACCTACCCCGCCGAGATGTCACTTTAATGTCTTGGGCATGTTGAAGACTTTGTTTCCTCCTTCCGATTTCTCTATCGAGGTTGTCCTTTTGCATCGATGCTCTCAATAAGCTTTTGAGGCGATGACACAAGATTGGCATGAAGAAGCAAGGAAAGCAATTCGGACATCTTTGGACTAAAATACGCAAGCAAATGCTGCAAGGGAATATTGAAGGACTTTTAACACCAAGTTGGATGCATGTTCTTGGCTTGGAATTTGGAATTTGTAATTTATTGTAGATATACTTTTAGCTTTCTCCAAACATCTTGAATCGTCCCAATCGAGTTCGGATCACGAGAGTTATGGCCTTTTTATCAACAAAGATCAAAGCTAAGAGTTGTCATGCTTGCCATTTACACAGCATCTACTTCAAGCTCGATTTCCGCCTTGTTCCAGCCCGAATCTGTTAATTGTTATAGAATGAAAGTTGTAGATCTCGTCGATATCTTCGATTTGATATTTGGAAGGCCCCGTAACTCTTAGCGAATCAAATGTTATGTCTGTTTTACCAAAGGACATCGCAGTTAGAAAATAAATGTAAAGACGGACCGCTTATAAATGAACTATGCATAGCGCGGGGGGCGCTAGTCCACCAGAATCTCTACCATCAAGTAGCTTGTGTCAGGCCTAAAATGCCTTGGGGATGCCATGAGGCATGCTAGGTGTAAGGGAGACAAACTTATTTGGGTTATTTGATGTCCAATTTGAGCTAGAATAGGATTCTTAGTTGCCTAACTTGCTTGGGTGTCCATTAGAATTATAAATACATGATGAGAGACATAAAATAGAAGGATCTAGGCGAGTTTTGGAGGATTTTCATTAGATTAGATTAGAGTAAATTAGATCAAAACCCTAGTTCTTATGGGATTGGGAGATTGAAGCAACTTAGAGACCATCAAGATCAAGAGCGAGGAGCGTGAGGAAGATGGAGATTTCTTCGACAAATGTATTTATTCTTTACTCTACTCTTATTTTATCTTTTAATGATTATTCAATTGTGGAGTCTTAGTTTTAATTCAATAATAATGAACTAATTCTTTGTTTGAGATTACAATGGATCTTATTATGTAGTTTATTTTAATATGCTTCGCTATCAATTATTATGTTCTATTGTGAGGATTGTCTATTGTGATTTGGACTTAATTGTTTAATTGATTGGCCATCAAATACCGTGATAATCTATATGAAACTCGAGAGATGAAGTATAGATTTAGATCTAATCATGATAGCATGTGTTTGTGATTTCTATGTAGATGGAATTCATGATTCGTGTTTAGGATAGAGATATGCCTTTACGCCATATGTAATCTTATAGAGAACTTGTGCATTAAATCCTTTTTAATTGTAATTCACATAGAGATATAGTGGATTAGTTAATTAGGGTGTCTTACTTAATTCTATCATCTGTGGATTTAAGTGAGTATGGGTATTATGCATCGAGAGGTGGTTTTATCTGCTTTAGTGTTCTTGATTAACAATTCAGGATAGAAAATAATTGATGAGAAGTGTGTTAACTTAAATGAAGCAATAAGTGAAGTTGTGATCTTAAATCTCCGTAATCTTAATTTAATTAGTGGTAATTAGAATTAGTGTAATTAAATAATTTAATTTATATAATTTAAAATTCATTCGTTTAAATAAGATTGAGTTGGTTACGGGTTAGTACTTGGTAATTTTTATTACACAATTCCTTGTGGGAATGATACTCTACTTTCACTTTATTACTTGTTGACCACGTATACTTGCGTGTTGTGCGTAATTAGATTTTACCCAATAGTAGGGGAATGAGAGAGTACCTTTAGTAAGTGCTGGATAATAAGGGCCATGTTCCGGTCGATAAGGTTTTTAACATCAAGGTCGCCCTCAGAATAAGGCATAGACAAGTCCTTCCAAGAAACTTTAGCCCCATACTTGAGTAGAGATGATCCCTTCCAAAGGAATCTTCACCGGATAAATTGTATAGATCGCATCACAGATTTGGGAAGGATAAAATGAGCAGACCAGTATGATTGAATGACAAATAACACTGATTTAATCAGTTGGAGACGACCTGAATAGGAGAGGAATGTGGCAGTCCATGAGGAGACTCTAGCAGTGATTACGATAAGGATTGGTCTTGTTGATATAATACTCGAGAACATGGACCAATCTGAGCAGCTTCAGGTGTATATACACATTTGCCTGTACATAATATTTCCAACGTGTGAGCTCATCTGCATATAACAAGTGACTTACTACTAAACTAAGTTTAGAACAATGTTTGTGGTTGGATGGGACTAAAGCGATTAGCTTTTGAATATATCATGAGAACTCGCCTCGATACCAATTGTTAGTTCTCAAGAGGCACAATAGATCTAGAAGGGGGGTTGAATAGATCCTTTTAATTTCAAATACTTTCTCTTTTATTTTGTATTGCTATTAAATTAGAATATGAAAAACATAAGAATCTTTTCAAGCACATCTAATAAGTAAAAGATCCCTTCATTGATATATTCATAATCATACATACATTATTCAGAGAGTTAGTTCGGTTTGTAAGTAGTTAGAACATACATAGCGATTATAAGAAGTTAATAGACATAATGTAAATGACACAAGGGGTTTTAAGGGGTTCAGAGACTCAAGCTCCTAATCCACTCTTCTGCTTTCAACTAGCAGGATTTCTATTAAGGAAGGGCAGCACCCTGAATCACTAAGATTCCTTCAAGGCCAGCAGCCTTGGGACTTCAATTCACTAAGAACTCTTCAAGTCCAGCAGCCTTGAAACTTCTCTAGTTCCCTAGGAACTCTTCAAGCCCATCAGACTTGGAACTTCATTTAGTCCCTCCGGATAAGGACCCCTCAGGCCCTGGCTTATTGTTGTTGTTGTTGTTATTATTGTTGTAGTTGGTGCTGAGCTGTTAAGATGTCTTTAAGCTTGATCATCTTTTGTACTTAGCAGCTTGGTGTGGTCCTCTTTGCATTCTGCTTTGAGACTGGACCACATCATCTTTGGTGCAGCTGATCTTCTTACGTTCTGCTCATCTTTGTATATTGTCAATTTTGCACCATCACCATTTCTGAACGCTTCTCAACATATTGGCAAGACATGGTTCTCGCACTTGCTTTCTTTCAACTTTGGGTTCATGGTGAATCGTAGAGTGGCTCTTTGGATCCGCCTTGTGCTTTGCCACTCTTCCGTATGCTATCTTCGTCCTTCCTGCTCTCGGCTTAGATGCCAATGTACTTGGCATTCTTATCTTTGTTGAGTGAAGCTTTGATTTGTTCAAGTCCATCTTCAAAGTTACTTCACTTCCACCTTCGTAGTCTCACTGTCACTGAGACTTTGTTTTATTTGAGCTCTGGTGGAACTCGTAAAGCCAACGTTAGCATTTTAACCAACTCAACGATTCTGCAACATCGCAATCATCAGTAACTCTTGATTGTTGAAGCTGTGGCATATTTATACTTCTTCCCAATTTTCTCGTTGAGAAGTAGCCGTTAGAGTCTCTTTGAAATGCTTCGCAGATCTTGAGTTATTTGATGTAGACTGCAGATGTGACATTTCTTACTTTTTTGACACTGCAATCTACTGTTTCACCTACCCCGTCAGAGATGTCACTTTAATGTCTTGGGCATGTTGAAGACTTTGTTTCCTCCTTCTGATTTCTCTATCAGAGGTTGTCCTTTTGCATCGATGCTCTCAATAAGCTTTTGAGGCGATGACACGGCATTGGCATGAAGAAGCAAGGAAAGCAATTCGGACATCTTTTGGACTAAAATACATAAAGAAATGCAAGAAGGGAATATTGAAGGACTTTTAACACCAAGTTGGATGCATGTTCTTGGCTTGGAATTTGGAATTTGTAATTTATTGTAGATATACTTCTTAGCTTTCCGAAACATCTTGAATCGTCCCAATCAGAGTTCGGATGCGAGAGTTATGGCCTTTTTATCAACAAAGATCAAAGCTAAGAGTTGTCATGCTTGCCATTTACACAGCATCTACTTCAAGCTCGATTTCGCCTTGTTCCATTTCGAATCATAATTGTTATAGAATGAAAGTTGTAGATCTCGTCGATATCTTCGATTTGATATTTGGAAGGCCCCGTAACTCTTAGCGAATCAAATGTTATGTCTGTTTTACCAAAGGACATCGCAGCAGAAAACAGTGTAGCACGGACCGCGCTATAAATGAACTATGACATATGGGGCGCTTAGTCCACTGTAAACTCGGCCATCGCAGAAGTGCGCCTAAATACCTAAAAATGCCTTAGTGGACATGAGGCATGCTGAGTGTGAGGAGACAAACTTATTTGGGTTATTTGATGTCCAATTTGAGCTAGAATAGGATTCTTAGTTGCCTAACTTGCTTGGGTGTCCATTAGAATTATAAATACATGATGAGAGACATAAAATAGAAGGATCTAGGCGAGTTTTGGAGGATTTTCATTAGATTAGATTAGAGTAAATTAGATCAAAACCCTAGTTCTTATGGGATTGGGAGATTGAAGCAACTTAGAGACCATTGAAGATCAAGAGCAGGAGCGTGAGGAAGATGGAGATTTGCTGACAACAGATTTATTCTTTACTCTACTCTTATTTTTATCTTTTAATGATTATTCAATTGTGGAGTCTTAGTTTTAATTCAATAATAATGAACTAATTCTTTGTTTGAGATTACAATGGATCTTATTATGTAGTTTATTTTAATATGCTTATTTATCAATTATTATGTTCTATTGTGAGGATTGTCTATTGTGATTTGGACTTAATTGTTTAATTGATTGGCCATCAAATACCGTGATAATCTATATGAACTCGAGAGATGAAGTATAGATTTAGATCTAATCATGATAGCATGTGTTTGTGATTTCTGCGTAGATGGAATTCATGATTCGTGTTTAGGATGAGATATGCCTTTACGCGTATATGTAATCTTATAGAGAACTTGTGCATTAAATCCTTTTTAATTGTAATTCACATGTAGATATAGTGGATTAGTTAATTAGGGTGTCTTACTTAATTCTATCATCTCATGGATTTAAGTGAGTATGGGTATTATGCATCGAGAGGTGGTTTTATCCGCCTTTAGTGTTCTTGATTAACAATTCAGGATAGAAAATAATTGATGAGAAGTGTGTTAACTTAAATGAAGCAATAAGTGAAGTTGTGATCTTAAATCTCCGTAATCTTAATTTAATTAGTGGTAATTAGAATTAGTGTAATTAAATAATTTAATTTATATAATTTAAAATTCATTCGTTTAAATAAGATTGAGTTGGTTACGGGTTAGTACTTGGTAATTTTTATTACACAATTCCTTGTGGGAATGATACTCTACTTTCACTTTATTACTTGTTGACCACGTATACTTGCGTGTTTGTGCGTAATTAGATTTTACCCAATAGTAGGGAATGAGAGAGTACCTTTAGTAAGTCTTTGGATAATAAGGGCCATGTTCCTATTCGATAAGGTTTTTTTTAACATCAAGGTCGCCTAGGAATAAGGCATAGACAAGTCCTTCCAAGAAACTTTAGCCCCATACTTGAGTAGAGATGATCCCTTCCAAAGGAATCTTCACCGGATAAATTGTATAGATCGCATCACAGATTTGGGAAGGATAAAATGAGCAGACCAGTATGATTGAATGACAAATAACACTGATTTAATCAGTTGGAGACGACCTGAATAGGAGAGGAATGTGGCAGTCCATGAGGAGACTCTAGCAGTGATTACGATAAGGATTGGTCTTGTTAATATAATACTTCGAGAACATGGACCAATCTGAAGCGACTTTTTGTGTATATACACATTTGCCTGTACATAATATTTCCAACGTGTGAGCTCATCTGCATATAACAAGTGACTTACTACTAAACTAAGTTTAGAACAATGTTTGTGGCTGGGATCAGACTCAAAGCGATTAGCTTTTGAATATATCATGAGAACTCGCCGCCCGATACCAATTGTTAGTTCGGTGAAGTACAATAGATCTAGAAGGGGGGTTGAATAGATCCTTTTTAATTTCAAATACTTTTCTCTTTTATTTTGTATTGCTATTAAATTAGAATATGAAAAACATAAGAATCTTTTCAAGCACATCGGAATAAGTAAAAGATCCCTTCATTGATATATTCATAATCATACATACATTATTCGTAGAGAGTTAGTTAGGTTGTAGCGGTTAGAACATACATAGTGATTATAGCAGGTTAATAGACATAATGTAAATGACATGAGGGTTTTAAGGGTTCGGAGACTCAAGCTCCTAATCCACTCTTACGCTTTCAACTAGCGAGATTTCTATTAAGGAAGGGCAAGCACCTCGAATCACTAAGATTCCTTGAGGCAAGTGACGCTTGGGACTTCAATTCACTAAGAACTCTTCAAGTCCAAGTGAATTTTGAAACTTCTTCTAGTTCCCTAGAACTCTTCAAGCCCATCGGACTTGGAACTTCATTTAGTCCCTCAGGATAAGGACCCCTCGGTGCCCGGCTTATTGTTGTTGTTGTTGTTATTATTGTTGTAGTTGGTCTTTGAAATTTTGTTAAGATGTCTTTAAGCTTGATCATCTTTTGTACTTAGCGACTTGGTGTGGTCCTCTTTGCATTATGCTTTGAGACTGGACCACATCATCTTTGGTGCAGCTGATCTTCTTACGTTCTGCTCATCTTTGTATATTGTCAGCTGTGCACCATCACCATTTCCTGAACGCTTCTCAACATGTTGGCAGACATGGTTCTGCACTTGCTCTGCTTCAGCTTTGGGTTCATGGTGAATCGTAGAGTGGCTCTTGGGATCTGCCTTGTGCTTTGCCACTCTTCTGTATGCTATCTTCTTGTCCTTCTCGGCTCTCAGCTTAGATGCCAATGTACTTGGCATTCTTATCTTTGTTGAGTGAAGCTTTGATTTGTTCAAGTCCATCTTCAAAGTTACTTCACTTCCACCTTCGTAGTCTCACTGTCACTGAGACTTTTTTTTATTTGAGCTCTGGTGGAACTCGTAAAGTCAACGTTAGCATTTTAACCAACTCAACGATTCTGCAACATCGCAATCATCAGTAACTCTTGATTGTTGAAGCTGTGGCATATTTATACTTCTTCCCAATTTTCTCGTTGAGAAGTAGCCGTTAGAGTCTCTTTGAAATGCTTCGCAGATCTTGAGTTATTTGATGTAGACTGCAGATGTGACATGTCTTACTTTTCCGATTAATCTGCAATCTCATTGTTTCACCCACCCGTCGGAGATGTCACTTTAATGTCTTGGGCATGTTGAAGACTTTGTTTCCTCCTTCTGATTTCTCTATCAGAGGTTGTCCTTTTGCATCGATGCTCTCAATAAGCTTTTGAGGCGATGACACGGCATTGGCATGAAGAAGCAAGGAAAGCAAAAGGACATCTTTTGGACTAAAATACGCAAGCAAATGCAAGAAGGGAATATTGAAGGACTTTTAACACCAAGTTGGATGCATGTTCTTGGCTTGGAATTTGGAATTTGTAATTTATTGTAGATATACTTCTTAGCTTTCCGAAACATCTTGAATCGTCCCAATCAGAGTTCGGATGCGAGAGTTATGGCCTTTTTATCAACAAAGATCAAAGCTAAGTTGTCATGCTTGCCATTTACACAAAGATCTACTTCAAGCTCGATTTCGCCTTGTTCCCGGCCGAATCTGTTAATTGTTATAGAATGAAAGTTGTAGATCTAAATCGATATCTTGATTTGATATTTGGAAGGCCCCGTAACTCTTAGCGAATCAAATGTTATGTCTGCTTTTACCAAAGGACATCGCGCAGAAATAAAGTTAAGCACGGACCGCTTATAAATGAACTATGATAGCGGAAGCTGAATCCACGAAACTCTTCGACCCGCTGCAGATGGGCCGCGCCTAAAATCTGTAGGGGGATGGCATGAGGCATGCTAGCGGGAGACGACTTATTTGGGTTATTTGATGTCCATTTGAGCTAGAATAGGATTCTTAGTTGCCTAACTTGCTTGGGTGTCCATTAGAATTATAAATACATGATGAGAGACATAAAATAGAAGGATCTAGGCGAGTTTTGGAGGATTTTCATTAGATTAGATTAGAGTAAATTAGATCAAAACCCTAGTTCTTATGGGATTGGGAGATTGAAGCAACTTAGAGACCATTGAAGATCAAGAGCAGGAGCGTGAGGAAGATGGAGATTTGCTGACAACAGATTTATTCTTTACTCTACTCTTATTTTTATCTTTTAATGATTATTCAATTGTGGAGTCTTAGTTTTAATTCAATAATAATGAACTAATTCTTTGTTTGAGATTACAATGGATCTTATTATGTAGTTTATTTTAATATGCTTCGCTATCAATTATTATGTTCTATTGTGAGGATTGTCTATTGTGATTTGGACTTAATTGTTTAATTGATTGGCCATCAAATACCGTGATAATCTATATGAACTCGAGAGATGAAGTATAGATTTAGATCTAATCATGATAGCATGTGTTTGTGATTTCTGCATAGATGGAATTCATGATTCGTGTTTAGGATAGAGATATGCCTTTACGCCATATGTAATCTTATAGAGAACTTGTGCATTAAATCCTTTTTAATTGTAATTCACATAGAGATATAGTGGATTAGTTAATTAGGGTGTCTTACTTAATTCTATCATCTGTGGATTTAAGTGAGTATGGGTATTATGCATCGAGAGGTGGTTTTATCTGCTTTAGTGTTCTTGATTAACAATTCAGGATAGAAAATAATTGATGAGAAGTGTGTTAACTTAAATGAAGCAATAAGTGAAGTTGTGATCTTAAATCTCCGTAATCTTAATTTAATTAGTGGTAATTAGAATTAGTGTAATTAAATAATTTAATTTATATAATTTAAAATTCATTCGTTTAAATAAGATTGAGTTGGTTACGGGTTAGTACTTGGTAATTTTTATTACACAATTCCTTGTGGGAATGATACTCTACTTTCACTTTATTACTTGTTGACCACGTATACTTGCGTGTTGTGCGTAATTAGATTTTACCCAATAGTAGGGGAATGAGAGAGTACCTTTAGTAAGTGCTGGATAATAAGGGCCATGTCCTATTCGATAAGGTTTTTTAACATCAAGGTCGCCCTCGAGAATAAGGCATAGACAAGTCCTTCCAAGAAACTTTAGCCCCATACTTGAGTAGAGATGATCCTTCCAAAGGAATCTTCAACAGGATAAATTGTATAGATCGATCATGATTTGGGAAGGATAAAATGAGCGGATTAAAGTATGATTGAATGACAAATAACACTTGATTTAATCATTGGAGCGACTGAATAGGAGAGAATGTGGCGTCCATGAGGAGACTCTAAGCGATGATTACGATAAGGATTGGTCTTGTTGATATAATACTCGAGAACATGGACCAACTGAGCAAATTTCAGTGTATATACACATTTGCTCGTATATAATATTTCCAACGTGTGAGCTCATCTGCATATAACAAGTGACTTACTACTAAACTAAGTTTAGAACAATGTTTGTGGCTGGGATCAGACTCAAAGCGATTAGCTTTTGAATATATCATGAGAACCTGCTCTGATACCAATTGTTAGTTCCCAGTAGGCACAATAGATCTAGAAGGGGGGGTTGAATAGATCCTTTTTAATTTCAAATACTTTTCTCTTTTTATTTTGTATTGCTATTAAATTAGAATATGAAAAACATAAGAATCTTTTCAAGCACATCGGAATAAGTAAAAGATCCCCTTCATTGATATATTCATAATCATACATACATTATTCGTAGAGTTAGTTCGGTTGTAAGCAGTTAGAACATACATAGCAGTTATAGCAGTTAATAGACATAATGTAAATGACACAAGGGGTTTTAAGGGGTTCAGAGACTCAAGCTCCTAATCCACTCTTCTGCTTTCAACTAGCAGGATTTCTATTAAGGAATGGCAGCACCCTGAATCACTAAGATTCCTTCAAGGCCAGCAGCCTTGGGACTTCAATTCACTAAGAACTCTCAAGTCCAATGACCTTGAAACTTCTCTAGTTCCCTAGGAACTCTTGCAAGCCCATCGGACTTGGAACTTCATTTAGTCCCTCAGGATAAGGACCCTCAGTTCTGGCTTATTGTTGTTGTTGTTGTTATTATTGTTGTAGTTGGTCTTTGAAGTTGTTAAGATGTCTTTAAGCTTGATCATCTTTTGTACTTATGACTTGGTGTGGTCCTCTTTGCATTTCGCTTTGAGATTGGACCACATCATCTTTCGTGCAAATTGATCTTCTTACGTTCGCTCATCTTTGTATATTGTTACCAGGCACCATCACCATTTCTGAACGCTTCTCAACATGTCAAGTGCATATGGTTCGCACTTGCTCGCTTGACTTTGGGTTCATGGTGAATCGTAGAGTGGCTCTTGGGATCCGCCTTGTGCTTTGCCACTCTTACCAGATGCTATCTTCTTGTCCTTCTCGGCTCTCGGCTTAGATGCCCAATGTCTTGGCATTCTTATCTTTGTTGAGTGAAGCTTTGATTTGTTCAAGTCCATCTTCAAAGTTACTTCACTTCCACCTTCGTCGTAGTCTCACCGTCATTTGAGACTTTTTTTATTTGAGCTCTGGTGGAACTCGTAAAGTCAACGTTAGCATTTTAACTTAACTCAACGATTTCGCAACATCGCAATCATCAAGAACTCTTGATTGTTGAAGCTGTGGCATATTTATACTTCTTCCCAATTTTCTCGTTGAGAAGTAGCCGTTAGAGTCTCTTTGAAATGCTTCGCAGATCTTGAGTTATTTGATGTAGACTGCAGATGTGACATGTCTTACTTTTCTGACACTGCAATCTACTGTTTCACCTACCCCGTCAGAGATGTCACTTTAATGTCTTGGGCATGTTGAAGACTTTGTTTCCTCCTTCTGATTTCTCTATCAGAGGTTGTCCTTTTGCATCGATGCTCTCAATAAGCTTTTGAGGCGATGACACGGCATTGGCATGAAGAAGCAAGGGAAAGCAATTCGGACATCTTTTGGACTAAAATACGCAAGCAAATGCAAGAAGGGAATATTGAAGGACTTTTAACACCAAGTTGGATGCATGTTCTTGGCTTGGAATTTGGAATTTGTAATTTATTGTAGATATACTTCTTAGCTTTCCGAAACATCTTGAATCGTCCCAATCAGAGTTCGGATGCGAGAGTTATGGCCTTTTTATCAACAAAGATCAAAGCTAAGAGTTGTCATGCTTGCCATTTACACAGCATCTACTTCAAGCTCGATTTCCGCCTTGTTCCAGCCCGAATCTGTTAATTGTTATAGAATGAAAGTTGTAGATCTCGTCGATATCTTCGATTTGATATTTGGAAGGCCCCGTAACTCTTAGCGAATCAAATGTTATGTCTGTTTTACCAAAGGACATCGCAAATAGAAAACTTGAAGTATACGGACGCTTATAAATGAACTATGATAAGCGCGGGCGCTTAGTCCACTTAAACTTCGGACCATCTTAGCTGTGGCCGCGCCCAAAATGCCTTGGGGACAGCGCGAGGCATGCTAGGTGGCGGGGAGACAGCTTATTTGGGTTATTTGATGTCCAATTTGAGCTAGAATAGGATTCTTAGTTGCCTAACTTGCTTGGGTGTCCATTAGAATTATAAATACATGATGAGAGACATAAAATAGAAGGATCTAAAGTAGTTTTGGAGGATTTTCATTAGATTAGATTAGAGTAAATTAGATCAAAACCCTAGTTCTTATGGGATTGGGAGATTGAAGCAACTTAGAGACCATTGAAGATCAAGAAGCGGGGCGTGAGGAAGATGGAGATTTCTTCGACAAATGTATTTATTCTTTACTCTACTCTTATTTTTATCTTTTAATGATTATTCAATTGTGGATTCTTAGTTTTAATTCAATAATAATGAACTAATTCTTTGTTTGAGATTACAATGGATCTTATTATGTAGTTTATTTTAATATGCTTCGCTATCAATTATTATGTTCTATTGTGAGGATTGTCTATTGTGATTTGGACTTAATTGTTTAATTGATTGGCCATCAAATACCGTGATAATCTATATGAACTCGAGAGATGAAGTATAGATTTAGATCTAATCATGATAGCATGTGTTTGTGATTTCTGCATAGATGGAATTCATGATTCGTGTTTAGGATAGAGATATGCCTTTACGCCATATGTAATCTTATAGAGAACTTGTGCATTAAATCCTTTTTAATTGTAATTCACATAGAGATATAGTGGATTAGTTAATTAGGGTGTCTTACTTAATTCTATCATCTGTGGATTTAAGTGAGTATGGGTATTATGCATCGAGAGGTGGTTTTATCTGCTTTAGTGTTCTTGATTAACAATTCAGGATGAAAATAATTGATGAGAAGTGTGTTAACTTAAATGAAGCAATAAGTGAAGTTGTGATCTTAAATCTCGTAATCTTAATTTAATTAGTGGTAATTAGAATTAGTGTAATTAAATAATTTAATTTATATAATTTAAAATTCATTCGTTTAAATAAGATTGAGTTAGTTGTTAAGTTAGTACTTGGTAATTTTATTACACAATTCCTTGTGGGAATGATACTCTACTTTCACTTTATTACTTGTTGACCACGTATACTTGCGTGTTGTGCGTAATTAGATTTTACCCAATAGTAGGGGAATGAGAGAGTACCTTTAGTAAGTGCTGGATAATAAGGACCCATTCACTTTGAAAGAAAATATAGCAGAGGAGATGCAGGTTTTGATCCATTGAATGAAGGTGGAGGGGAACTTTAGCAAACATAGTAGGTCAAATAAGAAACTCCAGTTGACTGTGTCGAAAGCTTTCCTAATGTCAATATTTAAAGCATATCTAGTAGGTCCAGAATTTCTATGATAGTTCCTGAATAATTCTTGGGCAAGTAAGACATTATCACTAATGCTCCTACCATAAATGAAGGCGGATTGGGCATGATCAATTAAGGAGGGAAGAACGTTCTTGAGTTTGTTAGCAATAAGTTTGGAGATACATTTATACACAGTGTTACAACATAAGATAGGCCTCAAGTCGGCCATGGAGGAAGGGTTCTCAGACTTTGGGATCAAAGAAATGGTTGTAGCATTAATACCACCAGGAAGGTGTCCAGTAACAAAAAAGTAATGAATGGCAGCAATGAAATCAACACCAATGATGTCCCAACAGTAGAGGAAGACATTGACATTAAACCCGTCAGGCCCCAGGCTCTTATTAGGCTTCATGGATTTAAGCACCTCCAGAATCTCATCATCCAGAATGGGGGCTAACAAAACATTGTCTTGGAGAGGAGAAATCTGCTTTGTAATATAATTCCCTAACTTTTATGCTTATGAAAGATCTTCTCTATCTCTTGCTACTGCAGTCGGTGACTGCTGCTTTCCTTTGTAAAACCCGGCCTTTGTGGGCGCAAGTTAGTAATATTTGAGCTTCGTTGAGGTGTTGCGGCGTCCCATAAAAAGCCTTGGTCGGTGCTACGGCGCCAGGCCAGTTTTCTTGAAAAAATTTCTAAGTGTTGAAACTTCTCAAAACGCTTACTTCTCAAACTCGTTTCTTGTTCGTTATAACTCGGAATGGGTTCATTCTAAAGTCATTTTCTTACTTATCTTACATACTAAAATTTCCCCTGGACGGAATAGTTTTCTGGATCTATTAACAAGTCTTTTAATTAGCTTAAAATTCCTTGTTCGTTCATTCCACGTCTTTTAAAGTTCTTCATTTGTTCGTAATTCGTTCATCCGACATCTGAATGCGTTCTTTCTTGAGCCTATGACTCATAAATTTCATGTTCTTCCATATTCTATTGAAACCCTAATATTTTAGGTTCATTAACATAATTCCAAATCCGTCCGTAAATAATAGTTAACTATGATTTCAACGGTTAACGTATTTTACTGATTTTTTGCCATAACTTCGTTATCGCATATTTTTACTCCGTTCTAAATGGAACAATTCCATAACTTGTTCATATAACATCCTAACCAAGCATATATCAACTAACTTATACGCTATGGTTTTAAACTTGTCCATCAACAACAAGATCTAAGTTTTTCATGCTTTCTTCATTAAGTATGTTATTAACACTTATAATTTCACTTGACATGTTTTCATTAGTGTTTTTAAGTCCACTATTATCCTCTTTATTCGATCGGATCATACAGTATCCACCACTAACACTTCTCTACCAATTTATAAATGAAAAATAAATGAAGATTTGTGGTTTAAGCGTATTACCTCTTGATGTTCTTGATGTTCTTGTTTAAATGAATGATTTAGCTAGCTTCTTCCTTCCTCTTCCTTTCCAAATCCGAAATCTCTCTCTTTCTCTCTCTCGCAATATATGATAAATCTTTCTCTTAAGTGTTGGTGATTTTGGTAAAGAAAGAAATGAAGACAAAAGCTTTTCTTTTTTAGAAAATCCAACGCTTAGGACATTTTGGTCATAAAGACAACTTTCATTAGCTTACAATTTGGTGACCTAAGTTATGGTCTTGCATGGTCAAAACCCTTAAGTTTCCAATCTTACACTTCACCCCCCTCATCCTCCACCACACAAATTACTTTTGAGTTACCAAGTTACTATTACCACCTCCTTAAACCACCAAATATCCCACCAAGCTTCCCCAAGAAGCCTTGGCCAGCTATGGCCTCCCTTGGGGGACCCATATGGGTTGCCCCAACCCAATTTACCCACCCATGACCCATAGTTCGACCCATCTTTATTGGATCTTGGTTTGGGCTTAGTTTAATATTCAAATTAGGCCAAACTTTGGGCTTGAATTAACTTTTTATTGGGCCTTGATTAAATCTTCATTAGACCTCCTAACATTCCTATTGGGCCTTACAAAAGTCTGAGCTCAATAGCTAAATAGTTAACCTTGGCTTTTGTTGACCTAGACTTTGACTTTCCATATTCTTACAGTATAATTCTCGTATTAATTACGTATTCACTTCATATAATTTTTGTATTATACATTGTATTATACCCGTATAATACCTTGTATTATACTCGTATTCTTCTCGTATAATAAGAATTATTATTATACTTAATCATTTCTTTTCTTTTCTTTTTTACTTTCCCTAACATTCTTAGAATTGAGTACACAGTCGAAAACTGCGTTTTTCGTTTTCAAATTTTATTTAACATTCCATCTTTCTTCGTAATTCTAACATTTATGCATTTCTCGAAAAATCAAAAATAAATCTCAAGCAATTTTGGATAAATACTGTTTTTCTCAAATTTCTCGAAAATCATTTTTCGACTACGCCCAAGCCAGTAGAAATATTACGTACAAGCAAGGCTTGGTTGTCGACGATCTTGTTAACGGGTCATTTTTTTGCATTTCAATGAATCGCGATGATTTTTAACACATTAGTTCTTGGAAATGAATCTATAAATCAATATGGTAGGTATAATTAATCTATATAAATTATAGCTATGTTCGCCTTGTATACTTACGTTATGTATAAGAAGTATGGAATACCAATGTAATAAATTGCAAATGGTTTATAAACAAAAGATGTAGAGTATTCATATTCAAAAGACATGTCATAGTCTATTAAGCGAAAAATGAATATCGCAAGCAAAAGGATAAAATATTTGAAAAGAATTCAAAAGTTTTTCAAAAATAAAAATATAAGCTATTGATGTGGCCAATGTGGATATTTAATATATAACTATAGAAGTTATATGACATGGATATGTGGCTACTATGTTCATACATGTGAATATAATTGTGTAGGATTCGTGAAGGAAAGTTAAGCTTTAAACTATAACGATAGTTAGCAAACGAGGCAAGTCTTTCAGTTTCTTTGTGATTCTATGAACTTCATATTGTATGAGATCTTTAGAAATATGTTGCATTACATGTTATATGCTATAAATTGTGAAAGTTAATATATGACTAAGCTGATTGAGTTATGGAGCTCAATATATATGTGATATATGACATGAACTTATATGATTTAAAGTGATGGTGCGTGTATGATATAAAGGATTATGATATGTATGTTGAGCACGAAACTATGTGTTATATGCAGCATGAAAACTATTAAATTTACTAGGCCGTCGTGCTCAGTCTTACAAACATTTTTGCAGATTTGATATGCAATAAGATCTCTTGCTGACTAGATGATAAAAAGTAGGAGCATGTTCAGGAAAACTGTTTTCTTTATTTAGAAATCATATTACAATGTAGTGACGGTTTGTAATATGCGTTTTCAAATGCAAGTTTGTAAATATTAAATTATCCGATATATATATATATATATATATATATATATATATATATATATATATATATATATATATATATATATATATATAGATTTCATCCATGGAAACTGGTTGACATGGTCACTATTCTAACAACCCACTTTACAATCGTTGATCAACTAATTGGAAGGTTTAGGTTGCAAATTAATTCTTCACACCCGCTACAAAATGTTATGCCTGAAAAACATGTTGTAGCGCCTTTTATTTTAATATAAGGTCCCCAGCTGGTCAAACATGCTGTCAGATTTGTTTAATATTTTAATACACCAACCGCTACATGTTGTAGCGGTTGTGCCTGTTTTTTTAAGCATTTCCCCCATTATATAGTCATGACTCAGCTCATTTGGTAAATTTAAAAAAAAAATTCGTCCGGGCGATACAAGCTGTGCCGGCTTACAATAATAATAATAAAAAATCCCTTGGCCTTTAAAAGCACGCTGACGTGGCTCCTTCAAATCATTTCCAAAAATTTATTCCTCACCATACCCTCGTCATACGACCACCCGAGCACCATGGGCCTAGCTATTAACTTCTCGCAAGAATTAGTCTTTATATTAAAACATTACATTTCCCCCAAAAGGTTTGAATAAGACATTTTCTCTTGTATTAATATTTATTTTTATATTAATATTAATAATAAAGTGGGTTTGTTATAATAGTGAAATGTTAATTGATATAAAGTGGGTTGTACTGATTTTATATTGATATAAATACAAAATAATATCACCGGTCACCATGGTCACTATTCTTTATATATAAATTATTGTACAAAATATTAATCTATTATTAGTAGAATTAATATATTAGTATAATATAGTATAAAAATATATAAATAATACAATAATTTTATAACAAAACAAAGCCCGTACTTCGTATGGGATCATGAGCTAGTATAAAAAAACATAGAAAGATTCATCAACGTAATGTAGTTTTGTGGAGATAAATTTTGAAACTTTTTTTTACCCTTTCCTCTACTTTACTTTACTTTACTTAACATGTGTATAAATTGTACTTTGAACGTCCTTTTGAGGACGAAGGGAGTACATATTTTTGAATATATATGCATAAGAGTATTTTATGAACACAATAGACAATAAATTGTAACAAAATGATATGGCATGTGATGTGTAAGTATTTGGTGAATCCATTTAATTGTGCCACCCCCACAAGCTTGCCATAACCATAGTTATCAAAGCCAGATCGAACCGACCGGTTCAACCGATTGAGCTGAGAACCATCATTCCAATCGGTATGATTCTCTTAAAATACCGCATCTGCATATAACCAGGGTAAATCGTCGATTGATTTTTTTAAATATCGTTTGAACCGAAGAATTTTACAAAAAATCAGACCGACTTTTGATTTTTTTTGCTCTTTCCTATTCTCGTTTCTTCCTCCTGCAACCTCTCCTTTATTCCATAGCTTATCCTTGCAAACCTTCTATGGCAGCGAATCATGAGAAATAATATGAAAGATATTGCATTGTATAATTACATATTGCATTGTATAAATATTTTTTAATTATTTAAATATTAAAATCCGGCTCAACCGGCTTAACCACCGGTTGAACGTTTAAACCACTGAATCACAGAACTAGTGTCTCGATCGATTCGATATCCGGTTCAGTTCTGATAACTATGACCATAACAACCAATCTTCCTCATAAATGAGTTCACCAAATATTTGCATTTCATGTCATGTCATTTTGTACACAATTTTTTGTGTATGATTTATGTTTATAGTATTACTCATATACATAATATCTATAATTTATATAAAATGTATACTATTGTATACATTAATGTCTTTATTTAATATATCCAATATACTTTTCTATTCCAAAATTTAAGATCAAATTTAACTTTTTAATGTCAATATGGGATATTCTTCAAATTCAAAATTGGTGTGATTCAATAAACTTTAAAACAATAAATTTAGTAATAGTAGCAGTTTATATGTAGTTTCAAATTTTTATAATTGTGTCTACAATTTAATGAATTCAAGTATCTTAAATTGAGTTTAAAAAGTTAAAACTTATCCTCTATTTAACGCCAGATGGAGATGTACTTGTACCGGCATCACGCTTTCCGATTTAACTCCTTCAATAATCGAACCTAACCAATTTAGCTCAGATGTCCGACTGTCTACTATCTGTATTATCAACTCATTTTTGCTAATCCTAACATAATGAAAAAACTGTGCATGTAGGATATTAGTCTATACGGTTGTTACTTACTTTCTTATGATGCCTCTGTTCCAAAATATAAGATTGATTTTTAAACAACTTCAAAAAAATTCAACTCATAATTGACATACATTCCTTCAATTTTTGTCAATACAATAATAAATATTGGAGTATAAATTATTTAAAAAATACTACTCATTGTAAAATTTATTACTGCATAATTCTTAATAATTAATCTCAATTTTGAATTTGAAAATATCTCAAATAAATTCAAAAGTCAACAATAAGCTTAAAATTTGAAATAGGAAAGTATATAATATTTGATCATCAAAAACCCAAAATTTCAATTAAAATAAACTTCATTAAAACCTTTGGTGATTGAGTCGAACAGGCTATACAACATTTTAAGTACAAGAGGCTAGAACAACTGGAAAACCGGAAAAAAAAAAAATGAAACTATTTGAAAGAACTGAAGAAGTTGATTGTGTCTTTGAGCGCACAGATGAAGTTATCGACGTCCTCTTTGGTGTTATAAAAGTAGAGGCTAGCACGTGCACTTGCATTAATTCCCAAATGGCGATGGAGAGGCTGAGCACAGTGGTGACCTGATCTAATCGCTACCCCGTGCTGTAAGAATGGAAATATATTAACCGTCGACAAACACCATTTGCTATAGTTCTACCAACTACTTTTATATAATAAATTATATTAACAATAATTTGGGAAGGCTTATATATAAATTACTGCCTAAATTTAAAAAACATTATAATAATGATTTTTTCAAATTTGTTAAACATCAAAGTTGAAAATTCATGAAATTTATTGACATTTTACTGAATATGAAAAAAATATTTAAAATCTTTTTAAATTACACATAAGCACTGATTGGCCAAAACAGCGAGCCACATTTTCAATTTATGGCATGGCATGTCTAATTGAATGTAAGTTGAAAAAAATGAAGAGTCTGATCACTTGATTGCAAAAACTGAAAGGACACCGAAATGGAAAAAAAGTCAATAATTCAGGTAGTAATTTACAAATCTTTGGAAAAGATATTTTCACGTGTTTTTGTTAGTTCCACAAGTCCTCTCACATAAAAAAGGGACTTATTTCGTCTTCATGAGAGATCATGCGGAGCTAACAAAAATACATGTAAAAATAGTGCTCCCCTAAAAAGAATAGAAATGCACAAATCAACTGCAGTGAGATAATCCATTTATTTCAGTACCTGTTGATCAAGGAAAGTCGCAATATCCGTTGGGTGAATATCTTCAACATTGAATGAACAAAGAGCGGCTCGAGTAACAGTTTCTGAAGGCGCTGGACCATAGATGCGGACATTGGGGACCACCCGAAGACTTTCGTAGAGATAATTAGCCAGCTGTACCTGAAAACAAAAGGAACAAAAAGACTTTAAGATGCAAATGTTTCTACCGCGGTAATCAAAAAATGATCCGTTTATTATACAGCAACGCACCAAATGCTTGTCACTAATTATTTCCAATAAAATATCTGTTAGGAATTAATGAACAATGATATCAGAAGGGTTTATATCCATTATAAACAAAATGTTATGAGAAAGCTTAAAAGAAGTGATCATCTACACTCAAAGGTGGCAGACTCAACAAAGTTGATAAAGTAAAGCACCGCCAACCTAAGTATGAATTAAAATCCTTCAAAAGGATTCGTCCATTATATATTACAATTAAATAAGGAAGAAACAATAAAGAAAATACAGACAAAAGAAAAAGATTCCACAACGTCTGCCATGAGAATCACTCCATATAAGGCACAGCAACCATTGAGATACATGCATATATATATATATATATATATATATATATATATATATATATATATATATATATACATATGAGGAAAAAGCATATCAGATTGACTTGAATATAAGGCCAAAGTTTATATCATGTCAATTACTCTAAACTACACAGTCTACATTATAAAAATAAAATCTTTATATCACATCAACTCTCCCCCAAACTCTGTTCTTTTCTTTTTAGACTCCAACAATAATGCTGGTTGCCTTAAAACAAATTCTCTTCTCTTCAATATATTATGTTTTACTTCTTTCTTCTATTGTCTCAACCCTCCCAGTTTTCCCACCTCCAACTGCACCTCCATATCTCTCCCCTCCCTTTATCTTCCTTGTCAAGCCCGCTACAATAACTTCTCTTTTTCTCTGCTCAAATCTCCCCACATCAATCAATCCCACCTAGTCCCCCTGTACAATTACACCAATTACTTGATTAAATCTTCATTTAACATCGGTTTAATAGCGACTTTTCTATACCTAATTTAAAGTACACACTTCATATAAGTTATGCATACCAAATTACCTTTAGAAATCAGAAAGCGTCTAGCCATGGAAATATCATTATGGAACTCAATTTCGTCAACTAACGGATTCCTAGAGTTGATAACTAACAGATTCAGTGAAAGATAAAAATTAAATGAAAGTTTAAATTGTTTAAACCCACTAAAATTTCTCCAACAAACACGTCCCTGCTGATTTTCTTTGTTTACCATTCTGCTCCATGGGAGTTGCTCATCAACAGAGAAACAATGCAGATTTCTAGTGCTGGAATATTTTCTTGATTGTAGGTTTTTTCTTAATCAGTCTTAATTTTAATGATTTGTCTTTTTTTTAATAAATAAAATGATGTAGTTTTGATCAGTCGACCTGATATAAGCCCTAGAGTTGTATCAAGTCAATCTGATATCTCTCTCTATATATATATATGGAAAGGATCAAGGGATTACCCCTTGATCCTACATACCTTGCATACCCCTTTAGCGACGGACCGGGCGACGGTACATCGCTATATGTTGTTTGTCGCTAAAAGATAAGACGACGGTTCTCTGATATAGCGACAGACCGAACCGTCACCCGGTTCGTCGCTAAAGGGGGCGAGCATGGTATGTAAAATAAAGGATGAACCCTTAAATGAACTGTATATATATATGGATTCCCATCCGTAGCAATCGGTTGCCATATACAATATTCCAACAACAATCTTAACTGTTGATCACCATAATAAAAGATTCAGATTAAAAGCAATTTAATCCTGCTTCTGACAAGAAGCGATATCATCTCTCTTAAAATTACAAAAAACCCTTGATCAATCAACCGACTTGCCGCTTCTGATGTGTGGCGGCAATATAATCATCAATCACTTTTGTCTTGTCGATAAGACTAGTCACTTGTGTAAGATTGAGTCTATTTGATTATTTATTTTATAATCAAATATTTTTATTTAATTATAAACTAAATAATCAAATAGAATCTTCTATCAAATAAAAATATTTACATTTTATAATTCTATTTTTATCAAATCAAATAGAATTATAAAAATAATAATTTTATAACTATAAAATAAAATCAAATAGAATTATAATAAAATAAAATAATTTTATTAAGACTATTTAATATTAAAATTAGTAGTCTATTTTATTCTATTTTTCATCTCTTTCCATTTTTATTGTGTTGTCAGTAAAAACTCCATGTCAAGTAAAAATAGAGAAATTGCAAACAAAATAAATAATCAAATAGAATCTTCAATCAAATAAAATTATTCCTATTTTATAATTCTATTTTTATAAAATCAAATAAAATTATAATGAAATAAATAATTTTATTTGATAGAAAATTCATTTGATTATTTATTTTATAATCAAATATTTTATTCTATTTTCATCTCTTCCATTTTTTTAGAACAAGAAAAGGAAAAAGATTCTATTTGATATTTATTTTATATCAAATAAAATATTTTTATCTATAAAATTTTATTTGATAGAAGATTCTATTTGATTATTTAGTTTATAATTAAATAAAAATATTTGATTATAAAATAAATAATCAAATAGAATCAATCTTACACATGTGACTAATGTTATGGGACAAGACAAAAGTGATTGGATGACTTGAACTGCCGCTACACATTGTAGCGGCAAGTCAGTTGGATTGAAGGGTTTTTTTTGGTAATTTTAAGAAAGAATATTACTGCCGCTACAAGTTGTAGCGGCAGGGATTAAATTACTTTTAATCTGAACCTTTTATTATGACGATCAACGGTTAAGATCATGGTTGTTGGAATAGTGTCCGTAACAATCGGTTGTTACGGATGGAGACTATATATATATATATATATATATAGTCCGGATCTTAAGCTCACCCTTATCCAACTTACCCGAGCTCACCCTCCTTTAGCAGCCGGGATGGCAGATTCGATTATACAACCGTCGTTTACATACTTTTAGCGACGGACAACATATAGCGTCGCTAAGAGTATAGACGGCGGTTGTATGACCGAACCGTCGCCGGGTCCGTCGCTAAAGGGGGGTGAGCTTGGGTGAGTTGGATAAAGGGTGAGTTTAAGATCAGGACTATATATATATATATATATATATATATGCATGTTTCCTCTATTATTGTGAACAATGATTGATACAAAATAATCAAATGCTTAAAAGAACTGATGATTGCCACTATACAAGGTAGAAGCTTAAACTAATCTCAAGCAGCAGATACAAGATGCAGTCAATTCCACCCTATTTTCTTTTTATACAATTAATGCAAATTCTAATGATACCAACCCTTAAATCCATGTGTATGTGTACACAAGGGGCATAAAAGGTAGCACAACTAGCCATCAAGACACACCTATACTTCAAAAGAAGTATAGCAACTAAATCTAACCAAACACGCATTGGTTACCTGGGCCAAACAGGAAGAAATAATTACAAAATAGCCTCAAGTCAAATCTCCTAAAAAAATGTAAAAAGCTATATTGCCCCTAGATAAAAACCTCCTGCAGCTACAGCAATATAGGATATTTAAGATCAGAAATTTAAGTAGATACTGTCTCTCTCTCTCTAATTCAAACATAGAGAACAGAGCATCCCACCATCCTCAAGTAACTTCTCAATGGATACAAAAATGGTAAGTAATACTTACTCAGTTATAAGACAATTTTGAGCTGCAGAAAGTCAATATCGGTCTTCTAATTTAGAACGGAGGGAGTAGATTGTATGGGGGTTAGAGATCAACATGCACAAAAATTTCTGTTTGTTTCAAGTCCAATGTTACGTAATTTCAGACTTTGACCACGTGTCAGTATTTTACATAAAGAAAGTCATATTTGCCAACAATAATTTTTCCTCAAAGTTAAGGTACACAATCACCCAAAAGGAGTAAATCTACCTTGACTTTTCATCATGTTAAGGACTTCAAACTCGGTATATAATGTTGTTGCTGCCCTTATTGACCCCTTTGGCCATTTCCATTTTCAACCCTAGATCAAATCTCAAAATTTCATACCAAAATCCTCAGCTAGCCTGTGGAATTTGCTATTCCTATATCATTATGACACCATACTTGCAAGGGTAAGCATATAACTATTGAACCCTTTAAGGAAAAGGAGTTACATAAGAGAAGTTAGAGGAAAACTCTGTATCTACAAGAACAGCAACTACTTACATAAAAGCAAAGGTCTTCTGCTGACTACTTGCAAACTACTGTCATTTTATATCATGCTTTAGTATTTACAAAAAATATTGTAGATTAATGGACGAAGAGGTTCTTCTAATTTATTTATTATTATTATCAGTACTATTTAGTAAGACGGCTTAAACAAAAGATGGATTATGTTGCGACTTGCATCAACTGAACCGTTACTTAAAGTTAAAGGCCACATCTACATGGTACAATTACCAAAGTATCAAATCATTGAGATGGGATCAAGGTTTAAATAATTGTTCGACCATTTGAATGGGGAAAAAAAGAGATGGCATCTTTGAAAAATATACGAGATTCTTTACCTATCCCAGAAGTGTGTCAGAACGTATCAGTCATCTTCTAAGATGCAAAGAAAGACATAAATACTGAGAATAGAAAGTGTAGACCACGACAATATGGAACTCACCTCATAATCATGAATCTTTTGCATGCCAATACCAGATAGATAATCAATCGCTGCTCCTAACCCAACTGCTTCCCCAATCGCTGGTGTTCCAGCCTCAAATCTAGTCCAATGAAAGGTTCGCAGACATAAATTTAAGTGAACAAAAAGATTACTATCAAATTTAAGTGAACAAAAAGATTACTATCAAATTTAGCACAAAAATTACAGTTCACAGATACATCTATAGAACATTTCAGTAAGTTTAGAAATCATGGCATTACATCAAATAATATATACTAGGGAGACGGGCCAAAGATAGAGAGAAATATTTTATTAAAAAAAAGAATAAGGACCTGTTGATACAGAGAAGAAAAATTACAAGAGAGGAGGGTTATGGGTTTTCCTAAATAAGCCGAAAGCAGTAGAAGAGACACTGACCTGGATGGAGGTTCAGCATAGGTGGAATGATCTAAAAATACATCAGCTATCATTTCACCACCACCTGTGATTTGGGATAACATAAAAAATGTGCAACTTTTTAAGCTGATTTATAAATCAAAATTTCCTTTTACAGAAGAAGTTCAGAGAACACGCTTTACTTATAATTTAGAAGACCATAAAAGAAACGTCCACATCACCTAAGAAAGGAGGCATGGCAGACAAGAGCTCGCTTTTACCATATAAGAATCCGATGCCTGTAGGCCCACACATCTGAAGCATGTTTATTCCTTAAATTCAATTACGTTCCCAGAAGACTTGTACGTTTGAATACATTGAAATAACCTACCTTATGAGAAGAAGCCACAAGAAAATCGGTCTTGAGGCTTTTAACATCAACCGGCATGTGTGGAACACTTTGACAAGCGTCGACCAAAACTTTTGCACCAACATCATGTGCCCAAAGCACAATCTCATCAATTGGAAGAGCAGAAGCTATAAAGCAGAAAATAATAATAGTAAGTAGAGAAATAACTACGATTCATGACCTGATCGTAACTTTATATAATCCGAAACTTCTACAAACA
Organism: Panax ginseng; assembly: GCA_020205605.1. Taxonomy (NCBI): domain Eukaryota; kingdom Viridiplantae; phylum Streptophyta; class Magnoliopsida; order Apiales; family Araliaceae; genus Panax; species Panax ginseng. Next base: position 33,842,889 of record CM035127.1, on the reverse strand, counting down.
CCAACGCAATGATACATACTCGCACTTTCTTACTTAGACATTCAGTAGGAGCATACCCAAATCTGTAAACTGTATGTGGAAGTCGAATATGAAATTATAAACAACAGCAATAGTTACGAGGGATCTTAATAATGCAGATACTCCTACACTGAAGCCCACTATTACTGTAATACACAAGAAAAGGTGATCTACCTGTGAATAGAGACGGTATGTTGATGTATGATAATAATCTAGATCACGGCTAAAAGGTTGAATTTTTTTTACTTATACTACGTATAGTTAACTCCAATTGAAACAACAAAAGGAAACTAGTCAAACTGAAGGTCATTTGACTCATTCTCCTATAACATTCATTCCTTTACCAAAGAAAACTATAGTATGGAGACCAAGGTCACATTGCAGGGAAGTATACTTGGTGTTCATGTTTGACTGGAACACTAGACTTCGCCAACCTCAATTACAGTACTCACCTACTCGGGTCCCCTAATTCAGGCATATAAACAAACAAACAAATAAAAACCAAATGAACAGTAAGCCATGACATTTTAAATTTTACACGACCCAATTACTAACTTAATTTATTAAAAGAGGTAAAGATCAGTAAGAGTCAAGACACTCAACTCAGTCTCATTGCAAAACTGTCCTAATATTGGTTCGAGGAGGAACAGAGGGTTCTTCTATAGGTTGCAAAAGTATCAGCCATGTTTCTTTTCTGTGGAAACACAAGCACCCATCTTTATTAAGCTCGTGCCAATTCTCCTAAGAGAACCACCAGTAAGTTAAGGTTAGATTTGCCCAAGAAAACTAGCACATGGTCAGGAATGGAAGATGTAGATGAGGTAAATGGTAGCAAAAAAGGATGCAAAAAGATCAGACGCAGGCATTTAACTAGAGCTATCCTTCATATAAGAATTACTAGACCAGTTGTAGGGAGGGCGCTCAAATCTGGGGTAATCCCCCCTTCTTAAAAGTCAAGTAGGGTGACTTGTCAAAAAAATAAAAAAAAGTTAAGTAGAGTATCCGCTGCATCAGCTCCAGCTGGTACTTCTTCCAACTCCTTTGCATTATTAAACTTTTTCTCCCTTGTTAACAACTGGTCCCTTGTAAGCAAGAGATAAATGGTAAAAACATCTTCAAGTATAAAACCTATAAAGATTTGTTGAAGAACTGATGGAAAAACCAATTAGGAAGAAAAATCACATCCATTAAATGATTGACAAACCGGATACATCACAATGATAAAACTGCTGATATGAAAATTAAATATACCAACAAATAAAGGAGACCGTATACTATAAAAACTAACCGCAAAAAGATACAGTTGTAAATGGTTTTTGATGTTACAACTACCAGAAAAATTTTGCTTCATAAGTTGCAGATAATGAAAACTAAGAACTACCCTAAAAGATAAAAAAATAGAAAGAAAACAAAAAAAGATCTTGATGGGTTTCCAACTTCTAAGTTTTGATGATAACAATAATTAGTAAATAGGTTAATTAAAAGGGTAGAATCCTCTCCATAGGATTTATATTATAATTGTTTTAATTATGTTATGTACTTTGACCAAAAAAAAAATTCAAATCTTATTGAACTAATATTTTTTTGACCTTGATAATTTAATATGAAGTGTTAAAAGAAATTAGTTCATAAAGTAACATTTCCTAAGGCAAGGAAACTCCTATTATTCCTAAATGATTTTTATTCACTAAAGCTTTCAAAATATTATATTATATATTAAAGCTATTTTACAAAATATAATTGCAAAAAGTTAAAGGTTTTGTGCCTTCCATTTATCCGAATGTTTGCATGTGAGCTTGAAAACTTGAAATGTTTAATTAATGCATACATGTGATTGGCTTAATAAAGGAAGAAAAGGCAAAGGCTTAAAGCCTTCACCTTTTTTGACCGAATCCATGTGCTAAGATTTGAAGTTTGAAAAACAAAAAAGCCATGTGCTTATTTACTCATTGGAAGCTATTCTTTCTTATGGGCTAAAGTTTGAAATTCAAATTTCGTCAGTATGCAATTTAGTTGGGCAATCCGTGTGACTCTTTCCAAATTCATCCGAGTCCTTAATTTTCAAAACTTAAAATCCTAGCCCTTGAATTTCCAAAACAAGCTACCAAATGACCATTATGCCCTTGGCTTGAAAAATCTATAAATAGGAGGCTTTCAGTTCATTTCAAGTTCCCAATTACAAGCAAAGAAAAACTTGCCCTCCTTGTCTAAATTCTCTATCTTAAGAAGTTTTCTCTCTTCTATTCAAAGTTCTAGTCTTTTGAAAAAGAGAAAATTGGTCAAAGTATTTGAAATAAGTTATTAAATTGATTTATTTGAATTATCTCATACTTGTTTATATTTATAGATATACATAAAAGTAGTATGCCCTCAAGCCAATCACATTGGATGTTTACTTTGTAATCTTGTTCATTTATTAATAAGAAAATTTATATAATACAAAAGGCATTCTTTATCCATGTTAATTAGTTGAATTAATAAATTTGATAAACCCATAGTTTTGGAGCAATGCTTTTAGAATCATGATGATGTTGATCATACTAATGAGATCTAAATTCTAGATAGCTCTAAAACTAAAATGTTCCTAATCATATGGATCACTAATGTGGGGTTACTGATTCCGGATAGATTAGTACATAATATGCTTGCTCTGTTGAAGAGGATGATTGATCTCATAATCATTTGTGTGGAGACACTAAAGCAAGTATGTAGGTGCTTATTGAAGAATAAGTTCACTGAACGTGATTCGCTTAAAGGAACCCTAATGGAGTTTTACTTGTCTGACAATGGGAGTTCCTATAGTGATAGTTGTACAAGTGATCATTGGACTTGAGATTATCAAAGTATCTTGTATATATTGAGTTATATTTTGACATATTACTTAATACTCTAGGGTATAATGTAGGGTATGCTCGGATATAATAAAGTATATATGGAGATAGGTGAATGATTAACAAAGGATCTACCATTTCCAGGAAAGGGAGAGAATGTCCTATGCGATTTGATAAGTGACAACTCATAAATCCTTGGCCAATGTGAAATGAAAATAAGAAAAGAGTTTCTAATTTACATTAATCAGAGTTGTGCATTTTAAAATCGAAATGCATATGATTAAACAAATAAGACTTGTCAGTAATTTCATGTCTTATGTTTAATCGGGTCATTGTATGGTAGAAGGATTAAATTGTACGGTAACTATTCACAGAATAGGTTATTTGTATTCTTTGTCATAATCCACAGATTAAACGTTGAATTCATATTATCCGGATAGTCATGATACATTATTTATATGGTGTCACATGATGTAGAATAAATATTATTTATTTATATTTGAATTAAAGGAGTTTAATTCATTATAAATAATATTAGAATGGTTCTAATTTATTTATTTTACTTATTGGCTTAATATTGAACCTAGAGGGCCACACCATAAAAGTGAGAAATATAATTTTAGAAATGATTGACTTAATAAAAATAAATTAAGTGTATTTAATTTATTAGTTGAATAAATTAAATAGCATAATATTTATAATTAAGTATTTGGAGAAAGGGCAAAGGTCCAAAAATAACCCTGATGTATACCCCGATATCCCACTTACACCCTAAACTATTTTTTTTTTTCAAAAGTACCCTTAACGTTACAAATTTAAGGTCAATTGTGCCCCTCCCGTTAAAAAAATCCAACTAGACAAACGGACGTCTTAAGCGATTGACACGTGGCAAAAATAAATTTTTTTATTATTTTCTCTTTCTTTCTTCTCTCTCTTTTCTCTTCCTTTCTTCTCTCTCTTTTCTCTTCCTTTCTTCTCCCTCTTTTCTCTCTCTCTCTCCATTCTTCTTCCTCTGTTCTAAAATAACAAAACAGATCTGGGTTCCCAGAACTGCCATAGAACCTCTCTCTATTTGCCTCGTATCTCGCTCATTTCTCTCTCTAAACTCTTCTGGAGGAAAGAGAAAAACATATTACAGCTAATCTTATACACACACATACGTACATATTTACTAGTATATAATTGTAGCCTTGTAATTTTCAGCTAATTTCCATTTCTTGGATGTACAATTAGTGCTAGTGTTAGGATTTTACTGTTATTAGTTCATTTGATTTTTAAATTATTGCAAGTGCTTCAAGAATTTAGCTTGATAAAACAGAGTTTGTTGAAGCCTCAGTATTTTCTTAGTTTTGAGTTGAGATAGAGAGAAAATATAGTTTCTTTTTTCAATTGGAAGGTAGTTCTCTTTATGGGTTTTTGAAATTAAAGTTGGGATATCAAGAATTTTGATTAAATTAGGCAGATGGCTAGTCTTTTTGGAAGATTTTTACCCACCAAGCCTTCAATTTCTGATGCTGACGACGAGTACAGTGTGGAGTACTCTTTTGCCATGGAGTACAGTGGCCCTCCAGTCAGTTATGATATACCCCGGGTAGTTCCGGTTGCCGCGGTGGTCTCCACTGCTTCCAAGTTGAATAATTTTTCAGTGCCAGTAATTCAACCTATTTTGAAGAGTGGTCCCTTGGTCAAGAAATTGTCAAAATTAGAGTTACAAGAAGTTGTGTCTCCGATTTCAGTTACCCATTCAGGTGAATTTGATGGTGCTCGTGTAGTTAGTTGCTCAGATAGTCATGGCACATTGGGGTTTTTCGGATAGTGATGAATGCTTACCCCGGGTATTGAATGGAAATAGAAGCTCCGGTACATTGGGGTTTTCTGACAGTACTGGTGATTACCAGTCAGGAAGTTCAGACCTCGATGATCGCAAAGAAGGTGGTTCTTTGGATTTAGATAAACCAGGTTTAAGATCAGCTATTCCAGCCTCTGAAATTACGGAGGAAAGCCTACATGAGGCTGTCTCCCCTCGCAACAGAATGCAGAATGTAGCCTTTCATGATCCTGAATTAAGTGATATTGTTCATGAGGAAAATGGTTATGGTGAGTGGATTATAGGTCAAGAAAGGAAAGTGGCTAAATTCAATGTGAAGAAAGGATTATGTCATCGATGCCTTAAAGGAAATCGGTTCACTGAGAAGGAAGTTTGCCTAGTCTGCAGTGCAAAGTATTCCTGTAATTGTGTGCTGAGAGCAATGGGGTCAATGCCAGAAGGAAGAAAATGTATTACTTGCATTGGTTGTAGGATTGATTAGTCAAAGCGAGCGACCCTTGGAAAAAGTTCTCGCATGCTTAAACGTTTGCTCACTGATTTGAGAGCTAAACAGATCATGAGCTATGAGATATCATGCGAAGAAAATCAGGTACCACCTGAACTTGTCTGTGTGAATGGGAAGCCTCTTTCAAATGAAGAGCTAGTTCAATTGCTTGGCTGTCCGAACCCTCCGAGAAAGCTAAAACCAAGAAAATATTGGTATGACAAGGTGTCTGGACTTTGGGGAAAGGTGAGACTTGAACCTTGTACTATTTTATCAACCTTATTTACTATGACTTGATGATATAATTTCATTAGCTTAATCAAACAGGAAGGGGAGAGGCCTTGCCAGATTATCAGCCCTCAACTGGATGTTGGTGATCCCATCATGCAAAATGCTAGCAATGGAAAAACAAATTGGATTTTGTGGATGATCCGGGAGCAGTTCTGGGAACCATGAAGGTGAATCACATAGGGATGAGGAGGTCATTATTTTATCAGGCCTGTGCTTTTTACTATGAGAAGATGAAACCAGATCTGTTTTGTTATTTTAGAACAAAGGAAGAAGAACGGAGAGAGAGAGTGAAAAGAGGGAGAAGAAAGGAAGAGGAAAGAGAGAGAAGAAAGAGAAAGAATAAAAAAAATTATTTTTGCCACGTGTCAATCGCTTAGGACGTCCGTTTGTCTAGTTGGATTTTTTTTAACGGCAGGGGCACAATTGACCTTAAATTTGTAACGTTAAGTGTACTTTTGGAAGAAAAAAATAGTTTAGGGTGCAAGTGGGATATCGGGTAAACATCAGGGGCATTTTTGGACCTTTGCCCTTTGGAGAAATACTAAATTATAAATTAATAATAGAAGTCTTGTTATTTATTATCAGTGTTCTAAAAATCCACGCCTAGGTCCGTTTAGGCCCCGCCTAGGCGCTAGGCCCCCCTTGGCGCCCCACCTAGGTGCTAGGCCCCTCCTTGGCGCCTCGCCTAGGTGTTAGACCCCCCTGACACCTCACCTAGGCCCAAGGCGGCAAAAAAATCCCTCTAGAAAATTAGGCGGGGTCTAGGCGGAGAGTTTTTTTATTTTATTTTAATAACTACCCAAACCAGATCTTGATATTTTTATTTTTCTAATGATTTACCATATTCATAATACATATTGTAGCATATCAAATCATAACAAGAAGTGAACAATATCAAGTCAAAATGGATAATTTTATTATAGTTGTAATTTTTTGAACTTGTACCAACTTTAAATTATATAAATGATGATACATTTGTAATATTTAATTTAATTCAATATAATTCTTAAATTTATGTTTAGTTTTTTAAGTTTTAATATTGAATTAAATTCTTAAAATTTTAAATTTTATTATTTAATAGCAATCTTGTTTATGAATAAAACTAATACGTTAAAAAATATATTTGAACTTTGAACAATTGCATGCTTGTGTTTGAACTTTGACATTAACAATATGGATGTGTTTAAACTTCAAGCAAATGTCTTTATTATCTTTATTATAGGTTGTTTTGCTTTATATTATTGTTTTGTTTGGATAAATGTTAGATAAAATATTAAAATTGGCTTAAAATAAAAAATCCCGCCTAAGCCCCCTCCGGCCGCCCGCCGTCTGCCTAGCGCCTTTTAGAACATTGTTTATTATTATTAATATTTAGTTCCTTGGGACATAAATTAAAACCCCAACTCCTAAAAGGTTTAGCAGATAGGATTAGTCTATAAATAAGAGGAGTCTTATTGTGGAATAGACTAGTGTAACTCTTGCAACTTGCATCTTTCTTGAAAGCATTCTCAAAACCCTAAGCAGTTAGGATAGAGAGAATTAGGGTTGGCCACCCAAGATCTAGTAGAATCTAAATTCACATCTTCAATCAATTACTCTTGGTGGATCACCGCTTAGGCATTGCACACTATTGTAGCGAACGTTGGATCCGAGAATTGGAGAGATCGCGAAGGAGAAAAGGATTCGAGTTTGAAGAACACATCAAAGGGTTGATCATCTTCAAAGGTATATCTTTTATCCTTCCTCAATTAATAATATTGCATAAGGTGATTCCTGGGACTGCAGAAAATTTTTAAATACGATTTATGTCATGCTTCCACTCTATTTACAATTCGATTGTATGTATGTCTTATTTCTGCAAACCAACAATACGAATATAAATTGGTACACATTTATTATATATATATATATATATATATATATATATATATATATATATATTTCATCTATTTATATCATATAAAAAGTCGGTACTTAAATACCGAGACTATAGCGGAGATATTCCTCTTTAAGTAAGGGAATAAGCTGACGAGGACTCAAAGTCTTAAATGGCCTTTTATTGATATAGTTTATTTATATAAATATCGTAAAGTAAATCGGTACTTAAACACCGAAACAATATCGGAGATAGTCCTCTTAAGTAAGGAAATCATCCAAACGGAATTTAAAGTCCCAAGTGATCTATCGAAAATATTTATATAAATAGTAGTTGTGAAACTATAAATTTGGTCAGTACTTAGACACCGAGACTGGATACATTCCTCTTAAGTGAGAGAATCAGCCGAACGAGGGCTCAAATATTTAACGTATTCACATCATAGATCAAATATATTATTATATATATCTTTGAGTTAAACAAATTTATTTGTTATATCAAGTATTATTTAATTAATTCATTTATTATACTTGATATATAAAACATAAATTTATTTATTCATAAATACTTGTTTCATAATATAAAAGTTATTTAAATTTTTATATCACAAACCTCATTGAACATATTTGCTTACAAAGAAACATATCACTCCCTATAAAAGTTAATTAAATTTTTGTATCTGAAATCAAAGTTATATCTGTCTGACATTGAAACACATTCTTTATTTATAAAGGAAAAATAAACCTTTATAAATCTACACTAAATTATATATTTGCTTACACACAAGTATATTTGATCTAAACTTAATATTATTTATCTGCTTACTCAAAAGCATATTCACAAATATAAAAGTTACATAAGCTTTTATGACTGAGCATAAATATATATCTGCTTACACAGAAGCATATCATACAAATATAAGTCTTTGAACTTTTATATAAACATTTGATCTGTAACTGTTATCTGCTCTTAGCAAAAAAAAAATTTGTTATCAGCTTATTTGATAAGCATCAAATATAAAAGTTTAAAAACTTTAATATATCTGCACTGAATTTTATCTTCTTACCTTAGAAGCATATTTCTGTCAAATATTTTGTAAAAAGGGAAAATGACAGTGTTAGTTTATTTTATGTACCTGTGAGAAAGACGAGTAATTCTTTAACCAAGACCAGAGTCTTAGAGAGGTCAACTGGAATTTGAGCATCTAGTGTACTTGTGAAGTGAGTAAGAGGTAGTCGTTTTAAGACCAAATCATAAAGTAGAACTTAACTCAAAGAAAAGAACAACTAAGTTTGAGGAAGGAGTTGAGAGTTTGTTGTCCAAAATAGTTAGTTGTATATAGTTGAAAGTTAATCTTTAAAACTTTGTAAGGGTTTCTCCGCCAATTGAAGGAGTATTTATTACTGAGAGTAATAGGATCTCAAGTCCTGGACGTAGCAACATACCCAGGTGTGCAGTGTGTGAATAAATTTTTACTGTCTTACATGTTAATTTTCAACACTATAAATTAATTAACCAAAAATTCAAAAAGGCCTTTTAATAAATTTTTAATCAATAATAATCTATTCAACCCCCTTCTAAATTAGTATTGAACTTTTAAATCTGAAGACACGTTTTTATTTACGTACCAAGCGTGTTTGAGATATGGTGAACGCATACAAGTTTTGTCTTCCTTGATAGCAATTCCCTCAACTTCCCTACATCAGGAACTTCATCTTCAGTTAAACTCACATACTTTAGAATGGCACCAGTCTTTTGAGCAACAAGCTGCCAAGGTACAACAGCACTGTGGTGCTCAGCAATTGTGAGTACAACCTGCAAATATTTACAATCAGGTAAATTTTGAGTAATATCCATATCCATTTTATCATTTAAGTGGAAAGTCCTAGAATGAGTCCAAAAACATAATGCCCGACATCTTCACATGGAGGAATACAAGTGGGCAGAACAAATATGGTTGAAGTGTATTAATATTGTACTCCCAAAGTTGGATTACAAAATGAAGCCTGATTATCACGAAAACAATATTAAAGGATTCATTAAAATAGTGGTGTACCAAGCTCAATACAGCAATGCTTTAGGACCAAGGGATTGTTAGTCACCTCATAATATAAGCTAAAAATTAAAATTTCAGTAAGTAAAGAACCTTTTAGCATAAGTACATACATCTCATAAACCATGAACTTTTTCTACCTTCCACCAATACAATATATGGTAAGAAGTAATTTCCCTGCCTACAACATAATTTTATTTTAATAAATTTGATAGGAAAAAAAAAGATTATTAGATATAACACGAGATACAATCAAGGAGTACAATGAGTCCTAAAAAACAGACAAAAAATACTGGAAAAGAATAAATTTTTGTAATGGACATCCCTCTAATTTGGAGATCCAAGACAGTAACACAGGTGGTGAAAAATAATTGCAGCAAAATGTTAAAACACTCATTGGGAGAACTAAATGTCTAAATGTCTTGTATATGAAATAGTAGCAGACTTCTAGGGGCAGAATGTCAAAAATCATAAAGAACCAACACATTTTGTTAACGGAAACAATAGAGTTGCAGACAATTTACTGCAACAAGCTAATGCATATGATTGAGGGGAGGGGAGGGGAGGGGAGGGGAGGGGAGGGGGGGGGCACACTGCAAAAGCAACAGTAAAACAGCATGGTTGCAACTTGTTATCTACTATTTTTCCTTTTTTAGAGTACAACTTGCAATCTTAATCTACGATAACACATTTTTTACATTTCACTTTACATACAACTGGGAGTAGGTCAAATGTAATGTCAATACAGAAAAGAGTTTCAACATATCATCAAAACATGACCTGATAGTACAACAAAAGCAAACCTCATCATCTGGCTTTAAATTTGAGAGGCCCCAAGAGTAAGCTACTAGGTTGATAGCTTCTGTAGCGTTTCTTGTAAAAACTATCTCTCTAGACTCGGATGCATTGATAAAAGTTGCCACTTTTTTTCTTGCTAATTCGTACGCATCTGTTGCCTTTGCACTACACTCAAAATAAATGATGAGAATGGTGATATAAATTGGCTAAAAAAAGAAAAATATTAATTATAATTCTACTGATGATAGGGATACTTGTTCTTTATAAAAACATTCAAGTAATATTAATTACCTAAGGAAATGAACACCACGATGTACATTTGAATTGTATGCTTCATAATAGTTCTGTAAAGCATTCAAAACAGCAGTTGGCTTCTGAGACGTTGCAGCATTATCCAGGTAGACAAGTTTTGAGCCATTTACTTCCTGTAAATAACTTGGAGGCTCAGAATACTACATTATATAATAAAACCATAGTTGTTACGGTGTCAAGGCGAGACGCGGCGGTAGTTGACCGTCAAGACACCTAAGCAATAAAGCGCCCGCCATGGCATCCGTATGACCATAAGTCGTTAACAATGTGCAATTTATACATTATTTGTATTATTTCAAAAGTATATTACACAATAAAATTTTATATACCCTACAACCCAAAACATAATAACTAACACGGTCTCTACTCTATTTCTAATCATAGCTCAAACAAAGTCATCAACTATGAAGTCATTTCCGTCTCCCAGACGAGCATTCCTCTCATTCAAAGGAATAGGGTCATGGGTTAGGTTAAGGTCATGGATTGAGTCACTTTGGACATTGAAAAAGTTCATAGGTTATGATGAGTCATGGTAAAAAAATGACTTAATCACTTAACTTGGGCCCGCTACCAATGCGTGAGCCTTGGAGGCTAGGCATCCAAGGCGTTGTCTTACCCTTCTCCAACGCCAGGACGCCTAGTCGTCTCCTAGACAACGCCATGGCAACGCCATGACAACTATGAGTAAAACACAGCAAAAGATGATATTTTAAAAACTATCAACCGAATAAATTCATCATAGAGCTATGAGAATTAAGTACATATGTTTCAACTTTAGGTTAGATTTTAGCTTTCCATTCTTTTCTTTTTTCCTGGCAACTGATATGGTGGATAAGATGGTAGAGACGAGAAATATAAGGGTCATTCATTTCTAACTTTCTGGAATTCTCCCAGGGTCTCCTGCATATCTCAAATCAATAGTTGCACACAAAAACACATGTATGAAGTATGGGAAAAGCCTGGGAGAGGCTTTTTTTTTTCTTGGCACTACCATTAATTTTATATTATCAAGGGGAGGGGGACAAGAGTCAAACCCCTCTTATACACTGCGAGGCAGACAGTATTTGCTGGCTACCACCTCACTCTCGAGCAAGGGAGAGTTGAATCGAAGACCTTTGATTCCAAAGTTGTCATTAAGCAAACTCGGCTAATCATGCAGGTTTCACACCACCTCATCCATTTAAAGATAGTAGCCTCAAGGAACATCCAAAATCAGTCATTGCATGAGTTGAGTCTTCCGTTGTTTTTTAAAATTGTTACACAGTTAGATGTTTTTTCAGTTATGAACTTCTTAAAATATTACAGGCTTAAGGAGGAACAAATTATAACAGAGATCTATGTGTTCATTTTTTCTTTCATTATGCAACTGATATTAAACGTCAAAAGCCGAATACAGCCATATCAACAATTTTTTTACAGTCAAAGAATAAGGATGACAAAGAACACCTATGCCTCCACATAACCTAAAACCTAAAGACAAATCCCTCCTCTCTATAAACATTGAGATAATGAAAGATAGACAAATTAAGCTCCTAACAACAACTCCACAAGAAAATTCACAAAAGTAACAAAGGAGCCTCAATAGAGAGACATCGTTTTGGTAAATGCAACACACTTTTTAGCAAAAAATGAATCTGAACAAAGGACCTCTCCTTGTCTTCAACATATTGGTTGTTCCTCTCACTCGAAATGGTTCATCAAAGACAATGTGTAGCCAAACCCACCTCTGCCTGCACACCTTCATCTCTCTCACCCCTCTATAAGCCTCTAGCCCTACAACCAGTGTCCTCAAAGTCACCAAGTAATCCCCCAAAAGTGCAAATAACATGCTCCACAATGTAAAAGCAAAAGGACTCTGAGTGTGGTTGATTTGCATTCCTGGCTGTCACCTCTACTCAAGTAAAATATTCTCATGGATCAAAGAATAAAGTTTCTAATGTTGGAGTCCAAATGATAGAATAAAGTTAGAAGACAGCTATTGGGCACTAAATAAAGTGCTCATTCATTCCATAGCGCATTGTATCAAAATTTCCAGCAGCTTCTAGAGCGCATTTGAGACCTTGGTGCCAAAACACACTTTATTGTAAACATCACTATAACCTCAGTTCTTAAAACATCAAAAAAACCTATCTGTTCTAAAATAATAGCAAATCCTCAAAATCTAAAACAAAAGATATCCTCAAGTTTTTAAACGAAAGTACACGATAGAAAACTGATTTTTTTTCTTATTGTAAGTTTAAGATTTACTATTTCGGGCTCATTTTTTTCAGCAAAAGGTATATTAGATGTCCATTAGTAGGAACATTTTAAAAAAGCTATAATTAATCATGTGGCTGACCTTTCTAATCAAACCCTCTAAACACTAATCTCTAATAATAATGCTTTGAAATTTTTACACAAATAAAGAGCAAAAATGTAAAAACTTATACATGAGAATCAATTACAAAGTTTGGGTTTCAAATAGGTTGTTATCAAATATCAGAATAGAACTTGGGATTATTCTAAATCCTAATACAAACCATGCTCCACTCACAATTTGGTTCCCGAAAACTAAAGAGTTTCCATTTCTTCAGGTTTTATTCAAAATGTTCCAGTAACCATAAAAACAGAGTAGAGAGAAATTGAGTACCTGGTGGAGAATGGGAAAATCGGGTCGGGTGGCGTGGCCTAAAGAAGAGACGGAGTCAAATTTCGGATCGACGTCTCTTTCGTTGACGGCTAAAGAAGAAGAAGCTGATGATGAATAAGCACGGAAACGCAATCGGGTAGATGAGGAGGAGATGAAATTGTGGGATTTATTAGGGTTTAAAATTCTGAAAGAGGAAGGTAACTTGGAACCAGCTACTTCCATTGTCATGGTTATCATTTCTCCGCTCCAGAAAATGAACACTGCGCAATACTCCACTACCGCACGACTGGAATTATATCTCCATTACTAAATTTATTAGTAGTCTGGGCTGGAGTCCGAAATCCGTATATGTGTCAGAAATATTAATTGCAGGATTAATTACATATTGTACTACAAATAATTGGTGTATCATAAAATAATTACAAAAATAATACATTTTTTCATATTTATTTACAATATTAGTGCAATTAGAATTTTTTTAATTTAGAAAATTAGTATGCAATTAGGATTCCGTAATTTATGGGAACTTCATTTAGTCCTTCGGACAAGAACCCCTCAGACACTGGCTTCTTGTTGAGTTGTTTGTTTGTTTGTTGGAGTTGGTGCTGAGCTGCTAAGATGTCTTGGCGTGATCATCCTTGAAGTGCAGTTGAGTGTTGCATGATGCTCAGCTTCTTCGGTTAGTCAACTACTTCTGATGATCCCTTGATGAATTGCCTTGAAGATCATTCTTCTTTATACTTGATGGTTTCACATGATGAGTTTCTAAAATGACTGTAAACTCTTATGCTAGGTACTTAGAAACTTTCTCATGATTGACACCATGATGGCGTTGGTGATCTTCTTTCTTGATATTTGATGCCTTCTCATGATGGACTTGCTAAGATGACTGTGAGCTCTTCTCTATGGTACGTAGAGTCTTCCCATGATGGATATCAAGATGACATTGATGCTCTTCTTTCTCTCAGCAGTTCAGAACACTCTTCTTGTAGTAGAACTCTCACTTCTATATTGTAGAACTCTCACTTCTACTTCTTTCTTTTTTGTCTCCAAGTGTTCTTGGTGGATCGTAGAGTGAGCCTTCAGACCTTCATTGGTCACTCACTATTTACGTTAGTTAGATCAGTCCACCAATTCTCCAAACTCAGCAACTCCAGCAACCTTTGATCTTTGAAGCTCTAGCTGATTTATACTCCTTCCCAATCTTTTCGTTGGAAAGTAGCCGTTGAAAGCTCTTTGAATTACTTCGCAGATCTCGAGTTGTTTGGTGCAAACTGCAGATGTGACATGACAACTTTTTCTGACTTTCTGACATTGCAGTCTACTGTTTCACCTACCCATTCATAGATGTCACTTTTATGCCTCGGGCAGGTAGTCAACTTTATTACCTCCTTCTGATTTCTCGATCAGAGGTTGTCCTTTTGCATCGATGCTCTCAATAAGCTTTGTTCGAATATCAATCTTCAGATTGAACTGTTGCTAATGCTTCAATCTTCAGCTGTTCGAACTCTACGATTTTGATGCATGTCTTCTTGGACCTGATCGTAGTGTCTTGTTGACTGGTAGAGACAACACTACGATCTTGAAGAGTGTTGATTGGATCTTCAATGTAGAACACCTATTCCTTCTCTGTGCAAAGGCTTCAATGCTTCATTTGTTTCCAATTGTTCTCGGATCTTGATGGCTCGACTCTTTGTTTCGCCCCCTTCCGAATAGCAAGACACTTGATTTGTGGCGTGTCCATTTCGTTTTCTCCTTGTGATCTCCCGTTCACTTATCATCAATGGACTGACCCAATGCTTAATCACTTTAGCCTTGTTCTTCAGAAGCTGATCAGTATCTCTGTGTATACTCCATCAGTTCTTTCTTTGTTTGGCAAACACTACGATCCTAGTTGCTTCCAAGATCGTTGTCTTCTGATCACTTGACACCATCTGACTCGGCCGACTTTCTTGATACCATTCTTGAAGTCTTCTTATGATCAACTCTTGGAAGACTTCATCTTGAATGGCTTCACAACTCAATCTGGATGCTGATTGAGTTGATGCTTAGATCTTCTGTTAGCTTGCATGCCATTCGTTGAGTGCTCTCTGGTTTCCTTCAGATGGGATGTATCTTTGCAGTACCAACCGGAGGCTTGGTTCCTTTGGATATTCTGGGAGTGCTCAATTGTTGAAAATCGTGTTTGCTCTACGATTCTGCCTTGGCATTGTGAGCACATCTGTTGGAGTCTTAGTTCTACACTCTTCGATTCAGCTTTGGCTGTGCAGCCACTACGACTTCGAGATCAGATCTTGACACTCTACGATTTCTGTCGTTTGTGCTTGTTGTCTTTATCTAATCTTGCTCGACTACGATCTCTGCCTCTGATATGATTAGTAGACTCTACGACTCTGAGTGTAGTTTACGATTCTTGACTTGGCTTTAACATCAGTAGACTCTACGACTCCGAGTGTAGTCTACGATTCTTTACTTGGCTTCGGCAGATGCTCGGTCGACTCGTAGGCAGGCTGTCTCTATGATTCTGAACATGACTTCTTCAGCAGACTATGGCTCTGAGGAAGTTCTTCTTGACACACTATGATCCTTCCTCGTCTCTCCTGGCAGTCTATGAACTCCGAAATCTACTATCTTGCAGACTACGATTTTGCCTCGATAGTTCTCGAGTTATCCTTGACTCTTCTAGCAAACTACGATTTCTGGTGCAGTGCTCGACGATTAGACAAGCCTATCTATTACATCATAAGATAAACCTAACATGCTTGATATTTCTATATTTATAGTCCTTGTATATCATTTCTTTTTAAGGACTTTACACAGCTGTTTTGCTTATGTAGGATCAACCTAACATATTTGATCAATTCATTCTAAGTCCTTGTACATATGTTTCTATTATCTATCAAAGGACTTTACAGCTTTTCTTAATACAAGAATACTTGCATATTCATTCATATATATCATAATCAAATCATACATAAATAGGAATATCATTCATATGCTTATTCTTGACAATCTCCCCCTATTTGATTATGACAAAAACAATAAGTGCATATGCATGTTATGAATGTATCTTATATACAATGAGCAGCTGTATTTCTAAAACAGATAATTATGAATGTCATTAGAAATGATGTGGAATTTAATACACTGACATTTTATATCCTGGATCCAGAACATACCTAACTAGTTAGAGATTTACCTCTTTGGTTCCATGTATGCTTCTAGGATGCCTGTTGATCAGCTATTCATCTATTTGATTTCTTTCCTCCTGTTCCCCTTGGGATGTTGACTTCATTTCTTTTGTCTGCTCCTCTTCTTCTTCCATCTTCTTCTTCTGGCTACCCCTCAGCCTCAGGCTTATCATCCTTTGGCTCCCCCTTAGATGATGACTCAACTTCTTCTTGTGCTGTCTTCTTCTTCTTTCCTTCTGCTCTCCTTGCCTTTTCTTGAATGCCTCTTACTCTGCCTCTTTCTATGCCTCTTTTTCTCCACCTTTTTGTCATTAATCACTTGGGAGAGCTGCTCCATGTTGGACATTGGTTGCTCCATCAGGTAGGAGGAGTTAGCAACTTCAAACTTGAGTTCTTGTTGGCTCAGCTCAAGTTGCACGGAGAAAGACTGATTCATGTTGTCAATCTTGTCAGAGAGGACTTTGAGTTGTTCTTCATTTGCCTTTTGTGCTCGTAGTGCACCTGCCTTCTGATCATTCATGGCCTTCAGATAGATGTGATCTCTCTCTTTGATTTTGAGAGATACATCAGTTATCGTTGCTTGGAGTGTGTCTTGTACTGAATTATCTCCTGCTACTGTCAACCTCTTTGATTCTTCATTGATTAGAGATATCTTCTCAATCAGCTCATCAGGATTTTTCATTAGCTCATGCTCCATAGGAATTTGGTCATCTGGTTGGGCAACCTCTTGTTGAACACCAGATTGGACTCTACGATTTTCATCCTTGGACAGATTTTTGAAGGTGTTAAGAATCTGAAAAATCGTTGAGTACCACTGCTATTGGAGGATGAAAAAAGGTCAGATAACTGAGCTTGGGCAGATGGAGGCTTTTCAATTTGGATTTGAACACCATCATTGGTAGAGTGAACAGACTCTACGATTATCCCCTTGGCCATAATCCTTATGCCTTCAGTGTCCACTCTACGATCAAAGGGAATATAGTGGTTTCCAACATGTCTATAGACTTTGTAGTGGAGTAGGTCTTTGATCATCATTGTTGCATGACTCTTCACCCATGGGAAGTTCTGAGCCACCAGCTCTAGGCTTGGAATTTCTGGAAGTTCTTCTGGTTGTTCATTAGAGCCTTCCACTACTCTTTTTCTGTTAATCCTAGCTAGAGGGATGACAGGATAGTTTGTTGGTTCCTCTGATTCCTGATTTGCAGAACCAGAATCTTTCTCCAATTCTTCACTTCTTGAACTTGAATCTTGCTGAATCCTTTCATCAGATTTGTTGACGTCGGGATTTTTATTTGTCCCTTTTCGTTACTTGTTCTTTGGTGTTCTCATGTTAGGTGAGATTTGTGACGCCCCCAAAATTAGGTATACATCACCCATTACGAAGTCTTGAGATACATGGTACAAAATTCAAATACAACTTCATTTATATTAGCTGTTGAAGTTTGTCAGATAGAATACGACCACGATTAACTGTGAGTTTTAATACAAATGTATGTAACTCTCATGGTGCCTCGACCACAACCTTACAATGGTATTTTTACATAAAAGTATAGTCAAAAACTATATTAGAAATTAAAATCTTTGGAAAGTGCTCAAGGAAACCTTCATACATGGGAGGCCGTGCGTCAGGTTATAATAGATATCATATGGCCACATAATTATTCTTGGTTGACCTAATAGACCCCTAAAGAAAAACGAGAAGATTACTATCATCTTCTTTCCAATGGTGAGTCTCTCGACATATAACTATCTCCATTGTCTCCAAGTGAATATTATATTTCAAATAAACTCCAAGATCATATAGGTAGTGCCCATAGATATACTTTCGGCAAAGTGGATGCGCACAACCCCTGCTTTTATGATAACACGAGGTTGTATGTCATTAGACATCTTGTATGATAGTGACAAAACACCCTTCCAAAGTTGGGTTCACCTCACCCTATTTGTTTCACCAAATATAACTACTAAATATTGTATAGAATACAACACATTTTTCTATACTGTTTAGGGAGAACCTCCACGACTAGAGACCATCATTTCTATTCTCTTGTTATCCCCGCTTCAACCGTAAGAACACTCTTATTACCTGAAAGGAATTGTGAAGCAGAAAAGGTGAGCACAACTAGCCCAGTAAAGAATATCATGACTAAAGATAATTAAATTATCAATAACTTTCATCAATAATAAATCAAAGATTTAGAACATATGGTAGATAATAAAACTTTTCAACCATAGTTGCAGCGGAACAAGCAATCCATTAGAAGAGTCAAATAGACCATAAGGTCTATTATCTTCTCTATGTTAAAAGTCCACCAATAATGTTTTATCCCTGTAACATCAATCAACAATTCCCATCCACGATCATGTGAATAACTTATAATCTCAATTGTGATTCTAAATTCCTCTTCGCTCCCAGGACGAAGATAATTTTCATCACCTGTCTTCACCTTAAAAAGAAGAGTACTGGATATAGAAGTAGTGAAGTAGCAGAACACTTTTCTTCTTTCTCTCTATAGTTTCTCTCTCTAGAGTTTCAGTGAATTCGTAAGAAATAATGAAGGAATGAGCTTATATTTATAGAAGAATGGTAGTGATATAGAACTAATTCATGAACTATTCCAGATTGATTTACTTTTAATCGGACGATCCATATTTAAAACAAAATCTTTTAAATAAAATATAATATATTCTATTTATAATCTAATAAAACGAATAACTTTATAAAAGTATTCTGTTTATATAAAAAGATTTTACTATGCAAAACTCTATACAGACATTATGCAACACTATACATAATAAAATATAATATATTCTATTTATAGAATAACTTTATAAAAGTATTCTATTTTATATAAAAAGTTTTTCTGTTTTATTACATTAATAATACTAATAAAACAAAATTGAGTGACTTATCATGTAAACATCAATAATCAATACCGTGTGCTACTATGCAACCACGCGTATTACTGTACTTTTACTACCGAGTAGTTCAACAATTTTAACGGTAAAACTTCCGCCATTATTCTCATAAAAATATTTTTGTCGTTTTCTTCATCCGACAATAATTCCGTTGCGGGGTCCACCAATGATTGTACCGTCGAACGGACATTTCCCGACAAAAAGAATATTTTATATCAACTTGCTTACTTTACAAAAATTTTCACATATTACCCTTAACTTTAAACTTTTATCAATTTAACTATTTACCAAAATAGAAAAAAATTTAATACTTTTATTTCATAAAATTCGGGTTCTCACAATCTCCCCTCCTTATGAAATTTCGCCCTCGAAATTTACGTACGTACCTGATATTCTAAGAGATAAGAATACCTTGCTTTCTTTTTGGATTGTACCTTCCCGGTTATATCCTCTGTATCATGATTTTTTCATTGCTCATCTCCTGTATTTTAGATATCATTCTAGAATATATCTTCAAAACAAAGGTTAATTGACATATCACAATTTGTCAACTTATCAAATAAATAATTTCAGCTTAGGTAAGTCACACACTAGCGAAGTATATAACTCGTCTCTCCCCTCCTAGACTCTTATCTCCGCCAGCGACCATATCCCTAAGCTCTGATACCAAATATGACGCCCCCAAAATTAGGTATACATCACCCATTCTGAGTCGCCAGATACATGGTTCAAAATTCAAATACAACTTCATTTATATTAATTGTTGAAATGTTGAGAGTATAATACGACCACGATTAATTGTGAGTTTTAATACAAATATATATAACTCTCATGGTTCCTAACCACAACCTTACAATGGTACTTTACATAAAAGTATAGTCAAAAACCATTTTAGAAATTAAAATCTTTGGAAAGTACTCAAGGAAACCTTCGTATACATGGGAGGCCATGCGTCAGGTTATAATAGATATCATATGGCCACGTAATTATCCTTCGTTGATCTAATAGACCCCAAAGAAAACGAGAAGATTACTATCATATTCTTTCCAATGGTGAGTCTTCTCTCGACATATAACTATCTCCACTTTGTCTCCAAGTGAATATTATATTTTAAATAAACTCCAAGATCATATAGGTAGTACAGTAGATATACTCAAAGAAGTGGATGCGCACAACCCCGCTCTTATGATAATACGAGGTTGTATGTCATTAGACATCTTGTATGATAGTGGCAAAACACCCTTCCAAAGTTGGGTTCAAATTTCACCCTATTTGTTTCACCAAATATAACTACTAAATGTTGTATAGAATACAACACACTTTTCTATATTGTTTAGGAGAACCTCCCATTAAAGATCACCGTTTCTATTCCCCGTTATCCCGCTTTCAACCCTAAGAACACTCTTACTAAGAACACTCTTATTACCCGAAAGGAATTGTGAAGCAGAAAGGGTGAGCACAACTAGCCAAAGAAAGAATATCATGACTAAAGATAATTAAATTATCAATAGCTTTCATCAATAATAAATCGTAGATTTAGAACATATGGTAGATAATAAAACTTTTCAACCATAGTTGCGGTGAACGAAAGCAATCCATTAGAAGAGTCAAATAGACCATAAGGTCTATTATCTTCTCTATGTTAAAAGTCCACCAATAATATTTTATCCCTATAACATCAATCAACAATTCCCGTCCACGATCATGTGAATAACTCATAATCACAATTGTGATTCTAAATTCCTCTTCGCACCCAGGACGAAGATAATTTTCATCACCTGTCTTCACCTTAGAAAGAAGAGTACTGGATATAGAAGTAGTTGTAAGACCCCGAATTTTATGAAATAAAAGTATTCAATTTTTCTTATAATTACAATTCAGTAAATGGTTAAATTGATAAAAAGTTAAAGTTAAGGGTGAGATATGAAATTTTTTCAAAAATACGCAAGTGGTTATAAAATATTCATTGTTGTCGGGGAATATTCGTTTGGTCGTGGAATATTCTTTACATTACGGAATATTTAAATTTACTTGCAGTAAATGACCATTTGTAGGCCCCATAATGTAATAAGCATCGGATGAAGAAAAAAAAGACAAATTAAAGTTTTATAAATAACGGCAGTAGTGGTTACTGAATTAACCTTTGTTGGAATACCGGTGGGTAAAGTAAAGTAATGTTATTGTTGTTGCAAGAAGACACTGCAGTATTGCATGCAGTATTTTTGAATTATTGATTCTTACGTAAAGGCACTACTCAATAATTGTTACAAAGAATTCTGCTCAAAGATTTTATTTTATTGATTCAATAATTGTTGCGTTGATATTTTATATTCTTTCGTTGTTTATAATTGTCTACTACGGTATTTTCCATTATCGATTAATAGTTCATATTATTTTAATAATATTACTAGATAACATTATTGGCAATGTCTAGAAAGTTCATCTTAAGGAAAGGTTTGGTCACCTAATTGCGCGCGTGAAGAGAGAAATCCTTATTGGAAAGCCCCTTCTTTCCTCTGAAACGCGCTCAGTTGTCAATATTGTGATTCTGTAATATTATTTGTGAATAATTAAATTATTGATTTATATGATGAGAAAAATATTCATTTTATGTGGATATAGATGGAGAAATTTTTAAAGTGACAATTGTTGAAAATCGATATTTTATCTTTCCTGATAAAATAATATTTTATTATATTATTATAATACAATAATGATGATATTTTTACAATGAATGTGGGATATATGAGTATATGAGGAGGAAGAGTATTTTTGTTGCAAAAGTTGTTTAAAACATGTTAAACATGTTGGTGGACCCATTTCTTGATTGAAATTTGATTATAGCCTGTAAAATCGCCCGTTTATGGATTTCGGTCAATTTTTGTTTAGAATTTGGAAAAATATTCTTCTGCAAAGTTGTAGAGAATTGAATTTCCTATAAAACGTTGCAAGATTCGAATTTTCTGATAAAAAAGCTATTTATTATGAATTATTGAAGTTCCGAAATAATTGATTTTTGAAAGTTTTAATTAATTATTTTAAGAAAAACGTTTTTAACAAGTTGGTTGCACATGTTAATTGCTGAAATCTGATGTATTGGGTGTGCGTAAGAAATTTATTAAAAAATAATAATATTTTATTAAATTTTCTGCTTTGGTGTTCTACGCATTTTTTTATAAATAGGGTGCTTAGGTTAGAATTGAAAATCACACTAGAAACTAAAGATTTCTCTCTCTTTCTCTCTCTATAATATCGAGCGTATTTTGTGAGTATTTTAGTACTTCGAGTATTGTTATACGGTGCAAGTTTTTTTAGCACTATATCCAGTATTCCAGTCAGAAGGACTATTCTTTCTGAGGTAAGGGAGATTATTTTCTTCATAAATGATATTATTTCTTCAATATCAATATGCCGAAATATTGGTTTGAATTTTTTATCAAATTTAGAACTTTTTCATGTCGGGGTTACTATTCATGAGTTACTACTCACGAGTTACTATTCATGAGTTACTATTCATGAGTTACTATTCACGAGTACTATTCACGAAGCATGATGATGTTTTTGTGAAATTTCTATCTTTTAGCGTCGGAGTTACTATTCATGTGATAACCCGAGAATTTGGACAATTTATTAAAATCTTAAATGATTGATTTAAGGTCAAATAATAGACCTAGACAGAAAATAAGTGTATGCATTTGATGTTATTAGGATGGAATTTTGAGGATTTCAAAATTTCGTGAAGGCATATAGGTGAATTATTAAGGATTAAGTGTTTATGTGATTAAGTTACTGTGTATATGGTTAATGATGTGTTGAGAATGTGGTTATGGTCGAGGTTGACGGATAAATTATATCTCATAACAAACCCTAAGAATATATTAAGAACGACAACGTTAGGTTAGAAAACCCTAACGTTTGATAAGAAACCCTAGAAATCGGTGCCTCGAAACCCTAGTTTCGATTCCGGAATCCAAACCCTAATTGATTGCATGAAACCCTAAATCGGAAGTTAATGGCATAAGTGTAAATAATTAAAAGATTAATTAGGGTTAATCCTAACAAATTGATTACAAAACCCTAATTCCAAATGAAACCCTAATACTTGATCCAAAACCCTAGTTTTGATTACGATAAATTGAAGCCCTAATCGGGAAATTAACGGAGAATTATAATGCTCAAGTGATATTAAGTATAAGGTTAATTAGGGTAAAGCTTAATCAATCTGAAAACCCTAATCCTAATTATTTCAATTTATGAGTAATTAGAAAACTCTAATCTAATTCTTTAGATTTAATTTCTAAATTAGAAAATTTATTTTCTATTAGAAACCCTAATTAGTGGGTTATAAACCCTAAGGGTTAAAAAAAGTGTGTAAGGAATATGAACATTATGTGATGGTTTATATTTATTTATTATATAAACAAACAAAAGAAATTAGTGTAAACCTAATTATATATTAGGAATGAAGGATTTAATAACTTAAGGGTTATGGAAAAAGAGAATTGTGGTATTGTAGAATAATAGTATTTAATATTATACTCACCTAAGAGATTGATTTGAGTATCTCAATTTATTATTCAATTTAAACCTAATTAAAGTAAGTTTAGTTAGGTTATAAAATTGAATGTACACAAATAATTATTTAAATTTCAAAATGAGTGGAATGAAAATCCTAATTAAATGATTAGGATATAATAAAATTTATCTATTGGATCATGCTATTTTTTTTTCATAGCCCAAGCAATTTAATTTGAGAGCCCAAACAATAAAACAATTGGCCCAAGTGATGACCCAATTTGTATGGATCTTCTAGATGGTTATTAAACAAACAAATCAACAAATAAAATTGGCCAAAATGGTAGAGATATCCGGCCATTCAAGGGGCAAGTGAGCACAAGATTCATTTAATTTATCTATTATTTTAGTTAGTCAAAAGTTGGTTACCAAATCACCTAAGTTTAGCCACTAGCCTTTTTAGGGTAATTAATATTTTCATCCATGCAAGCAAGACTTTAAGTGATTAGTAGGAGGGAGAAGGAGTGGGGAATGTAGAGAATGAAGGCATGGCCGGATGACATAAGGAGAGAAAGAGAGTGGGTTTGGAAAAAAATTAAAAATCTTGAGGTTCCTCTTTTATTCTTCCAAGTTGCAAGGAACTTAAGAGAGAGAGAGAGAGAGAGAGAAGGAGGCTTCAGCCACTTCATGGTGAAGAGGGAGGGGAGATTTTGGCTCTCATGAAACCAAGATCCATCCATGGAAGGAAGAAAGAAGGAGGAGAAAGGAAATCAAGCTAAGGTATAACAAAAAATTTCTACTTGTGTAAGCTAATTTCCTTAGTATTTTGATTTGATTTTTGACAACTTGAAGTTGTGATCTTGAGGTTTAAAACCTTAGTTCTATGTATATATAAGTGTTTCATGTTTAGATTTAACAATATTGGGTGTTGATTTTGGTTGGAATCAAAGGTATAAAATTTCCTAAACTCAAAACTCTAGTTAGTTTATGTGTTTTGGGATGGTTGTTTTTCACCAAGTGTTGAACTTATGATCCATATGAGGGAAGATCTACATGATATATGATATTTTATGGTTAGATCTTGCCATTTTTAGGGTTAATAAGCTTGAACAAAGAAGATGAACCAAAACAGTTTTTTTTTGTTTTAAATGAATTAGTGGACTGCTGCCCTAAACAGAAAATTTCGGATTTGTTAGGGTGCTCTAAAATTCTGGACTTGTGATATGTTATAGTTCACTCAATAAGCTTTCCATAGACTCAAAGCGGACTAAATCCGGTATCGGAGGAGCAAGTTATGGGATTTCTACCAAACTACACAAAGTTAAGAAAAACTGTTAGAAGGACAGTTTTGGATCAGTCACTTCCGGGTTAAATTCGGGAGCTAAACATGTCCAAATATGGATTGTGATATATGAAAACTATAGTTCGGAAAGATCTGAATCCAACAAAATTGACGGATCATTAATCGGAGTTACAGATTTCGTTTTATTTAAGTTTTGGTGAAGGACTCCAAAACTGCCAAAGTGCAAAAAGTTTCTGGCCAAAATTTTCCGGGGCTGTTTGGACATTTATTTAATGAGAAAAATTCCAGGCTTTTGGGAAATGAAAATATATGATAATATGTAGCCCGTGTCCAAAAATGAGCTAATTCGAGTTAAAACAACCAAGTTATGACCATTACAATTTTGTGATTTTCCGACGGAAATCGCTATAAGCGAGTTCTACAACTCCGATTGCCACGAAATTTAAAATGGAGTATCACGTTAACATATATAAGGTTATGCCAAGAGATGGGCATTCTTTGGAGTTAAGCACGAGGTAGCTAATTTCTTAAGCTACGCACTAAAATTAATTAAGAAAAAAAAAATAGAATTAATGATTTAAAAATCATATAAAATGATTTAAGTGTTATAAAAATATTTTAAGTTATAAAATATAACTTTTGATATTTTGGCATGAAAATATTAATATTTTAATATTAATATCAATTATCGGATAATGGATTTAAATGTTTAAAAATCATGTAATTATGATTTTAAGATATTAAGAATATCTTGTGATATTATAATTATATTATAATATTATGTTATGATTTTTATTAATATTTTATATTAAATGAATAATAATGATTAAGGAATTATGTGGTATTTAATTCATATAAATACGATATTAATGATTGGAAAATCATGATAAATGGTAATAATTATCTAAAAATTATTACGAGCCTAGGAAAAATGTTTTGAGTGATAAGAAATTATCTGAGATAATTGTTAAGTGTTTAAGCGAGTTTAATTGAATTTAAACTCGATATTAAATCCGATTGTAGGCCGTCGGGATGATAGAATTAATAATCGGTCAAACTCGGACTTAAATAGTTTGACTTGATACTAAGTCTTATGTGTTGTATAGACTGATAGGCTTATGTGTTATGTGTTTAGGTTATTCTGTGTATATAAATATAACAGTATTATACTATGATGATATTATTCTAATATTGGAGATCTATATTATTAATATTAGGTCTTCTTGCAAAGCGTTATAAATTGCGTTGCGGTAATCAAATCGGTTCGAGCAAGTTTGTTCTTACTTAACTCTAATAAGAGTGTTTTATTCAAGCTTATGGTTAATCATTCTTGATTGCCATGAAAATTGTACTTTGTACATCTTCAGATGTATAAGTCGGTATGAAAAGGTGATCACCTTCATTACCAGTTGGTTCAAGAAATGTTTGTTCATGTTTAAAACTTGTTAGGTCAAAAGTTTGTTCTGCTAGTTCTCAATTATATTGATGAATTATAGCCAGTTTATTATTCATACTCTTCAATCATGATATATCCTTATATTGTTGTATTTAAACTTGCTGGGCAACTTTCATGCTCACCCTTGCTATATCATGATAAAACATTGCAGATAAGACGAAAGCGTTAGGATGACATGAAGAAGCGATTAAAGCCAAGTTCAACTTGGGTTATAAAGTCTTGACTAGTTTGTAATAGTGTATTGTGATAAATATTGTTATGTAATAAATAGTTTATGAAATGTGTATAAGTTAAGGTTACTCGACCTTGGGGAATAGTGTGTAAGTTTTACGTATAAACAATTTATGTTTATATCTTCCGCAAAAAGTAAACAGTTATAGAATGATTAGCAAACCGAATTGGCCATGATTTGGGGTCGCGGATTGGGGACGCCATACAATTCACTACTGAGACTTTATTCACGAATTTTAACTATTCATAGAAAAATGAAATTTTCTTCTTTTTGTCCAAAATATCTATTCTGGATACTAGCTTTGATTGTATCCATATTTTGATCATTCTTGAATTTTACTCCACTATGATTAGTTATGAGGTATTTTTGGACATGGAATAGCTGAAATACGAATCCTTAATATTTATTCTTTTGTTTCACTAGATTCGTTTTCTTTAAAATATTTTTCATCATCCTCAGTCCTAAATGATGATATAATCGAATATCTTTCGTCAGTAGTGCAAAGATGAGCAGTGTTGAGATGAACATGTGATCGATTAATATCTTTGGCGAGAGTGCAAAGATGAGCAGTGTTTAGATGAACATGACTAATCGATAAATATCTTTGGCACGTAGTGTTAAAAGATGACTTGTTGATGAATATCTTTGGCCTGTAGTGCAAAGATAACTTGTTGATGAATATCTTTGGCCCGTAGTGCAAAGATGAATTTATTAGTAGGATTATGAACATAAACTGTGATTTGCTATAACCATAATCTTTGATGTTTCAGGTGATGAAAATTATCTTTGTCCTGGATGAGAAAAGGAATTTAGAATTACAATTACAATTATGAGTTATACACGTGATTGTGGACAAGAATTGTTGATTGATGTTACAGGGATAAAACATTGTTGGTGGATTTTTAACAGGGAGAAGATAATAGATTTTATGGTCTATTTGACTCTTCTAATGGATTGCTCGTTCCGCTACAACTATAGTTGAAAAGTTTTATCATCTACCATATGTTCTAAATCTCTGATTTATTACTGTTGAAAGCTATTGATAATTTATTTATCTTTAGTCATGATATTCTTTACTGAGCTAGTTGTGCTCACCCTTTTGCTTCACAATTCCTTTCAGGTAATAAAAGTGTAACTGGGTCAAGCGGGGGATAACAAGGGAATATAACGGTGGTCTATAGATGTTGAGGGTGAGGTGAATTTAACTTGGAAGGGTGTTTTGCCACTATCATACAAGATGTCTAATGACATACAACCTCGTGTCATCATAAGACAGGGTTGTGCTCATTCACTTGCTGAGTATATTTACAAGCACTACCTATATAATCTTGGTGTTTGTTTGGAGTTTAATTCCCAATTAGAGACAGTGGAGATAATAATATGGCAAGAGAAGACTCACCATTGGGAAGAATATGATAGTAATCTTTTCATTTTTCTTTGGGGTCTATTGGGTCAACCAAGGATAATTCTGTGGGCATATGATATCTATAATAACCTAGACGCATGGCCTCCCATGTACGAAGGTTTCCTTGAGCACTTCCCAAAGATTCTAATTTCTAAAATAGTTTTCGACTATACCTTTATGTAAGGTGTCATTATGAGATGCTGTCCACGGTTGGGACATGAGTCACAGTTGATATATATATGTATCCAAGCTCACAGCATATGTGTTGTTGTATTTTTGCACGACAATTGTTGTAATAAAGTTGTAGTTGTTTTCTGTACCATGTATTTGGCGACTCAGAATGGGTTGGATGGAATGGACCTATTTTGGGGTCGTTACATTTGGTATCAGAGCTTAGGGATATGGTCTCTGGCGGAGATCGGGGAATATAACTAGGAGGAGAGATGAGTAAATCTTTCATTAGTGTGTCCTACCTAAGCTTAATTGTTGGTGGTCATAATATATGAGATATTATGTGATATGTTAATTTGCTTAATTAACCCTTGTTTTATGGCAAGATTTGAGAATGACGGTGAGAATGCTAACAATGGAGTGAATGAGACCGTGGGGATACCTCTAATCACTAACCATGATAATGTGATGTCGACGAAGAAGGAATTAGAGATATCCATGTGGTGAGTGAAGAATTGATAGTTGCTTTTAGAGATAGTCGCAGAGAGGTAAAAATTTGAGAATGAGGAAGAAGAGGTACTTGAGGAGAGTTTATTAGAGGTATTATATGATCAAAATGTAGAATTTCAAAATCGTATTCATGAGTTAGAAGAAGAAAGTCAAGAAGAAAGCAGCGATGTGGAACAAAAGGATGCAACAATTTAAGATTGTGTTACCCCGATATGTGATGCTTGAAACGAAGCATTCTTTGGTGAGTATAAGATGATAAAGATGGAATCGAAATTTGAAAGAAGAAAAAACTAAACGAGTGAGAATAAGTGATGCATGGGCAAAAAGTCGAATGACACGTGGATATTGTGGAAAGAGATGTCCGATCTAAGAAGGCTAAAATAGATGATATGAATTTCTTTTTAGAAAGCAATTGGGAGAACCCAACATCGAAGTTTTGAATTACCTCGCATAAAGCTACAAACTGAATTCGATATGGATCGAAGATTGATGATTCGAGATCATGAATCAGAGTACGACGAAGACAGTTGAGGGAAGAATATGTCCTATGAAAAGTATATTCCAACAGTAGTGATGACGCCAAATGTCGCCCCTGCATAAGTCAAAGCCAAAGTAGTTCGAGGGATAGCGGTTTTCATGACTTCCCACAAAGTGAGGAACCCAAATGAAGTTATCACGGAGATGAGCAATGGAGAAATCATGATGACCCGGGAGATAGAATCTGAAATGAAAGCAAGGTATTCTCAACTTTTCGAAATACCATATACGTAAATTTCGGGGACGAAATTTCATAAGGAGGGGAGATTGTAAGACCCTGAATTTTATGAAATAAAAGTATTCATTTTTTCTTATAATTACAATTCAGTAAATGGTTAAATTGATAAAAAGTTAAAGTTAAGGGTGATATATGAAATTTTTTCAAAAATACGCAAGTGGTTATAAAATATTCATTGTTATCGGGGAATATTCATTTGGTCGTGGAATATTCTTTCTGTTGGGGAATATTCGTACGACGGCACAGCCATTTGTGGGCCTCATAATAGAATAACTGTCAGATGAAGAAAAAAAGACAAATTAAAGTTTATATAAATAACGGCGTAGTGATTACCAATTAACATTTGTTGGAATACCCGGTGGGTAAAGTAAAGTAATGTCTGCGTTGTTGCATACATAGCTTTACCGGTATTTACCGCGATGATTTTTGAATTATTGATTCTTACGTAAGAAGGCACTACTCAATAATTGTTACAATAATTATTATTCAAATTATTTTATTTTATTGATTCAATAATTATTCGTTGATATTTTATATTATTGTTGTTTCAATAATTGTCACTACTGATGATTTTCCATTATCGATTAATAGTTCATATTATTTTAATAATATTACTAGATAACATTATTGGCAATGTCTAGAAAGTTCATACAAGGAAAGGTTTGGTCACCTAATTGCTTGGCGCCAAGAAGGAGAAATCCTTATTGGAAAGCCCCTCTTTCCAGGAACCATGCGGTTGTCAATATTGTGATTTCAGTAATATTATTTGTGAATAATTAAATTATTGATTTATATGATGAAAAAATATTCATTTTATGTGGATATAGAATGAGAAATTTTTTAAAGTGACAATTGTTGAAAATCGATATTTTATCTTTCCTGATAAAATAATATTTTATTATATTATTATAATACAATAATGATGATATTTTTACAATGAATGTGGGATATATGAGTATATGAGGAGGAAGAGTATTTTTGTTGCAAAAGTTGTTTAAAACATGTTAAACATGTTGGTGGACCCATTTCTTGATTGAAATTTGATTATAGCCTGTAAAATCGCCCGTTTATGGATTTCGGTCAATTTTTGTTTAGAATTTGGAAAAACATTCTTCTGCAAAGTTGTAGAGAATTGAATTTCCTATAAAACATCGCGAGATTCGAATTTTCTGATGAAAGGGCTATTTATTATGAATTATTGATGTTCCGAAATAATTGATTTTTGGAAGTTTTAATTAATTATTTTAAGAAAAACGTTTTTAACAAGTTGGTTACACATGTTAATTGCTGAAATCTGATGTATTGGGTGTGCGTAGGAAATTTATTAAAAAATAATAATATTTTATTAAATTTTCTGCTTTGGTGTTCTAAGCATTTTCCTATAAATAGGGTGCTTAGGTTAGAATTGAAAATCACACCAGAAACTAAAGATTTCTCTCTCTTTATCTCTCTATAATATCGAGCATATTTTGTGAGTATTTTAGTTCTTCGAGTATTGCTATACGGTGCAAGTTCTTTTAGCACTATATCCAGTATTCCAGTCAGAAGTACTATTCTTTCTGAGGTAAGGGAGATTATTTTCTTCATAAATGTATTATTTCTTCAATATCAATATGCCGAAATATTGGTTTGAATTTTTTATCAAATTTGGAACTTTTTCATGTCGGGGTTACTATTCATGAGTTACTATTCATGAGTTACTATTCATGAGTACTATTCACGAAGCATGATGATGTTTTTGTGAAATTTCTATCTTTTAGTGTCGGAGTTACTATTCACGTATATTTATTATTTATTCACGATACTGACACACTATTCACGAATCACGAAAGACTATTCAATAGAAAAATGAAATTTTCTTCTTTTGTCCAAAATATCTATTCGGATACTAGCTTTGATTGTATCCATATTTTGATCATTCTTGAATTTTACTCCACTATGATTATTTATGAGGTATTTTTGGACATGGAATATTGAAATACTGAATCCTTAATATTTATTCTTTTGTTTCACTAGATTCGTTTTCTTTAAAATATTTTATCATCCTCCTCACCCTAAATGATGATATAAGCTGAATATCTTTGGTAGTAGTGCAAAGATGAGCAGTGTTGAGATGAACATGATATGATCGATTAATATCTTTGGTCAGTAGTGCAAAAGATGAGCAGTGTTTAGATGAACATGACCAACTGATGAATATCTTTGGCCTGTAGTGCAAAGATGACTTGTTGATGAATATCTTTGGCCTGTAGTGTAAAGATGACTTATTGATGAATATCTTTGGCCCGTAGTGCAAAGATGAATTTATTAGTAGGATTATGAACATAAACTGTGATTTGGTATAACCATAATCTTTGATAATAATATGGCAACAGAAGACTCACCATTGGGAAGAATATGATAGTAATCTTCTCGTTTTTCTTTGGGGTCTATTGGATCAACCAAGGATAATTCTGTGGGCATATGATATCTATAATAACCTAGACGCATGGCCTCCCATGTACGAAGGTTTCCTTGAGCACTTCCCAAAGATTCTAATTTTTAAAGCAGTTTTTCACTATACCTTTATGTAAGGTGTCATTATGAGGTGTTGTCACTGGTTGGGACATGAGTCACATGATTGATATATATTTGTATCCAAACTCACAAGATATGTGTTCTTTGTATTTTTTGCACGACAATTGTTGTAATAAAGTTGTAGTTGTTTTCTGTACCATGTATTTGGCGACTCAGAATAGGTTGGATGGAATGGACATATTTTGGGGTCGTTACAATAGTGAAGTAGCAGAACACTTGTCTTCTTTCTCTCTATAGTTTCTCTCTCTAGAGTTTCAGTGAATTCGTAAGAAATAATGAAGGAATGAGCTTCTATTTATAGAAGAATGGACTGCATAGTAACTAATTCATGAACGATCCAGATTGATTTACTTTTAATCGGATGGTCCATATTTAAAGCAAAATCTTTTAAATAAAATATAATATATTCTATTTATAATCTAATAAAACGAATAACTTTATAAAAGTATTCTGTTTTATATAGAAAGATTTTACTATACAAAACACTATACAGGCACTATGCAACACTATGCGTAATAAAATATAATATATTCTATTTATAGAATAACTTTATAAAAGTATTCTGTTTTATATAAAAAGTTTTTCTGTTTTATTACATTAATAATACTAATAAAACAAAATTGAGTGTCTTATCACATAAACATCAATAATCAATACCGTGTGTTACTATGTAACCATGCGTATTACTGTACTTTTACTACCGAGTAGTTCAACAGTTTTAACGGTAAAACTTCCGCCGTTATTCTCATAAAAATATTTTTGTCGTTTTCTTTATCCGACAATAATTCCGTGCGAGGTCCACCAATGATTGTACCGTCGTACGGACATTCTCCGACAAAAAGAATATTTTATATCAACTTGCTTATTTTGCAAAAATTTTCACATATTACCCTTAACTTTAAACTTTTATCAATTCAACTATTTACCAAAATAGAAAAAAATTTAATACTTTTATTTCATAAAATTCGGGTTCTCACAAGATTTGTTTGAAAAAATAAGTGAAAAAGGTCCGGCATGTATCATATCGACGATTGGACTGTAAGAGTCGCCAGTTGCTTTTTTATATGGTTTTACCAACACAACCGAGAAAAGGTTTGCACATTGACCCAATAATGTGACATCGCTAAATGGGGTTACGTGGAAATGTAGATTCATTAGGTTCGGGGCTTGATTATGCGGAGGGAAGGTGTTAGGCACCCCAGACATCCGTGTTACCACAAATGACCACCACTTTTCAAAAAACATTATATGAATATGTGTGTGTGTGGGTCAATGTCTTTCATTATTTGGAAGTAGTCACGAGGCCTCGTCAAGCACCTATATACATGTGGTTTGAATTTGTGTAAAATTGATTTTAAACAATATATAAGCGTTGATGTTTTAGAAAAAGGGTTTTCAAACCCATGTGCTCAATAGTAATTGAGACCTTTTACACTCCCATTTTATATTAAGTGTTCGACTTGATTGTTTTTAATTTTCGAGATGCAAAGCATCTTCGAGAAAATAATGTACAAAATAGTGCCGAACTCCTCGTGGGTATTAAAACCATCTGAGGAAATCTGAACACCGTGAATAAATTTACAAGTCGCCATAAATTTGAAAATGTCCATCACGGAACCGAATCTAGATCTAGTAGAGATGAATCATGGATCACATGATTCCTAGGCTCACATGATGCCGCAATTGATAATAAAACAATAAGCAAGTATATATATAAAAGCTGTAAATATATATATATATATAGACATGATCAGCCACCACGAAGCACCTCCATGGGGGATCATAAATGTAAATAAAGCTATAAAAGTAATCAACCGCCACGAAGTGAACTCTAGGCGGGACGAAAAATAAATAAACGAAGTAAACTCCAGGCGGGACTAAACGTATATATATATATACGAAAGCAAATAAACGCTCCAGACCAAGGTCTAGGCTCAATCGAGGCATAACTCGATAATGTTAGTCCATATATAAAAATATCTATATATATATAAGTATATATATATGTGCAAACTAAAATAAAACCACGGACCGAAGTTCGGGCAAACACACGCAACACGACTTTTAACGTGAAGAATGGTGTGTGCAAAGATGAAGAGAAAGGCTTTAAAGTGTGTGAGAAGGCTTACAGTGGGCTGCCAAAGAAGAATTCTATAACTTTAAGTGGATGAACACTCGGCTCCCGCCGGTACAAATATGATAGAATATAAGCTCACAAGTGTTTAAAATGAGAAAGCACTCAGTTTAGAGCGTGTACAGAACAAATTGGACAGGGCTTCCTCGCCGTTTCTCTTGTAAATATGGCCACCCCAAGCCCTCTATTTATAGAGGGGAAGTCATGAAGTCGCGTCTAGCAGCCACAGTGTACTGCTGGCTTTCGAAGTGCCCTGCAATGTGGGTCCCGCTATCTCGACGTATGTGCACTCGGACAACACGCTGTTCGATCGAACCTTCATAACTTTCAATCCGGGAGTCCAATGGAAGCGTGCCATACCATTCCAGAAAGTTCTTTCTGAGATCTACATAATGACATAGGATTTGTCTTTGTTTGAATCCGGGAAGATGGGTCCATGACCGAAATGGCTTTTCCAGGTTTCCGTCAGGCAGTCCGTTGAGCCGTTTTATGTAGTTTGCACTCGAAAGTAAAGATATGGTTCTTATGGGACTTCTTTTGAAGAAATTTGAGTTGAAATGAGTGTATTTGATTTGAAGTGAAGTTGAGTTGGCAAAATGACCATTTTGCCCCTCTCGGGGTTATTTCTAGCTTTTGCGCAGTTGTAGCAGTCTTTTCTTAGGGTTATCTCTGAGGTTGTTATGCTGTTGACTCTGAATATCCTCAAGGTTATCTCTGAGGTTGGAATTGATGTTGTGGTCCTCCAAGGTTACCTCTGGAGTGTGAAAAAGACATTTTTTCTCTCCTGCATAGTTAGTAACAGGAAAATAAAATTTCGAGTGTCTATAGATGCCCCTCTTTATCATGTTCATGCAATGCAATGTAATGGACGTGATAAAGATTCCTAGACACTTGAAATATAATAAGGTATTTCTAATGATGTAAATCGCAATGTAATGAATGTTTATGATAAATGTTAAAATGTTTTCGCAAATCGCAGTTCGCAAATCACGCATCGCATTTCGCCATTCGCACTTTGTTTTTCGTATTTGGCCAATCGCACTTCGCAACTCGCACATTGCATATCGCAAATCGCAAATCGCACATCGCAAATCGCACATCGCATATCGCAAATCGCAATGTAATGAATGTTAAAATGTTTTTACAAATCGCTTTACCTTTATCGATCATTGTTGATGCCTATGTTGGTGTTGACTCCAATGGTTTGGCATTTAATCACTGATGCTTGTTTGATGAAGATAAGTTTAGATGCTTTCCACATCTCTGATGGGGATGACGTTCTGAAATCATCAGACCTTCCTGATGTATTCGCTAGTAGTTTGCAACGGTGCCTACCCTGCTGATCGCCAAACTTTTTCAGTTCCCACTCGAACGGTGGTATACGAAGCTTTCATCGCTGAACTGTTTTGATGTTGCGCTGAATTAATGGCAATGGTTTAGCATACCAGATCTTTCGATACCTTCGCTGAAGTAATATGCCAAGGTTTGCTTCGCCAGACTCTGCCTCACCCTTTTTAGAGGTGATTTGGAGTTTCCTTTCACTATTGGGTGCTTGCTACCCATTTCCTTGAGTGTTTGATTCGCAACCTGGCTGAACTGATGACCTGAATGCCGCTGACATCCCTGGAGGGTGTAATTCGTTCTTTCGCTGCCCAGATTTGAACTTCGATGTAGAGGCCTCGACTTGTGAGGACTTGACGTTGGTTGGTACATTTGATGATGAGGATTTATCTCGCTATACCTTTTGTCATAAGACTTCTTCTTTTGAGTTACAGACCTTCTTGAGAATTTTTCCCTTCTTTTGTAGGGGCATGCTTATGTCGCTATGATTTCTTTCATTCCTTGGAATCGCAAAATGCCCCAGTCCTTCCACAAGTTGTTGCCGGGGATTCATACGAGAGACTCTCTTTGTTGACCAAATCGCGAGTGAATAATATTTGAATCACCATTGAGATGATGATGGACCATACTGATGGCGCTGACTGGTGCGTTTTCCACTTTAGGATGGTTGATAAATGCCCCAGTGTTGAGTTGTCGCTGCTTCCGAGATTGCCCCAATCTTGTTGTAAGGAACCCAATATCCGGTTTTCGCCAATTTTGAAATTGCCCCAGCCTTGCTTGTTGTCTGGGGTAGTTGCTTTGAAAGATGGGCTGATAAGATGCCTAGATCGCCAGAAGCTTTTACTTCTGTACCATAAGAAGGATTTGGGATTTGATGTTGACAGCTCTTTCTGGTAGAGATGTCGCTGTGTTGGAGAGATAATGCT
This sequence comes from Panax ginseng, assembly GCA_020205605.1. NCBI lineage: Eukaryota > Viridiplantae > Streptophyta > Magnoliopsida > Apiales > Araliaceae > Panax > Panax ginseng. The sequence goes on along the minus strand of CM035127.1, from coordinate 33,806,314 downwards.
CTAACTCATAGGGATACTGTTGTTGCTGAGCGGGATAGCGCTATATCTGCTCGAGATATCGTATGTAGTTAGCGGTGGATCTGTTGGCTTGTGTAGAAACCCTTGGGCAGGAGATCACAACGTTACCTCCTTCTTCTGAGAGGGAATCCATGTTGGACTTGATAGCCCGCATATACACTGATTTGTAGATGGGCTTGTATTTTTTCCGCACGCACTAAGCTTAGCCATTTTGTCATGTACAGTACACATTGTATATATCAAACAACATTATATATGGCTGGAAAATATATGTTGATTCACTTCCCTTTTAGTTGTGCCTTGCTACTTGCTTGATATTCGCTTGTTTCTCTAGGACTTTGTGATCTGGATGTATTCTGAACTCCTCCTTGATGGATGGACAGTGAGATGTCTCAAGATTTTTAGAATGGATCGTCGATCTGTGTGTATTCCCTACCATCTTTTGTGATGCCCCCAAAATAGATATAAATCACCCATTCTGAGTCGCCAAATACATGGTACAGAAACAAATACAACTTCAGTAATACAATTGTCGCGCAAAATACGATAACACATATATATATACTGTGAGTTTGAATACAAATATTGTCTAATAGACAGTATACAAACTCAAAAGGAGTCCTCATTACAATTATTTATACATTATTTTACAAAATAGTGAGGACTACTAAAACAACTATCTTGAATCATCACTCCATACCCCGGCTAGTTCTTGCTAAATTCTCTCCTCCTGAGAAGAACAATGAAACAAAAAAGAAAAGGGTGAGTTCAACTAGCCCAGTAAAGAATATTATGACTAAGATAATATACAACAAATTATCATTAGTCTTCAACAGGGAAAAATCTGATAAAATATAATAGACAACAAGTTTTAGATCAACAACTGCAACGGAAACAACAATCCATTAGAAGAGTCAAGTAGAGAATGAATTCTACTATCTTCTAAGATTTAAAAGTCCATCATCAATATTTTATCCCTGTAACATCAATAGATATACATCTTGAATCAAATATTCATCTTTGCACTACAGGCCAAATATATTCATTTGTATCACCAGTTGGTCATATTCATCTCAACACATGTTCATCTTTGCACTACGGGCCAAAGATATTCATCAGTTAATCATTCATCTTTGCACTATAAGCCAAAAATATTCATTTGTATCATTATTTAGGACTGAGGATGATGAAAAATATCTTTAAAAAAATGAATCCAGTGAGATAAAAGAACAAATATTAGGTATTCGTATTGCAGTTTATCCAAGTTCAATAATACTCCATAATAACCAATTGTGAAGCAGAATTCAAAAATAAAGATCAAAACATGGATACAATCAAAGATAGTAACCATAATAGACAATTTGGACAAAGAAAAGAAAATTTCATTTTTTCTATGAATAATGTCGTATTCGTGAATAGTGCTGTATACGTGAATAATGCTGTATACGTGAATAGTAACTTCGATACAAAAAGGTAGAAATTTCACAATAAAATCCATACCAATATTTCGGTATAATAATATTGAAAGAATAACATCATTAGGAAGAAAATAGCATCCCTTACCTCAAAATAACAGTATTTCTGATCGAAATATCGGATGTAAAGCCGAAGGAAACTTGCACTGAATAGCAACTCTCAAAGTATCTAAATACTCACAAAAATACGCTCGACAATATAGAGAGAGAAAACTTATGTTTCTGGTGTGATTTTCAATTCTAACTTAAGCGTCTATTTATAGGAAAATGCTAGAACGCCAAAGAAGACTAAAATAATAAAATAATATTATTTCTAAAATCAATTCTACGCATCCTTTGTTGATTAAGCCAGCATGCCAATTCTAAAAAAATTTCAGTAGCCCACATGTTTTAAAAATCAAAAGTGGGTCCCACCCTTAATTTTAATAAAAACATTAAATCTCCGAAACTTCAATAATTCATAATAAATAGCCCTTTATCAGAAAAATTCGAATCTCATGCGCTTTCCATAGAAAATTTAATTCTCTACAACTTTATAGAAGAAAGTTTTTCCAAATTCTTATCAGAAAATACCCGAAATCCACATACGAACGATTTTTAACACCTCTATTCTGACAAAATACTGATAAAACACCTCAGCATTTATTCCTTCATTTATATCCACATAAAATAAATATATCCATCATTTATATCCACATAAAATAAATATTTCCTTATCATATAAATCAATATCTAATTATTCACAAATAATATTACAGAATCACAATTATGATAACTAGGTCGTTCCCAGGAAAGAGGGAGCTTTCCGATAAGAATTTCTCCTTATTGGTGCGTAATTAGGTGACCAAACTCATTTCCTATACAGAACTTTCTTAGACATTGCCAATAATTCTATCTAATAATATTATTCAAATAATATTAATTATTGATCTGATAATGGAATATCGTGCAAAGTTGACAATTATTAAACAACAATAATATAAAATATCAACGCAGAATTATTGAATCAATAAAATAAAATATTGAGCAAAGAATTATTCTGTAACAATTATCGAGTGGTGGCTTCTTTACGTAAGAATCAATAATTCAAAATATCATGCAATCTTGGTGTGCTACTATGCCACCACGCGTATTATTATATTTTAACCAACCGGGTATTCCAGCGGTGTTAATTGTTCGTAATAACTACGTAGATTATTTATAAAAACTCAAACTTGTCGTTTTCTTCATCCGACCAATTTTTGTTATGGGGCCCACAAATGGCTGTGCCGTCGTACGAATATTCTCCGACAGAAAGAATATTCCACGACCAAACGAATATTCCCCGACACAATGAATATTTTATAACCACTTGCTTATTTTGCAAAATTTGCACATTTCACCCATAACCAAAGTATTATATCAAATTAACACTTTATTATTCACAATAATAAATAGAGGGAATTTGTTTTTATTTATTAAAAAGATGGGGTCTTACAACCTCCCCTCCTTATGAAATTTCGTCCTCGAAATTGACGTACGTACCTGGTGTTTCGAAAAGGTGAGGATACCTCGCTTTTATTTATGATTCCAACTCCCAGGTCATTTCTTCAATAACATGATTTCTCCACAAAACCTTAACTTGTGGTATAACCTTCGTGCGTAGGACATGCTCTTTCCTATCCAAGATCTTAACAGGTACCTCCTCGTACGTTAAATCTTCGGCTATCTCATCCGGTTCTAACTCAATAATGTGGTTCGGGTCTTTCACATATTTACGAAGCATAGATATGTGAAAAACATTATGAACACGAGACATGCTTGGAGGTAATGCGAGTCTATAGGGCCACATTTCCTATTTGGTCAAGAATCTCAAACGGACCAACAAATCGTGGATTGAGCTTTCCTCTCTTCCCAAATCTTGTAACTCCCTTCTATGGTGCAACACGTAACAATACATGATCCCCAATATTAAATTCCACGTCTTTTCGATGAAGATTCGCATAACTCTTTTGTCGATCCTGTGCCGTTTGTATACGTTGTCGAATCGTTTGGATCTTTTCTATAGTCATGAGTATCAATTCTGGTCCCAACAACGTTGCTTCTCCCACCTCATCCCAGCATACTAGAGAGGGATACTTTCGTCCATACAATGCTTCAAATGGAGCCACACCTATACTTGCCTGATAACTGTTGTTGTAGGAGAATTCCACCAATGGTAGATACTTATCCCTACTCCTTTGAAATCTAGGACCACGAGTCTTAATAGATCTTCAAGAGTTTGAATAGTCCTCGATCGATTGTCCGTCCGTTTGAGGATGGTATCGAATCAATCAGAATCCGCGCCCATAGCTTTTCGCAAGCTAACCCAAAATCGTGAAATGAATCTTGGGTCACGATCAAAACTATGGATCTTGGCATGCTTAGTGCAATCTTATAATCTCATTCACGTCATATACGAGCAAGGCGTTTAAGGGAATAAGTCTCTGTGATAGGCAAGAAATGAGAAGACTTGGTTAATCTATCAACAATAACCCAAATCGCATCTATGCCTTGAGAAACCTTGGGAAGACCCGTAACGAAATCCATAGTAATGTGTTCCCACTTCCATTTCGAAATCTCAAGTGTTTGCAATGGACCCTTTGGCACTTGATGCTCCGCCTTTACACGTTGACAAGTTAACACCTCGAGATAAACTCAAAAGCATCAATAATCAATACCGTGTGCTACTATGCAACCACGCGTATTACTGTACTTTTACTACCGGGTAGTTCAACAGTTTAACAATAAAACTTTCGCCGTTATTTAAAAAAATATTTCAGTCATTTTTAAACTAAGATTGTACCTTCGTTGTGGGATCCACCAATGATTGTGTCATCGTACGAATATTCCCTGTTAAAACAAATATTCCCCGATTAATCGAATATTCCCCGACACAACGAATATTTTATATCAACTTGCTTACTTTGCAAAATTTTCAAATGTCACCCTTAACTTTAACCTTTATCAATTTAACCATTTACTAAATAGAATAACAATTATCAAAAAATTGAATACTTTTATTTCATAAAATTCGAGGTCTTACAATCTCCGCTCCTTATGAAATTTCGCCCTTGAAATTTACGTACGTACCTGGTATGCCGAAGAGGTGAGGATACCTTGTTTAGATTCTAACTCTTGAGGTATAACCTTTGAGTGTCGAATATGATCCTTCTTATCCAAGATTTTAACACGTATCTCCTCATACGTTAAATCTTCTGCTATCTCATCTTGTTCTAATTCAATAATGTGGTTCAGGTCATCCACATATTTACGTAACATAGATATTTGAAAAATGTAATGAACACGAGACATACTTGGCGGTAAAGCAAGTCTATAGGCCATAGTTCCTACTCGATCGAGGATTTCGAATGTCTCAATTAAATCGAGGGTTGAGATTTACTCTCTTCATCGATACTTGCTTCTAGAATAACGCTCTCTTGAACCTTCTTCTTCACATTCATCAGCTCCGGGTGTGTAGCTTGAGCGGCTTTAACTTTATCGATTAACGTCGATTATACTCATATTATTTGACATCATCACATGGGTCCCTAGAGTATTTAACTCTATCTCTATCATTTGTAAGTCATATGAAATGGGTGTTTGTGTTAACAATATCACACTCATAAACGCATACGATCTTCTACTCAATGCGTCAGCTATCACGTTTGCTTTTTTTAGGATGGTATTGAATCGTATTATCGTAATCTTCAACAACTCGAGCCAACGTCTTCGGCGCATGTTATGTTCGTTTTGGGTGAAGAACTATTTGAGGGTTTTAGAAATAGGTTTTGTACTGGGGTCAATACAAAATTCGATTTCACGCTCTGGGTAGGCCAGGAAGTTCTTTAAGGAATACGTCAGGAAATTATTTTAATGATAGAAATATCATTCAAAACTGTGACTCTCATCCAAGACTTGGATATCACATGTAATGAAGGTTTCTCCTAATGGAGTTTCAACAGATAAGTCAAAGTCTAATTTCTCCGGAGTTAAATTTAAACGTTGAGCGCAAGTAGGAGAAATAAAAGAGTGGATAGAACCAGTATCGAATAAGGTATAGACTTCGCAAGAGTTTATGATTAACTTACCCGTGATAACTTCGTTCGGGTTCCTCGAAAAACGCTCTCACTTAAACTACCGCTTTGACTTATGTATGGGATGACCTTTGGTGCCCATCCCAATTTGGACTTGACTTCACTACACGACAAAATTGAGCTAGGTGACCTTCTCTTCCACAATTGAAACACGCTTTGGGTTGCTGCGTACAGTTTGGACTGATGTGTCCCTCCCCTCTGTATTTATAACATACGACCGATGGTCGTTCTCCTTCCTTAAAAATAGGTGCTGATGCTGCTGTCTTTCCATCATTATTGAACCTTCTCTTCTTGAAATTTCAACCTCTATTATCTTGGCCATGATTACCACCGAAGTGGTTACCATTCTTCGCATGATAATTTCCTCCACGATGGTTATCATTGTTCTGATGGCAGTTGCCACCGGTACGATTATTATCGTGTTGTTGGTCATTACTTTTTGGTTAGGCTGACTCATTATCGTGCTCCAATAACTGAGCCCTATTCACAACATCGAAATATAAACAAAGTTTATGAGAAATGAGGTATTGACGTATTTCGGGTCAAACCTCTTAGAATCATTCGCGTCATTCTCTCCTTATTATCAACCAAGTGGGATGCAAACCGGGACAACTCGGCAAACTTAGCTTCGTACTGTGACACGATCATATTGGTTTGCTCCAGCTTGATGAATTCTACCTCCTTCATGTGACGAATACTTTCAGGAAAGTACTTGTCATTGAACAGTTCTTAGAATTTCTCCCAAGACATCTTGGTCACGGCGAGTTGAGTACGCTTTCTGATTCCCACCGATGAATCGCCTCTCCTCACAACATGAAGGTGGCAAAGAGAACCTTTTGCTCATCGGAGCATCCCAAGACATCAAATATCTTGGTGATCTGCTTTATCCACATCTCTGCCTTAAGTGGTTTTGGCTCTCCAATAAACTCCGGTGGTCCCAGCTCCTTGAACTGTTTAGCGGTGACCGTCCGAGAGTAGCAAGTGTTTCCACCTGCATTTTGAACAGGAGTCGTTCTCGCCTGATGTTGCATGAATTGCATAAAGCCTCTGAACATTCCATCGTTCCTCATTTGGTCAGTGTTGTTGTTTTCTTGAGGATTATTGTCATCCTGATGCACATTATCCTGGTTATTGATCGTCGGTGACTCAACGGTCTCATGTGCTTCATTGCTTATCTCAACATTTTCAGATGCCATTGTCAAACACTGGCACAAAACAAGGGTTAATTTACATGTCACATATTATCCCTATACTCTGACCAACTAATTAAATACCAAATAAACTTAAGTAGGTCATACTAGAGAAGGAATTCCTCGTCTCTCCCCTCCTAGTTCTTGTCTTACATCTCAGCCAGGGATCATATCCCCAAGCTTTGATACCAACTGTGACGCCCCCAAAATAGGTATACATCACCCATCTTGAGTCGCCAAATTCATGGTACAGAATTTAAATACAAACTTTTTTTTTATACAATATGACAAAACGTAGTTGAGAGTTTCAACACGGATAATGTCTCATAGAGAGTATCCAAACTCAAATAAAGTCCTCATTACAATTATTATCACACTATTTCACTGAATAGTGAGGACTACTAATGCAAACAATTTGGACCATCACTCTAGTTCCCGACTAGTCCCAACTATATTCTCATTTACTCAAAAGAATAATGAAAACAAAGGGTGAGCTCAACTAGCACGAGAAGAAATATTATGACTAAGATAATGCGAATAAATTATAGTTAGCCTTCAACGTTGTTAAAGCGATAAAATATAACAAACATCAAGTTTAAGCTGCGAATGAACAAGTAATCCATTAGAAGAGTCGAGTAAAGCATAAAATCTACTATCTTCTATGATTTAAAAGATTTTCATCACTTTTATCATTTGAGACTCGACAATAAATAATCCACATCATCGAATCACCCCTGCACTATGGTCAAGGATATTCTTTAGTATCATAACCATAAATTATCCATGCACTATGGGCTAAGGATATTCGTGTATTCATCAATGGTCATGATCATGCCAACAACTGTCCATCAATGCACTACGGGTCAATGAGGACTTTTACCACATCATTTGTATTATTACGGTCATGATTATACCGAATAATCCCTGGTCATAATCATACCAAGTATATCTATGCACTACAGGCCACGGATGACTTTCAACATAATATAAACATGAGGATGATGACAATGATATAAGAATTCAATAAAACAAGTTCAAGGATAAATTTGTAAAGATTTATAATTTAATTTATCCAGAATTTAATATTGTCCAAATTGTCAACATGATACTGCTTTGTGGAGTAAAATTCAAGAATGATAATGTATCAAAAATGATTTGGGCCAAAAAAAAATCAATTTTTGTTATGAATAGTACTCTGGGTGAATAGTACTTCGAGAATAGTACCCCATGAATAGTACTCTGGGTGAATAGTACTTCATGAATAGTACTTTGTGAATTGTACTTTTTGAATAGTACCCGTGAATAGTACTTTTGTGAATAGTACCGTATAAATGAATAGTACTCATGGTTAGTACTCCGGCATGAAAATCTTAAAATTTAACAAGAATGTGCAGAAAATATCCTTGTGAAACGATACTAGATGAAGTGCAAATTTCAAGGATATTCTACTAATTTCACAGAGTATAGAAGCAATACTTTAACAAAATGAGGGTATAATCAGGAATACACGACGAAATAATATTACTCACATACTACAGAGTATGGAAGAAAATATTATTCCTATGAATACTGAACAAAATAATATCCCTTAAGAATACAACAAATAATATCCCTTACGAATACGAAATAAATAATACCCCTTACGAATATTAAACGAAAATAATATTCAGATGAATACAAAAAATAATTTCTCTTCAGAATATGAAATAAATAATACCCCTTACCTTAGAAGAAGATTGAATATTGGAATAGTAAAGTAGCCGACTTCTATTCTTCTTTTTCTCTATAGCTTCTCTCTCTATAATTGCTCTTGTGAGTCTTGGTGAATTGGTGAGAATGAAAGAAGAACGTACTTCTATTTATAGGAAAATATAGTTTCGATAATTACACGTTTTGGGGCTCTAAATATTACAGTATAATACCTTCATCTTTTCCTTCATTTTTAATTTAGTTATACAAGTATTATCAATCTTGCACCATCTCCCCTAATAGTACATGCATGTGAATCAATAGTACACACATGTGAACAAAAAGTTATAAGCATGTGAATTAATAGCAATTAATTGCTTATTTATCCGATTAATTACCCGATTGGTCAATATAACCTCCAGACATCCATTATTATCGAAATAGATGTCGATTTCCACTAACATTAATAATCCCAACATAATGGAAATATCAATTTCATCTTTAATCAATACGAACTTATTCATCATTAATATTATAACTCACAATATTTAACAACCAGATCATTCTCAGGAAAGAGGGGGCTTTCCGATAAGGATTTCTCCCTATTGGCGCACAATTAGGTGACCAAACCTCTCCTTGACAGAACTTTCTAGACATTGTCAGACATTGTCAATATTGTAAATAATAATATGAATAATTTTGTTGTCTCAATTATTGATTTAATAATATAAAATATTATGTAGATGATACTGTGACAATAATTGAATCAATAATATGAAAGATATTATGGAGCAATTACTGTAGCAATAATTGAGTATAACTGAGTGACTTCTCACGTAAGCATCAATAATCAATACCGTGTGCTACTATGCAACCACGCGTATTAATGTACTTTTACTACCGGGTAGTTCAACAGTTTAACGGTAAATCTTTCGCCGTTATTTTTAAAAATATTTCAGTCATTTTTAAACTACGACTGTATCTCCGTTGTGGGGTCCACCAATGATTGTGTCGTCGTACGAATATTCCCTGTTAAAACAAATATTTTCCGACCAATTGAATATTTCCTGACACAACGAATATTTTATATCAACTTGCTTACTTTGCAAAATTTTTAAATGTCACCCTTAACTTTAACCTTTATCAATTTAACCATTTACTAAATAGAATAACAATAATCAAAAAATTGAATACTTTTATTTCATAAAATTCGGGGTCTTACATGCAATTTTTTCATAGTGCAGTTGGTAACCAAATCTTCATACCAAGGTAACCAAACCGTCATACCAAGGTAATCAATCCACCTCCACACCTTCAGTTTTTTCATAGTGCAGTTGGTAACCAAACCTTCACACCAAGATAACCAAACTTTCATACCAAGGTAACCAATCCACATCCACACCTGCAATTTTTTCATAGTGTAGTTGGTAGCCAAACATTCATACCAAGGTAACTAATTCAGTATTATTAGGTTACCAATTTATTTTGAATGTGATGCAGTTGGTAGCCAAACCTTCATGTAGTGGGTAGCCAAACCTTCATACCAAGGTAACCAATTCAGTTTTATTAAGTTACCAATTTATTTTGAATGTGATGTAGTTGGTAGCCAAACCTTCATATAGTTGGTTGCCAAACTTTCAGACCAAGGTAACCAATTCATACTGCAGCAGGTGTGGAGGTAGATTGGTTATCTTAGTATAAAGGTTTGGTTACCTTGGTACGAAGGTTTGGTTATCAACATTACATTACAAATCACTCTCTTATATCTCTCTTTCCTATGCAGTGTTCTTACTTTCCTTTGGACATGAAATTGGAATTGGAATTTTCGGAGTCGCGCCGGAGAATCTCGCCGATAAATGGTACTAGACAGATTAGTTTGCTTTGGAGATTATTTACCAAAACCATATGATGAATTATCATTGTAGAACCTTGGAGCCAGAATTCGCTATGTCGTTCTACATTCCATTTTACGTTGGACTCGCGGTGGGCAAGTATTTATGGACGTCGAATTACACATTCAGGGACCGTGATCGCCATTGCGAGATGATTCTAAAGAAGGCAACCTGTGAAGAAGGAGATTCACTATAACGCCCCCAAAATAGGTATACATCACCCATCTTGAGTCGCCAAATACATGGTACAAAATTCAAATACAACTTAATAATACAACTGTCGTGTAAAATACGACAAAACATAAACTGAGAGTTTTAATACGAATATTGTCTTCTAAACATTATTCAAACTCAAATGGAGTCCTCAATACATTTATTATCACACTATTTTATAGAATAGTGAGGACTACTAATGCAAACATCTGGACCGTCACTCCGTTCCCCGACTACATTTCCTGAAGAGAACAATGAAAGCAAAAGGGTGAGCTCAACTAGCCCAGTAAGAAATATTATGACTAAGATAATGCAAAATAATTTATCGTTAGCCTTCAACAGTGTTAAACTAATCAAATATAATAAACATCAAGTTTAACTGCAGCGGAACAAACAATCCATTAGAAGAGTCAAGTAAAGCATAAAATCTACTATCTTCTATGATTTAAAAAGGTTTTTCATCACTTTTATCGCTGAGACTTAGCTTAATAAATAATCCACATCATCGAATCACCCCTGCACTACGGCCAATGATATTCTTTAGTATCACGACCACAAATTATCCATGCACTACGGGCCAAAGATATTCGTGTATTCATCAATGGTTATGATCATGCCAACAACTATCCATCAATGCACTACGGGCCAATGAGGACTTTTACCACATCATTTGTAACATTACAGTCATGATTATACCGAATAATCCCTGGTCATAATCATACCAAGTCCATCTATGCACTACATGCCACATATGACTTTCAACATAATATAAACATGAGCATGATGACAATGATATAAGAATTCAATAAAACAAGTTCAAGGAAAAATTTTTAAATTTTTATAATTTGATTTATCCAGAAATCAATAACGTCCAAATTGTCAACATGATACTGCTTTGTGGAGTAAAATTCAAGAATAATATTGTACCAAAAATAATTTAGACGGAAAACGAATCAATTTTTATCATGAATAGTACCCCGTGAATAGTACTTCGGGAATAGTAACCCCGTGAATAGTACTCCGGCATGAAAAGTTAAAACTTAACATGAATGCTCAGAATAATATTTCATGAAATATACTGGATGAAGCGCAAATATCAAGGATATTCTACTAATTTCATGGAGTTTAGAAGCCAAAACTTTAACAAAACGAGTATAGAATTCGAAATTTGAAACGAAATAATATTACTTACATACTACAGAGTATGGAAGAAAATATTATTTCAAGCGAATATTGAACAAAAATAACATCCCTTACCTTGAAAAGAAGAGTATTCCAACTGGTATAGCGGGGATATTCTTAAAGAAAACTTTCACTATTTTCTAAACTCAAAGCTTTCTAAAACTCGAAAGAAATACGCTCAATATTATAGAAGAAGAATTCTCTGATTCTGGTGTCATTTTCAATTCTAACTAAGCATCCTATTTATAGGAGAATGGAAGGATACTATTTAGAAAGCAATTTGCATGAAGAAATTTTTATATGAAATCACGGTATGTAAGCGAAAAATCGAAAAATTTTTCGATTTTTACTATGCAAACACTATGCAGCACTATACAAACACTACGCATAATAAAATATAATATATTCTATTTTTCATAAAAAACAAAACTAATAAAATATATATATATATATATATATATATATATATATATATATATATATATATATATATATATATATATATATATATATATATGTAACCTTCCTCGCAGCAACCCAAAACCATCTGTGACAATTTTCATCATTTACCAACATGTGGGCCCCACATGTGGTTCCCACATGTGGGCCCCACCTTTATTATACCGAAGAACTTTCTACCGATGATTTTGAAATATAGGTAAATGGGGGTCTATAAAATAACAAATTTTACATCAAATATTTCATAAAAATCCCCTCAATATTTTTAACAATCTTTATTCATATTATTATAACTCGCAATATTAACAACCAGATCGTTCCCAGGAAAGAGGGGGCTTTCCAATAAGGATTTCTCCCTATTGGCGCGCAATTAGGTGACCAAACCCCTTTCCTCGACAGAACTTTCTAGACATTGTTAATTATGCATATAATAATTAGAATAACTTGTCATCTCAATTATTGATTTAATAATATATAAAATATTGACAATAATTGAATCAAATAACGTGAGATACTATACATCAATTACTGTAGCAATAATTGAGTAAAACTGAGTGACTTCTCACGTAAGCATCAATAATCAAAACCGTGTGCTAATATGCAACCACGCGTATTAGTGTACTTTTAACACCAGGTATTTCAACAGTTAACGGTAAAACTTTCGCCGTTATTTTCATAAAAAGATATTTCTGTCGTTTTCTCATTTCGACAATAATTACGTTGTGGGGTCCATGATGATTGTCTTTAGTCGTGCAATATTCTCTGTTAAAACGAATATTCCCCGACCAATCAAATATAATATAACAACTTGCGTACTTTGCAAAATTTATAAATATTACCCACAACTATAACATTATATCAAATTCATTCCATAATATTCAAAAATTATATTTATAGAAAATTTATCTTTATTCATAAAAGTTGGGGTCTTACAACCTCCTCTTTTTATGTAATTTCGCCCTCGAAATTAGGGTACATACCTAGTATGACGAAGAGGTGAGGATACCTTGATCTCATTTCAGATTCTAACTCACAGGTCATTTCCTCAACTTCCCTTGAAGTCAAGGACATAGAGTTTTAATAATTCTTCAAGGGTTTGAATAGTCCTCTCCGACTGCCCATCCGTTTGAGGATGATATGCCGAACTGAATCGCAAATCCGTGCCCATAGCTTTTTACAAACTAACCCAAAACCGTGAAGTGAATCTTGGGTCTCGATCCGAAACTATGGATACTTGCATACCATGCAGTCTTACAATCTCATTTATGTACATACGAGCAAGACGTTCAAGTGTATAAGTTTCTCGTATCGGTAAGAAATGAGCAGACTTGGTCAATCTATCAACAATGACCCAAATCGCATATATGCCTTGAGAAACCTTAGGAAGACCAGTAACGAAATCCATGGTAATGTGCTCCCACTTCCATTCTGGAATTTCAAGTGGTTGCAATGGACCTTTTGGCACTTGATGATCCACCTTGACACGTTGACAAGTTAAACACCTTGAGATAAACTCCGCGATCTCTCTCTTCATATTGCTCCACCAAATTGTATGTCGAAGATCACGATACATTTTGGCGCCTCCATCATGATTTTATACTTCAAGTCAGAATTGTTAGGAACACAAAGTCTGGAGTTGACTCGAAGTATTCCTTCTTCATCGATTCTTGCTTCCGGAATAGCACCTTCTTGCACTTTCTTCATCACACGCATCAGTTCCAGGTCTTTAACTTGAGCAGCTTTAACTTTATCAATTAAAGTTGGTTCTACTCGTATGTTTGCCATCATCACATGGGTCCCTGGAGTCTTTAACTCTATCTCCATCCTTTGCAAGTCATAAAAAATGGGCCTTTGTATTGACAATAACGCACTTGTACCTGCATATGATCTTCTACTCAATGCGTCAGCTACTACGTTCGCTTTTCTAGGATGGTATTGAATAGTACGATCATAATCTTTCAACAGTTCGAGCCAACGTCGTTGCCGCATGTTGAGTTTTTTTTGGGTGAAGAAATATTTGAGGCTTTTATTCTGACGCCCCCAAAATAGGTATACATCACCCATCTTGAGTCGCCAAATACATGGTACAAAATTCAAATACAACTTAATAATACAACTGTCGTGTAAAATACGACAAAACATAAACTGAGAGTTTTAATATGAATATTGTCTTCTAGATAGTATTCAACTCAAATGGAGTCCTCAATACATTTATTATCACACTATTTCATAGAATAGTGAGGACTACTAATGCTATCATCTGGACCGTCTCTCCGTTCCCCGACTAGTCCCGGCTACGTTCTCATTTCCTGAAGAGAACAATAAAAGCAAAAGGGTGAGCTCAACTAGCCCAGTAAGAAATATTATGACTAAGATAATGCAGAATAATTTATCGTTAGCCTTCAACAGTGTTAAACTGATAAAATATAACAAACATCAAGTTTAACTGCAGCGGGACAAGCAATCCATTAGAAGAGTCAAGTAGAGCATAAAATCTACTATCTTCTATGATTTAAAAGATTTTTCATCACTTTTATCGCTAAGACTCAGTTTAATAAATAATCCACATCATCGAATCACCCCTGCACTACAACCAATGATATTCTTTAGTATCACGACCACAAATTATCCATGCATTACAGGCCAAGGATATTCGTGTATTCATCAATGGTCATGATCATGCCAACAACTGTCCATCAATGCACTACGGGCCAATGAGGACTTTTACCACATCATTTGTAACATTACGGTCATGATTATACCAAATAATCCCTGGTCATAATCATACCAAGTCCATCTATGCACTACAGACCACATATGACTTTCAACATAATATAAACATGAGAGGATGATGACAATGATATAAGAATTCAATAAAACAAGTTCAAGAATAAATTTTTAAAGATTTATTATTTAATTTATCCATAATATAATATTGTCCAAATTGTCAACATGATACTGTTTTGTGGAGTAAAATTCAAGAGTGATAATGTATCAAAAATGATTTGGACCGAAAAGAAATTAATTTTTGTTATGAATAGTACTCCGGGTGAATAGTACCCGAGTGAATAGTACCCCGTGAATAGTACTTCGGGAATAGTACTTCGTGAATAGTACTTTGTGAATAGTACTCGTGAATAGTACTTTTGTGAATAGTACCGTATAAATGGATAGTACTCATGGACAGTACTCCGGCATGAAAAACTTAAAATTTAACAAAAATATGCAGAAAATGTCCTTGTGAAGAGATATTAGATGAAGCGCAAATTTCAAGGATATTCTACTAATTTCACGGAATATAGAAGCAATACTTTAACCGAATGATGGTATAATCAGGAATATAAGACAAAATAATATTACTCACATACTACAGAGTATGGAAGAAAATATTATTCCTATGAATACTGAACAAAATAATATCCCTTACCTCAGAAGAAGACTGGATATTGGAATAGTGAGGTAGCAGACTTCTCTTCTACTTTCTCTCTAAAGCTTCTCTCTCTTTATAAATGCTCTTGTGAGTCTTAGTGAATTGGTGAGAATGAAAGAAGAATGAGCTTCTATTTATAGGAAAATATAGTTTCGATAATTGCACGTTTCGGGAAACAAAATATTACAGTATAATACCTTCATCTTTTTCTTCATTTTTAATTTAGTCCTGCAAGTATTATCAAACTTGCACCACCTCCCCTAATAGTACATCTTGTGAATCAATAGTACAATCATGTGAATCAATAGTACAATCATGTGAAAAAATAATTACAGTATAGTACCTTCATCTATACCTCCATTTTTAATTTAGTCATGCAAGTATTATTAATCTTGCACCACCTCCCGTAATAGTACATGCATTTGAATCAATAGTAGACACATGTGAACAAATAGTTATATGCATGCGAACTAATAGCAATTAATTGCTCATTTATCCGATTAATTACCCGATTGGTCAATATAGCCTCCAGACATCTATTATTATCGACATAGATGTTGACTTTCACTAACACTAATAATCTCAACATAATGGAAATATCAATTTCATCTTTAATCAACACGAACTTATTCATCATTAATATTATAACTCACAATATTTAACAACCAGATCATTCCGTGAAATAGGGGCTTCCGATAAGGATTTCTCTTTATTGGTAGCAATTAGGTGACCAAACCTCTCTTTGACAGAACTTCTAGACATTGTTAATATTGCAAATAATAATATGAATAACTTTGTCGTCTCAATTATTGATTTAATAATATAAAATATTATGCAGATGATACTGTGACAATTATTGAATCAATAATATGAAAGATATTATGCAAACAATTATCGTAGCAATAATTGAGTATAATCGAGTGACTTCTCACGTAAGCATCAATAATCAATACTGAGTGCTACTATGCAACCACGCCAGACATATTCATTGTACTTTTACCATCGGGTAGTTCAACAGTTTAACGGTAAAACTTTCGCTGTTATTTTTATAAAAAGATAATTATGTCGTTTTCTAACTACCATAATACTTTCGTTGTGGGTTCCACCAATGATTGTGCCGTCGTACGAATTTTCCTGTTAAAACGAATATTCCCCGACCAATCAAATATTATATAACCACTGGCTTACTTTGCAAAATTTATAAATAATACCCACAACTATAACATTATATCAAATTCACACCATAATATTCAAAAATATATTTTGAGAAAAATTAATCTTTATTCATAAAAGTTGGGGTCTTACATTTATGATCCGTATAGATCTCCACCTTCTCCACAAGTAATGCCTCCAAATTTTTAGTGCAAAAATGACTGCTGCCAACTCTAGATCATGAGTAGGATAATTCCTCTAATATTCTTTGAGTTGTCGTGAGGCATAGGCTATGACTTCCCCTGTTGTATGAGAACACATCCTAACCCTTTGCATGAAACATCACTGTAGATGACAAATCCTTCCGAGCCAGATGGTATTGTCAGAACAGGTGTTGAAATGAGTCTTCTCTTGAGTTCTTGAAAACTCTTCTCACATTCGTCGCTCCAACTGAATTTTGTATCTTTCCGAGTTAGCTGAGTTAATGGAATAGCGATTCGAGAAAACCCTTCTACGAATCTCTGATAATAACCAGTTAAGCCGAGAAAGCTACGTACTTTAGTCACTGATTTGGGTTGCTCCCAACTTTGAATTGCTTCAATCTTTGCCGGGTCAACCGATATTCCGTGATTTGATATCACGTGCCCAAGGAATGCAACTTCCTCAAGCCAGAACTCGCACTTCTTCAACTTAGCATACAACTTGTTTTCACTAAGCTTTTGGAGTATCAGCCTCAAGTGTTGCTCATGATCTTCACGGCTTTTGGAATATATGAGAATGTCATCAATGAAGACAACCACAAAATGATCCAAATATTCCTTGAATACTCGGTTCATCATATCCATAAAGGCAGCAGAAGCATTAGTCAATCCAAAGGACATGACTAGGAATTCATAATGTCCGTACCGAATTCTGAAAGCAGTCTTTGGAATGTCATCAGTTTTAATCTTTAATTGATGATATCCGGAACGAAGATTGATCTTTGAAAAGAATTTGGCGCCTTGCAACTGGTCAAATAGGTCATCAATGCGTGGCAACGGGTACCTATTTTTGATGGTGACATGGTTCAATTCTCGATAATCAATACAAAGTCATATACTTCCATCTTTCTTTTTCACGAATAGAACAGGTGCACTCCAAGGAGACGTACTAGGACTAATAAAATCGATGTCTAATAATTCCTGCAGTTGGGTCTTTAACTCCTGAAGTTCAATAGGAGCCATTCGATATGGGGCTTTGGAAGTAGGTTTTGTACCGGGTTCAAGGTCGATACAAAATTCAACCTCACGCTCTGGGGGTAGGCCAGGAAGTTCTTCAGGAAATACGTCAGGAAATTTATTAACAATAAAAATATCATTCAAATCTGACGTATTTTTGATTAAATCCGTGACATGAGCTAAGAAAGCTTGACATCCATTTTTCAATAAATGAATAGCTTTATGGCTTAAGATGACAGTGATTTATTTTAATGGTTTGGTTACTTGAATTCGCATAATAGGTTGGTTAGGAATATGAAAGCTAATAACCTTACGAAAATAATCAATTTTTGCATGATGAGTAGTTAACCAATCAATCCCTAGAATTACGTCAAACACAAGTATTTTTAAGGAAATAAGATTGACAGGTAATGTGAGGGTACCGATTTGAACCAAACAAGACTTATAAACAGTAGATGTAATGAAGGTTTCTCCCAACAGAGTTTCAATAGATAAGTCAAAGTCTAATTTCTCCGGAGTTAAATTTAAACGTTGAGCGAAAGTAGGAGAAATAAAAGAATGGGTAGAACCGATATCAAATAAGGTATATACTTCGCTAGAGTTTATGATAAGATTACCCGTGATGACCTCGTTCGGGTTCCTTGCTTTCTGGGAGGTCACAACAGATGCTCTCCCTTGAACTACTGGTTTTAACTTATCTAGGACATCATTTGGTGTCACCGTTCCAACTGGACTTGGCTTCCCAGTACGACAAAATCTAGCTACGTGACCTTTTGTTCCACAATTGTAACACGTTTTGGACTGCTGCGCACAGTTTAGACTGATGTGTCCCTCCTCTCCGTATTTGAAGCATATGATAGGTGGTCGTTCTCCTTTCTTAACAACTGGTGCTGGTGATGACGTCTTTCCATCATTGTTGAATCTCCTCTTCTTGAAATGTCCACTTTTCTTATCTTGGCCATGATTACCACCGAAGTGGTTACCATTTCTGGCATGTTGATTCCCTCCACGTTTGTTGTCACCGCTTCGATGACTGCTACCACTGATATTATCATTTTACCGGCTGCTTTCTCTTGGTTGGGTTGACTCGTTATCGCGCTTCAATAACTGAGCCCTATTTACAACATCTGAATACAAACACAGTTTGTGAGAAATTAGATATTGACGTATCTCAAGTTTCAAACCTCTTAGAAACATCCGCGTCATTCTCTCCTCATTATCAACCAAGTGAGACGCAAATCGGGACAACTCGGCAAACTTGGCTTCGTACTGCGACACGGTCATATTGTTCTGCTCCATCTTGATGAACTCTACCTCCTTCATGTGACGAATACTTTTGGGAAAGTACTTGTCGTTGAATAGTTCTTGGAACTTCTCCCAAGACACCTTCAGTACGGCAGGTTGAGTACGCTTTACCGATTCCCACCAGTAATCTGCCCCTCCTCGCAACATAAAGGTGGCAAAGGGAACCTCTTGCTCCTCAGAACATCCTAAGACATCAAAGATCTTGGTGATCTGCTTTATCCACGTCTTCGCCTTAAGTGGTTTCGACTCTCCAATGAACTCTGGTGGTCCTAGCTCCTTGAACTGCTTAGCTGTGACCGTCCGAGAGTTTCCAGTGTTTCCACCTGCATTTTGGACAGGAGTCTCTCTTGCCTGATGTTGTTCGAATTGCAGAAAGCTGTTAAACATTCCGTCATTTGCCATTTGGTCGGTGTTGTTGTTCACCTGAGGATTATTTCCTTCCTGATACAAATTATCCTGGGTGTTGATCTGTGGTGACTCAACGGTCTCCTGTGCTCCATTGTTATTCTCAACATTCTCGGATGTCATTTTCAAACACTGCCACAAAACAAGGGTTAAACTTAGGTAGGTCATACTAGCGAAGGAATTCCCCGTCTCTCCCCTCCTAGTTCTTGTCTCACATCTCAGCCAGGATCATATCCCTAAGCTTTGATATTAATTGTGACGCCCCCAAAATAGGTATACATCACCCATCTTGAGTCGCCAAATACATGGTATAAAATTCAAATACAACTTAATAATACAACCGTGTAAAAAATACGACAAAACATAAATCGAGAGTTTTAATATGAATATTGTCTTCTAGACAGTATTCAAACTCAAATGGAGTCCTCAATACATTTATTATAACACTATTTCATAGAATAGTGAAGACTACTAATGCAAACATCTGGACCGTTACTCCGTTCCCTGACTAGTCCCGGCTACGTTCTCATTTCCTGAAGAGAACAATGAAAGCAAAAGGGTGAGCTCAACTAGCCCAATAAAAAATATTATGACTAAGATAATGCAGAATAATTTATCGTTAGCCTTCAACAGTGTTAAACTAATCAAATATAATAAACATCAAGTTTAACTGCAGCGGAACAAACAATCCATTAGAAGAGTTAAGTAGAGTATAAAATCTACTATCTTCTATGATTTAAAAAGGTTTTTCATCACTTTTATCGCTGAGACTGAGCTTAATAAATAATTCACATCATCGAATCACCCCTGCACTACGGCCAAGGATATTCTTTAGTATCACAACCACAAATTATCCATGCACTACGAGCCAAGGATATTCGTGTATTCATCAATGGTCATGGTCATGCCAACAACTGTCCATCAATGCACTACGGGCCAATGATGACTTTTACCACATCATTTGTAACATTACGGTCATGATTATACTAAATAATCCTTGGTCATAATCATACAAAGTCCATCTATGCACTACAGGCCACAGATGACTTTCAACATAATATAAACATGAGGATGATGACAATAATATAAGAATTCAATAAAACAAGTTCAAGGATAAATTTTTAAAGATTTATAATTTAATTTATCCGTAAATCAATAACGTCCAAATTGTCAACACGATCATCGCTTTCAGGAGTAAAATTCAAGAATAATATTGTACCAAAAATAATTTGGACCGAAAACGAATCAATGTTTATCATGAATAGTACCCGGGTGAATAGTACGAAAGAGTGAATAGATCCCGTGAATAAGTACTCAGGAATAGTAACCCCGTGAATAGTACTCTAACATGAAAAAGTTAAAACTTAACAAGAATGCTTAGAATAATATTTCCATGAAAATATACTGGATGAAGCGCAAATATCAAGGATATTCTACTAATTTTATGGAGTTTAAAAGCCAAAACTTTAACAAAACGAGTATAGAATTCGAAATCTGAAACGAAATAATATTACTTACATACTACAGAGTATGGAAGAAAATATTATTTCAAGCGAATATGGAACAAAAATAACATCCCTTACCTTGAAAAGAAGAGTATTTCAACTGGTATAGCGGGGATATTCTTGAAGAAAACTTTCACTATTTTCTAAACTCAAAACATTCTCAAACTCGAAAGAAATACGCTCAATATTATAGAAAAAAAATTCTCTGATTCTGGTGTGATTTTCAATTCTAACTAAGCATCCTATTTATAGGAGAATGGAAGGATACTATTTAAAAACGGACTGCACAGTAAATTTTTTATACGAAATCACGGGCGCCGACAGAAAATTAGAAAATTTTCTAATTTTTACTATGCAAACACTATGCAGGCACTATGCAAACATTATGTATAATAAAATATAATATATTCTATTTTTTATAAAAAAACAAAACTAATAAAATATATAATTATATATATATGTAACCTTCCCTGCAGGCAACCCAAAACCATCCGTGACAATTTTCATCATTTACCAACATGTGGTCCCCATATGTGGGCCCCACTTTTATTATACCGAATAACTTTCTACCGATTATTTTGAAATATAGGTAACGAGGGTCCATAAAATAACAAAATTTACATTAAATATTTCATAAAAATTCCCTCAATATTTTTAACAACCTTTATTCATATTATTATAACTCGCAATATTAACAACCAGATCATTCCCAGGAAAGAGGGGGCTTTTCAATAAGGATTTCTCCCTATTGGCGCGCAATTAGGTGACCAAACCCCTTTCCTCGACAGAACTTTCTAGACATTGTTAATTATGCATATAATAATTAGAATAACTTGTCATCTCAATTGTTGATTTAATAATATATAAAATATTGACAATAACTGAATCAAATAATGTGAGATACTATGCAGCAATTACTGTAGCAATAATTGAGTAAAACTGAGTGACTTCTCACGTAAGCATCAATAATCAAAACCGTGTGCTACTATGCAACTACGCCAGACATTATTCTTGTACTTTTAACAACGGGTATTTCAACAGATTAACGGTGAAACTTTCGTAGTTATTTTCATAAAAAGATATTTACATGCGTTTTTCTCATTACGATAATAATTATGTTGTGGGGTCCACCAATGATTGTGCCGTCATACGAATATTCCCTGTTAAAACGAATATTTCCCGACCAATTGAATATAATATAACAACTTGCGTATTTTGTAAAAGTTATAAATATTACCCACAACTATAACATTATATCAAATTCATTCCATAATATTCAAAAATGATATTTATAGAAAATTCATTTTTATTCATAAAAGTTGGGGTCTTACATTTACGACGGAGTAACGGAGGAGAGGGCTACTGGGAGACAGATGAAAATTTGAATTTGAATATTTGAATTTGAATTATTATTTTGAATTTGAATTTTTTGTTGTTGTTAGATCCAAGATATTTAAATTTGAATTATTAATTATTGCAGTTATTTCTCCGTGATTTTAGGTTTCCTTATTAATGTGAATTGCATTATGTCAAGAATAAGCATGTGAAATATATTCCTATTTACATATGATTTGATTATGATATATATATATATATATATATATATATATATATATATATATATATATATATATATATATATATATGAATGAATATGCAAGTATGCTCGCATTAAAAAAAGTCATAAAGTCCTTTGATAGATAATAGAAACATATGTACAAGGACTTAGAATGAATTGATCAAATATGTTAGGTTGATCTTGCATAAGCAAAACAGCTTTGTAAAGTCCTTAAAAAGAAATGATGTACAAGGACTATAAATATAGAAAGATCAAGCATGCTAGGTTGATCTTATGATGTAATAGATAGGCTTGTCTGATCGTCGAGCACTGCACCAGAAATCGTAGTCTGCCAGGAGAGTCAAGGAAAACTCGAGAGCTATCGAGGCAGAATTGTAGTCTGCAAGATAGTATATCTCGGAGTTCGTAGACTGTCAGGAGAGATGAGGAAGGATCGTAGTGTGTCGAGAAGAACTTCCTCAAGGCCATAGTCTGCTGAGGAAGTCATGTTCATAATCGTAGAGACAGCCTGCCTACGAGCCGACCGAGTATATGCCGAAGCCAAAGTCAAGAATCGTAGACTACACTCATAGTCGTAGAGTCTACTGATCATATCAGAGGCATAGATCGTAGTCGAGCAAGATCAATTGAAGACAACAAGCACAACGACAGAAATCGTAAAGTGTCAAGATCTGATCTCGGAGTCGTAGTGTCTCGCAGTACCAAATTTGAATCGTAGAAGTGCGTAACTAAGACCTCAATAGATGTGCTCACAATGCCAAGGAAGAATCATAGAGCAAATACGATTCTCAACGAATGAGCACTCCCAGAATATCTAAAGGAATGAAGACAAGTTCTAATACATAATTTAATTAATTCTAATAACAATTTATTAGATTAATTCACCCCATCAATCAAAACAACATAATTATAATTTTCTTTATAATTATAATTTTATTTAATCAACTAACACATTAAATTAAAATATTATTATACTACTTCATTTAATCATTACAAACTCTCTAACTTAATTATTAAATTAAATTAGAATACTATCTCATAATACTAACTTCCTTAATTATTTATTTAACAAATAATTAACCAAATCAAATCAAATCAATTAATATTTATTCAACGATAAACACATCAATTAAATATTTATATAATTCGATAAATACTTAAAATTATAATTAAAATTCTGGATTGTTACATCATTACCTCCTTACAAGGATTCTGTCCCCAGAATCACAACTCAAACAAATCATTCGTCACATTCTTCCCTACTTACAAAGATTCTATCCCCAGAATCGAAGACATAGATTAAACAAATAACTCAGGGTAATCTTTTATCATCTTATCTTCGAGTTCCCACGTTGCTTCTTCAGCATTGTGGTTCCTCCAATCACCTTCACGGAAGGTATTACTTTATTCCTGAGCACTTGTTCTTTCGTGTCAACTATCTGAATAGGAATATCTTCATAGGACAAGTCTTTATCGAATTGCAACGATTCGTACTCGATCACGTGCTTGTAATCGGGTTTATACGGTCGTAACACCGAACTGTGAAAAACATTGTGAATGTTTTCCAACTCTGGAGGTAGAGCTACCTCGTAAGCTACTTCTCCAACTCTTCGCAGCACTTCGAAGGGTCCAATAAACCTCGGGCTTAGCTTTCCCTTTTTACCGAAACTAATTTTCTCCTTCTAAGGAGAAACTTTTAGGAATACATAATTTCCTACGTCGAATGCATGATCTTATCTGTGTTGATCAACATACTTCTTCTGTCTGTCTTGAGCTGCTACCAATCTTGTCCTGATGAGTTTGACAACCTCAGCAGTTTGTTGTACTAGTTCTGGTCCTAACAGTTGGAGTTCACCGACTTCATCCCATCACAGTGGAGTTCTGTTTATGGATGATAAGCCGTGCTCATTCATAATTGTGTTCCCATACATTCTTGTAGTCTCTTCCAGAAGTTTGACGTGAATCGCAGATCTCTATCTCACACAATTGAAACTGGCACTCCATGTCTCGAAACGATTTCTTTAACGTACAACCTTGCCAACTGATCAAGATTGAATCTAATCTTTATTGGCAAAGAGTGTGCTAATTTCGTCAGTCTGTCCACTATCACCCAAATCGCATCCCATCCTCTCTGAGTAGTTGGAAGACCCACCACAAAATCCATTGTGATGTGTTCCCACTTCCATTCCGGTATTTCTAACAGTTGAAGTAATTCGCTTGGTCTTTGATGTTTGGCCTTGACTCTTTGACATGTCAAGCATTTCGTGACACATTTTGCAACATCTCTTTTCATGTTTGGCCACCAAAAATGTCGTCATAAATCTTGATACATCTTCGTGCTTCCCGGGTGTACCGAATATCTTGAGTTATGAGATTCAGTCAATATTTCATCTTTAATATCTGGTACTGCTGGAACCCAGATTCTTCCCTCGAACCTTAGTAATCCTTCGGTATCGATCTTGTATTTCGCATCACTGCCCTCAACCACTTTTTCTTTGATTTTCCCACATTCTTCATCTTGTAGTTGAGCATTCTTCACCTTGTCCACTAAAGTTGGGCCAACTTCTTATCTGAAATAGTCGTTTATCGGATTCGTTTGGAAATTTTATTTCCAATTCTAACTATCATTGCTGAAATAAGTTCCTCATGCGTGGTTATCAACATCAACTTTTCTCGACCTTTCCTACTTAAAGCATCTGCAACCACATTCGCTTTCTCTGGATGATAAAAGATCTCACAGTCGTAATCTTTTATCATTTATATCCATCTTCTTTGACGCATGTTCAGGTCCTTCTGAGTGAAAATATACTTCAGACTTTTATGGTCTGTGTAAATCTCACATTTTTCTCCATAGAGATAGTGTCTCCATATCTTCAGAGCAAATACTACTGCAGCCAATTCTAAATCATGAGTCGGATACCCTTTCTCATAATCCTTCAGTTGCCTTGATGCATATGTAATAACTTTGCCGTTCTGCATAAGGACACATCCTAATCGTTTATGTGAGGCATCACTATACAACACAAAGTTACCTGTACTATCTGGTAATGACAACACAGGTGCCACACTTAACTTCTTCTTCAAATCTTGAAAACTTTCTTCACACTTCCCCGTCCAAACAAATTTTACAGCTTTCCTTGTCAAATTTGTTAATGAAGTGGCTATCTTGGAAAAATCTTGAATAAATCGTCTATAATAACCGACCAGACCCAAGAAACTCCTCACCTTCGATAGTGTTTTTGGTTGTTCACAATTGATTACAGCTTCCAATTTTGATGGATCCACTGAAATCCCATCTTTGTCAATCACATGTCCCAAAAATTGTACACGATCTAACCAAAATTCACACTTAGAGAATTTCGCGTACAACTTTTCCTTTCTTAGTGTCTCCAACGTCAAATGTAAATGTTCCACGTGTTCTTCTTGAGTTTTGGAGAACACCAAGATGTTGTAGATGAATACCACCATAAACTTGTCTAAAAATGGTTTAAACACTTTGTTCATCAAATCCATGAATGCAGCAGGGGCATTGGTCAAACCAAAAGACATCACCAGAAACTCGTAATGTTCATACCGAGTTTTGAATGTCGTTCTAGGTATATCCTCCTTCATTACTTTCAATTAGTGATACCCACTTCTCAAATCTATTTTCGAGAAGTATTTAGCACCCTTCAATTGATCAAACAAGTCATCTATTCTTGGCAACGAGTATTTATTCTTAATAGTGACTTTGTTTAACTCCCTATAATCAATGCAAAGACGCATTGATCCATCCTTCTTCTTCACGAATAATACTGGCGCTCCCCACGGTGATACGCTTGGTTGAATATACTTCTTGTTTAGCAGCGCTTGCAGTTGCACCATCAGTTCCTTCATCTCTACCGGAGCCATTTCAGACGGGCCTTCGATATCTAAGTTCTCGGTGCTAAGTCGATCACGAACTCAGTCTCTCTGTCAGGCGGAAGTCCTGGCAAATCCTCTGGAAACACATCTACGAATTCCTTAACCACTGGTATCTCTTCCACTTTCACACCCTTCTTTTGAGTATCGACTATGTAAGCTAAATAACCCACACAGCCTTGACTCAACTTCTTGGCCTGCATAATTGTCAGATATTTCATTTGTCTAGGCAATTTTCTACCATAGAAAACTACCTTTGACGGAGTTATAAGGTTTACACATTTCTTTTGGCAATCAATTATCGCTCCACAATTGAACATCCAATCCATTCCCAAAATAACATCAAACTCTCCAAGTCTAATCGGGATTAAATCTACCATCATGATATTCCCCTTAATATTCACCCTACAATTCTTGTATACGAACCTAACAGGAATTACTTCCTTATGCGCAATTTTTATGTTTAAAGGGAAATTCAATTCTTTACTAGGCAATCCTAACCTCTTAGCAAATTCATTAGATATAAACGAGCAAGTTGTACCCGAATCAAATAATACATAAGCATCAATATCATTTATTGGGATAATACCTGACACCACATCCTTTGATTGCACAGCATCTTGCACAGTCATGTTGAAGGTTCTGGCTGTGGGTTTGTTTTATGTCGTTGGTCCAGCAATGGCCCATGTACCTCCACTGCTACCTCCCTTGTTTCATGTTGTCTCTCCAGCCTTCTTCTTAGGGCACTCACGAGCAAAGTGATCCTTGGATCCGCACGTGAAACAAACGTTCTTCTTGGGCTTACTACAATTTGGGGCGATGTGACCCTCCTGGCCATAGTTAAAGCATACTCGTTTCCCCAGTAAGCACACACCCTTATGAAAATTCCTGCATGTAGCACATGCTTCAAACTTCTTATTCTGCTGGTTACCTTGCTTACTTCCAGCGCCCATATTTCCATTCCATTTTCTCTTCAGATTGTTGTTACCATTTCCACTACTACCACCTCCATTCTTAATCTCCACTTCATTCTTCTTCTTTTTTTGTTCTTGATTGAACTTTGTTACAGCCTCGCCTCCACTTTCAATGAGAATTTCCTTCTCCATTACCGCTGCGAATGTCTTCAGCTGGAACAGAGAGACCATACTGTACAACCAGGGCTTCAGTCCCTGTTCAAACCTCTTCGCCTTGCGTTCGTCTATGCTGACTTGATATGGCGTAAAACTCGCCAACTCGTTGAATTTAACGGCATACTCAGACACTGTCATTGTTCCCTACTTCAGTACTAAAAACTGCACTTCTAGCTGACTCTTCGAACTCTCTGGGAAATAGGTCTCGAAGAATATCTCCTTAAACCTATCCCAAGTCATCACCCCTTGTCCTTCTCGCGCTTTATTAGCCTGCCACCAATAACTAGCCTCTGCTTTCAGCATGAATGTTGCAAAAACAGTCTTCTAATCCTCCCCTAGTCTTGCAACATCAAATACTTTCTCTATCTCCATGATCCAGGTCTGTGCCTAATTTAGGTGGTCCAACCGCCTTGAAATCCTTAAACATTGTACCTTGATTATGAGGTTGATTCTGCAACGCTCCTGTTAGTAACGTCACTAGTTGTTGAACGGGGTTAGCTTCAGTATTATCATTATTGTTAGCTCCCTTAGTGGTTCTCTGTCGTGGTGGTTGACGTCTTGGAGGCATTTTCTGTTAAGATATACACATTAGTTTATTACTCAATTCCTTTAAGTAACCCCATAAAAAAAATCACATAACACATAACACTTTGAATAAAATAAAATAATAACTTTTATTCATTCATAAGTGTCAGGAATAAGCATGTGAATGCTATTCCTATTTATATATGATTTGATTATGATATATATATATATATATATATATATATATATATATATATATATATATATATATATATATGAATGAATAATATGCAAGTATGCTTGCATTAAGAAAAGTTGTAAAGTCCTTTGATAGATAATAGAAATATGTGTACAAGGACTTAGAATGAATTGATCAAATATGTTAAGTTGATCCTACATAAGAAAGACAGTTTTGTGAAGTCCTTAAAAAGAAAAGATGTACAAGGACTATAAAGATAGAAAGATCAAGCTTGTTAGATTGATCTTATGATGTAATAGATAGGCTAGTCTGATCGTCGAGCACTGCACCAGAAGTCGAAGTCTGCCAGGTGAGTCAAGGTTAACTCGAGAGCTATTGAGGCAGAATAGGAGTATGCAAGATAGTAGATCTCGGAGTTCATAGACTGCCAGGGGAAACGAAGAAGGATCGCAGATTGTGTCGAGTAGAGCTTCCTCGGGATCGTAGTGTCTTTGAGGAAGTCATGTTCGTAATCGTAGAGACAACTGACTACCACGAAAGCCGATTTGGCCATCCGCTTGAAGCCAAGATAGAAACGTAGACTACACTCAGAGTCGTAGAGCATACTGATGCCAAATCCAAGTCAAGGATCGTAGATCACACTCTGAGTTTGTAGAGTTTATTGATTACATGCAGAGATCGTAGTCAAGCAAGATCAGATGAAGACAACAAGCACAAGGCAGAAATCGTAGAGTGTCAAGATCTGATCTCAGGATCGTAGTGTCTCTGACAAGCCGGGTCAATCGTAGAAGTGCGAGAACTACGATCTAAGAAGAAGTGCTCACAATGCCAAGGATGAATCGTAGAGCATATACGGTTCTCAATAAATGAGCACTCCCAGAATATCCAAAGGAATGAAGCCTCTGGTCCAAGCTGCAAGCTACATCCAAGGAAACCAGAGAGCACTCAACGAATGGCATGCAGGCTAGCAGAAGATCTAAGCATTAACCCAATCAGTATCAAGATTGAGTTGTAAAGCCACTCGTGTTGAAGTCTTCCACAAGGAGATCCAAAGAAGACTTCAGAAGCTGACTAAGGAAAGTCAGCAAGTGAAGTAGCTATCAAGTGAACAGGAGACAACGATCTTGGAAGCAACCAAAATCGTAGTGTTTGCAAAACAAAGAAGGAACTGATGGAAGGTGAACCGAGATACTGGTCAGCCTCTGATTAGCAAGGCTAAAGTGATTAACTGCAAGGTCAGTTCATTGATGGTAAGTAAACGGGAGATCACAAGGAGAAAGTAAGTTGGACGCGCCACAAATCTGAAGTGTCTTGATATTCAGAAGGGGACCAGAGCAAGGAATTAGGCCATCAGTATCTGAGAACAGTCAAAGCAAACAGAAGTATTGAAGCACTGCACAATACAAGGAAGAGGTGTTCTACATTGAAGATCCAATCAACACTCTTCAAGATCGTAGTGTTAACCCTACCAGTCAATGAGCAACACTCAACAAGACACTACGATCAAGTCCTTGAAGACGTGCATCGAATCGTGAGAGTCCGAATAATCAAGACCAAGAATTGGCAAAGGTTCAATCTAAAGGGTGATATTCGGACAAGTGCTTATTGAGAGCATCGATGCAATAGGACAACCTCTGATCGAGAAATCAGAAAGAGGTAATAAAGTCTTCGACCTGCCCAAGACATTAAAGTGATACATCTGATAGTAGGGGGTGAAAGTGTGAGAGACTACAAATACGTAAAAGTATGACAAGTCACATCAAGCAGTCTACCTCAAGCAACTCGAGATCTGTGAAGAGATTTGAATAGCCTTCAACGGCTACTTTCCAACTGAAGGATTGGGAAGGAGTATAAATAAAGAAGAGCTTCAAAGATCAAAGGTTGCTAGAGTTGCCGAGTTTGGAGAAAAGGTGGACTGATCTAAACCATGTAAAATAGTGAGTCCAAAGGCTCACTCTAGGATCCACCAAGAACACTCAGAAGTCAGATAAAGAAAGAAGTAGAAGTATGAGTTCTACTATGTAGAAGTGAGAGATCTACTACATGAAGAGTGTTCTGAACTGCCGAGAGAAAGAAGAGCATTATGTGTGACGCCCCCAAAATAGGTATACATCACCTATTCTGAGTCGCCCAATACATGGTACAGAATACAAATACAATCTTTAATATACAACAAGAGAGCTGTGAGTTTTAATACAAATACTGTGTTCTAGACAATATCCACTCTCAAAATAAGTCCTCATTACATTTATTGTCACACTATTTAACAGAATAGTGAGGACTACTAATTCTATCATCTGGTCCATCATTCCGTTCCCCGACTCGTCCCAGCTATATTCTCATTTCCTGAAGAGAACAGTGAAAGAAAGGGTGAGCTCAACTAGCCCAAGAAGAAATATTATGACTAAGATAATGCGAATAAATTATCATTAGCCTTCAACAATGTTAAGCAAATGATAAAATATAACAAACATCAAGTTTAATCGCAATGGAACAAACAATCCATTAGAAGAGTCAAGTAGAGAATAAAATCTACTATCTTCTATGATTTAAAAGGTTTTTCATGACTTTTATATTTGGGACTCACTTTTAATAAATAATCCACATCATCGAATCACCCTACACTACACTACCAAGAATATTCTTTTAGTATCACGACCACAATTATCCATGCACTACGGGCCAAGAATATTTGTGTATTCATTAATGGTCATGATCATGCCAACAACTGTCCATCAATGCATTACGGGCCAATGAGGACTTTTACCACATCATTTGTAACATTACGGTCATGATTACACCGAATAATCCCTGGTCATAATCATACCAAGTCCATCTATGCACTACATGCCACAGATGACTTTTAACAAAATATAAACATGAGGATGATGACAATGATATAAGAATTCAATAAAACAAGTTCAAGAATTATTTTATCCAGGAATTTTTAACGTCCAAATTATCAACATGATACTTCTTTATGCAGTAAAATTCAAGAATGCTTAGAAGAATATTTCCATGAAAAGATACTGGATGAAGCGCAAATATCAAGAATATTCCACTAATTTCATGGAGTATAGAAGTCAAAACTTTAACCAACTGAGTATAATAAGGAATGGAATAACAAAAGAAATCACCAGGCATGCGATAGACTGCACAAGCAGGTTATTCCAATAGAATAATAATTAATAGAACCAGGTCCGGCGTAAAACGCACAGACATTATATTCCAATAGAATAATAAAGACGGAATCAGTCCCACAGAAACGCGCATGAGTATGTGATATTCCAACGGAATAATAAAGACGGAATCGGTCCGCGTAAAATGCACACACACAGGATATTCCAATGTAATAATAAAGAGGCGGAATCAGTCCGTAGAACGCATGCATGTGATATTCCAAATGTAATAATAAAGACAGAATTAGGTCCGGCGTAGAACGCACAGACAAGATATTCCAACAGAATAATAACAAAGACGGAATAATACAAGAATGTCACCAAGTATAGGGTAGTCCGCGTATACTGGTTATTCCAGCAGAATAATAAAGAATGGAATAATAAAAGTTCTCTTCATGAATACAAAAGAAATAATACCCCTTACGAGTACAACAAATAATATTCCCTACCTTAAGAAGAAGAGTACTGGATATATAAGTAGTGAAGTAGCAGAATACTTTCTTCTTTCTCTCTATAGTTTCTCTCTCTAGAGTTTCAATGAATTCGTAAGAAATAATGAAGGAATAAGCTTCTATTTATAGAAGAATAGAAAGGATACTATGCAATAAAATATTCAAATAAAACAAAACTTTTAAATAAAATATAATATATATTATATTTATATAACATATGATTTTTTCAACTTCACGGATAAAAGTTTTGATAACCTACGGATGCAATTTGTCAAGTCTTTAACCAATAGGAATAAAACAAACAAATATAATATATATAATAATAATAATATTACTTCCCTCCCTCCCACGTTCTTTACTCCTTCCCCCCCTTTCTGATTTCCAAACTTTATATATATAAATATATAAGACAAAATTTATAATATATATATATATAATCACATTATTATGTATTCACGGGTTACAACCCTGTGAATTCAAATCCCACCTCCAATCTTATATTCCAAAGTCACACATGGGCCCCACATGTGGCCCCACCTTTATAATATAAAATAATTTTCTACCGATTATTTTGAAAAACGGGTAAATGGGGGTCCATAAAATAAGCAAAATTGAGTGACTTCTCACGTAAGCATCAATAATCAATACCGTAATGCGCTACTATGCAACCACGCGTAGACATCGCACTTTAACACAAGGGTGTTTCAATAGTTAACGGTAAAACTTCCGCCATTATTTTCATAAAGTATTTTTGTCATTTTCTCAATCCGACAATAATTTCATTGTAGGGTCCACCAATGATTGTCTTGGTTATATTTAATATTCCCTCGTTAAACGAATATTCCACCAATCGAATATTATATAACAACTTGCGTATTTTGCAAAATTTATAAATATTACCCACAACTATAACATTATATCAATTTCACTCCATAATATTCAAAAATAATATTTATAGAAAATTCATCTTTATTCAAAAGTTGGGGTTTTACATTATGTCATCTTGATGTCCATCATGGGAAGACTCTAAGTACAATAGAGAAGAGCCTCATATCATCTTAGCAAGTCCATCATGAGAAGGCATCAAGTAGTGGAAGGGAGATCACAAAAGCCATCTTGGTGTCAAGCATGAAAGCTTCTAAGTACTAATAGAAGAGCCTACAATCGACTTGGAAGCCTCTCGTGTGCAAAATCATCAAGTACCAAGGAGAATGATCTTCAAGCGGTTTCAACAAGGGTCATCCGAAGTGGTTGAGTAACCAAAGAAGCTGAGCATCATGCAACTCTCAACTGCACTTCAAGGATGATCAAGCCAAGCTGCTAAGTATAGAAGATGTTCAGAGCATGAAGACATCTTATTAGCTCAGCACCGACTCCAACAACAACAAACAAACAACTCAACAAAGCCAGGGCCTAAGGGGTCCTTGTCCAGAGGGACTAAATGAAGTAGGGCCAAAAGGGTCCTTGTCCAGAGGGACTAAACGAATTTCCAAGGCTGCTGGCCTTGAAGAGTTCTTAGTGAATTGAAGTCCCAAGGTTGCTGGCCTTGAAGGAATCTTAGTGATTCAGGGTGCTGCCCTTCCTTAGTGGAAATCCTGATAGTTGAAAGTAGAAGAGTGGATTAGGAGCTTGAGTCCCTGAACCACTTAAAACCCCTTGTGTCTTTTACATTATGTCATTTACATTATGTACTATAAGCCGCTATAATCGCTATGTATGTTTTAATCGCCACAACTAAACTTACTCTATGAACAATGTACGCATGATTATGAATATATCAATGAAGGGGATCTTTTACTTATTCCGCTGTACTTGAAAAGATTCTTATGTTGTCATATGTTAATTATGAACAATATAATATAAATCAGAAAATTATTTGAAATAAAAAGGATCTATTCAACCCCCCCCCTTCTAGATCTATTGTGCCCTATAGGAACTAACAATTGGTATCAGAGCAGGTTCTCATGCTATATTCAAAAGCTAATCGCTTTGAGTCTGATCCTAGTTACTAACATTATTCTAAACTTAGTTTAGTAGTAAGTAACTTGTTATATGCAGATGAGCTCACATGTTGGAAATATTGTGTATAGGTTAAATGTGTATATACACCTGAAGCTGCTCAGATTGGTCCATGGTCTCTATTGGTACATCAACAAGACCAATCCTAGCCTGCAGTCAATCTTGTAGTCCTAAGACCAGACAAGAGAACTCAAGAGACATCAATAACAAAGAGTCAAGCACCCACTAGTCTGAAAGATGAAGAAGCCATACATGCTAAGAAATGCTTATCGAGAGAAGAAAGAAGATCATCTCAAACTTATGTCTGGCCAACCAATAGCTGGGTGCAAACTCTGTCAGATAAAGGATGTCAAAGATCTTGATGCTGAGATTCTCTTGACCTATATCTTCAAGACCACTACTAATTGATTAAAGGCCGACAAGAGCAATAAGCTGTTAGGAGCAAAATTAAAGCTATGCACATCAATACCTAAACTCAGTATATCTACGATAAATGACTGTTTAGTAATTGACAGTAAAAAGGTACAGTTCCTCACTATTATAAATGTACATCATAATTACATCTTCTTATGAACTATAATAGTATTCTGTCAAGGAGTCATAATCTACCTAAAAAGGTGAAGAGAGAAAGTAACCTGAGGATGGAAACTCAAATGACTATAAACTTTCTCTCCATCCAAGTTTTAGGTTAAAGATGACATCTTGAAGGAAATCTAAAATGGGGCATAAGAGTATCATAGGTCTAATAAACTTTATATGGAGTAATCTTTGCTGGTGGGTTAGTATGTATATATAAGCCTAGGTTCTAAGTGTTTGACAACACACAGAGTATGATCAGTTCTGCAAGAGGATCTTTCTGATTCATAGAAACTGATCACCTCAATGAACCAACTAGATACTCCTAAATCGTAGAGTTGATTCTCACTCTGTGAACTCTTAAACATTGTGAACATAACCCAGTAAATGATGAACCCATCATAGATAATGAGTGTGTTATTTTATGTCAAATCCTACACACACTCACCATGCATCTCAAAATGTATTATCTTAAGATAGTTGCATGCATGAATATGTGTGTTGATGATAAATATGATGGTTATCCAAATGTGAGGAACAGGGGTTTAGAAAACTAACCTAGCAGGAATAGAAATATATTTAAAACTGCAGGTACTTGGTCAGTCTGACCACACTAAGGAATGATGAAGCAGAAGACTTCAGTCAAGAAAACTCAACCAGCAGAAGGCTAAGGATAATTCAGAGATGATTCTGATAGAGTTTCTATTTGTCTAAGCCTGTCCTTGAAAACCCTCTGAGCTAACCAGAATGGAGCTCACATGGTTGCTAATCTGTATATGCAAGCAAGCCATTCATCCAAAGAAGGAAAGGGTTTTATATGCTCAAAAGCTAGCAAAGAGTGCTACATAAGAAGAATCCTCATGGAAGCTCACATCAGAGGATCATCGAGCATCAGAAAAGAGGAGTTCATTAAGAAGCAGAACTTCTCAAACTCAAGACTGTCAAAGAAGACTACGTTCGTAGTGCTGACAAATGATCGTAGAGTGACCTATCATGAAAATACTTATCTCTACGATACACGGAGATCTAAGTAATGATGGAGATTCCAGCTAGAAAGAAATATGCAAGGCTGCCTTCAAATGAATTTGAAGAAGAGGGAATCACATCTATCTGGGAAGACAACATCAATAATGGGGGAGCAGTGATCTGTTAAGGAACAACAACACTGAGATATACTATGAAAAGTTGTACCAACTACAGAGTCCCAAAACTTTGTGGCTGATGGTCTAAATGAAAATCCATAGTCAGTAGGAACGTCTCAAAACGTACTACTGATATCCCTTCAGCCACCCAACCCATAATCATGAAATGCCTACGATCAAACATACGATCGTAGTGTAAGAAGCAGGAGGACATCACGATTTTAGCAATGCAGTTGTCTAAAGCTAGTAGAAGACCTCCCACTCAGAAGAGGTCGAATGAGATATCATTACAAATCACTGCTATAGTATTCCATCTGGAAAGCACCTCAGGGACAAACCTGACCCTTAGCTCACTCTAAGAGGTTGGCCCTTCCTGAGCTACCTTAACCCAGAAGGAATGCTTGATCAAGTTCATCTCAAGGACCAAGTCAGTCAACGATCGAAGAGTCGAGGTTGAAGAGAACTCAACGATCGTAGTGCTACCTCAACGATCATAGTACTACCTCAACGATTGTAGTACGACCTCAACGATCGTAGAATACAACTCGACGATTGTAATCCTACCACAGGGTACCCCAGTTCATAAGGAGCTTGAAAAATGAGACATTTGCTAAACCATTCAAGATTGAGGAGATAAGTTTGAATACATCAGTGATTGAGCTATGCTGCATCAAAGTAAGGATAAAAGACAAAGCCATCAACTGTAGCATCTTTCAGAAGTTGATCGTTGAGTCAACAAAGGAAATCGTAGAGTCTATAACTGCCTCATCATGCTACTCTACGAATCAAAAGGTTAACGGTCAAAGCCACGTCAATTAAACGTCTACTCTTCTAAAAGGAAAATATCTAACTGAAAAGTTATGGGGGAGTTACAGCTCATTACTGGGCAACGTGCAACCATTGAATGGCTAACACATCACTGAGTATGCAGAGTTAGAAGGAACTGCCTTAAAGACAATTTCAAATCTGCAGACAGTTACCAAAAGCTATAGAACCTTTCTCCCTCCCATTTTCAAACCCTAGAATTCTCTATAGAGCCAAAATTAGTTAACCCTCCAGAGTCCTACCAAATCACAGTCAGCCATCTTGCATAAACCTTTCTAAATCAAACACCCACAGTCTTCGAACTATTCATATGGAGAACTGGCAAGTTATCACCGACATTCAACTCGGAACCAAATCGTTTGAGAAATATGAGAAGAGGTTCAGGGACATTCTTGAACTCATGAAGAAAGCCGGGTTCTCAGAATGCCTTGAGGCAAGTACTCGTGTGTACATTGACCTGGTTAAAGAGTTCTACTCAAATGTCTCCATAAACTCTAGAACCATGTCTTCCAAGGTTAAAGGTCAGACTCTGAAGCTGAAATCTTCTGACCTCAATCAATGCCTAGGTTTTCCTAACCAAGGGTTGAAGAACCTTGAAGATGTCAACACTGAACAAGCAAAGGAGTTGATGGGGTACCAAAGAAACCCTAGTTTCAAAGACATGAAGAAGAAGGAGTTTCCTGAAGAATATGAGTTCCTAGCTGAAATTGTTGGAAAGTGCATACTGTGCAAAAACACTGCACATGATACAGTGATTGACCAACAGTTGAAGATAATGGCAGCAATAGTCCTGAAGAAACAAATTGACTTTGGAGCTATCTTGTTCGATCAAATCTCCAAGTGGGTAGAGAAGGCTGAGAAGAAGAAGACCACTGAAAAGCCCCTAACCAAGGTGTTTCATGGAAGGATGCTGAGTATTATACTGAAGAAGAAACTAGGATGGAAAATCAAGGATGATGAAGGAGAAACATTGAATGTGCACAAAGTGATGTCTCCACAATTATTTGAGAATTGGAAGAAGAACCCTAAGGAGAACAAAAGGCTGACAGCTGGGAGCATCAGTAGGGCTTCTGCAAAGAAGAGGAAGATAGAAGAGGCAGAGAGCTCTGAGTCTGATGACTCTGCACCAGCAGAAATCACACCAGCCAGAAAGAAATCAAAAGGTGTCAAGAGAGCTGGTGATGTGAAGAAAGCCAAGGCCCCATCAAGAAGTCTCTCCTCCTTGAACAAGGACAAAGAAGAAAAAGTCCCAACTGCTGAAACAACAAAGAGGAGAAGCAGCAGGTTACTTCAAGGACCAATCAGCAAGAAAGCTAAAGTGGAAGACAAACCAACCTCAGCTTCCCAAAAAAGTACATCTGCTGAAGAGAGGGACGTAGAGTCAGCAGAAGAAAAGGAAACAGATGTCAAGGCTCAGTCTCCACAAACAACATCCAGCAATGAAAATGAAGCTGATGTGATGGAAGAGATTGCAACATCTGCTGATAAAGAAGAATGCTTAAGCCCCATGGCTAATCCTCAAAGCATTCACTCTGTGAATGAAGAAGAGATTCAAGATGACCAAACTCAATCCCCAAATGTAATTGCCTCAATGACCCAAGATGATAGGTCAAGTAATGCTGTGTCTGAAGAAGAAGAACTTGCCCCCTCCAATCCAGAAAGCCTCCATGATGGCTCAGAAAGTGATGAGTCCAAGAAAGAAGGATCTGCCCCTGCCTGTGCTGAACCCCAAGGAATTGTATTTGCTGAACAAGAGGAGTCTGATTCTCCCAAACCTGAGCCTCCAAGAAGAAGGAAAAGTTACAGACTGCAAGCCAAGTTTTCCTCCAAAAGGAACAGTGGCCAATCAAATGCCATCATTGAATTGAGTGATGATGAGTCTGTATCCCCGGGAGAAAGTGCTGCATATGAAACTAGCAATGAAGAGGAAGAATCTGAGGAAATCCTTGCTAAAGAAGGTTCTGGTCATGAAATACAGCAAGAAGGATTCTCTGCTGAAGCTGATCAAAATGGTTCTGGTTCTGAGAAAGAAGAAGTGGAAAATGACTCCAATTCTGAAGATTAGGAACAAGAAGAACCAGAACTCTACCCTGTCCTCTCACCTGCAAGATTCATCAGGAGAATAGTGGTAGAAGTTCCTAATGAACCATCAGAGACTCCACCTGATAGATGGGTAAACTATGGAGATGAGCAGCTCAGAGTAGTAAGAATGACTACTTTTGACTTAGCCAAGAACTGGAACAATATGGAGCTAGATTGCTCAATCATTCTCTACAACCCTGATGATCTGCTGATGAGATGATGGTTCTTCCAGTGGATGCCATGGCTAAAGGCCTGTACTGAAGGAGATGGAAGCTACTTCAGCTGGTGCTACAAGACATTTCCAAGCATGGAACTGGTAGCTTAAAACTTCCCAAGGGTGAAAAGTTATGCTACAAAGATGATTACAAACGAGCCTCACTTCAAGGTCTATCGACATGCTGGAAATCTTTATATCCCCTACGATCGTAGAGTGGATTCTGAAGGACAAAGAGCCATGACCAAGGAGCTGGTCATAGAGTCTTTTCACTCTACTGCTGATGATGTTCAAGCTCAAAACCAGAAGCCTCCTTATGCTCAAGCACTACTATTAGACATTCCCTCATCCTCAACTAGTGATTGGAACTCAACGATTGCTTAGATTCTCCAAGCCTTTGAAAAACTGTCCAAAGATGAAGATTGTAGAGTCCAATTCAATGCTCAACCTGAAGCTGCCCAACAAAAGGATCAAACTACTTTGGAGCAGGAACTACTGAAGAGTTCTGATGATCTAAGCGAGAAAATATCTATGCTCACTGAAGAATCACAGCAGCAGACATCAGCATGAGATAATCCTTTCCAGCACAAACTTCAAGCTACTTTGGCTGATGTATCTCTCAAACTCTAAGAGAGAGATAACATCTATCAGAAGGCCATACAAGATCAAAAGGCTAAAGCTCTACGAATTCAGAAGGCCAATGAAGAGCAGATTCAAGCCCTCTCTGACAAAATTGATGATATGAGGCAGACCTTCTTAGTGCAACTTGAGCTAGGCTAGCAAGAACTAAAGTTTGAAGTTGCCAACTCCTCCTACCTGATGGAGAAGCTTAATTCCAACATGGATCAACTCTCTCAAATGATTAATGACAAAAAGGGGGAGAAAAAGAGGCATAAAAAGAAGAGGAGCAAGTGGCACTCAAAGAAGAGCAGAGGGTTAAGGGAGAAGAAGTCAAAGAAGAAGAAAGTAGCTATAGATAAAGAGTCATCATCTAAGGGGGAGCCAGAAGATGATGATAACAAGATTGCAAAGTCTAAGGGAGAGCATGATCAGAAAGATGCTAAAGAGGAACCAAACAAAGACAAAAGGTCATCATCCCAGGGGGAACAAGAGCAAGAAGAACAATCAGATGAGTAGCTGATCAACAAGAATCCTGGAAACATTCATGGAGCCAAAGAGGTACATCTCTAACTAGTTAGGTATGTTCTGGATCCAGGATGTAGAATGTCTTAATGTATAAATTGCCATACCAATATAAATGACATTCATGATTAACTATTTTAGAAATACAGCTGCTCACTGTATATAAGATTCAATCATAACATGCATATGCACTTATTATTTTTGTCATAATCAAATAGGGGGAGATTGTCAGGAATAAGCATGTGAATGTTATTCCTATTTATATATGATTTGATTATATATATATATATATATATATATATATATATATATATATATATATATATATATATATATATATATATATATATATATATATATGAATGAATGAATAATATGCAAGTATGCTTGCATTAAGAAAAAGTCAAAAGTCCTTTGATAGATAATAGAAATATGTGTACAAGGACTTAGAATGAATTGATCAAATATGTTAAGTTGATCCTACATAAGAAAGACAGCTTTGTAAAGTCCTTAAAAAGAAAAGATGTACAAGGACTATAAAGATAGAAAGATTAAGCTTATTAGGTTGATCTTATGATGTAATAGATAGGCTAGTCTGATCGTCGAGCACTAGACCAGAAGTCGAAGTCTGCTAGGTGAGTCAAGGTTAACTCGAGAGCTATCGAGGCAGAATAGGAGTATGCAAGATAGTAGATCTCGGAGTTCGTATACTGCCAGGGGAAACGAAGAAGGATCGTAGTGTATCGAATAGAGCTTCCTCAGGATCGTAGTGTCTTTGAGGAAGTCATGTTCGTAATCGTGAGAGACAATTACTACCACGAAAGTGACCGGTCATCCTAGAAGCCAAGACAGAAACGTAGACTACACTCAGAGTCGTAGAGAATACTGATGCCAAAGCCAAGTCAAGGATCGTAGATCGCACTCTGAGTTCGTAGAGTCTATTGATTTCATGCAGAGATCGTAGTCAAGCAAGATCAGATGAAGACAACAAGCACAAGGCAGAAATCGTAGTGTCAAGATCGATCTCGTGGATCGTAAGTGTCTGCAGACAATAGAAGCTAAATCAGAAATGCGTAACTACGATCTAAGAAGAAGTGCTCACAATGCCAAGGATGAATCGTAGAGCATATACGGTTCTCAATAAATGAACACTCCTAGAATATCCAAAGGAATGAAGCCTCTGGTCCAAGATGCAAGCTACATCCAAGGAAACCAGAGAACACTCAATGAATGGCATGCAGGCTAGCAGAAGATCTAAGCATTAACCCAATCAGTATCAAGATTGAGTTATAAAGCCACTCGTGTTGAAGTCTTCCACAAGGAGATCCAAAGAAGACTTCAGAAACTGACTAAGGAAAGTCAGCAAGTGCAGTAGCTATCAAGTAAACAGGAGACAACGATCTTAGAAGCAACCAAGATCGTAGTGTTTGTAAAATAAAGAAGGAACTGATGGAAGGTGAACCGAGATACTGGTCAGCCTCTGATTAGCAAGGCTAAAGTTATTAAGTGCAAGGTTAGTTCATTGATGATAAGTGAACGAGAGATCACAAGGAGAAAGTAAGCTGAACGCGCCACAAATCTGAAGTGTCTTGATATTCAGAAGGGGACCAGAGCAAGGAATTAGGCCATCAGTATCTAAGAACAAATAAGCAAGCAGAAGTATCAAGCACTGCACAATACAAGGAAGAGGTGTTCTACATTGAAGATCCAATCAACACTCTTCAAGATCGTAGTGTTAACCCTACCAGTCAATGAACAACACTCAACAAGACACTACGATCAAGTCCTTGAAGACGTGCATCAGAATCGTAGAGTCCGAATAACTGAAGACTGAAGAATTGGCAAAGGTTTAATCTGAAGGGTGATATTCTAACAAGTGCTTATTGAGAGCATCGATGCAATAGGACAACCTCTGATCGAGAAATCAGAAAGAGGTAATAAATTCTTTGACCTGCCCAAGACATTAAAGTGATACATCTGACAGGGCAGGTGAAATAGTAAACTGCAGCATCAAAAAAAGTATGAGAAATCACATCAAGCAGTCTACCTCAAGCAACTCGAGATCTGTGAATAGATTTGAATAGCCTTCAACGGCTACTTTCCAACGGAAGGATTGGGAAGGAGTATAAATGAGGAAGAGCTTCAAAGATCAAAGGTTACTGGAGTTTCTGAGTTTGGAGAGAAGGTGGACTGATCTAAACCATGTGAAACAGTGAGTCTGAAGGCTCACTCTATGATCCACCAAGAACACTCAGAAGTCAGATAAAGAAAGAAGTAGAAGTGTGAGTTCTACTACGTAGAAGTGAGAGATCTACTACATGAAGAGTGTTCTGAACTGCCAAGGGAAAGAAGAGCATTATGTCATCTTGATGTCCATCATGGGAAGACTCTAAGTACAATAGAGAAGAGCTTACAGTCATCTTAGCAAGTCCATTATGAGAAGGCATCAAGTAGCAGAAGGGAGATCACAAAAGTCATCTTGGTGTCAAGCATGAGAAAGCTTCTAAGTACCTAATAGAAGAGCCTACAGTCAGCTTGGAAGCCTCTCATGTGCAGTCATCAAGTATTAAGGAGAATGATCTTCAAGGCAGTTTAACAAGGGGTAATCCGAAGTGGTTGAGTAACCAAAGAAGCTGAGCATCATGCAACACTCAGCTGCATTTCAAGGATGATCCAGCCAAGCTGCTAAGTATAGAAGATGTTCAGAGTATGAAGACATCTTAGCAGCTCAGCACCGACTCCAACAACAACAAACAAACAACTCAACAAAGCCAGGGCCTGAGGGGTCCTTGTCCAGAGGGACTAAATGAAGCAGGGCCAGAAGGGTCCTTGTCCGGAGGGACTAAACAAAGTTCCAAGGCTGCTGGCCTTGAAGAGTTCTTAGTGAACTGAAGTCCCAAGGCTGCTGGCCTTGAAGGAATCTTAGTGATTCGTAGTCTTGCCCTTCCTTAGTGGAAATCTCGCTAGTTGAAAGCGTAAGAGTGGATTAGAGCTTGAGTCCCCGAACCACTTAAAACCCCTTGTGTCTTTTACATTATGTCATTTACATTATGTACTATAAATCTATATAAGCTGCTATGTATGTTTTAAACTGCCACAACTAAACTTACTCTATGAACAATGTACGTATGATTATGAATATATCAATGAAGGGGATCTTTTACTTATTCCGTTGTGCTTGAAAAGATTCTTATGTTGTCATATGTTAATTATGAACAATATAATATAAATCAGAAAAGTATTTGAAATAAAAAGGATATATTCAACCCCCCCTTCTAGATCTATTGTGCCCTCTAGGAACTAACAATAATCTCTTTAAAAACATAAAAACAATAGCATCATTGCTATTTATATTACTTTCCTGAACTATAAAAGTTTCAGGACAACATCATCATCATATCCCATCAATTACATATCACTAGGGATTTACATATTATTTAACATTTTATTAATCGCATAACAGGTACATTCAGTACGATGTCCTACTAAGATACTGCGTAGCCTTACGACGTTCTTCCTCTATAATTCGAAACATTGTCCTACGATCTAATATATACGATGGCAGCATCTCGAACTGAATTGGATAACCCATGACCCTATCTTGAGCTCGATTGATCAAGGCGTTATTCATCTCCTCCATCTTCATCCTCTTTGTTTGTGCGTCTCTCACTGCTACCCCGGTTCGTTGAAAAGCTTCCTCGTACGCATCCTCGACTCTTGCCCTCTTATTAGATTCTTCCTGCAGCTTGTTCTTCAGTTCTGCGATCTCCTCGATCAGTTGTTCATTCTCTCCTTCAGTGTGTACCAGCTTTTCTTCGAAATTAGTCAGTCGTTCATCTCAATCCTGGATCTTGTCGTCCTTCTGTGCCATCGAGGTC
Source organism: Panax ginseng (assembly GCA_020205605.1). Classification (NCBI taxonomy): domain Eukaryota; kingdom Viridiplantae; phylum Streptophyta; class Magnoliopsida; order Apiales; family Araliaceae; genus Panax; species Panax ginseng. The sequence goes on along the minus strand of CM035127.1, from coordinate 33,762,224 downwards.
TTTTGTTCAGCTACTATCTCTTGCAACTCCTCGACAGTATCCTAAAGTTCCACATTACGGTCGTAGACTTCATCGTACATACGAGCGGCTATCGAGTTCAATGGAATCTCTTCCTCCTCGTCCTCGTCATCCTCATCTTCCTGTGGCAGCTCAACGAGATCCTCCTCATCCGTTTCTATATCATCATCCTCACCTTCAACCACTGTGACCAACGTGGCTGACTCCCGTGGCAGTAGTTGTTCCCAAACCACCTGAATGTCACGAAACTCCTCCTCTCTAGGCATCTGAGGTCCTTCCTCCCTAGCTTGACTGGATTCTCTGACATTAGTCATCCTGACAACAAAAATTTTAAGTTTTAATTACTAATCATTACTACTCGACACTCATGAGCACATAAGTTGTAGTCATATAAGCACATAAGTGTTTTATTACTTCTTCCTTAAAACTCGATAAGAATTTATCACCACTATCTTTTCAAAGGTTACTTCCTAAGGCTTTTCCCCTACCTAAGGTTCATAACCTAAAGCTTTGATACCAACTTGTGACACCCCCAAATCCCGGTACTTCATTACCTCAAGATTTGGTGTTCACTTTATAAAAACATTCACATCTAACTATCCAATCATAATAAAATTGAATATTAAACCTTACCATTAAGGGATTACATTAATAAAATCTCCCAGGTTGTCTAACCTTTAAATACAATCATTCAAATGCGGAATTTAAATAACTTCATTACAATAATTCAAGTAAAGTATGATAATAACATATTAACATAATTACAAGTCTTCAATACTTGTTCATCTTTCCCTTTCCCTTATTGGTGCTAGGTACATCGACCTTCTCAACTTTAGCTGTAAGGTTATATAAGCAAGAGTGAGCAAACAAAGCTCACTTGAAATAATAATGAATAAAATCTTTACAACAACTGCCAAATAATAGGCTCAATAGAACTGAATAATATGTTCTATCAACATTCTGAAATATATAACTGAGGGTCCTAAGACCACGAACCATGTCCATAGTTATAAGTAATCTTTCAACTTAAACTTTAACAGTCCTAAGACTATAGGGACTCCTCGTACTTAGGGGGATCAGCCCTTCGTATAATGTATTATGCACAAATATTTCAACGCTAAGCGTAAACCCCTATTAATAGGGTTGTTCATCTCAGTATTTAGAGTACAAGTTCGTACCAACGTAAGTTTGGTTTGGATACATTTTAAAGGAAATGTAGAATTCAACGGTCATCAACTAAGGATTATGTGAATAAAAAGGTAATAACTCTATGTTACGGAATAAACCATAATTGAATCAACATTGTATACTAAGTTCATGCTTTAGGAATAATCTAATAGTATAAAGATTGAATAATATATCATACCTTGCTTTGAACAACATTAAGGTTAAAATCTTAGAATTGAATATTAAGCATGCATAATAAGTAATAACTTGAACGATAAAACTTGTTCATTAGAATGAAGATTATTGCATGCTAAGATAACAAGTTTAGGTTTAGAAAAACTTGCACAATGTAATGACAGAACTAACTCAACGGAAGTGTAGAGTTGGAAAACTTGCATAATGTAATCTAACTAGAAACAATAACTTGCTCAACGAAACAAGTTAAAACAAGAATAATTTGCTCAATATTATCGAGATAGGATAAGTAAACTTGCAAAATCGTAAATAAACTAGCTCAACGAAAGTGTGGAGATAGAAAACTTGCCTTGCTTGTAGGCTAAACCGTAACAATTCAATTCACAATATCCTATACACATATCATTAAGTACAATTAGTCATTACAAATACTCTATAAGTATCTATTTCATGTATGGTTTGATTGTTAACCACATAGTCAAATTACATCCATTAAAATATTAACAAAACTTGTTAGGTGTTAATAACATGCTCGTTCTTAGCACTATAATACCATAATAACAAAATTAAATGTTTAACAATCATCATATTACATTACATTAACAATTACAGACTTTTGTGCAAGACAAAAGTCATTCCTGACTCTATTGTTTCATCAGTAACATTTATTTAACAATTCCAGATCGTGGGTCGCACAAGGGCTTTCAGAAGCTACCAGAAGATTTAAAGTCGAAGCCATTTGCATCGGACTTGACCGAGGTGCGAGAATTTGAGTCAAGGCGGATTTTGGTATTCAGTTACTAAACTTCTGTAACAGAACCCGAAGAACAAAACAACTAAATTCTGGACTAAATAATACTGCTAACATCTAAATTAAGAGGTATAATTTACATAAATTACTCATAACCATTTACTCATCATACATATAGCAATTAAACAACAATATTAGAAAACTTAAATATTTGAAACCATAGTTTAAAACCCAAAACTCCATTGTTGACATTTGTTAAACACAGTGAACACTGTAATCACAGTTATAAACCAATTTGATTTACTCTAACTATATTCTCTTTAATTCTTACCCAATTAACATAATCACAGTTAAATTTCACAATTAGCTAACAACAAATTACTAATTTTAATATTCCTACAAACCACGCTCATGAATATATTCACTAAAAAAAACCAACTCCCTTCCTTTAACACGTAATTACAGACACACACACACACACACACACACACACACACACACACACACACACACATATATATATATATATATATATATATATATATATATACACACACACATAACTTATTATTAAGCATAAAGTAACTTGGATTACAGAAAATTTTGTAAACACTTTATACTTCAGTGAAGTGAAGAACACAGAGACTTTAGGCATAATGATATGTACATAAATTAAGGTTATAGACACATACCTATTGTTTGCTTTGATAATCCTTGCTAATTGCAGACAATTCTCTCACCAGTCTTTCTCAAAACTCTCTGTATCTTTTCTTTCTTCACTCAATATTAGACTAGGCTACTAACTAGAATACGTAAATCAAAAAAAAACCCAACTAATAACTCAGCCTAAAATAAAAGAAACACATATGGTCATTATAGACCTAATAAATACTATCAGTTACCAATATAACGTATAGATTATAAATATATTTTATTTATTTATATTATATTATTAAAAATTCAAAATTTAAAAGAAAACCAAAAGTCATAAGGCTCCGTTTGGCAAACTCTTTAAAATTAAACACTTAATATCTTTAAGCCTCGTTTGGCAAAACTAAATTAAACTCTTTAACTTATTTTTATAACTCCTTTAATACAGTTATTTGTCACACTTTATTTAATTAAGTTCTAATACTTAATTTAATTAATTCTAATAACAATTTATTAGATTAATTCACCCCATCAATCAAAAACAACATAATTATAATTTTCTTTATAATTATAATTTTATTTAATCAACTAACACATCAAATTAAAATATTATTATACTACTTCATTTAATCATTACAAACTCTCTAACTTAATTATTAAATTAAATTAGAATATTATCTCATAATACTAACTTCCTTAATTATTTATTTAACAAATAACTAACCAAATCACATCAAATAAATTAATATTTATTCAACGATTAACACAACCATTAAATATTTATATAATTCAATAAATACTTAAAATTACAATTAAAATTCTGGATTGTTACAAATGAACCATGTTTATAATGGAAAATAGAGACACATTCGCTTGAGACATCATATTGTACGAGGACTGATCAGTAACGAGGTTATTTCCATGGAATTTGTGAGGTCTGAAAAGAACTTAGCGGATCCGCTTACTAAGGGATTGAGTAAAAAGGTAGTCCAAGAAGCATCCAGAGGGATGAGACTATTGCCAAAATTTTGAGTAAATAATATGTGATGGAAACCCAACCCATGTGATTGGAGATCCCATGAATTGGGTTCAATGGGTAACAACAAGTCATGTAATTATTTAATTAAAGCACTACAATTATTTATATTTCCCCCTGTGTGTATGTGGTGCTTACTGACAAATTGTGATATGATGAATCATTTAGATTCTTAATGAAACTCATAGCCCTAAAGGGTGGTGTATGTCAGTATACACTTTATGGGTTCACCTATATAAAGGTGGAAGTGTAGGCCGCTTCCTATGAGAGTCTTTGGCAAACTCTCTAGAGCCTTTATGAAAATCAGGATATGGCGATGGCCTGAAACGCTACCAACCGGACTTGTGTGGATTCAGGATTTTTAGATATGTGTGCAAGTTCAATTAATTGTATAATAGACAATAGGTTTAAGAATATAGTTCACCTATAATCTACAGTCATGAGCTTGTTCCACTAAGTCTCGATTCAAACCCAAGGTATCGACGTTATGTATCTAAAATCAATTGCCCTTCTCACTTCCTTTTAATTTTACTCTCTTTGATAATTTTGGATCATGTGGGGGATTTTTGGTTATGCTCCAAAATCTATAGTTTTGACAAAGTCCCATATCATCTATTTTGAAAACATTCTTTGTGAATATTAGTAAGTGTTGGCTTGGGTTTAGTAACTTGGTTGTGAAAAAGGGATGGGCTCGCGCACATGAGGACATCTAAGGAATTGGACTAGGCCAAGCCTGGTTCTTGGACTTTCGATCAGAAAACCTTAGTATGCGTGTTAATATAGCGACACGCCTGCCTAGCAGGGGGGGTGCCGATCCAATCGATTATGCGCTTCATGGTGCACCTGTGTAATTTTTGTTTTGCTATTTTATTTCTTTTTATACTAAGCCAGATTTTAATACCCTAGCCGTTTTCATCTTTAATCCCCAACGTAAACCTTATTTACGTTTTCTGTAACTCCCAATCCAACGGTCGTTAATGTAAAACCCAACTTAATGCTAACGTTCTCTTTACTGTTTTATTCCCAACGTTACGTTTTTCCTTCTTGTATATATACTGCTTTGGTTCTTCAGAGAAGAGGCGCACTGTACACAGTTATCTACTTCTTCTCCTCTGTAATAGTCTATTTTTCCTATACTCTGTAAACTGTTAATTGGGAAATCCACAAAGACAAGTCCACATCTTTCTTCTGCGAGTACACGCAATTGAAGGCTTTGCCGTTGAATCCTGGAGGGTGAACGCCAAGAAGCTCGACTGTACCGAAGGTTTATAACTAGTGAGGGCGGAATCACTTTTAAGGACAGTAGCTTTGCTACATCTCGGCTTTCTTCGGTTTCCAGCTAAGTTGTTCTAATTTACTATTCTGTTTCTCTTGTTAATATTGCTATTTTTCTGATAAGTGGATTTTATATATATACGAATCGATATTCATTTCAAGTTTAAATTCATAGTTATCTTCGTGTTTTGTGTTTCATTTTTTGTTTCGTTTGGTGTTAATTTATGTGTAGGGTGGTCATGGATGCAAGAGGTGAAGAATGGCGGAGTTTTGGAACATGCAAAGTGGAAAAATGCATGAAAGTTGAAAATCTTCCTTTAGCGACTAGCCTAGTTAATGTGGGGGGTGGCCTTTTTTAAATCAATACCCCGTAGCAAAAGTGGGATCCCATTCTGAAGTGTCTGTTGGTTTTGTTGATCTTTGGTGCACGGTTTTGGGACTGTTAGGCGCTGGACTTTATATGAGGGGACTTGGCCGGAATAAAGAGAGAGCTTGATATTACTTTGATATACAACAATCATATACACACGGAGCATAATTTGAGAGGATTTCTAGGATTCAAGTGCGACTTTGGAGGAGTAATTTTGAGAGATTGTCACGGCGATTGCAAATCGAGTCTACGTGAAGGGTTTTCAATATTCTTCTTCTCTTAAGTCTTATTTGTGATTGAAAGGATGTTTTCGATAAATTATTCAGTTTTTAATTCATTCGTTATGAACTAATTCACTTATTAGACTTGTGATGGATCTTTGGGTAAAAGCGATGATTCTATAGCTTTGATTTCAATTCAATAATATATTTTGGTTTATCTATGTTAATTTGGCGTGAATTTATGAATTGCACGATCAACAATTTTTGTGGATTTGAATGGAATCGAGAGAGGAGATTGAATCTAGACCTAGTTAATATAGCATGTGTCATGAATTTTGTCGATAGCGATTTTTGATTATTGTTAAGGTAGAGATCGCTTGACATCACATGTAATCGTATAGAGAGCTTGAACTTAAACCTTCTTTAATTGCAGTTCACATAGAGATATAGTGAGTTGGTTAATTTAGGTGTTTAATGATTTCTATCTTAATTGTGGATTGATGTTAATTACGGTATTAGTGCATCGAGAGGTGGCTATTATTACTTTTCGTGTTCTTGATTAATAAATGGGATATTAAATTGAGTTGGAATAAAGGTTTGAAAATCGAGTGAAGCTCGGGGTGAAATCATAAGTCTAATTCTCCATTAATTGTTTGAAATTCGGATTTTGATATTGGTATTTGTTTTGTGATAGTTTGTTTATTTATTAACTTAGTTTCTATAATTTAAAACCATTGAATTGATTAGTTTAATAAAATTAGGGTTAATAGAAAATTGATAATTGTGAAGTTAAAATTCTTGCTAATTTGTCTTCGTGGGAACGATACTCTATTCACTACTATATTACTTGTTGATCACGTACACTTGCGTGTTTTACGCGTATTGATTTTACCCAACAAGTTTTTGGTACTTAGTTCTTGGGGACAATTTAGCCAAGATTTTAATATTTTTTTTACGATATAGTTTAATTAGTCGATTTTACTTAAACATTTTTTGTTCTTGTTTCTCTATTTCGGGTTTTTGATATTGGTTTTTATGCAAAGCGCGATCAAACATCGGACTTGCTTCCTTTTGAGGGCGACATTGAAAGAAGATTTGAGAGGTTGAGTAAGTGGATCGAGAAGCGAGGCAATTCAAAAATTCGATAAGGAGGAAAGCGATGGGCGCTAGAAACCCGAAAGCGTTGAGGATTTTGCAACACCTAGGGTGGTGATCTGTGATCGAGCATTACTAGGCTGCAATAGCTGCGAATACTTTTGAAATCAAGCACAGGACCATTCGGATGATCTGAGAACTCATATCGGTTTGGGGAATGGCAAATGGCGATCGAATGAGCATTTAATCGGTTTTACGGAAATGTGCGACACGTTCAAGTACAATGGGGTGTCGGATGAGGCGATAAGACTTCGCTTGTTCCCATTCACTTTTACGGGACAAAGCGAAGAGTTGGTTACATTCTCTGGTGGGATCGATCACTACGTGGGAAGACTTGGCTCAAAAATTTCTTGCCAAATTTTTCCCCGGTGATTTGCTAAAATGAGGAATGACATCACGATGTTTGAAGCGAGAATGGGGAGTCACTATATGAGGCATGGGAGCGATCTGGAATTACTCGAGAAAGTGCCCACATCATGGATTGCCCAGTGGTTACAAATGAACACCTTCTATAATGGGCTACATGGGAATGTCAGAACCAACATTGATGCGGCATCGGGCGGTGCATTCATGGCTAAAAGTTACGAGGGCGCCTACAATTTGATCGAAACAATGGCAAAAATAACTACCGGTGGCCACAACAAGATTGACACGGCGAAAAAGCGGTTGGGATTTTGGAATTAGATGGAGTGTCGACTATCTGACCTGATTTTGCCTTTATCCAAGAAGTTTGATACTATGAATGATAAGGTTAATACTATGATGAGGGGGCTCAAGTTAGCGAGTCACGGTAGTATATGAATTGTGTGCGGGTGATCATCAAACGGATCGGTCTGCGATTAACCTAGCATCCGCCCAATTCATGGCGATTATACGAGAATTCCACAAAATACATACCAAAACACCTACAATCGGGGAATAGGAACCACCCAAATTTCTCGTGGAGCAATAACCGACAAACTCATGCTCCACGACCATCATATCCCCTAGTTTTGAGAGTCACCACAGCCGGTTCAACGGAGGAAAGGAAAAGCCGTCACGGAGGAAGCGTGGGGAAAAATACATGACTAGCAACGATTTGGCTATGAAGAATCAAGCTATGGCTATCAAAAATATAGAGAATCGAGATAGGTCAAATTGCGTTAGCATTGAATAATAGACCACAAGGAACATTACCTAGCGACATCGAGAGAAATCCAAAAGGGTAATCATGAGCAATGTCAAGCGAGTTATGTTAAGAAGTGGAAAACATCTCGGGGAAATAGTGCGAGAAAATTGATGACAGGAGGAAAAAGTTGATAGCGATAGCGTGGTGGAGGTAACAAAAATGAAGAAATAAAGTTAAACAATGAGCCGATTGTTTTTCCTCCACGCGTAGTTTAATGAGAGGTCAAAAGCAAAAATCGGATAAGGTTCGCAAGGTTTTTAGGCGTGTTCAAGAAACTCGATTAACATCCCATTCGCAGAGGCCACAGAGCAAATCCGAGTTATGCGAAGTTTATGAAAGGAATTACATGAGGAAGAAGAAATGGGAAGAATTTGAAATAGTGGCACTAATGAGAGGAGTGTAGTGCGGTGTTCTGAAGAAAAGCTACCACCAAAACTCAAAGACCGGGGAGCTTTACTATCCGTGCGCGATCGGGAAAATGTCGTTTAACAAATGCTTATGTGATTTGGGGTGAGTATAAAACGATGCCATTGTCGGTATACTCGAATTGGGTTTGCAGCGCGCCAAAGCCTACAAATATTTCATTACGGTTGGCGGATAGGTCGGTCACATATCAAGAGAGGCATTGTAGAGGACATTACGGTTAAAGTGGATAAGTTTATATTATTCCTGCGGACTTTATCATTACGGATTTCGATGAAGATAAGAACATCCGATCATCCTAGGGAGACCTTTCTTGTACAGGAAGGACACATAGGCGTGCAAAAGGAGAACTTACTATGAGAGTCAAGACCAAGAAATAAAATTCAATGTGTTCAAGGCCATGAAATACCCTACAGACGAGGAAGTGTTTTGAATGGATTTAATTGAGCAAATTACGGCGAAGATATGAGCAAGAGTTTGATCAACGATCCGTTAGAAACAACTTTATTGGGGATGAAGAAAAAAGGCGACCCGAATTTGTGGACTTATTACGGATGCTAGACTCGTTGCCACGAGTTAAGCGATTTGAAAGCCGGTTGAACCTCTGCTGCACTTGAGGAGGCGAGTTGAGAAAAATTAAAACCATCATTGGAGGAGCCCACCAACATTGGAACTTAAAGCCACTCCTAAACATCTCGGTATCGTATTTAGGCAATTCAAATTCTTTACTATAATTATTTACTGCTTTGCACTTAATGAATTGCGAGGGAGGAAGAAAAGTTCTTTGAGGGTGCTTAGGGATCACAAATCGATGATTGGATGGGCGATCTTGGATATAAAAGGCATTAGCCCATCATTTTGCATGCACAAGATTACGATGGAGGAGGATGCAAGACCATCGGTGGAGCATCAGCGTCGACTTAACCAATCATGAAGGAAGTGGTCAAGAAGGAAATTTGAAATTATTGGATCTTCGGTATCATATATCAATTTCGATAGTAAATGGGTTAGTCCGGTTCATTGTGTCTTAGAAGAAAGGGGAATAGCGGTGATCTGAGAATGAGGACAACGAGTTAATTCCAACAAGGACGGTGGCGAGGTTGGAGGGTGTGCATCGATTATAGGAGATTGAATAAAAATGCAACGAAAAGACCATTTCCATTACCTTTTATCGATCAAATGTTAGACGGAGTTAGCGGGACATGAGTTTCTTATTTATTGGATGGATACTCGGGGCTATAATCGGATCGCCATCAGCTCACGAGGATCAAGAAAAGACAACATTTACATGCCCTTACGGCACATTTGCATTCGGGAGGATGTCATTCGGGTTATCAAGTGCACCAACAACTTTCAGCGGTGTATGATGGCGATTTTTTTGGATATGGTGGAGAAGAATGTTGAAGTCTTCATGGACGATTTCTCGGTCTATGGAGACAATTTTGATACTTGCCTAGAGAATCTGGTCATGGTTTTGCAGTGATGTAAGGATACAAACCTCATACTCAATTGGGAAAAATGCCACTTCATGGTTGAAGAGGGCATAATTTTTGGCCATAAGGTGTCGGCTCAAGGATTGGAGGTGGACAAAGGCAAAATTTGGATACGATAGAAACTACCTCCCATAGAGAGAGCTCGATTAAAGGGTATTAGAAGTTTTACGGGGCATCTTTGGGTTCTCTGGGAGGTTCATAAAAGACTTCTCTAAGATTGCAAAACCTCTATGCGAGTCTTTTAGAGAAGGATGCCACTTTCGACTTTCTTTGCGGAATGCAAGTCGCGTTTGACCTATTGAAGAAGAAATTAACTTCTGACCCCGTGATAGTACGCCTTGAATTTGGAAAATGCCTTTTGAGCTTATGTGTGATGCGGCGATTATGCGGTTGAAACATTTTGGGACAAAGAAGAGACAAGGTGTTTCACGCCATATCTTATGCAAGCAAAACACTCACGAGAGACTCAAATGAATTACACTACCACGGAAAAGGAATTGCTTGCGATGGTGTGCGCGTTTGACAAATTCGGGCATACTTGATTGGGACTAAGGTAATAGTCTACCACGGACCATTCGGCGATTGATTTACCTAATAGCGAAAAAAAGATGCTAAGCCCGCGCCTTATCGATGGATTCTCTACTTCAAGAGTTTGATTTAGAAATTAAAAGATAGAAAGGGGACGGAGAATCAAGTTCTTGAGCCATTTATCAAAATTTGGAAAATCGGAGAAAAAGGATGAAGATAGATCTTGCGATCAGCGAGTCATTTCCGGATGAGCAACTATTTGGGTTAAATCACGAGAATATCCGTGGTATCTGATTTCACAAATTTTGTGGTAAGCAAAAATGCTTCCCCGGATCTTACGACAATGAGAAAAAAAAGTTTCTTCATGGCGTCAAGTGGTACATGTGGGATGAGCCGTATCTATTCAAGCGGTCTTGCGGATAAGATGATTGGCGATGTATCCCCTACGGTGAAGTGCACAACATCTTTGCAAGAATGCCACTCATCGGCATATGGTGGACATTATGGGAGTGGCCTTGTGACAAAAGTGCTTCAATCCGGGTTTTATTGGCCTACATTGTTCAAAAAGCGCCCACCAATTTGTGAAAACATGTGATAGATGCCAAAGGGTGGGAAACATATCTAAGCGGAATGAGATGCCCTACAAACAATTCTTGAAGTGGAAATCTTTGATGTATGGGGCATCGATTTCATAGAGAACCATTCCTTCGTCTTTGAGCAATCGTATATATTCTTTCGCGGTGGATTACGTCTCGAAATGGGTTGAAGCTCTTTGCACTACCATCTAACGATGCCAAGGTGGTCCTCAAATTCCTGAGAAAAAACATTTTCACGAGGTTTGGCACCAAGAGCAATAATCGATGATGAAGGTAGTCACTTACGCAATAAGTCATTTCTGACTCTTTTGGCTAAGTATATGGGGTCAACCACAAGGTGGCTACATCGTATCACCCTCAAACTAATGGGCGGTAGAGGTATCAAGCGAGAGAAGTTAAGAAGATATTGGAAAAAGTCATAAATCAAAGTCGGAAAGATTGGTCGCCGGTTGGATGGCGCATTATGGGCGTCTTGGGATTGCATCAAAACACCAATCGGGATGTCACCTTATCAACTCTTATGCGGAAAAGCATGTCACTTTCTTCGGTGGAGCTCTGACACAAGCCCTCTTGGGCCATCTGAAATTGAATTTTGATCAAGCCATTTGTAGGAGAAAAGAGGCTACTCAACTAAATGAGCTCGATGAATTCCGACTCCAAGCCTACGAGAGCGCCAAGCTATACAAAGAAAAGGTTAAAAGATGGCACGACCGAGAAAATTGTGCAGCGAACATTCGGTAAAGGTCAATCGGTCCTCTTGTTCAACTCACGGTTGCGATTGTTCCCGGGAAAGCTTAAGTCGAGATGGTGGGACCATTCACTATAAAATGAGTATTTCCTCGTGGCGTAGTTGAACTCTACGGTCGTAATCCATTAGAGGCGTTCAAGGTCGATGGTCAGCGGATAAAGCATTCTTTGGGGTGGCGAGTCGAACTGGGGCCGACAAGCGACATTACCCTCGCCGATACATACGATAAAAGCGAGGGGAGTAGTCGAAATTTGAACGACTTAAAATCAAGCGCTAATTGGGAGGCAACCCAACTTTTCTTTATTTTTCATAGTTCATGTTTAATTGTTAGGATGTAGTTTTTAGTTAGCGGTAGTTAGGTCTTATCAAGTAAAACTTTTGCTAAAAATCTCAATGAAACTCAAGTCGTAATTAATCTAACATATTGCATGTTTATGGTTGCGGAGGGTCCAAAGTGAGTAAAGAGCAACAACAGGCGAAAACAAGCAAAATCGGAGAATTTTGATATGCACTTTTGAAACAAAAAATTGAAGTCGGTGCTTTTTGGCACCCCCGTGGGAACTATATTGGTTGTGCACCCCATAGGGTGGGGTCCATAATCTAAGCGGAACACGCATCTTAAATGCGCCCTTCCTTATTTCCCCCACACACGCCTATTCCCTCTCTTGCTCTCATTCTCCCTCAACCACACTACCTAGCCTCCATACCAACACTTACCCTTACTACCCACTACCTAAACCCATTGCACCCACCTTCTACCCCACAATTCCATTACCTCCCACATTCAAGTACACCACTTTCTCTCTCATTCATCACTCTATATAAACCCTACCCCGGACTTCCCATATTCATCACCACTAAACTCGAATTCTTCAAGAAATTAGGAAACACATAGCACACTTGAGAGTAAGTTGCGTTAAGTGTCAAGTTTTCATCTTTTTCTCATTTGAATTCCATAGAAACAACCTAAGTTTGGGGGAAAAGCGAACATGCACACCAAGTGTTTGACAAATTGGTGAACCAAGTTTTTGGGAAAGGTAGTGTTTACTAGCAAGAGTTAGCTATTTGAAATTCAATGGCTTCTCAAGCAAACATCCAAGCGCCAAAGGGGAGAGTTCAAGCGCCGCTCAACCGCATACGAACCTATGATCGTAGAAAATTTGTGAGTCTTGCATGCCATGGCCGATCGGTATGATTACATCTTAACTAAAGCACTTACGCGAGGCGGGGATTGGCCCGAGGGAATGATGGGAGATGATGTCTCAAATTTACAAAAGGGTGGCTTCACTTCTTTGAACATCCGATGCCGCCGTTGTTCAACATTGTCGAGGAATTTTATGCAAACGCAGAAGAAAAGCTCCTTTCAAAGCGTTTGTCTTGGGGTCGCATGGTTCCGATTCGATGATGATGCCATTAATGCTTACTATCGATTCTTGGGTGCCACGACATTGTCGGTATGCACAATTGAGGATTTTGACCACGACTATGAGGAGGTTATTACAAACATGACAAAGCCGGGCACATCTTGGATCAAAGGTAGAAAGGGAGGAACGGTGTTCAATAGCAAGGACCTTAGCCGGTATGGAAAAATATAGTACGCATTCTTATGCATGAAATTGCTTCGTCCCAACACACCGGACGTCACAAAAAGAAGGCGTTCTTGTTATCGCCATTGTGCAAGATTTCATTATTGATGTCGGGGCCATTATCAATTTCTCAATCCATACCGGTGCTTACGTGGAAATTTTTTTGGGCGGTTTGCCACACCCATCACTTATATGTGCGTTGTCTTAATAGCCGGGGTGAGATATTACGATGATGAGCCCACTCAAAATGCCTTTCGCTTTGCTTGATTCGAGAATGATTGTGCGGTATTCGGTTTGGGCGGGAGGAGAGTCACATCCACAGTGCGGGTTTTATTTTTCCATCGGCGTCGGAAGGCGAAGTCGATGCCGAAAGACCTCGGGGATGAGGATGAAGCGATGGGAGATCAAGGAACCCAAAGCGGTACCATGAGGCCGAGGCAATATCTAGTCCTCGGTTCCTTGAGTTCCAAAATCGGATGAATCGCACAATAGGGCGACCGCGTCGGGAAATGTGGCGATTGGCGATCGCTTGAGATCACATGTTTGATGCCATGAGCGCATCTTTCGCCTCACTAAACACAACACTCCAAAGTTTCAACTTTGGTGGCTCAATTTCCATATCAACAACGGGACCATTACCTCGATTTCCTCAAGTGATTTAGATGAAGAAGAGCACCAACCACCTCCCGGACTTAGGCGATTCGGGAAGTCCTCATCATGCTTAATTTTTTTATCCAATGAGGGCATTGTCTTATTTAAGTTTGGGGATTTATTTGTTTAGTTGCATGCATTTTGTTTTTTTGTTTTCATATCTAGTTTTGCATTATAGATTAGGTATTTGCATAGTAGTTAGGATTTTGCATTTGCATTGTTTTTAAAAATGTTATTTAAAAAAAATTTTTTAGTTTAATAGTGTGTTTGCATATGTCCAGCGGTGTCGCATTTTCATGTTATTTGTGGGCCGATGATGAGATTGTGAACAAGTTAACCAATATAGTATGGATTATTAGGCTGTGATATAATTTACATTATGAATCGATTCTTGAACTTGTTTGAAAGCTGTTATAAAAAGGTTAGCACTAATAACATCTTTGTTGACCATCGGTTCAAATTGATACATAAATAGTTTCTAAAGGATAATGCTAGGGTGAACGAAAAATGACAAGGATAGGCAGTGAAGGCTTAAATTAGGCAAGAACCTAAGTTTGGGGGAATATATGTGGGGTATATAAGCTTTGAAAAAAAAAATGAAACATGTTGAGTCTTGTGGTGGGTTGAGGAGAAACACTCCCCATAAACACAAGCGTGAGATGGAGCGTAAAAGCACTCACCAACCATCTATCGAAAAAAAAAAAAAGGGAAATAATGGCGGAAAAAGAAAAAAAGCCCTGTGAAAAAAAAAAAAAAAAAAGAAAAAAAGAGAAGAAAGTATAAGTATCCTGCATGTACCCTTGAATTTGGTTTTGTTTAATTTTAGTTGAGTTGTGCCTATTTTTGAGATTTTTAAGTTTGCACTGTATGATTCCTTCTAAGAAGTTGCTTATGTATTAAATTTGGGTCCGTATTGGTTATCTTAGATGTTAATCACACGCACGCTATAGCAGTGATAATTGTTCAAGGTTTGAGAATTAATACGAAAGTGTGGATTGGTTTTGGTAATTTGTATTGTAAAGTTGCTTGTTTTCTCTAAAGGTAGATGGATAATTTAGTTTCTGCGATATTGTTGGATTTTTAGGCATTTAGAATGTTATTGCATTTCATTGCATTGTATAGCATGTAGTTTGTTTTGTGCTTGAGGACTAGCACGGTTTAAGTTTGGGGGATTTTGATAAGTGGATTTTATATACACGAATCAATATTCATTTCAAGTTTAAATTCATAGTTATCTTCGTGTTTTGTGTTCGTTTTTACTCGTTTAGTGTTAATTTATGTGTAGGGTGGTCATGGATGCAAGAGGTGAAGAATGGCGGAGTTTTGGAGCAAAAGTGGAAAAACGCATGAAAGCGAAAAAATCCTTTAGCAGTAGCCTAGCCTTTGAATGAGGCCTTTTTAATCTATACCCCGTAGGGAATGGGTCCCATTCTGGAAGTGTCTGTTCGGTTTTGATGTCTGCTGGTGCACGGTTTTTGGGACTCTGTTAGGCGCCTGGACTTTATATGAGGGGACTTCGACCAGAATAGAGGAGAGCTTGATATTACTTTGATATACAACAATCATACAACACACAGAGCATAATTGAGAGGATTTCTAGGATTCAAGTGCGACTTTGGAGGAGTAATTTTCGAGAGATTGTCACGACGATTGCAAATCGAGTCTCGTGAAGGGTTTTCAATATTCTTCTTCTCTTAAGTCTTATTTGTGATTGAAAGGATGTTTTCGGTATATTATTGGTTTTTAATTCATTCGTTATGAACTAATTCACTTATTAGACTTGTGATGGATCTTTAAGAAACGATGATTCTAAAGCTTTGATTTCCAATTGATAATATATTTTCGGTTTATCTATGTTAATTTGGCGTGAATTTATGAATTGCACGATCAACAATTTTTGTGGATTTGAATGGAATCGAGAGAGAGAGATTTGAATCTAGACCTAGAATTAATATAGCATGTGTCATGAATTTTTGTCGATAGCAGATTTTTGATTATTGTTAAGGTAGAGATCGCTTGACATCACATGTAATCGTATAGAGAGCTTGAACTTAAACCTTCTTTAATTGCAGTTCACATAGAGATATAGTGAGTTGGTTAATTTAGGTGTTTTATGCATCGAGATTTCTATCTTAATTGTGGATTGATGTTAATCTGGTATTAGTGCATCGAGAGAGGTGGCTATTATTAATTTTCGTGTTTTTGATTAATAAGCTGGGATATTAAATTGAGTTGGAATAAAGGTTTGAAAATCGGAGTAATAAAGCTCGGGGTGAAATCATAAGTCTAATTCTCCATTAATTGTTTGAAATTCGGATTTTGATATTGGTATTTGTTTTGTGATAGTTTGTTTATTTATTAACTTAGTTTTATAATTTAAAACCATTGAATTGATTAGTTTAATAAAATTAGGGTTAATAGAAAATTGATAATTGTGAAGTTAAAATTCTTGCTAATTTGTCTTAAAATTAGGAGCGATACTCTATTCACTACTATATTACTTGTTGACCCACGCTTACCTACACTTGTGTTTTTGGCGTATTGATTTTACCCTAATTTGGTTATCCTAATACCTAATCATGATTACTAAACTTCAATTAGGTACTAATAAACATCATTAAGCAACCCTAATTATAAAAAACAAAACCCTAATCAAGATTAATGAGGATTAGGGCATATTTAAGCTACTAATTTGGTCAACTAGCTCACAAGTAGGTTGGGAGTCATCCACACAAGTTTTAAGACATCACATGACATGCTTCCAAACTCCCAAGCATCACCATACTCACATATCAGATCTTTTAGGAGGCAAGTAGGTGGAAAAATGACCAAAAAGCCAAGTTAGAAAATTCTATAAAAGTAAACCCTAGCTCAGTGCAAACTCACGAAAATTATAAGCATATACACTCATATAACCTACCTATACAAGCCCTGCTGATAGCAACAATAGATTCAATAGCTAGAAATCAAAATCAAGCAAGAAAAGGTGTTTAGTACGAATCGAGTAGCATTTCTTAACTGATCTTTGCTCAGGCAAGTTTACTAAACCCAAATTATTATTTACACAAATTTCTCGAACCCTGTGTATTCGTTAAACAAAATTCCTATCTTGAATTGCTTTCAATATGTATTACCAAACCTAAACTTGAATTGCCACTTATTGTAATGTTATTGCAATAGCTTCAGCATAACTAAGAAATGAATTGTTTATTCATATGATACTGTTTATTGAGCATAAACTATTGTGTCAAACCAAATTTCTTTGGTAAGACATCCTATACCGAAGTTGTGTATTCGAAAAAGGGATCGATGTTTGGTCAATTAAATATTAATGTTTTGTGCATGTGAGCATGAGTAGGATGAGATGCATACTCCTAGGATATTAAATAGGTCGATCCCCTATCTCATATCTAAACAAAATTTCTAAGTCTTTGTGACTGATAGAAATAAAAAGTCCAGAAATGGTTGAAAAAGAAATTCTAGAAATGGTAGCAACAATCAGTTGAATTTTGAACTGTTATACTTCTTCAAATCATATATTGTTATAAATATGGAACCTGCTGAGCATGTCATAGCTAACCCTTTCAAATTATTCCCTTTCAGTATTAGATGGTAACCCTGGCACATCTGGACTAAATAAAGGGAAGCTTCCCTGCTTAGATTAGTTTATATTACTGTCTAGTTGAATGTAATACTTTGTAATAAGAAATTCTATATGAAGAATCATGCAATCGAACCTTAATATATATAATATAGAACATCTTTTATTTTCGGAACCGTGTTTTCTTACATATATAGATGTAATTAGAATTTCCAATCTAGTTTGATATCCTTGGAAACTATTTATCTTAGTAACGGTATTGATAACATGGACTGTTCATGTTGTTGTTAATACTCTGGATTTCGGATAGATAGGTATTATCGATACGATAGTGTAATTCGCATGATATAGACTATACATCTAAGTGAGGGTATTGGTAATATGGATTGTTCATGTTATTACTGATACTCTGAATTTCGAATAGATAGATATTATTCACAGGTACAGTTCATACATCCAAGTGAGGGTATCTAAACACATCAATAGTTCTCCTGGGAATTGTTATATGTTATGGGATACTGTGAATCTTGGATCTATGGAAATTGTATCTGGTTATAATTGTATAGTCAATCAATTAGATATAAGCATATAATCAGATACCATGGGCGTATAGATTTGAATGTATTATATACATTGACTTGTAGTAAGCACCATATCGGATATCGTGGGAGTATAGATATGGGGTGTTACATTAATTGTATCAGAGCTGTTAGGGCTATAGATATAAGGAAGAGAAATCTTAGTATATAGTCTTCGAGTCCGTAAAAATATTACACACAAAATTAACATTAAAAATATTATGTTTATGTAAATTTTTATACTAGTAATAAAGGAGTTTTATTTTATAGGATGGCCAACTCCAGTGCTGAAGAAATGGAAATAGTAAACAATCCACCACAAATTGAGTCATTTATAGCTAGTGGTGTAGAGGATGAAGAATTGCTTCATGATCAACAACTGCTAGATGCCGAGGAAGAGGAATATCTAGTAGATGGACAATTAATGAGAATTGATGAACATAATGAAGCAATGGCATCACTAATGAAGACTTCTGAATATGAGAATAATAAAATGAAGTTTAGAGCACACTTAGCCGAGGGAATGTTAGAGAATGAAAGGGGAACCAATAATCGACTGAAAGTACAACTGCACCATGCACAAAGGGGCATGAATGAAATACAGTCGAGGCTACTCAAGTCTGCTTTGGGTACTCGAGATGTCTTCAATGATTTGCAGCGCCAAGTAGTCCGATATCCAGTAGAAGTAAAGAAAACTGCCTATCTGATAGATCGATATGTGGTATGCCATATGATCCAGGATTCCTTTGATGACGTTAATGAATTCTAGAGTGTAGTATAGAAGTCTAAATGCTCCATAATAGTATGAATAAAAGAGTGTTTAAAGTTTGTAATATAACTGGTAGTATGTGTAAACTACTAAGTTATTTTGTATGAATCTTGTGACATGAATAAAAGAAATGTTTGTATTATTCAAGTTCTTATTGGATTTTTCTTGTTTTATATAGAATCATGCCACCAACCAGAAGACCCCAACGAGAGATAGATAATGATGTTAATCATACCCAACAGTCAGTAGACCTTATGTTAGGTGCTATGAATAGACCCATAACCCAAAACACTTCCTTTAAAGATTTTAAATTAGTTGGTCCACCTGAGTTCAAAAGTACATCCGAACCTGTCGAAGCACAAATTTGGATTACTGAAATAGAAAATGTTTTCTTAGTAATCAATGTCAATAACAATCAAAAGACAACTTTTGCAACCTTTTTCTTGATAAGTGAGGCGAATTAGTGGTGGGAATCAACTAAGGGTCGTGTAGAAACTGAAATTGTGCCATGGGATAGATTAAAAGAATTGTTGTTTAAAAACTATTTTTCCAAATCTCTGAAAGATCGTATAGAAGTACAATTCCTAGAATTAAAACAAGGAGACTTGACTGTATCTCAGTATACGGCCAAGTTTAGCGAACTGTCCGGGTTTGCTCCTCACCAAGTTAATACTGAACTTAGAAAGACTCTGAGGTATCAGGAAGGTTTGAAACCTCAGATACGAAGTAAGTTATCCATATTCCAACTAAAGACTTTTTCCGAAATACTCGAGAAAGCTTCAATAGCTGAGAGTGAAAACGAAATATCTCATTAATTTTCATCAGGAAAAGAAGAGTCAAAATGAGAAGGGAAAACCTAAGACCAAACCCAGTTCAGGTGGGTTTAATAATAAACGAAAATGGGATACTACTTTTTCTAATAACCCGGGAAAGAAGGTAGGTAATAATAATAATAACTTTAGTAATAATATCTTTAATAATAAGAGGGAACCTTGTCCTACCTGTGGAGGAAAACATAAAGCAATATGTTTTAAAAGTATAAATAAATGTTACAATTGTGGAAAAATGGGACACCTTTCTCCACAGTGTCCTCTCCCTAATAAAAATAAATGTTTCAATTGTGGTTCGTCGGAATACTTCGCAAGGAACTGTCGCAAACCCAAGAATTAGAGAGGAAAAGGAAATAGAGTGCCAGAGAATAACAAAAATCAGTCAACAGTAGCTACAGTTGGAGCTCAGAATCGACCAACCGCGAGAACAATTAATATGTCGGTGAGGGACGTTATTTGTGAGACCCCAGATTTTATGAATAAAGATTTAATTTTCTCAAAATATTTTTTTTTATATTATGGTGTTGATTTGATGTAATGTTATAGTTATGGGTAATATTTACAAATTTTGCAAAGTAAGCAAGTGGTTATATAATATTCGATTAATTGGGAATATTCTTTTTATCGGGGAATATCCGTGACGATGGTACAATCGTTGGTGGACCTATAATGAAATTATTGCCGGACAGAGAAAACGACAAAAATACTTTTTATGAAAATAATCTGCGGAAGTTTTACCGTTAATCGTTGAAACACCCGGTGTTAAAGTACAAGAATGTCTGGCGTGGTTGCATTAATAGCACACCAGATTGATTATTGATGCTTACGTGAGAAGTCACTTTCGATTATACTCAATTATTGCTAAAGTAATTATCTTGATCATATCTCTCATATTATTGATTCAATTATTGTTACAGTATCATCTGCATAATATGATATATTGCTCAGTCGTGTATTCGGGACACTTTTCGTGTCGGAGTACTATTCATGAGTTACTATTCACAAGTTACTATTCATGAGTACTATTCATGAGTTACTATTTATGAGTTACTATTCACGAGTTACTATTCATGAGTTACTATTCACCCGGTTACTATTCACTCTAGTATTGTGCATTCGAGTATTTGGGTACAATATTATTCCATGAGGAGATGTGCTAATTTTTCAGACCGTTGGTTGAAGATATAATAGTAAATCAATATGGACCGCTGGTGGAAGATATAATAGTAAATCAATATGGATCGCTGGTTTAAAGTTTTAATAGTAAATCAGTATGGACCGTTGTTTTAAGTTTTAATAGTAAACCAATCTGGATCGTTCATTTAAAGTAAATCAACTGGACCGTTCATAAGTTAGTTACTACGTATCCATTCTTCTATAAATGAAGCTCATTCCTTCATTATTTCTTACTTAATTCAATCGAAACTCTAGAGAGAGAATTATAAGAGAACCTATAGAAAAGTATTCTACTACTTCCCTACTCTTATATTCATTTCTTTTTTACTGTAAGTGGGTATTATTTCTTTTTGTATTCATGAAGAGAACTTTCATTATTCCATTATTTATTATTCATTGAATAACTTTTACATTTACGCAAGCTACTCTATACATGGTGACATTCTTCTAATATTTCGTTCTTTATTATTCTATCGGAATATCCGTGTGTGTGCGTTCTATTTGGACCGGTTCCATTATTTATTATTTCGTCGGAATATCCCATTCTGTGCTTACGCCTGCATTCGGGTTCCATTGTTTATTATTCTCGCCGAATATCCGTCTCGTAATGTTCTTGGGACCGGTTCCATTATTTATTATTCATTGGAATGTCCTCGTTTATGTGTTTACGCCGGACTGGTTCCATCCTTTATTATTATTCGTTGAATAACTTGCTCTGTGCGGTCTATCGCATTTATGGTGATTTCTTTTGTTATTCCATTCTTTATTATACTCAATTGATTAAAACTTTGACTTCTATACTCATGAAATTAGTGGAATATCTTTGATATTCAAGCGCTTCATCCAAAGATCTTTTTATGGAAATATTCTTACGAGCATTCTTGAATTTTACTCTACAAAGCAAAGATCATGTTGATAATTTGAACGTTATCGGTTCTCGGATAATTAATTCTTGAACTTGTTTTATTGAATTCTTATATCATTGTCATCATCCTCATGTTTATATTTTGTTGAAAGTCATCAGCAGCACCGGTGAGTGCATAAATGGACTTGGTATGATTATGAGCGAGGATTATTCGGTGTAATCATGACCGTAATGTTACAAATGATGTGGAAAAAGTCCTCATTAGCCCGTAGTGCATTGATGGACGAGCTTTTGGTATGATTATGGCTATGGATTCTCTTCGGCAGTGGTGCAAAAGATGAATTGTTTTATGGCATGATCAGACCATTGATGAAAACATGATTATCTTAAGTCAGTAGTGCATGGATAATTTGTGGTCGTGATACTAAAGAATATCCTCGGCAGAAAATGAGGGTGATTCGATGATGTGGATTATTTATTGTCGAGTCAGCCGATAAAAGTGATGAAAAACTTTTAAATCATAGAAGATAGTAGATTTTATTCCCTATTGGACTCTTCTAATGGATTGCTTGTTCCAATCGCAGTTAAACTTGATAGTTATTATATTTTATCGTTTAACATTGTTGAAGGCTAACGATAAATTATTCGCATTATCTTAGTCATAATATTTCTTCTTTGGGCTAGTTGAGCTCACCCTTTCTTTCACCGTTCTCTTCGGGAAATGAGAACGAGTGGGACTACTCGGGATCGAGTGATGGTCCTAGATGGTGCATTAGTAGTCCTCACTATTTCGTGAAATAGTGTGATAATAATTGTAATAAGGACTCCTTTTGAGTTTGTATAATCTCTAGTAGACAATATTTGTATTCAAACTCACGGTTTATGTTTTGTCGTATTGCATACCTACGGTTGTATTATTAAGTTATATTTAAATTTCGTGCCATGTATCCATGCACTCAAGTTGGGTGATGTATACCTAATTTTGGGGCGCCACGGTTGGTATCAAAGCTTAGGATATGATCCTCGGCTAAGATGTGAGAATAGAACTAGGAGGGGAGAGACGGGGAATTCCTTCGCTAGTATGACCTACCTAAGTTTTTTTTGGTATTTAATTAGTCGGTCAGAATATAGGGATAATATGTTACATGTCAATTAACCTTTTGTTTTGTGGCAGTATCTAAAAATGACATCTGAGAATGTTGAGAATAGCAATAGAGCACAGGCGACCGTTGATTAACCATATATCAATAATCAGGATAATATGCATCAGGAAGGCGACAATCCTCATGCAAACAACAACACTGATCAATTGACGAATGACAATACGTTTAGGAGCTTTTTAGAATTCATGCAACATCAGGCGAAAGCGGCTCCTGTTCATAATGCAGGAGGAAACAATGGCAACCCACGGTTGGTCACCGCTAAACAATTCAAGGAGCTGGGACCACCGGAGTTTTTGGGAAAGCGAGTAACCGCCATAAAGCGAGACGTGGTTAAAGCAGATCACCAAGATATTTGATGTCTTGGGATGCTCCGAGGAGCAAAAGGTTCCCTTTGCCACCTTTATGTTGCGTGAAGAGGCAGATCACTGGTGGAAATCTATAAAACGTACCCAACCTGATGCACTCAAGATGTCTTGGGAGAAGTTCCAAGAGCTTTTCAATGACAAGTACTTTCCCGAAAGTATTCATCACATGAAGGAGGTGGAATTTATTAAGTTAGAGCAAAACAACATGACCGTGTCGCAGTACGAAGCCAAGTTTGTCGAGTTGTCCCGATTTGCGTCCCACTTAGTTGATAATGAAGAGAGAATGACGCGGATGTTTTTAAGAGGTTTGAAGCCGGAGATATGTTAATATCTTATTTCTCATAAACTGTGTTTGTATTCAGATGTTGTCAATAGGGCTCAGTTAGTGGAGCGCGATAATGAGTCAACGCAACCAAAAGAGAGCAGCCGGAAAAATGATAATACCGGTGATAACAGTCATCAAAGCGGTGACAATAAGCATGGAGGGAATCAACATGCCAGAAATGGTAACCACTTCGGTGGTAATCATGGTCAAAACAATAAGAATGGAAATTTCAAGAAGAGGAGATTCAACAATGATGGAAAGACGTCAGCACCAACACCAGTTGTTAAGGAAGGAGAATGACCACCTCATCATATGCTTCTAAATGCGGAGGGAGGACACATCACCCAAACTGCATGCGATGTCAGTCAAAGCATGCTATATTTGTGGAAGAGAATGTGACTTAGCCCGATTTTGTCGCTCACCGAAGACAAGTTCAGCTAGGATGGAGGCACCAAAGGATGTCCCAGATAAGCCAAAGCCGGTAGTTTAAGAGAGAGCATTTTTTTTCGTGACGAGGAACCTGAATAAAATTATCACGGGTATGTTAGTCATAAACTCTTGCGAAGTCTATACCGTGTTAGATACCGATTCTACTCACTCTTTTATTGCACCTAGTTGTGTTCAATGTTTGAAGTTAACTCCGGAGAAGTTAGACTTTGATATATCTGTTTAAACTCAGTTGGGAAAAACCTTCGTTACCTCCACTATTTATAAATCTTGTTCAAATAAACACTTTCACGTTACCTGTCGATCTTATCTCTTTGAAAATATTTGCCTTTGATGTGATTTTTGGAAACTATTGGTTAACTACTCATCATGCTTTTCGTAAGGTTGTAAGCTTTCATACTCTTAACCAACCTGTTATACGAATTCAAAGTAACCAAACCACTAAAGTCAATCATTGTCATATCAAGCCATAAATAAAGAGCCCCGATCCTTTCGTTGTTGACTTTTTTGTGTAGAATGCACCAAAGCCAGACTTTCTGTAGGCAACGTTGTGAATGACGATGGCAAGTTGATAGGTATCAATGTGACGTGTTATCCAAGTCTTGGATGAGAGTCACAGTTTTTAATGATATTTCTATTGTTAATAAATTTCCTGACGTATTCTTGAAGACTTCTTAGCCTACCCCTAGAGCGTGAAATCGAATTTTGTATTAACCCTAGTACAAAACCCATTTCTAAAACCCTCAAATATTTTCTTCACCTAAAATGAACGTGTAATGTGCCAAAGACGTTGGCTCGAGCTGTTGAAGATTACGATCGTACCATTCAATATCATCGTGGGAAAAATGAACGTGGTAGCTGACGCGTTGAGTAGAAGATCGTATGCGTTTACGAGTGTGATGTTGTTAACACAAAGACTCATTTCGTATAACTTACAAATGATGGAGATAGAGTTAAAGACTCTAGGGACCCACGTGAAGATAACAAATATACGATTAGAATAGACTTGAATCGATAAAGTTAAAACTGCTCAAGCTACATACTCAGAGCTGATGAATATGAAGAAGAAGGTTCAAGAGGGCGTTATTCTAGAAGCAAGAATCGATGAAGAGAGGAAATCTCATCCCTCGATTTTATTGGCCCATTTGAAATCCTTGATCGAATAGGAACTATGGCTTATAGACTCGTTTTACCGCTAAGTATGTCGCGTGTTCATAACGTTTTTAACGTATCGATGTTACGTAAATATGTGGATGACCCGAACCGCATTATTAATTTAGAACCGGACGAGATAGCAGAAGATTTAACGTATGAGGAGATACGTGTTAAAATCTTGGATAAGAAGGATCGTATTCAACACCCAAAGGTTATACCTCAAGAATTAGAATCTGAAATGAAGTCAAGGTATCCTCACCTCTTCGGTACACCAGGTACGTACGTAAATTTCGAGGGAAAAATTTCATAAGGAGGGGAGATTATAAGACCCCAGATTTTATGAATAAAGATTTAATTTTCTCGAAATAATTTTTTTATATATTATGGTGTTGATTTGATGTAATGTTATAGTTGTGGGTAATATTTATAAATTTTGCAAAGTAAGCAAGTGGTTGTATAATATTCGATTGGTCGAGGAATATTCTTTTTGTCGGAGAATATCCGCATATTATTTGCACAATCATTGGTGGACCCCACAATGTAATTATCGGACAGAGAAAACGACAAAAATACTTTATGAAAATAACGGCGGAAGTTTTACCATTAACTGTTGAAACACCCGGTGTTAAAAGTACAGTAATACGCGGTGGTTGACAATAGCACACGGTATTGATTATTGATGCTTACGTGAGAAGTCACTCGCTTATACTCAATTATTGCTAAAGTAATTGTCGCATCATATCTCATATTATTGATTCAATTATTGTTACAAGATTATCATCGCATAATATGATATATTGTTCAATCGGGTATTCGGGACACTTTTCGTGTCGGAGTACTATTCATGAGTTACTATTCATAAGTTACTATTCATGAGTTACTATTCACAAGTTACTATTCACGAGTTACTATTCATGAGTTACTATTCACCCGGTTACTATTCACTCTAGTATTATGCATTCGAGTATTTGGGTACAATATTATTCCATGAGGAGATGTGCTAATTTTTCAGACCGTTGGTTGAAGATATAATAGTAAATCAATATGGACCGCTGGTGGAAGATATAATAGTAAATCAATATGGATCGCTGGTTTAAAGTTTTAATAGTAAATCAGTATGGACCGTTGTTTTAAGTTTTAATAGTAAACCAATCTGGATCGTCCCATTAAAGTAAATCAATCTGGACCGTTCATAAGTTAGTTCTTATCTGATCCATTCTTCTATAAATAGAAGCTCATTCCTTCATTATTTCTTACGAATTCATTGAAACTCTAGAGAGAGAATTATAAGAGAACCTATAGAAAAGTATTCTGCTACTTCCCTACTCTTATATTCAGTTTCTTTTACGGTAAGGGGTATTATTTCTTTTGTATTCATGAAGAGAACTTCTATTATTCCATTATTTATTATTCTATTGGAATAACCTGTATACGCGGGCTACCCTATACATGGTGACATTCTTCTAATATTCCGTTCTTTATTATTCTGTTAGAATATCCTGTCTGTGCGTTTACGCCAGACCTGGTACCATTATTTATTATTCATTTGAATATCACATGCGTGGCGCGTTACGCCTAACCCGATTCTATTGTTTATTATTCGGAATATCACATGCGTGCGTTTATTTGGGACCGGGTTCCATTATTTATTATTCGCCGGAATGTCACGCTGCGTGGCGCTTACCGGACTGGTTCCATCCTTTATTATTACATTGGAATAACTTTTGCTGTCGCAAGGGTCTATCGCATGCATGGTGATTTCTTTTGTTATTCCATTCTTTATTATACTTAGTTGATTAAAACTTTGACTTCTATACTCATGAAATTAGTGGAATATCTTTGATATTTGCGTTTCATCCAGTATCTTTTCATAGAAATACTCTTCTGAGCATTCTTGAATTTTACTCTACAAAGCAGTATCATGTTGGCAATTTGAACGTTATCAGTTCCTGTAAATTAATTCTTGAACTTGTTTTATTGAATTCTTATATCATTGTCATCATCCTCATGTTTATATTTTGTTTAAAGTCATTTGTGGCCTGTAGTGCATAGATGGACTTGGTATGATTATGACTAGGGATTATTCGGTGTAATCATGACCGTAATGTTACAAATGATGTGGAAAAAGTCCTCATTGGCATGTAGTACATTGATGGACAATTTTTGGTATGATTATGGCTATGGATTCTCTTTGGCCGTAGTGCAAAGATGAATTGTTTTATGGCATGATCAAGACCGTTGATGAAAACATGATTATCTTAAGTCGTAGTGCATGGATAATTTGTAGTCGTGATACTAAAGAATATCCTTGGCCGTAGTGCAGGGGTGATTCGATGATGTGGATTATTTATTAAGCTGAGTCCCAACGATAAAAGTGATGAAAAACCTTTGAAATCATAGAAGATAGTAGATTTTATTCCCTACTGGACTCTTCTAATGGATTGCTTGTTC
Organism: Panax ginseng; assembly: GCA_020205605.1. Taxonomy (NCBI): domain Eukaryota; kingdom Viridiplantae; phylum Streptophyta; class Magnoliopsida; order Apiales; family Araliaceae; genus Panax; species Panax ginseng. The sequence goes on along the minus strand of CM035127.1, from coordinate 33,734,467 downwards.
CACTGCGGTTAAACTTGATAGTTATTATATTTTATCAGTTTAACACTGTTGAAGGCTAACGATAAATTATTACGCATTATCTTAGTCATAATATTTCTTCTTTGGGCTAGTTGAGCTCACCCTTTCTTTTCACTGTTCTCTTCGGGAAATGAGAAGCGTAGGCGGGACTAGTCGGGATCAGAGTGATGGTCCTAGATGGTGCATTAGTAGTCCTCACTATTCTGTGAAATAGTGTGATAATAATTGTAATGAGGACTCCTTTTGAGTTTGTATAATCTCTAGTAGATAGTATTTGTATTCAAACTCACAGGTTTATGTTTTGTCGTCGTATTGTATACTTAGCGGTTGTATTATTAAGTTATATTTAAATTCTGTACCATGTATCTGACGACTCAAGTTGGGTGATGTATACCTAATTTTGGGGGCGTCACATTATTGCTTCACAGGACGTGGTGACAGGTATAATCCCTATCAACACTTTAAATGCATATGTGTTATTCGATTCTGGTGCTACTTGTTCCTTTGTGTCTAATAGTTTTTCTAAAATCCTGAATATACCATGTGAAAATTTAGACAAACCGTTCTGTGTAGAAATTGCAAACAATGAAAAGATACCGGTTAAGACTTGGTGTTCACTTTCCATACATTCATAACTAACTACCCAAGTAATATAGAATTTAAACCATAAATCCTCCCATTAAAAGGGTTACATCATTAAATCAAAAAGTCTCCCAGGTTATCTAACATTTAACATAAATCAAGTGCAGAAATAAAAGTAGTTACATCACATCATTTAAATAAAGTCTATCAACATAAAAGACGATAAATTACAAGTCTTCATCAGTTGTACATTTTTTTCTTTTCCTTTGTTTGTGGTAGGTTCATCGACCTTCTCAACCTTAGCTGCAATAATTATATTTATGCAAGAGTGAGCAAAATAAATGCTCACAAAATATAGAAATGAACAACAAGAGAATAATAACTGCCAATACATAGGCTCATCAGAACTGAATAATACTTTATCAATGATAACCAAAAACTGGAATAAAAATATGAAATATATATCTGAGGGTCATAGGACCGCGAACTATGTCCAAGGTTACAAGTAATCATTCAACTTTAACCTAAACAGTTATATTATAGGGACTTCACGTACTTAGGGGGATCAACCCTTCGTACCATGTATTGTGCACAAACATCTAAACGCATCGCGTATCCCCTATAATAGGGTTGTTCTTCTCAGTTTTAGAGTACAAGTTCGCACCAAAGAAAGTTTGGTTTGGATAAGCTTCAAGGGTAATTTAGAGTTTAACGATCATCAACTAAAGGATTAGTTATTGAATCAACAAGGTTTAATAACACTACGGTTGATCAATAATAACATAATATGGAACAATGAATAATCATAGGTGAACTAACTATATATTAAACTCATGCTTAGAAATAACTAAAAAGCATAAGTATTGAATAAAACAATAAACCTTGCTTGAACAATATTAAGCTAAGGCTATGATCTTGAGATAAAAAAAAATTAAGTTATGAATGTGTACTAAGGAATAACAAGCTTAGAATGAAACTTGCTCAAAATAACAACAATATTTCGATTTGCGTTAAGTAAATGAAATAGAACAACTCGGTTAGAGATTTGAGTTCAAGAATTTACATTTATCATAGAAGAATAGAACTTAAGAAAACTTGTTTAACTATAAACAAGTTAGAATAGCTCAACAATGATTAGAATTCACAACTTGCTCGAATAAAATTAGAATTATAGCTTGCTCAAATAAAGTTTACGAATAAAGAACTTGCTCAATCGAAGTTTGAGAGTAAGAAACTTGCTCAATGTATAGAGGTAAGGTTTAGAAACTTGCCTCGTGCGTAAGCTATAAATTACAACTCACGTTCACCTACACATTTTATTAGAATCACAATATTTATTAGATATACTAACATCCACTTCTAAATTAAAACTCATTCATAGTTAAACTTGTTACTTTAGTACAAGTTTCCATTCACTATACACACACTTCAGAAATCTCAGTATTTGATTTAAAACACTTATTTACTAATTCACGTGTTCAATAAATCACAACATATCGCTTTCATAAATTACTAATCTCTTATAACTTTAGAATTACTAATCACATCACACGATTCTGTTTTAACCTCTTCATTACATGTTTGTCACATTAACACATCTTTAGACTAAGTTACAATGGTGTCCAAAGTCTGCACAAGTAGTGAGACTTTGTGTCTCTGAAGTAGGTATGTACGCGTAGCCATTGCGCATACTAAAGCTCGAGGGACATAGCAGAATACGCCAAGAAGATGCAATTGCGCTTTTTTCAAGCTTTGACACCAGTAGCATTTCTGTTTGGTATGCAATGACGAAAACTACGTGATCGTAAAAGTACTCCGTTTTAGCCCAACATACACGAATTTCATCCACAAAACAATAAATTAATCACAACCAAATACTATAGAACTCACATATACACGATTCCTCATATATATACTAACTAAGAACAATTAAACAACAACTTCAACTAATTTAAATCTTTAAATTTCATGTTTTTGTACAAAAACTCCATTTTAACATCATTTATAGAAATTCACACTATGATCACATTTCTACACCCAATTAATTCATTCAAACTATGTTCTCTTCATTTTTTACCGAATTAACATATTTAAGACTCAATTTATAGATTAGTATACAAATTAACCACCAAATTTTGTACTTTCACAAGCCATATGTATAAACATACATTATAAATAATTTTTCTTTCTTTTAAACATAATTAGCATAACAATTCTTGTCTAAACACTAGTTCTAATCATCACAAACACATACAATCATCATAATTAATCAGTTGTATAACAACAATTCAAAAAAATTGAATTCACAGAGACTTGTAAATTTATGCCATAAAATATATATATATATATATATATATATATATATATATCAAGGATATAGAGAATACCTTATCTTGCTTGAACAATCCTTGCTAAGCACCAAGAATTTCTTTGGAATTCTCAAACTTTTCTCTCAAACTCTCTCTCTCTAATCTTCTTCTTAGTATCAGTATAGGCCAACTATCACTATGCCTGAAAATAAAACTGATAGCCAAGTCATTATATGCACACATAAAACATCAGTTACAAAACTTAACACATATCAGTTATAAAATATATTTTATTTATTATTTTGATTTATTTGATTTATTATAATTCAAATTCAAAATTTAAAAGCCGTAAGGCTATGTTTGGATAAAACTAATTAAAATAAAGACTTAATATTTTAAGCCTTGTTTGGTAAAACCCATTTGAAACTCCTTTAATTTATTTTAATAAACAATTTAGTTTATAATTTATAATCACATATTATTTATTTGGATTTCCATAACAAATCTTAGTTACATAAACTAAGTACAACACACTAAATAAATTTCCCACTTAATCCAATTATCACAAAATTATAATCTTATTATAATTTTATTTAATAAATTAACATATCACTTTTATTATTAAATTAAAACAACAATATAACCCTTCATGTAATCTTTAATAACTCTCTAACTATTAAATTAAATTAGAGTATTATCTAATAAATTTAATTCATAAATACCTACAAGCAACAACTATATCAATAAAATATTTATTAAAACATTCAAATAATTTAATAAATGTTTTAAATTATAAATAAAATCTTGGATTGTGACATCCTTCCCTCCTTACAAGGATTCTGTCCCTAGAATCACAACTCAATCAATTCAAATAACTCATTCGTCACGTTTTTCCCTCCTTACAATGATTCTGTCCCCAGAATCGAAGACACAGATTAAACAAATAACTCAGGGTAGTTCTTCATCATTTCATCTTCGAGTTCCCACATAGCCTCTTCGACATTGTGGTTTCTCCATATCACCTTCACAGAAGGTATCACCTTATTCCTGAGCACTTGTTCTTTCCTGTCGACTATCTGGATAAGAACTTCTTCATAAGACAAATCTTTACTGAACTGCAACGGTTCATATTCAATCACATGTTTGTAATCGGGTTTACTACGGTTGCAATAATCGACATATGAAAAACGCTAGAACATGTTCTAATTTCGAGGTAAAGCTACCTCGTAAGCCACTTCTCCCACTCTTCGCAAAGATCTCAAGGTCCAATAAACCTTGGGCTTAGCTTTCCTTTTCGCTAAAAACAAATTTTCCCCTTCCAAGGAGAAACTTTCAGGGAAACAAAATTTCATACGTCAAATTTACGATCTTATATGTGTTGTTCAACATACTTCTTCTGTATATGTTGAGCAGCTGCCAGTCTTACTCTGAGGAGTTTGATAACTTCAGCAGTCTGTTGTACCAGTTCTGGTCCTAACAGTTGACGTTCACCAACTTCATCTCAGCATAGTGGAGTTTTGCATTTCCTGTCGTATAATGCCTCATATGGCGGCTGCAAATGCTTGCGTGGTAACTGTTGTTGTATGCAAATTCCACCAATGGTAGATGATCATCCCAGTTCCCTTTGAAATCCATGATGCATGCTCTAAGCATATCTTCTAACGTCTGGATTGTTCATTCGATTTGACCATCGGTTTGCGAATGGTATGTCGTACTCATCTTCAGTTGTGTTCCCATGCATTCTTGTAGTCTCTCCCAGAAATTTGATGTAAATCTTGGATATCTGTCTGATACAATTGACACTGGAACTCCATGTCTTAACACGATCTCCTTGACATACAGCTTTGCGAGCTGTTTGAGATTAAATCTAATCTTTATTGGCAAAAAGTGTGCTGATTTCGTTAATCTATCCACTATCACCCAAATCGCATCGTATCCTTTCTGAGTCGTTGGAAGACCTACCACAAAATCCATTGTGATATGCTCCCACTTCTATTCCGATATTTCCAATGGTTGAAGTAATCCGCTTGGCCTCTGATGTTCTGCCTTTACTCTCTGCCATGTCAAGCATTTCGTAACACATTCTGCAACGTCTCTTTTCATATTTGGCCACCAAAAATGTTGACACAAATCTTGATACATTTTTGTACTTCTTAGATGAATCGAATATCTTGAGTTATAAGCCTCTGTCAAGATTTCTTCTTTAATATCCGGTACTGCTGGAACCCAAATTCGTCCCTCGAATCTTAGCACTCCTTCGGTATCAACCTTGTACTTTACCTCACTTCCATCGACCATTCTCTCCTTTATTTTTCTGTATTCTTCATCTTATAGTTGAGAATTCTTTACCTTATCCACCAAAGTTGGACTAGCTTCTATCTGGAATAGTCGTTCATCGGATTCTTTTGGAAATTTTATTTCCAGCTCTAATCTTACCATTGCTGAAATGAGCTCCTCCTAGTTGGTTAACACCATCAACTTCTCACGACCCTTCCTACTCAAGGCATCTGCAACCACATTTTATTTGCCTGGATGATAAAAGATCTCACAATCATAATATTTTATTAATTCCATCCATCTCCTGTGACGCATGTTCATGTCCTTCTATGTGAAAATATACTTCAGACTCTTATGGTCTGTGTATATCTCATATTTCTCTCCATAGAGATAGTGTCTCCATATCTTCAGAGAAAATACCACCGCACCCAACTCTAAATCATGAGTCATATACCCTTTCTTGTAGTCCTTCAATTGCCTTGATGCATACGCAATGACTTTATCATTCTGCATAAGGACAAAACTTAATCCTTTATTTGAGGCATCACTATACACCACAAAGTTTCCTATATTGTCAGGTAATGACAACACATGTGCCACACTGAGCTTCTTCTTTAATTCCTTTAAACTCACTTCGCACTTTTCCATCCAAACAAATTTTACAGCTTTTCTCGTCAAATTTGTCAACGGAGTGGCAATCTTGGAAAAATCTTGAATAAACCGTCTATAATAACCTGTCAATCCCAAGAAACTTCTTACTTCTAATGGAGTTCTTGGTTGTTCCCAATTTATCACAGCTTCTACTTTTGATGGATCCACTGAAATCCCATCTTTATTAATTACATGGCTGAGAAATTGTACACGTTCCATATAAAATTCACATTTAGAGAATTACGCGTACAACTTTTCTTTTCTTAGTGTCTCCAGCGTCAAACGTAAATGTTTCACGTTTTCTTCTTGAGATTTGGAGTACACCAAAATATCATCGATAAATACCACTACAAACTTGTCTAAAAATGGTTTAAACACCCTGTTCATCAAATCCATGAATGCAGTAGGGGTGTTGGTCAAACCAAAAGACATTACCTGAAACTCGTAATGTCCATACCGAGTTCTGAATGCCATCTTCGGTACGTCCTCCTTTCTTACTTTCAATTGATGATACCCACTTCTCAAATCTATTTTCGAGAAGTATCTAGCACCCTTCAATTGATCTAAAAAGTCATCTATTCTTGGCAACAAATATTTATTCTTAATAGTGACTTTGTTTAATTCTCTATAATCAATGTAAAGACGCATTGACCCATCTTTCTTCTTCACGAATAACACCGACGCTCCCCACAGTGATACACTTGGCTTAATATACTTCTTATATAACAGCTCTTGCAGTTGTACCATCAGTTCCTTCATCTCAACTAGAGCCATTCTGTATGGGGCCTTTGATATTAGAGTAGTTCCTGGCGCTAAGTCAATCACAAACTCGATCTCTCTGTCAAGTGGAAGTCCTGGCAAATCCTCCAGAAACACGTCCACAAAATCCCTAACCACCGGTATCTCCTCTAGTTTCACACCCTTCTTCTTTTGAGTATCGACTATGTAAGCTAGGTACCCTACACAGTTTTGACTCAACAACTTTTTAGCCTGCATAATCGTTAGACATCTCGCTTGTCTAAGCGATTTGCTACCATAGAAAACTACCTTTAACGGGGTCATAAGGTTTACACTTTTCTTTTGGCAATCAATTATTGCTCCATAATTGAATAGCCAATCCATTCCCAATATAACATCAAACTCTCCAAGTTTTATCAAGATTAAATCTACTGTTATAATATTTCCCTTAATACTCACCCTACAATTCTTGTATACGAACTTAACATGAATTACCTCCCTATTCGCAATTTCTATGTGTATAGGGAAATTCAACTCTTCACTAGGTAATTCTAACCTTTTAGCAAATTCATCATATATGAACGAGCAAGTAGCACCCGAATCGAACAATACATATGCATTTATATCATTGATTGGGATAATACCTGACACGACATCTTTCGATTGCACCGCGTCCTGCACCGTCATGTTGAAGGTTCTGACTGTGGGTCTGTTTAATGACGTTGGTTCAACAATGGTCAATGTACCTCCACTGCTACCTCATTTGCTTCCTGTTGTTTCTCTAGTTTTCTTCTTAGGGCACTCGCGAGCAAAATGATCCTTTGACCTGCAGGTGTAGAAAATATTCTTCTTGGGTTGATTGCAATTTGGGCAATGTGACCCTCCTGGCCACAGTTAAAGTATACTCGCTTCCCCTTAAGCACATACCCATGTGAAACCTCCCGCATATAGCAAATGTGTCAAACTTCTTCTTCTGCTGGTTACCCTGCTGGTTTCTAGCTCCCACATTTGCATTCCACTTCCTCTTCAGGTTAATGTTACCATTTCCACCGCTACCACCACCGTTCTTAATTTCGCCCTTATTCTTTTTCTTTCTTTGTTCTTGATCAAACTTCGTTACAGCCTCACTTCCACCTTCAGCGAGAATTGCCTTCTCAGTACTGCTATAAATGTCTTAAGCTGAAACATGGAGACCCTACTATACAACCAAGATTTCAGTCCCTGCTCAAACCTCTTAGCCTTACGCTCATCAGTGTTGACTTGATATGGCGCAAACCTTGCCAACTCGTTAAATTTTGTGGCATACTCTGATACCGTCATTGATCCCTGCTTCAGTTCTAGAAACTGCACCTCCATCTGATTCTTCAAATTCTTTAGGAAATAAGTCTCAAAAAATATCTCTTTAAACCTATCCCAAGTCATCACCCCTTGACCTCCTCGAGTTTTATTGGCTTGTCACCAATAATTAGCCTACGCTTTCAACATTAATATTGCAAAAGTAGTTTTCTGATTCTCACCTACTCTAGCAACATCGAAAACTTTCTCTATCTCCATAATTCAGGTCTGTGCCTCAACTGGATTCATGGACCCACGGAATTCTGGTGGTCCAACCGCCTTGAAATCCTTAAAATTTGTAGCTTGATTCTGCGGTTGATTCTGCAATGCTCCCGTCAGTAACGTCACTAACTGGTGAACTGGGTTAGCCTCAACATTGTTGTTATTGGTAGATCTCTCAGGGGTTCTTTGTCGTGGTTGACGTCTTAGAGGCATTTTCTATTAAAATACACTCATTAGATTACTATTCAATCTTCTAGGTATTATGTACTTAATTTACATATCACAAAATTTCCACATAACACACAATATCTTGAATAAATACTAACTTTTATTCATTCATAATCTTTTTAAAGCATAATAATGATAACATTCCTGCTATCTACATCACTTTCCTGAACTACAAAAGTTTCAGGATAACTTCATCATCATCATATCCCATGGGTTATATCATACCCGGGATTTACATCTTATTTACTCACTAATCATATAATAATTACATTTATGACGTCCTACTAAAATACTGCATAGCTTTACAATGCTCCTCTTCCATAATACAGAACATTGTTCGGCGATCTTACAAGTACGATGGCAACGTCTCGAACTGAATCGGATAACACATGACCCGATCTTGAGCTCGATTGATCACGGTGTTGAAAACACTTCATCTTATCCATCTTGATCTTCTTCACTTGTATATCTTTCTCTGCTACCCCGGCTCATTTAGAAGCTTCCTCGTACACGTCTTCGGCTCTTGCCCTCTTAGTAGACTCTTCTTTCAGCTTGTTCTTCAGCTATGCGATCTCCTCTGTCAGTTACTCATTCACTCCTTCAATGTGAATCAGCTTCCCGTCGACATTACTTAGACGTTCATCTAGATACTGGATCTTGTTGTCCTTCTACGCCATTGAGGTCTATTATTCAGCTACTATCTCTTCCAACTCCTCGATGCTATCCTGAAGTTCCACATTGCAGTCGTATACTTCATCGTACATATGAGCAACGATCGAGTTTAGTGGAAGCTCTTCTTCCTCATCATCCTCATCCACATCCGACTGTGGCAGCTCGACGGGGTCCTCCTCGCCCGTCTCTACCTCATCATCCTCATCAGGTAATATCCCCTGCTCAACCACTGTAACCAATGAAGATGATTCCCGTGGTAGTAGTTATCCCAAACCACCTGAATATCTCGAGGCTCCTCCTCTGTAGGCATCTGGGATCCTTCCTCTCTAGCCTGACTGGATTCTCCTACATTTGCCATCCTGACAACAAAATTTTAAGTTTTAATTATTAATCATTACTACTCAACACTCACGAGCACATAGGTTGCAATCACATAAGCACATATGTGTTTTATTACTTTTTCCTTAAAACTCGATAAGAGTTTATCACCACTATCTTTTCAAAGGTTACTTCTTAAGGCTTTTCCCACACCTAAGGTTCATAACCTAAAGTTTTGATACCAACTTGTGACAGCCCCAAATCTGGGTGCTTCATTCCCACAAAGCTTGGTGTTCACTTTCCATACATTCATAACTAACTACCCAAGTAATATAGAATTTAAACCATAAATCCTCCCATTAAAAGGGTTACATCATTAAATCAAAAAGTCTCCCAGGTTATCTAACCTTTAACATAAATCAAATGCGGAAATAAAAATAGTTACATCACATCATTTAAATAAAGTCTATCAACATAAAAGCCGATAAATTACAAGTCTTCATCACTTGTACATTTTTCCTTTTCCTTTGTTTGTGGTAGGTTCATCGACCTTCTCAACCTTAGCTGCAATAATTATATTTATGCAAGAGTGAGCAAAACAAATGCTCACTAGATATAGAAATGAACAACAAGAGAATAATACCTGTCAATGCATAGGCTCATCAGAACTGAATAATACTTTATCAATGATAACCAAAAACTAAAATCAAAATATGAAATATATCTGAGGGTCATAGGACCACGAACTATGTCCAAGGTTACAAGTAATCTTTTAACTTTAACCTAAACAGTTATACTACAGGGACTTCACATACTTAGGGAGATCAGTCTTTCGTACCATGTATTGTGCACAAACATCTAAATGCATAGATTATCCCCTATAATAGGGTTATTCTTCTCAGTTTTAGAGTACAAGTCCGCACCAAAGAAAGTTTGGTTTGGATAAGCTTCAAGGGTAATTAGAGTTTAACGATCATCAACTAAAGGATTAGTTGAATCAACAAGTTTTAATAACACTACGGTTTATCAATAATAACATAATATGGAACAATGAATAATCATAGGTGAACTAACTATATATTAAACGCATGCTTAGAAATAACTAAAAAGCATAAGTATTGAATAAAATAATAAACCTAGCTTGAACAATATTAAGCTAAGACTATGATCTTGAGATAAAAGAATTAAGTTATGAACATGTACTAAGGAATAACAAGCTTAGAATGAAACTTGCTCAAAATAACAAGACACTTCAGATTTGTTCTGGCCCCTTCTGAATAGCAAGACACTTTAGATTTGTGGCGTGTCCAGTTCGCTTTCTCCTTGTGATCTCCCGTTCACTTATCATCAATGGACTGACCCAATGCTTAATCACTTTAGCCTTGTTCTTCAGAAGCTATCCAGTATCTCTGTAAGCACTTCATCAGTTCTTTCTTTGTTTGGAAAACACTACGATCCTGGTTGCTTTCAAGATCGTTGTCTTCTGTATGCTTGATAGCTATTGTACTTGCTGACTTTCCTTAGTCAGTTACTGAAGTCTTCTTCTGATCTCCTTGTGGAAGACTTCATCTCGAATGGCTTCACAACTCAATCTTGATGCTGATTGGGTTGGTGCTTAGATCTACTATTAGCTTGCATGCCATTTGTTGAGTGCTCCCTGGTTTCCTTCACGATGGGATGTATCTTTGCAGTGCCAACCAGAGTCTTCATTCCTTTGGATATTCTGGGAGTGTTCATTTGTTGAGACTCGTATTTCTGAGCACATCTGTTGAGGTCGTAGTTCTGCACTCTACGATTCTGCTTTGGCTGTGCAGACACTACGACTCCGAGATCAGATCTTGGCACTCTATGATTTCGAACTTGTGTTTGTTGTCTTCATCTGATCTTGCTCGACTACGATCTCTGCATGTAATTAATAGACTCTACGATTCAGAGTGTAGTCTACGATCCTTGACTTGACTTTGGCATCAGTAGATTCTACGACTCTGAGTGTAGTCTACGTTTTTGTCTTAGCTTCGGCAGATACTCGGTCGACTCGTAGACAGGCTGTCTCTACAATTTTGAACATGACTTCCTCAGTAGACTTCGGCTCTGAGAAAGTTCTACTCGACACACTACGATCCTTCATCATTTCTCCCGCCAGTCTACGAACTCTGAGATCTACTATCTTACAGACTACGATTCTGCCTTGACATATACTCGAGTTTTCCTTGACTCTCCTGGCAGACTCTGATTTCCGGTGCAGTGCTTGACGATCAGACAAGCCTATCTATTACATCATAAGATCAACCTAACATGCTTTATCTTTCTATGTTTATAGTCCTTGTACATCATTTCTTTTTAAGGACTTTACAAAGCTGTTTTGCTTATGTAGGATCAACCTAACATACTTGATCAATTCATTCTAAGTCCTTGTACACATGTTTCTATTATCTATCAAAGGACTTTATAGCTTTTCTTAATGCAAGCATACTTGCATATTCATTCATATATATCATAATCAATTCATATATAAATAGGAATAACATTCACATGCTTATTCCTGACATAATGTACAATTAAATAGTACGAGATAACTCATGAGGAGTTATAGATGATGAGATACAGAAGTATGTATCGAGTATAGAGCGAGAAGTTATAAGTAAGATAGAGTTAGGTGGGATCTTAATTGAGGACTCATGTGATAGCTGAGTTGTACAAACCTTTGTATGGGTGAGGGTTTTGTGCTTGCACTCAGTTTATCATATTGATAATCATTGGAATGTTGGTGTCGCACTATCAATGTATATGTGGCGAAAATGTGATTCTTTTCTCATGTGTATATTCATGTTCATTATTCGTTCAACTATGAAAATTTATTCATGCTCTTTACAATGTATATATTGTAGAAAGTTAGCCAGCTTATTGTTCAATTCTTTCAATCATGATATATCCTTAATTGAACTTATACTTGCTGGGCAAAATTGTAAGACCCCAACTTTTATGAATAAAGATGAAGAATTTGATATAATGTTATAGTTGTGGGTAATATTTATAAATTTTTCAAAGTACGCAAGTTGTTATATAATATTCGATTGGTCGGGGAATACTCGTTTTAACAGAGAATATTCGTACGACGGCACAATCATTGGTGGACCCCACAACGGAATTATTGTCGGATTGAGAAAACGACAAGTTTGAGTTTTATAAATAACGGCATAGTTATTCAATTAAACCTTTATTGGAATACACGGTGGTTTAAAATACGATGTCTGGCGTTGTTGCAAAGAAGACATGGTATTGCCAGTATTTTTGAATTATTGATTCTTACGTAAGAAGGCACTACTCAATAATTATTTGATGATTCTTATTCAATATTTTATTTTATTGGTTCAATAATTGCTTCGTTGAAATTTTATATTATTGTTATTTCAATAATTGTCACTGCACAATATTTCCCATTATCAAATCAATAATTCATATTATTTGAATAATATTATTAGATAGTATTATTGGCAATGTCTAGAAAGTTCTGTCAAGGAGAGGTTTGGTCACCTAATTGCGTGCCAGTAAAGAGAAATCCTTATCGGAAAGCCTCCTCTTTCTTGGGAATGGCCTGGTTGTCATTATTGTGATTCTATAATATTATTTCTAAATAATTAATTATTGATTTATATGATAAGGAAATATTTATTTTATGTGGACATAAATGATGGATAGAAAAATATTTATTTTATGTGGTTATAAATGAAAGAATTAATGTTGAGGTGTTTTATCAATATTTTGTCGGATTGGAGGTATTAAAAAATCAAATCAGTATTCTTAAAGCTCTATTGTGTGAGTTATAATTTTGATCCGACCATTGGATCGTTGTGATTTTTGGATATGTTATACATATATAAGTTAAGTATATGTCCACAAATTTTGAACCGTTAAAATTAACGTATGATTTGTTATGAATTTTAAGAGGTGTTGAAAATTGTCCGTTTGTGAAATTTGGATATTTTTTGTTTAGAATTTGGAAAAACTTTCTTCTGCAAAGTTGTAGAGAATTCGATTTCGTGTGGAATGGATATAAAATTCGTATTTTCTGATAAAAATGCTATTTATTATGAATTATTGAAGTTTCAGAAATTTTATTAAAAATATGGGTGGGCCCCACTTTTGGTTGTTGGGAAAGGTGGCTGATTTTAGTCTGCCCCACTTGTGGTGGCTGAAAGTTTTTCAAAGAAGTCTACGTAGAAAAAAATAATATTTTATTTTATTATTTAGTCTCCTATGACATTCTAGCATTTTCCTATAAATAGGCGCTAAAGTTAGAATTGAAAAGCACACCAGAATCAAAGAATTCTTCTTCTATAATCTTGAGCGTATTTCATTAGAGTTTTAGAAAGCTTTGAGCGTAGAAAATAGTGAAAGTTTTCTTCAAGAATATTCTTGCTATACCAGTTGGAATACTCTTCTTTTTAAGGTAAGGGATGCTATTTTTGTTCAATATTCGCTTGAAATAATATTTTCTTCCATACTCTGTAGTATTTAAGTAATATTATTTCATTTCAAATTTCAAATTCTATACTCGTTTGTTAAAATTTTGGCTTCTATACTCCATGAAATTAGTAGAATATCCTTGATATTTACGCTTCATCCAGTATCTTTTCATGGAAATGTTATTCTGAGCATTCTTGATAAGTTTTAACTTTTTCATGCCGGAGTACTATTCACGGGGTTACTATTCCCGAAGTATTATTCATGGGTTACTATTCACTTGAGTACTATTCACCCGGGATACTATTCATGATAAAAATTAATTCGTTTTCGGTCCAAATTATTTTTGGTACAATATTATTTTTGAAGTTTACTCCACAAATGTGAGACCCCGAATTTTATGAAATAAAAGTATTCAATTTTTCTATTTTGGTAAATAGTTAAATTGATAAAAGTTTAAAGTTAAGGGTAATATGTGAAATATAATTTTCACTTAGAGACAACAGAGATATTTATATGTCAAGAGAAGACTCATCATTGGAAAGAAGATGATAGTAATCTTCTTATTTTTCTTTGGGGACTTTTGGGTCAACCAAGGATAATTCGTGGACATATGATATCTATCATAACCTAGATCATGGCCTCCCATGTACGAAGGTTTCTTGAGCACTTCCCAAAGATTTTAATTTCTAAAAGCGGGTTTTTGACTATACTTTTATGTAAAGTATCATTGTAAGGTTGTGGTCGAGGTACCATAAGAGTTACATACATTTGTATTAAAACTCATAGTTAATCGTGGTCGATTCTATCTGACATGACTCAATGATTTGTATAAATGAAGTTGTATTTGAATTTTGTACCATATATCTGGCGACTCAAAATGGGTGATGTATACCTAATTTTGGGGGCGTCATGATTAATATCGAGCTTAGGGATATGGTCACCAAGTGAGATAAGATTCTAGAACTAGGAGGGGAGAGACGAAAGTTATATACTTCGCTAGTGTGTGACTTACCTAAGTTTGAAATTGTTTACTTGATAAGTTGACAAATTGTGATATGTCAATTAACCTTTGTTTTGAAGATATATTCTAGAATGATATCCGAAATACGGTGAGATGAGCAATGGAAAAATCATGATATGAGAGGATATAACAGGGAAGGTACAATCCAGAAAAGAAAATAAGGTATTCTCATCTCTTCGAATATCAGGTACGTACATAAATTTCGAGGGTGAAATTTCATAAGGAGGGGTGATTGTGAGACCCCGAATTTTATGAAATAAAAGTATTCAATTTTTCTATTTTGGTAAATAGTTAAATTGATAAAAGTTTAAAGTTAAGGGTAATATGTGCAATATAATTTTCACTTGGAGACAACAGAGATATTTATATGTCAAGAGAAGACTCACCATTGGAAAGAAGATGATAGTAATCTTCTTGTTTTTCTTTGGGGACTTTTGGGTCAACCAAGGATAATTCTGTGGACATATGATATCTATCATAACCTAGATGCATGGGCTCCCATGTACAAAGGTTTCTTTGAGCACTTTCCAAAGATTTTAATTTCTAAAACAGTTTTTGACTATACTTATATGTAAAGTATCATTGTAAGGTTGTGGTCGAGGTACCATAAGAGTTACATACATTTGTATTAAAACTCATAGTTAACTGTGGTCGTATTCTATACGACAGCTCAACAGTTGTATAAATGAAGTTGTATTTGAATTTTGTACCATATATCTGGCGACTCAGAATGGGTGATGTATACCTAATTTTGGGGGCGTCACAACAAAGATGTATCATGTTGACAATTTGGATGTTATTGATTTTTGGATAAATTAAATTATAAATCTTTAAAAATTTATCCTTGAACTTGTTTTATTGAATTCTTATATCATTGTCATCATCCTCATGTTTATAATATGTTGAAAGTCATATGTGGCTTGTAGTGCATAGATGGACTTGGTATGATTATGACCAGGGATTATTCGGTATAATCATGACCGTAATGTTACAAATGATGTGGTAAAAGTCCTCATTGGCCCGTATTTCATTGATGGACAGTTGTTGGCATGATCATGACCATTGATGAATACACAAATATCCTTGGCCCGTAGTGCATGGATAATTTGTGGTCGTGATACTAATGAATATCCTTGGCTGTAGTGCAGGGATGATGTGGATTATTTATTAAGCTGAGTCTCAACGATAAAAGTGATAAAAAAAAACCTTTTAAATCATAGAAGATAGTAGATTTTATTCTCTACTTGACTCTTCTAATGGATTGCTTGTTCCGCTACAGTTAAACTTGATGTTTGTTATATTTTATCAGTTTAACACTGTTGAAGGCTAACGATAAACTATTATGCATTATCTTAGTCATAATATTTCTTACTGGGCTAGTTGAGCTCACCCTTTTGTTTTCATTGTCCTCTTCAGGAAATGAGAAACATAGTCGGGACTAGTCGGGGAACGGAGTGACGGTCGAGATGATAGAATTAGTAGTCCTCACTATTCTATGAAATAGTGTGATAATAAATGTGTTGAGGACTCCATTTGAGTTTAATATTGTCTAGAAGATAATATTCGTATTTAAAACTCTCAGTTTATGCTTTGTCGTATTTTACACGACAATTGTATTATTAAGTTGTATTTGAATTTTGTACCATGTATTTGGCAACTCAAGATGGGTGATGTATACCTATTTTGGGGGCGTCATAGTTGGTATCAAAGCTTAGGGATATGATCCCTGACTGAGATGTGAGACAAGAACTAGGAGGGGAGAGACGGGGAATTCCTTCACTAGTATGACGTACCTAAGTTATTTGGTATTTAATTGGTCGGTCAGAGTATAGGGATAATATGTTGCATGTCAATTAACCCTTGTTTTATGGCAGTATTTGAAAATGACATCCGAGAATATTGAGAATAGCAATGGAGCACAGGAGACCGTTGACTCACCACAGATCAATACCCAGGATAATGTGCAACAGGAAGACAATAATCCTCAGGTAAACAACAACGATCAAATGATGAACGATGGAATGTTCAGAGACTTTATGCAATTCATGCAACATCGGGCGAGAGCGGCTCCTGTCCAAAATATAGGTGAAAACACTGGAAACTCTCGAACGATCACCGCTAAATAGTTCAACTAACTGGGACCACCGGAGTTTATTGGAGAGCCAAAACCACTTAAGGCGAAAACATGGATAAAGCATATCACCAAGATATTTGATGTCTTGGGATGCTCCGAGGAGCAAAAGGTTCCCTTTGCCACCTTTATGTTGCGAGGAGAGGCAGATTACTGGTGGGAATCGGTAAAGCGTACTCAACCTGCCGCACTGAAGATGTCTTGGGAGAAGTTCCAAGAACTATTCAACGACAAGTACTTTCCCGAAAGTATTCGTCACATGAAAGAGGTTAAGTTCATCAATTTGGAGCAGAACAATATGACCGTGTCGCGGTACGAAGCTAAGTTTACCGAGTTATCCTAGTTTGTGTCTCACTTGGTTGATAATGAGGAGAGAATGACGCGGATGTTTTTAAGAGGTTTGAAACCCGAGATACGTCAATATCTAATTTCTCATAAACTGTGTTTATATTCAGATGTTGTAAATAGGGCTCAGTTATTGGAGAGCGATAACGAGTCAACCCAACCAAGAGAAAGCAACCGACAAAATGATAATACCAGTGGTAGTAGTCATCGAAGCGGTGACAACAAACGTGGAGGGAATCAACATGCCTGAAATGGTAACCACTTCGGTGGTAATCATGGCCAAGACAATAAGAATGGACATTTCAAGAAGAGGAGATTCAACAATGATGGAAAGACGTCATCACCAGCACCCGTTGTTAAGGAAGGAAAATGACCACCTATCATATTCTTCAAATGCAGAGGGGAGGGACACATCAGTCCAAACTGTGCGCAACAATCCAGAACGTGTTACAATTGTGGAAGAGAAGGTCACCTAGCTAGATTTTGTCATACTGGGAAGCCAAGTCCAGTTGGAACGGTGACACAAAATGCCGTCCCAGACAAGTCAAAACCAGTAGTTAAAGGAAGAGCGTTTGTTGTGACCTCCCAGAAAGCAAGGAACCCGAACGAGGTCATCACGGGTAAGCTTATCATTAACTCTAGCAAAGTCTATACCTTATTTGATACCGGTTCTACCTATTCTTTTATTTCTCCTACTTGCGCTCAACGTTTAAATTTAACTCCAGAGAAATTAGACTTTGACTTATCTGTTGAAACTCCGTTGGGAGAAACCTTCATTACATCCACTATTTATAAGTCTTGTTTGGTTCAAATCGGTACCCTCACATTACCTGTCGATCTTATTTCATTGAAAATACTTGCATTTGACGTGATTCTAGGGATTGATTGGTTAACTACTCATCATGCAAAAATTGATTATTTTCGTAAGGTTGTTAGCTTTCATATTCCTAACCAACCTATTATGCGAATTCAAGCAACCAAACCATTAAAATCAATCACTGTTATCTCAAGCCATAAAGCTATTCGTTTTTTGAAAAACGGATGTCAAGGTTTCTTAGCTCATGTCACAGATTTAAACAAAAATACATCAGATTTGAATGATATTTCTATTGTTAATGAATTTCCTTACGTATTCCCTGAAGAAATTCCTGGCCTACCCCCAGAGCGTGAAATTGAATTTTGTATCGACCTTGAACCTGGTACAAAACCTATTTCCAAAGCCCCATATCGAATGGCTCCTATTGAACTTCAGGAGTTAAAGACCCAACTACAGGAATTGTTAGACATCGGTTTCATCCGTCCTAGTACTTCTCCTTAGGGTGCTCCTGTTCTATTCGTGAAGAAGAAAGATGGGAGTATGCAACTTTGTATTGATTATCGGGAGTTGAATCATGTCACCATCAAAAATAAGTACCCATTGCCACGTATTGATGACCTGTTTGAACAGTTTCAAGGTGCCAAATTCTTTTCCAAGATCGATCTTCGTTCCAGATATCATCAATTAAAGATTAGAACCGATGACATTTCAAAAATGGCTTTCAGAACTCGGTACGGGCATTATGAATTCCTAGTCATGTCTTTTGGATTGACTAATGCTACTGCTACCTTCATGGATATGATGAACCGAGTATTCAAGGAATATTTGGATCACTTTGTGGTCGTCTTTATTGATGACATCCTCATATATTCCAAAAGTCGTGAAGATCATGAGCAACACTTGAGGCTGATACTCCAAAAGCTTCGTGAAAACAAGCTTTATGCCAAGTTGAAGAAATGCGAGTTCTGGCTTGAGGAAGTAGCATTCCTTGGGCACGTAGTATCAAGTCATGGAATATCTGTTGACCCGACAAAGATTAAAGCAATACAAAGCTGGGAGCAACCTAAATCAGTGACTGAAGTACGTAGCTTTCTCAGCTTAGCTGGTTATTATAGGAGATTCGTAGAAGGGTTTTCTCGAATCGCTACTCCATTAACTCAGCTAACTCGGAAAGATACAAAATTCGAGTATGGAATGTGAAGAGTTTTCAAGAACTCAAGAGGAGACTCATTTTAGCACCTGTTCTGACAATACCATCTGGCTCGGAGGGATTTTTCATCTATAGTGATGCTTCGGGCAAAGGGTTAGGATGTGTTCTCATGCAACATGGGAATTATCCTACTCATGATCTAGAGTTGGCAGATGTTGTCTTCGCACTTAAAATTTGGAGGCATTACTTGCATGGGGAGAAAGTGGAGATCTTTACGGATCATAAAAGCCTCAAATATTTCTTCACCCAAAAGGAACTCAACATGCGGCAACGACGTTGGCTTAAAGCTGTTGAAAGATTATGATCATACCATTCAATACCATCCCGGTAAAGTTTAACATAGTAGCTAACGATTGAGTAGAAGATCATGTCTTGGTACGAGTGCGATATTGTCAACGCAAAGGCCCATTTTATATGACTTGCAAAGGATGGAGATAGAGTTAAAGACTCCAGGGACCCATGTGATGATAGCGAATATACGAGTAGAACCGACTTTAATCGATAAAGTTAAAGCTGCTCAAGCTACAGACCTGGAGCTGATGCGTATGAGGAAGAAAGTGCAAGAAGGTGCTATGTCGGAAACACAAATCGATGAAGAAGGAATACTTCGAGTCAACTCCAGACTTTGTGTTCCTAACGACCCTGATTTAAAGTATAAAATCATGATGGAGGCGCACAACACACCGTTTGTAATCCATCTTGGGAGTACCAAAATGTATCATGATCTTCGACACACCATTTGTAATCCATCCTGGGAGTACCAAAATGTATCATGATCTTCGACATACATTTTGGTGGAGCAATATAAAGAGAGAGATCGCGGAGTTTATCTCAAGGTGTCTAAATTGTCAACGAGTCAAGGCAGAGCATCAAGTACCAAAAGGTCAATTGCAACCACTTAAAATTCTAGAATGGAAGTGGGAGCACATTACCATGGATTTCGTTATCGGTCTTCCCAAGGTTTCTCAAGGCATAGATGCGACTTGGGTCATTGTTGATAGATTGACCAAGTCGACTCATTTCTTACCTATACGAGAAAGTTATACACTTGAACGTCTTGCTCGTATGTACATAAACGACATTGTAAGATTGCATGGTATGCCAGTATCCATAGTTTCTGATTGACACCCAAGATTCACTTCAAGATTTTGGGTTAGTTTGCAAAAAGCTATGGGCACAAATTTACAATTTAGTTCAGCTTATCATCCTTAAACGGACGGGCAGTTAGAGAAGACTATTCAAACTCTTGAAGATCTATTAAGACTCTATGTCCTTGACTTCAAGGGAAGTTGGGACAAGTTCTTACCATTGATGGAGTTTTCCTACAACAACAGTTATCAAGCAAGTATTGGCATGGCACCATTCGAGGCGTTGTATGGAAGAAAGTGTCATTCTCCAGTATGCTGGGATGAGGTGGGTGATGCAACGTTGTTGGGACCAGAGTTGGTACGTATGACTACAAAAAAGATTCAAACGATCCGACAACGTATAAAAACCTCACAAGATCGAGAAAAGAGTTATGCTGATCTTCATCGAAAGGACGTAGAATTCACTATTGGAGAACATGTGTTGTTACGTGTTACTCCATGGAAAGGAGTTACGAGATTTGGAAAGAGAGGAAAGCTCAATCCTCGATTCATTGGCCCATTTTTAGTCATCGAACGAGTAGGAACTGTGGCCTATAGACTCGCCTTACCACCAAGTATGTCTCATGTTCATAACGTTTTTCGCATATCTATGTTACGTAAATATGTGAAAGAGCCGAACCACATTATTGAGTTAGAACCGGACGAAATAGCGGAAGATTTAACGTATGAAGAGGTTCCTGTTAAAATCATGGATAAGAATGAGCATATTTTACGCTCCAAGGTTATACCTCAAGTCAAAGTTTTGTGGAAAAACCACAATGTTGAGAAAATGACCTGGGAGTTAGAATCTGAAATAAAATCAAGGTATCCTTACCTCTTCGACATACCAGGTATGTACCCTAATTTCGAGGGCAAAAATTCATAAGAAGGGGAGGTTGTAAGACCCCAACTTTTATGAATAAAGATGAATTTTCTATAATGTTATAAAAAATTCATCTTTATTAAGCTGAGTCTCAACGATAAAAGTGATAAAAAAAACCTTTTAAATCATAGAAGATAGTGAATTTTATTCTCTACTTAACTCTTCTAATGGATTGCTTGTTCCGCTGCAGTTAAACTTGATGTTTGTTATATTTTATCAGTTTAACATTGTCAAGGCTAACGATAAATTATTTCGCATTATCTTAGTCATAATATTTCATTTGGTTTGGTTGAGCTCACCCTTTTGTTTTTATTGTTCTCTTCAGGAAATGAGAACGTAGCCGGGACTAGTCGGGGAACGGAGTGACGGTCCAGATGATAGAATTAGTAGTCCTCACTATTCTATGAAATAGTGTGATAATAAATGTGTTGAGGACTCCATTTGAGTTGAATACTGTCTAAAAGACAATATTCATATTTAAAACTCTCAGTTTATGTTTTGTCGTATTTTACACGACATTTGTATTATTAAGTTGTATTTGAATTTTGTACCATGTATTTGGCGACTCAAGATGGGTGATGTATATCTATTTTGGGGGCGTCGCAAAAATTGTTGCTCACCCTTGCTATATCATGATAAACATTGTAGATTATGTCGAATACGTCGGTTACAAGAATAGTCAAAGATAAGTCAACTTTGGATTATATGTGCAGCTAAATTTGTAACAGTAATGTATGATAATAGCTTTCATACGTCTCGACAGATATTGATTTAGGTATTATGTGAAGGTTCTCTAACCTTGGGGTTTGTGTGTAATGCTTAATGTATAAACAAATTTATGTTTATATCTTTCGTAATAGACATAGAATAGTATACGGATCCTTGGTGATTAGAACCTAATCGGGGGGACGTTATAATATTTACTTAGTCTTGTATTACTAAATAAAATAAAATAAAATTATAAATAATATAAATTTAAATAATATAATATAAGATAAGATAATATAAATAATACAATTAAATAACATAAGATAAGATAATTAAGATAAAATGAAATGAAATAAAATAAAATAATTAAAATAAAATAAAATAAGTTACTAAATGAAATAACTTAAATTCTATCTAATAAATAAATAAATTAAATTAAATTAAATTAAATAATATAATATAATATGAGTAATAATAAGATAAAATAAAATAAAATACAAAATAATAATAAATTATAATAATTTAAATTTAATAAAATATAATGAAATAAAATAAAATTTTTAATTTAATAAATAAATTAAATTTAGTAAAAAAATTATTTAAAAATATATAATATAATACAAATAAAATACAATCCAATAAAACATAAAATACAATAAAAATAATAAAATAAAATAAAATAGAATAAAATAAATTTAATTTAATTAAAATAATTTAATAAATTAAATTTAAAATAAATTAAATTTAATTTAATAAAAAATTTAAAAATTATATAATATAATAAAAAATAAAATAAAATAAATTAAAGTAGTTAATAAATTAAATTAAATTAAATTAGAACTTATATAATACAATACAAAATAAAATAAAAATAATAATAAATTTAATTCAATTTAATAAAATAAATAAAATAAAATAAAATGATTTAATTTAATTTAATAAATAAATAAACCAATTATATACTATAATATAATATAATACAAAATAAAATAAAATAATAAACTAAGTAACATTTGCTTAGTTGGGATGCAATTAAAAGAAACTGAATAAGAATGTTTTCGATTAAATAAAATAATATACTTTAGAACTTAATTAGAGACCCGTTTGACAAGTAGGAGTGAATGTCAAACAGTAGTCTCTATAGATTCCAAATAACAATTCTCATAAACTAAGTATCACTTACTTAGTTTATCATTGGCAAAATAAACTAAGTAGCATTTGCTTAGTTTGCCACAATTTTCAATAAATGTAATAATACTCTTCCTACATATATTTACTCTTCCTTGTATGCAGGGTTCAACATAGCGGTTGCAGCTAATATTACTCCAACCGGTTCCTCGGCAACAATAAAAAAATATGGGTCGTAGTTCCTATATGTGTCCTATACTCGGATAATAAAGTTAATTG
This sequence comes from Panax ginseng, assembly GCA_020205605.1. Classification (NCBI taxonomy): domain Eukaryota; kingdom Viridiplantae; phylum Streptophyta; class Magnoliopsida; order Apiales; family Araliaceae; genus Panax; species Panax ginseng. Next base: position 33,711,001 of record CM035127.1, on the reverse strand, counting down.
AATTAATTCGGACATTCCTCACTGTTCCATTATAACAGATGACAACATCCTGAAGGAGTGCCATTAAGTTGTTGAACAAAATTCTAAGTTAAGAAACCCTCCAGATGAACGAACGATCACTTCTTTGCTAGGAATGAATCATCTCCCCATATTTATTCCAATCCATGACATAAACAGCTTCTCACCACTCCGAATTCCTTATATGGGTATCTGAGGAATTCAGATTGGTGAGAAGCTGTCTATGTCATGGATTGGACCCATATGGGGAGATGAATAATTCCTAGCAGAGAAGTGATCGTTTGTTCATCTAGAGGGTTCCTTAACCTGGAACTTTGTTCAATAGCTTAATGGAACAGTGAGGAATGTCTACAGTAATTCAATTAACTTTATTATTCGAGTATAGGACAAAAACAGGAACTACGACCTTTTTTTTTCTGCCGAGGAACCAGTTAGAGTACTATTAGCTGCAGCTGCTATGTCGAACCATGCATATAAGGAAGTCCTTGACTCGTCTCCTAGTAGTCATTACAGCTGCAACTACTATGAAACTTAGAAACCCGTTTGACAAGTAGGAGTGAATGTCGAACAGTAGTCTCTATAGATTCCAAATAACAATTCTCATAAACTAAGTACCACTTACTTAGTTTATCATTGGCAAAATAAACTAAGTAGCATTTGCTTAGTTTGCCACAATTTTCAATAAACTCAATAATAATCTCCCTTTAATCTTCAATACACTCAATAATATATGTTCTATACTTTGGAACTTAGAAACCCGTTTGACATTCACTCAGTAGGAGTTAATGTCGAACTGTTCCCAGTTTGAAACTGTTATTGGATGTTATGTCTCTCACTTAGGCCGGTGCCAATATGAAACGGTACGTTTATGTTGTTTTGAGGATTTTTTGACTGTTAGCTCTATATGTTCTTCAAGTGCATACTTAGATTAAGTTATCTTAGTCTATTTCGTGTGCTTGGAGACCACGGGAAAATCTTCACGAGATTTTCTTGAAACTCATGAAACGTACTCAACGTGTTGGCACTAGTGACGAGACGCATCCAATAACGGGATAGAAGCCTTACCCATGTCCTGTAGAGTGGAGATACTAGGTAAATCTAATTCATGCATGAATATCCAAATTAACTGAATGCGTCTTCTATGTAGTTAAAAATGTTAGCCGACCGGAGTTGGTTGTACCGTAAGATACCCAGTGATGGGAGGGGATTAGTCTCAGCTTATCGTGTTGGGGTGTCAGATTTCTTGAATAAAGCAATAGAACATACGGATGATCCGAACGGGAAGATGCGATGCTCGTGTGTCAAGTGTAAAAACCTGATTTGAAATAAAGTCAACGAGATTAAATTTGACTTATTTTCTCGTGGATGGGTACTTCGTATGGACTCATCACGGGGAATCAGAAGTGATTGAAAATATTGTGGAACAACCAATTCTGTGGGATTCATACGTCGAAAACTATGATCCAGTGGAGATGTTGGTCGATGCTTATGGCCATATATGGATCAAAAATAGGCAAATAGTATCCTAACCTTTCATTGAAATAACCAAGGGTTGTTATTCAAATTTTAAAATCGATGTCCGCTAGTTCAACTAGCGGACTAAATAAAAATTATTCTCGGTCGATCATGCCCCCAAGTCAACACCTCATTAACGCCTCAGTTGAAAAAAATTAACTTGTAAGGAATGTCATGTTAGACCAACAAATCACACAAGGAAACACACACAATGAAAAGGACAAAATCACCATTAGAATAAATCATTATGTCTTCGAATAGAATTTTTTATTAGATGTAATGTTTAATACAAGAAAAATGAATGTATTCTAGGACATTTTCCAAATCACACAAGTAAAATAAATGTCCTTCGAAAAAAGTACTAAACGAACTCTAAATGATAAATACATTATTATATTTTTGGGATAAAGGTTCAAAAATGTTCCTGATATTTACCCCAATGTCCAACGTGTACCTTATACTTTCTTTTTTCAAAAATGCCTATAACGTTATATTTTTTGAGTCGTTTATGCCCTTGGCCCGAACGGACTTACCACATAAACTAATGTTCCTTAGATGTGGCCTTATTTTGCCGACGAGCCTTCAAAGTCAGCAATTTCTTTTCAACATCAAAGTATTTATGGTAGACCAAAAGGGTATTTTTGACAATATACGTGTGATGCATATTCCAAATTTAGAGTCCTCGATCCTCGTAAGATGAAACACATCACCTCCCCAACTCATAGAATTTAAACAATCCACTTATCCCTTGCCTATCTGGCTGAGTGGTAAAAATGATTAGGTTTTTGTTTTGGGAAGAAGATGAAAGCATCTGTCAAGTTTCGGGATGAGAAAAATTCATTGATTCGAGCTAAACTACCATTGAGTATATTAGGGGTTCCTTTAATTTCCGGTCAGTAATCATCGCCAGAGAATCCAAAGAGCTCACTTTAAATCTCAATACTTTCTTGGATTCCGGTCTTTCTTTGAAGCTCTCTTATCGACCCAACGATTCATTCAATCCTTTCGGTCTCATTTTCATGTTTGGTATTGGACACTTCGGGTCGCCAATTGCAAGCTCCTTGACCATGGGCACCGAATTCAATATCATAGGAAATCAAAAACCTCAATTTTTTTGTTCATTTTAAGCCTCAGTTAGGTGATTTTACTCTGAAGAAATCGTAGTCGTCAAATTTTGTCAAGAGCTTGAAATCAAAGGGAAACATCATCATTTCTGGTGAGGAAAAAATAGTGGAGGTTGTTGAGGCGCCGACTGTTGTGAACAACAGTTACATTGTTGATAACTGTTTATTTTAGGGAATGAAACTCACTATTTTGTCGCCGAAGGTAGCAACCGCCAGCATAGTAAATGGCTTTTTCTAGGGGATTTAGTTGAGCGCGAGGACTACTCTACCGCTGAGTAACCGTGATGTAATGAACTTTCGATGAGGCGTTGATGATCTAACCTTGTTTAGCTTGATATATTGTTAGTTTTTGAGATTTTCATGTTGTTTTTGATGGATTTTTGTTATGTGTGTAGGAGAATAGGTTGATGATGGTTAATAGTTCAAATGTGAAGAAATAAGCGATTTTGGACATACTGCATCACCGACGCGGAGCGCGCAATGATTACATAGAGGATGGCGCGGGACGCGCTAATGGAGAGAGCCTACTGCTACACTAGCACGGGCCGCGCCGCATTAACAAAGGACTCGGTGCGGGGAGCGTCGGTTGGGCGTGATAAATGTTGAGTTATTTTATTTTGCATGCTATTGAGTTGTGTTGGGAGCTATGACTTTTTTATGTAATAGGGTCAAGTTAGGAGTGTGACAAGGTAGTTATTTCATAGTAATTGGGGTGTTTTGAGTTAAAAACTTGTTGGGTACAAATAGGAGTTTGATTTTTATTAGAATTCCTATGGGATGACTTTGATATGGATTGGGATTTGATTTGGTTCAGCTGAATTAACTTATGCCAATGAGTAGAGTGTTGAACTTATCGAACAATTGATTTACACTTGGGAGAGCCAGAATTAGGAAGATCTTGGAGGAACAAAGAAAGAGAGGATTTCACGAAAATTGCAATCTTGAAGGCTAAGAAGGGTGGTGTAGTACTATTCTTCTTTTTAATTTTAGTCTTGTAATTGGGATGATGATTTCTTTTATTTATTCAGTTTTTAATTCATTGATTATGAATTAAATTACTTTTTAGGCTTGCAATGGATCTTTAATGTTGAATGGCAATTATTATGCCTTGATTTTGGTTTAATAAATTATTAATTCAGTTTATCTATTGTGATTTGTATTTAATTTATAAATTGCTTGATCACCAATTTTATGTGGATTTGTATGGATTTGAGAGATGATGTATGAATCTAGACTTAATCACACTAGCATGTGTTCTTGAATTCTGTGATTTAATAGAATCTTGATTTATGTTAGGATAGAGATATACCTAGCATAACATGTAATCGAGTAAAGAACTTGGAATTTAAATTCTTTTTAATTTTAATTCACATAGAGATATAGTGAATTGGTTAATTAGGGTGTTTGGATTAAATCTATCTAGTTTATGGATTTAAGTTAATATAGTATTAATGCATTGAGAGATGGCTAATTCTATATAAGTGTTTTCTTGATTAATAAACTGAGATAGTGAATTAAACTGGAATAAGGTGTGATAGTTGGAATGAGACTTAAAGTGAAGTTGTAAGCCTAATTCTCCATTATTTACTTGAAATTACGGGTTTTAAGTTGTGTTGATTAATTGGTATTTTTAGTTTTATTTATAATCATTGATTTGGATAGTTTAATAAAATTGGGTTAATATTAAACTGGTAATTGATAGGATTAATTTCTTACTATTCTCTGTGGGAACGATTCTTTTCATATCATTATATTACTTGTTGATCACGTATACTTGCGTGTTATGCGTAATTAGAATTCGACCAACAAGTTTTTGGCGTCGTTTCCAGGGAATAGTATTAATTTTAATATTTTTCAATATTAGTTTAATTAGTTCAGTTTTACTTAAACATTTTTTTTCTTTTGTTTTGTTCTTTTTTGTTTCAGGTTCTTTGAGTTAGTTTATGCAAACTCGGTCTAAGAAGCCAGACTTGCTTCCTTTCGAGGACGATATCGAGAAACGGTTTCAAAGGCTAAGTAAGTGGATTAAAGACACTAAGGAAAACTTTGAGAACTCTGATAAGGAAGAAACAATGGATGCAGAAGATCAGAAAGCGCTGAGGGATTATGCTACTCCCAAGATGATTGAGCTTTAGTCAAGTATCACCAAGTCGGCGATTGCTGTAAATACTTTTGAGATTAATCCTGGGACCATACAGATGATACAAAACTCGGTACAATTTGGGGGATTAGTCAACGATGATCCTAACAAGCATTTAGTCAGTTTTCTAGAAATATGTGACACCTTCAGATACAATGGGGTGTCAGATGATGCAGTTAGACTTCGCTTATTCCCATTCACACTGTGGGACAAGGCGAAAAGTTGGTTATACTCTCTACCACCAGGGTCGATTACTATATGGGATGACCTTGCCCAGAAGTTATTGGCTAAGTTTTTCCCACCAACTAAGACTACGAAGATGAGAAACGAGATTACCATGTTTGAACAGAAGCATAGGGAGTCATTGTATGAGGCATGGGAAAGGTACAAAGAATTATTCAGAAAGTGCCCACATCATGGATTACCTAAATGGCTGCAGATGAACACGTTCTACAACGGATTGAATGGGAATCTCAGGACTAGCATAGTTGCAGCTTCAGGTGGAGCATTCATGGCTAAGAGCTACGAGGAGGCGTATGAGCTAATAGAAACAATGGCAGTTAACAATTACCAGTGGCCCACAACGAGAATGACACAACCTAAGGTAGCTGGGGTGTTAGAGGTAGATGGGGTAACGTTGTAAGCAGCACAAATTTCAGTGCTATCAAAGAAGGTGGATGCTTTTTTGGGTGCACAACTCAGCAGATTGCTTATATTTGTGAATTGTGTGCGGGGGAACATCCTACGGAACAGTGTGCTATTAACCCAGCATCAGTACAATTTGTGGGTAGCTACAACAGGATTCCAAAGAACATGTATCAGAATGCCTACAATCTGGGGAATATGAATCACCCAATTTTTTCGTGGAGTAACAACCAGAATCAGCAGGCTCCACGACCATCTTATCCCCCGGGATTTCAGAATCAACATCAACAAGCAGCTCCGCACCAAGAGAAAAAGACAGATTTAGAAGAGCTATTGTTGAAATACATATCGAACAATGAGGTGGCCTTGAAATCGCAAGAAACATCAATGAAATCACAAGCAGTGGCCATCAAGAACTTAGAAAATTAGATGGGACATCTGGCTTTTGCATTGAATAATAGGCCACAAGGAACTCTACCTAGTGACATTGAGAAAAATCCAAGGGGGAATCATGAGCAGTGTGACGATCATGTTGAGGAATGGAAAGCATCTTGAGGGGCAGAACATAGAAAATTTAGCTAAAAAAGATGAAAAAGAATGTGAAGACAAAGTGGTTGAGGGGAAACAGGGTGAAGAAAAGTAAGTGGACAAGAGCAAGACAAGGGTTGAGCCAGTTGTGTATTCTCCACCACCGTTTCAACAAAGAGTTCAGAAACAAAAATTAGACAAGCAATATTCAAAGTTTTTAGAAGTTTTTAAGAAACTTCATATCAACATTCCTTTCGTAGAAGCCCTAGAACAAATGCCAAGTTATGCTAAATTCACGAAGGGGATTCTGTCAAGGAAAAAGAAGTTAGAGGATTACGAAACTATAGCATTGACGGAGGAGTGCAGTGCAGTTCTGCAGAGAAAGTTACCTCCGAAGTTGAAGGATCCGGGGAGTTTCACCATTCCTTGCACAATTGGAAACATGGCCTTCAACAAATGTTTGTGTGACTTGGGAGCAAGCGTAAATCTTATGCCGTTGTCAGTATATACTCAGTTGGGTTTGCCAGCTCCGAAGCCTACAAACATATCTCTATAGTTAACGGACAGATCAGTGACCTATCCAAGGGGAATTATGGAAGACATCTTGGTTAAGGTGGATAAATTTATTTTCCCAACAGATTTCATAATTTGGGATTTTGAAGAAGATAAAAACATCCCAATCATACTAGGAAGACCATTTTTGGCTACGGGTATAACTCTCATCGATGTTCACAAAGGAGAATTAACCATGTGGGTTCAATATTAGGAAGTCAAATTCAATGTGTTTAAGGCCATGAGGTTTCCTACAGATGAGGAGAAGTGTTTTCGGTTGGATGTGATCGACAAGATTCTTAATGAAGACTTGGTTAAAAGTTTGGTCATAGATCCGTTGGAAAAAACTTTATTGGGGGATGAGGATTTGGATGATCAAGAGTTCGTGGATTATTTGCACATGCTAGATTCTTTGCCTCGAGTTAGTAGATTCAAGGTTCCATTTGAGCAACTACACACAGAAGAAAAAGCTTCAGCTCGGATAAAACCTTCACTTGAGGAGCCACCCACTCTCTTGAACTCAAACCGCTTCCTAAACACCTCAGGTATGCTTATTTGGGTGATTCAAATACTTTAACTGTTATTATTGAATCTGCACTTAACGAATTGCAGGAAAGTAAATTGCTGAGGATTTTGAGAGAATACAAGTCTGCGATAGGGTGGACAATTGTCGATATAAAGGGGATCAACCCCTCCTTTTGCATACACAAAATTCTCATGGAAGAGGATGCCAAGCCAACAGTGGAACAATGGATACAGATAAATCCAATCATGAAAGAAGTGGTAAAGAAAGAAATACTGAAGTGCTTGGATGGGGGAATTATTTACCCGATTTCAGATAGTCCATGGGTCAGTCCAGTTCAATGCGTTCCGAAAAAGGGTGGAATGATAGTGGTTAAGAACGACGACAATGAACTGATTTCGACGAGGACAGTGACCGGATGGAGGGTTTGCATGGACTAAAGAAAGCTGAATAAGGCAACCCGGAAGGATCACTTTTTTCTACTCTTCATTGATCAGATGTTGGACTGGTTAGCTGGGCATGAATACTACTGTCTACTGGATGGATACTCGGGGTACAATCAAATAGTCATAGCTCCTAAATATCAAGAGAAGACCACTTTCACATGCCTATATGACACCTTTGCATTTAGGAGGATGTGTTTTGGTTTATGTAACGCACCAGCAACGTTCCAAAGATGTATGATGGCTATCTTCTAGGATATGGTGGAGAAGAATGTGGAAGTTTTTATGGACGACTTTTCTGTCTATGGAGACAATTTTGACGTCTGTCTAGAGAACTTGGTCATGGTCTTGAAGCGATGTGTGGAAACGAATTTGGTGCTTAACTGGGAGAAGTGCCACTTTATGGTTGAAGAAGGAATAATCTTGGGTCACAAGGTCTCTGCAAAGGGCTTAGAGGTTGATAGAGAAAAGTTGGACACAATTGAGAATCTTCCACCGCCAACTATAGTCAAGGGAATCCGTAGTTTTCTTGGACATGCTGGATTCTACCAAAGGTTTATTAAAGATTAATATAAGATTGCAAAACCATTATGCAGTCTCTTAGAGAAAGATGCAGTTTTCAAGTTTGATGAGGAATGTAAGTCAGCATTTGAGCAATTGAAGAAGAAGTTGACTACAACTCCCGTGATCATAGCACCGGATTGGACAATGCCTTTCGAGTTAATGTGCGATGCTAGCGACTACGCGGTAGGGGCTATTTTGGGTCAACACCGAGAGAAGATATTCAACGCCATATACTATGCAAGTAAAACCCTTATGGATGCCCAATTGAACTACACAACCACCGAAAAGGAGTTACTTGCTGTAGTATACGCCTTTGATAAATTTAGAGCATATTTGATTGGAACAAAGGTGGTGGTATATACGGATCACTCGACGATTTGTTATCTAATCTCAAAGAAGGATGCTAAGCCTAGACTAATCAGATGGATCCTTCTCCTTCAAAAATTTAATTTGGAAATAAAGGATAGGAAGGTGACAGAAAATCAAGTGGCAGATTATCTTTCAAGATTAGAAAATCCGGACAAGGATGGGGCAGATAAGTGTTTAATCAACGAGTCGTTTCTGGATGAGCAATGTTTTGGAGTTAATGCAAAATTTCCATGGTATGCAGACTTTGCCAATTACTTAGTAAGTAAAATCCTTCCCCCTGATCTGACACATCAGCAAAAAAAGAAGTTCCTACATGATGTCAAGTGGTACATGTGGGATGAGCCCTATTTATTCAAACAGTGTGCAGACAAAATGATTCATAGATGTGTGCCATATAGCGAAGTAAAGAATATCTTGCACGAATGCCATTCATCTGCGTATGGGGGACATTATGGGAGTGAGCGGACAGCGGCTAAGGTATTTCAAGCAGTATTCTACTAGCCTACTATGTTCAAGGATGCCCACCAGTTCGTAAACAACTGTGATAGATGCGAAAGGGTGGGAAACATCTCAAAAAGGAATGAAATGCCGCTGAATACGATCATGGAAGTCGAGGTTTTTGATGTGTGGGGAATGGACTTCATGGGGCCGTTTCCGCCCTCATTCTACAACTTGTACATTTTGCTTACTGTGGACTATGTATAAAAATAGGTGGAAGCTGTAGCACTCCCTACAAACGATGCCAAAGTTGTTCTTAAGTTTTTACAAAAGATCATCTTCACAAGTTTTGGCACACAAAGAGCAATCATAAGTGACGAGGGAAGCCACTTCTGCAATAAGTCATTTACAGCTCTCTTGGGGAAGTACGGGGTCAATCATAGGGTTGCAACAACATATCACCCCCAGACGAGTGGTCAAGCTGAGGTTTCCAACAGAGAGGTGAAGAAAATTTTAGAGAAAGTTGTGACGCCCCCAAAATAGGTATACATCACCCATCTTGAGTCGCCAAATACATGGTACATAATTCAAATACAAACTTAATTATACAACATGAGCTGTGAGTTTTAATACAAATATTGTCTTCTAGAAAGATTCAAACTCAAAATACGACAAAACATAATAATCGAGAGTTTTAACACCTAATATTGTTATCTAGACAATATCCACACTCAAATTCAATCTTATTACATTTATAATCACACTATTTCATAGAATAGTGAGGACTACTAATGCTATCATCTGGACCGTCACTCCGTTCCCCGACTAGTCCCTGCTACGTTCTCATTTCCTAAAGAGAACAATGAAAGCAAAAAGGGTGGGCTCAACTAGCCCAGTAAGAAATATTATGACTAAGACAATGCAAAATAAATTATCGTTAGCCTTCAACAGTGTTAAACTGATACAATATAACAACCATCAAGTTTAACTGCAGCGGAACAAGCAATCCATAAGAAGAGTCAAGTAGAGAATAAAATCTACTATCTTCTATGATTTAAAAGGTTTTTCATCACTTTTATCGCTGAGACTCAGCTTAACAAATAATCCACATCATCAAATCATCCCTGCACTACAGGCCAAGGGTATTCTTTAGTATCATAACCACAAATTATTCATGCACTACGGGCCAAAGATAATCGTGTTTTCATCAACGGTCCTGATCATGCCATAAAATAATTCATCTTTGCACCCTTGGCCGAAGAGAATCCATAGCCATAATCATACCAAAAACTGTCCATCAATACACTACGGGCCAATGAGGACTTTTTTTCACATCATTTGTAACATTACGGTCATGATTATACCGAATAATCCTCGGTCATAATCATACCAAGTCCATCTATGCACTACTACAGCCACATATGACTTTCAACATAATATAAACATGAGGATGATGACAATGACATAATAATTCAATAAAACAAGTTCAAGAATTAATTTATCCAGGAACCAATAACTTCTAAATTGTCAACATGATACTGCTTTGTGGATTAAAAATTCAAGAATGCTCAAAAGAATATTTCCATGAAAAGATACTGGATGAAGCGCACATATCAATGATATTCCACTAATTTCATGGAGTATAGAAGTCAAAACTTTAACCAACCGAGTATAATAAAGAATGGAATAACAAAAGAAATCACCGTGCATGCGATAGATCGCATGCATGAGTTATTCCAATAGAATAATAAATAATGGAATTGTCAGTCATGCGTAAATGCATGCACATGGATATTCCAAATGTAATAAAAAAATGGAATAATGTAAAAGAATTTCATATGATGTTCAAATGTATGTGGTACTGTGTCATGCAATGAGACAACGCAGTTATTCTAACATAATGATAAAGAATGGAATAATGTAAGAATTTCACCATGTATCACCATGTAGATAAAAGTTATTCCAACATAATGATAAAGAATGGAATAATGTAAGAATTTCACCAACATAATAATAAAGAAAGTTATTCCAACCCTTAATAATAAAGAATGGAAAATAACTCTTTTCATGAATACGAAAGAATAATACCCTTTACGAGTACAACAAATAATATCCCTTACCTTATAAAGAAGAGTACTCCGACAGGTAGGGCGGGGATATAATTGAAGAAAACTTGCACTATGCTCAAAGCTTTCTTAAACTCTAAAGAAATACGCTCAAGATTATAGAAGAAGAATTCTTTCTCTAGAGTTTCAGTGAATTCGTAAGAAATAATGAAGGAATGAGCTTCTATTTATAGGAGAATGGACTGAATAGTAACTAATTCATGAACGATCCAGATTGATTTACTTTTAAACAGACGGTCCATATTGATTTACTATGCAGAACACTATGCAGACACTATGCAATACTATGCATAATAAAATATAATATATTCTAATTATTGTCTAATAAAACAAATAACTTTATAAAAGTATTCTATTTTATATAAAAAGATTTTACTATACAAAACACTATGCATAATAGAATATAATATATTCTATTTATAGTCTAATAAAACAAATAACTTTATAAAAGTATTCTATTTTATATAAAAAGATTTTACTATGTAAAACACTATGCATAATAGAATATAATATATTTTAATTATTGTCTAATAAAACAAATAACTTTATAAAAGTATTATGTTTTATAAAAATTTTTTTCTATTTTATTACATTAATAATACTAATAAAACAAAATTTATATATATATATATATATATAAACTTTTGTGACTTCATAAAAAGACACCTCAATATATTTAACACCATTTATCATCATTATTATAATTCACAATATTAATCGACTGTGTCGCTCCGTGAGAAAGAGGGCTTTCCAATAAGGATTTCTCCCTATCATGGCGCAATTAGGTGACCAAACCTCTCATCAGCGTAACTTCTAGACATCGTTAATATTGCAAATAATAATATTAATAACTTCATCGTCTCAATTATTGATTTAATAATATATAAAATATTGACAATAATTGAATCAAATAACGTGAGATACTATATGCAAAGAATTATCGAGCAATAATTGAATAAAACTGAGTGACTTCTCACGTAAGCATCAATAATCAATACCGTGTGCTACTATGCAACCACGCGTATTACTGTTCTTTTACTACCGAGTAGTTCAACAATTTTAATGGTAAAACTTCCGCCGTTATTTTCATAAAAATATTTTTCTCGTTTTCTCATTCCGATAATAATTCCGTTGTGGGGTCCACCAATGATTTTACCGTCTTACGAATATTTCCCGACAAAAAGAATATTCCCTGACCAATCGAATATTATACAACAATTTGTATACTTTTCAAAATTTATAAATACTATCCACAACTATAATACTATCTCAAATCCACACCATAATATTCAAAAAAATATTTCGAGAAAATTAAATCTGGGGTCTCACAATCTCTCCTCCTTATGAAATTTTGCCCTCGAAATTTACGTACGTACCTGGTATGCCGAAGAGGTGAGGATACCTTGACTTCATTTCAGATTCTAATTCTTGAGGTATAAACTTTGAGTGTTGAATACGATCCTTCTTATCCAAGATTTTAGCACGTATCTCCTCATACGTTAAATCTTCTACTATATCGTTTAGTTCTAATTTAATAATGTGGTTCGGGTCGTCCACATATTTACGTAACATCGATACGTAAAAAAATATTTTGAACACGCAACATATTTGGCAGTAAAACGAGTCTATAGGCCATAGTTCCTACTTCATCGAGGATTTTAAATGGGCCAATTAAATCGAGGGTTGAGATTTTCTCTCTTCGTCGATTCTTACTTCTAGAGTAACGCCCTCTTGAACCTTCTTCTTCACATTCATCAGCTCCAGGTGTGTAGCTTGAGCGGCTTTAACTTTATCGATTAAAGTCGATTCTACTCGTATATTCGTTATCTTCACGTGGGTTCGTATATTTGGACTCGTAACCGCATACGATCTTCTACTCAATGCGTTAGCTACCATGTTCATTTTTCCTATGATGGTATTGAATGGTACGATCGTAATCTTCAACATCTCGAGTCAACGTCTTTGGCGCATGTTACATCATTTTAGTTGAAAAAATATTTAAGGGTTTAAGAAATGGGTTTTTCAGATCGGGGTCAATACAAAATTGATTTCACGCTCTAGGGTAGGCTAAGAAGTCTTCAAGAATACGTCCAGAAATTTATTAACAATAGAAATATCATTCAAAATCGCGTGACCTCATCCAAGACTTGGATAAGACGTCACATTGATACCTATCAACTTTCATCATCGCTATTCACGACGCCGCCTATGTAAAGTCCGCTTCGCGTGCATTCCACACAAGGAAGTCAACAACGAAAGGGTCGGGGCTCTTTACTTATGGCTTGAATGACAATGATTGAGTTTAGTGGTTTGGTTGCTTGAATTCACATAACAGGTTGGTTAGGAATATAAAAGCTAACAACCTTATGAAAAGCATGATGAGTAGTTAACCAATCGATTCTTAAAATTGCACCAAAGGCAAGTATTTTCAAAGAGATAAGATTGACAGGTAACGTGAAAGTGTCAATTTGAATTAAACAAGATTTATAAATAGTGGATGTAACGAAGGTTTCTCCCAAATTGAGTTTCAACAGATAAATCAAAATCTAACTTCTCCAGGAGTTAAATTCAAACATTGAACACAACTAGGTGAAATAAAAGAGTGAGTAGAACCCAGATTCAACACGGTATAGACTTCGCAAGAGTTTATGATTAACTTACTCGTGATAATTTTATTCGTGTTCCTCGTCAAAAAAATGCTCTCTCTTAAACTACGGCTTTTTTTTGTCTCGGGACATCCTTTGGCATCACTATCCCAAATTGGACTTGACTTCACCATATGATAAAATCGAGCTAGGTGATCTTCTCTTCCGTAATTAAAACACGCTTTGGATTACTACGTACAGTTTGGACGGATGTGTCCCTCCCGTCCAAGATTTGAAACATAATGACCGGTGGTCGTTCTTCTTCCTTTGAAACGGGTGTTGTGCATCTTGCATTTCCATCATTATTGAACCTTCTTCTTGAAATTTCCACTTCTATTATCTTCGCCATGATTACCACCGAAATGGTTACCATTCATGGCATGATAATTTCCCCACGATTATTATCATTGTTCCGATGACCGCTGCCACCCGCAGATGATTATTATCGTGTTGTTGGTCGTTGCTTTTGGTTGGTTGTGCCGATTCATTATCGCGCTCCAATAATCGAGCCCTATTCACAACATCCGAATATAAACAAAGTTTGTGAGAAATGAGGTATCGACGTATATTGGGTTTCAAACTCTCTTAGAAACATTCGCGTCATTCGCTTCCTCATTATCGACCAAATGGGATGCAAACCGAGATAACTCCGCAAACTTAGCCTCGATCGCGACACTGGCCATATTGTTTTGCTCCAACTTGATGAACTCCACCTCCTTCATGTGATTTAATACTTTCGGAAAGTACTTATCATTGAACAATTCTTCGAACTTCTCCCAAGACATCTTGAAAAGCGCCAGTCGGGTACGCTTTTACTGATTCCCACCGGTGATCCGCCTCTTCACGCAACATAAAGGTGGTAAAGGAACCTTTTGCTCTCTGAGCATCCCAAGACATCAAATATCTTGGTGATCCGCTTTAACCACGCTCTCGCCTTAAGTGGTTCTCGCTTTCCCAAAAACTCCGGTGGTCCCAGCTCCTTGAATCGCTTAAGCGGTGACCAACCGTGGGTTGCCATTATTTCCACCTATATTTTGAACAGAGTCTCTCTTACCGATGTTGCATGAATTGCATAAAGCCTTTGAACATTCCATCGCTCATCATCTAGTCGTTGTGTTGTTATTTGCTTCGAGGATTATCGCTTCTCGATGCACATTATCCCGATTATTGATCTGTGGAGACTCAACGGTCTCCTCGTGCTCCATTGATGTTCTCAACATTCTCGGATGTCATTTTCAAACATCGCCACAAAACAAGGGTTAATTAACATATCACATATTATCCATATACTCTGACCGACCAATTAAATACCAAATAAACTTAGGCAGGTCATACTAGTGAAGGAATTTCCGCTCTCCCTCCTAGTTCTTTTCTCACATCTCAGCCAGGGATCATATCCCTAAGCTTTGATACCAACTGTGACGCCCCCAAAATAGGTATACATCACCCATCTTGAGTCACCAAATATATGGTACATAATTCAAATACAAACTTAATTATACAACATGAGCTGTGAGTTTTAATACAAATATTGTCTTCTGCATACAAGATTCAAACTCAAAATACTTACAAAACATAACTGAGAGTTTTAACACTAATATTGTCATCTAGACAATATCCACACTCAAATTCAATCTTATTACATTTATAATCACACTATTTCATAGAATAGTGAGGACTACTAATGCTATCATCCGACCGTCACTCCGCTCCCCGACTAGTCCCCGCCACACGCTCTCATTTCCTAAAGAGAACAATGAAAGCAAAAAGGATGAGCTCAACTAGCCCAAAGAAGAAATATTATGACTAAGATAATGCAAAATAAATTATCGTTAGCCTTCACAAAGTGTTAAACCGATACAATATAACAACCATCAAGTTTAACTGCAGCAATGAACAAGCAATCCATAAGAAGAGTCAAGTAGAGAATAAAATCTACTATCTTCTATGATTTAAAAGTTTTTCATCACTTTTATCACGAGACTCAAATTTTAATAAATAATCCACATCATCAAATCATCCCCGCACTGTGCCAAGGATATTCTTTAGTATCACGACCAATTAATTATTCATGCACTACGGGCCAAAGATAATCGTGTTTTCATCAACTGGTCCTGATCATGCCATAAAATAATTCATCTTTGCACCCTTGGTCAAGAGAATCCATAGCCATAATCATACCAAAAATCGTCCATCAATGCACCACGGCCAATGGGGACTTTTTTTTTCACATCATTTGTAACATTACTGGCCATGATTATACCGAATAATCCCCGGTCATAATCATACCAAGTCCATCTATGCACCACAAAGCCACATATGACTTTCAACATAATATAAACATGAGGATGATGACAATGACATAATAATTCAATAAAACAAGTTCAAGAATTAATTTATCCAGAACCAATAACGCCCAAATTGTCAACATGATACGCTTTGTGGAGTAAAAATTCAAGAATGCTCGTAAGAATATTTCCATGAAAAGATATCGGATGAAGCGCAAATATCAAGGATATTCCACTAATTTCATGGAGTATAGAAGTCAAAACTTTAACCAACCGAGTATAATAAAGAATGGAATAACAAAAGAAATCACCAGCATTCGATAGACCGCATGCATAAAGTTATTCCAAGAATAATAAATAACTAAAATCAGTCATGCGTAGAACGCATGCATGTGAGATATTCCAATGTAATAATAAATAATGGAACCAAGTTATCATGCGTAAATGCACGCACAGGATGTTCCAATGAATAATAAAAATAACGGAATTGTGTCATGCGTGAACGCATGCATGTGATGTTCCAATGTAATAAAAAAATGGAATAATGAAGAATTTCACCATGTATGGTGATTGCGCATAGACAAAAGTTATTCCAACATAATGATAAAGAATGGAATAATGTAAGAATTTCACCATGTATGCGATACTTCAGCATAGACAAAGTTATTCCAACATAATAATAATAAAGAAAGGAATAACAACCCTTACGAGTATTAAAAAAATAACTCTCTTCATGAATACGAAAGAAATAATACTCCTTACGAGTACAACAAATAATATCCCTTACCTTATAAAGAAGAGTACTTCGACGGGTAAGGCGGGGATATACTTGAAGAAAACTTGCACTACGCTCAAAGCTTTCTTAAACTCTAAAGAAATACGCTCAAGATTATAGAAGAAGAATTCTCTCTCTAGAGTTTCAGTGAATTCGTAAGAAATAATGAAGGAATGAGCTTCTATTTATAGGAGAATGGACTGAATAGTAACTAATTCATGAATGGTCCAGATTGATTTACTTTTAAACGGACGGTCCATATTGATTTACTATGCATAACACTATGCAGGCACTATGCATAATAAAATATAATATATTCTAATTATTGTCTAATAAAACAAATAACTTTATAAAAGTATTCTATTTTATATAAAAAGATTTTACTATGCAAAACACTATACATAATAGAATATAATATATTCTATTTATAGTCTAATAAAACAAATAATTTTATAAAAGTATTCTGTTTTATATAAAAAGATTTTATTATGCAAAACACTATGCATAATAGAATATAATATATTCTAATTATTGTCTAATAAAATAAATAACTTTATAAAAGTATTCATTTTATATAAAAGCTTTTTCTATTTTATTACATTAATAATACTAATAAAACAAAATTTATATATATATATATATATATATATATATATATATATATATATTATATGACTTCATAAAAAGACACCTCAATATATTTAACAACATTTATCATCATTATTATAATTTACAATATTAATCGACTGTGTCGTTCCCGGGAAAGAGGGACTTTCCAATAAGGATTTCTCTCCTATTGGCCAAGCAATTAGGTGACCAAACCTCTCCTCGCGTAACTTGTAGACATCGTTAATATTGCAAATAATAATATTAATAACTTCGTCGTCTCAATTATTGATTTAATAATATATAAAATATTGACAATAATTGAATCAAATAACGTGAGATACTATGCAAGCAATTATCAGAAAGTAATAATTGAACAAAACCGAGTGACTTCTCACGAAGCATCAATAATCAATACCGTGTGCTACTATGCAACCACGCCAGACATCGCATTTTTTACTAATGAGTAGTTCACAGTTTTAATTAGTAAAACTTCCGCCGTTATTTTCATAAAAATATTTTTGTCATTTTCTCAATCCGACAATAACTCCGTTGTGGGGTCCATAAATGATTATACCGTCGTACGGATATTCCCCGACAAAAATAATATTCCCCGACCAATCGAATATTATACAACAACTTGCATACTTTTCAAAATTTATAAATACTACCCACAACTATAACACTATCTCAAATCCACACCATAATATTCAAAAAAATATTTCGAGAAAATTAAATCTTTATTCATAAAATCTGGGGTCTCACAAAAGTGGTAAACCCAAACAGAAAAGATTGGTCTCTAAAATTGGATGACGTACTATGGGCTTATAGGATAGCATACAAGACACTAATTGGGATGTCTTCGTATCAGTTTGTCTACGGGAAAGCATGTCACCCCCTAGTGGAATTACATTATAAGGCATACTGGGCAATTTAGAAACTCAACTTTGATCAAACTGTTGCATGAGAAAAGAGGTTACTTCAATTGAACGAACTCGGTGAATTTAGACTGCAAACGTATGAGAACTCAAAGCTGTATAAAGAAAAAGTCATAAAGTGACATGACCAGAAGATTTTGCAGAGAAGGTTCAAACCGGGACAATCGGTATTATTGTTCAACTCACGACTGAGATTGTTTCCCAAAAAGCTCAAATCACGATGGTCAAGGCCATTCACGATCAAGAAGGTTTTCCCACATGGCGCCGTTGAGCTGTATAGCAGACATCCGCTCAAAACCTTCAAAGTCAACGGGCAAAGATTAAAGCATTACTGGGGTGGCGATATCGACAACGAAGCCATTGCAATTACACTTACCGATGCACCTTAAAACAAGAGGCACCATCGGGCTGACGACGTTAAAACTAGCGCTACTTGGGAGGCAACCCAAGCTCTAAAATTTTCCTATTTCATTTATTCAGTAAATTTTAGTTCATAGTATAGTTTAGATATTTATTTTTCAAAGAGTAATGACTTCATTGTGGTATGATTGCAGGGAATCAAGGAAAAAGAACATCACTCAGACACTGCACCAATGGCACGGGCCGTGCTGTAAGACCCCAAATTTTATGAAATAAAAGTATTCATTTTTCTTATAATTATTATTCCATTTAGTAATGTTAAATTGATAAATGGTCAAATGAATAATTAATCGGATAAATGAGCAAATAAAGAGGAAATGAAATAATTTTTTTTTTATTAGTAGCCCATGTGGGCGGCTGAATTATGAGAGAATGAATTGTGGGAGACAAGTGGGAAGAAAAGAGAAAGAAACAAAAGTAGTAAGAAAGGAAGGAAGAAAATGAGGGAAAGAAGAAGAAAAAGAGAAAGAAATAAAAAGAGAGGAGAAATGAGTATGCTGGGTACTTCCACCCATTCCCACTCACGGGTGGGGGAAAATAAGGAAAGAAAAAAAAGAGAGAGAGAGAAAGGGAGAAGAAGAAGAAGAAAAAGAAGAATTGAAGACAAAAGGTAATTTCAAAATATTGATAATTTTAGTTTTATGAATTTTATGTAAAGGGCACATGCTTATGTATGTATTGGATGATTTAAACTAGCATAAACATGAATCAAATGAGAAAAATCTAGAAATCAAAAGAAGAACAAAATATGAAATTTTCAGAAAAATTAGTTTACTACTTGATTTTGTAAAATCCATAACTCTTTGTGTATAATGAGTTAGTAGATGAACCATATATGAAAAGAAAGCCCTGGAAGTACGTTAAACGAAGAAATTTGAATCACCCAAAAATTCTTTGTAGATTATTCGTGGTGACAGTTTGAGTGAAACTGGTCTGAAGGACTTATAGTCCGAAAAATCAGTTTTAATAAGTTATATTGCGTGAGTTATAACTTTTAATCCGACCGTTGGATCGCTGTGATTTTCGGATATGTTATACATATATAAGTTAAGTATATGTCTACAAAATTTGAACCGTTAAAAATTAATTTATGATTTGTTATGAATTTTGGGAGGTGGCTGGTTAAGAAATCTTCAAGCAGAATTTTTCAGTAAGAATATCTCTCTATGTTAGAGTCAGAATTTGGAAAAATTTTCTTCTACAAAGTTGTAGAGAATTAAATTTTACATAGAAAGGGCATAAGATCCTTATTTTTCTGATAAAAGGATAATTATTATGAATTATTGAAATTTCTGAATATTGGAGTTTATAATTAAATTATCAGAACAATAATTTGGGTTGAGATATTTTTACAGAATTCTTATAATACCAGTTTAGAGTTTCTCTAAATTTTTGATAAATTATTGAAAAGCAGAAGTAATTATTATATTTTAAAACTATTTATAGTTAGTTTGAAAATAGAAAAAAATTCATAGAATATTGTATGAATGATTAAAAATTATGAAACTTGGTGAAAAATCTTATAATATTATTTCATAATTTTTGGACGAGCTTTTGGAAAATTTTGAATATCAAAAATATTTATTGTATTTTAAAGCTATTTTTGTTGTTAATTTAAAATAGAGGAAATTCATAAAAAATTTTATGAATGGTAGAAAATTATAAATTCTATTGAAAAATATTATAATAATGTAAGATTAATATTAATGATATTTTTAAGATATATAAGTATGTGAAGTTAGTATTTCTATTTTGAAGCTATTAAATGATAGTTTTTATAAATAGAAATAATTATTGAAAATTGTTGGATAATCTAAAAATTATGAAAATTGTTTAGAAAGTTCAAAATACTATTTTTTAATATTTTTGAGGTGTTAGTAAGCTCATGAGGTGTCGGGATGTGAACGCACAAGTAATGAATGAGTTATGATAAAAACAAAAATAATATTTTTGTTAAAGTAAAAATGGTGATAATATCAGAATAGTGGATTGTCATATATGAGGTTTTAGATTTCTCAAGTTTTATTATTCACTTCTAAAGTTTTGGAATATGAATAATGATTTTATGCGATAAATAAAGACAACTTGAATGAATAATGAATTGTTAGTCGGTTTATATGTTATTCGAGATAAATATGATTTGGCGTTGATCCCTACTTTTAATAGAATTTAAATTGTTTATAGCAAGGTATTGATTTGATTCTTACGTAAGAAGCCACTCAGTCTTTTATTCAATAATTGCCACAGTAGTTATTGCACAACAACTCATATTATTTGATATGATATAATTAAACCAGTTGGCAGTATTGGTAGTCTTTGTTAATAATTGTGAATAATTGTTGAAAGATTGAAAATGTGTAAATAATTGATGAATAAAAGTCAATTATTTACACATTTTCAATCTTTGGCCCAACAATTATTTACCACTACCATTATTATATACATCATTTGGTTATTTTGTCAAAGCAGGTGTGTTAGTTGTTTACTAAATTTTTATTATAAATAGGTTGTTCGGTTGAGCAATTAAACACACACCATCACTACACTAAAAATATAGAATTCTTTTACTACAATATTGTGAGTATAATATTGTGAGTATTTCTATTGAGTGTAATGTTACTCCAAGTGTAGATAAGGAATGCAAGCATTGTTTAACTTGATCAATTTAACAGAAAGCAGAATCAAGTCACATGCTAAGGTAAGGGATATCATTATTGTGGTAAGAGGGTATCATTTTTATGGTAAAAGGAATATCATTTTCTTTCATACTCCATATTATGGTAAGATATTATTATTCGTTTATTCAGTTTATCATTAAATGGTGAAAAGTCCTGAAAGGATTAGAATATCCTTAATAGTTTGTGCTTCATCTATTATTATGTTATCAATTTGGACTCTGGATAATTAAGTTAAAAATCACTAAGATCTATGTTATCTTATTATTCTGATTATTTATGTTTATTCATTATATATCATTGTCATCATTCTCATGCTTATATTGTGTTAAAAGTCATCTTTGGCACGTAGTGCAAAGATGAACTTGGTATGATTATGACCAGGGATTATTCGGTATAATCATGACCGTAATGTTACAAATGATGTGGTAAAAGTCATCTTTGGCCCGTAGTGCATAGATGGACTTGGTATGATTATGACTAGGGATTATTCGGTATAATCATGACCGTAATGTTACAAATGATGTGGTAAAAGTCATCTTTGGCCAGTTGTGCATAGATGTACTGTTGATTGGGATGATTATGACCAGAGATTATTCTGTATAATCATGACCATTGTTGAAAACACGAATATCCTTGGCCCGTAGTGCATGGATAATTCATGGTCGTGATACTATTGAGTTGAGTCTCAGCATTATTGATTTTATAGTTGTATGTCTTAGGCTTGTATTGCAAAGATGGACTGTTGATTTACCTGATTATAAATATGAATTGTGAATTTAATTATAACCTTTGGTGGTTCAGGTGAAGACATGTGATGAGAGTTATCTTTGTCTTAGGTATAACAAAGAACAATTGATGAGTATTACAGGAATGAAATATTAACGATGGACTTTTAATCTAGAGGAGATAGTAGACATTATGTTCTACTTGACTCTTCTAATGGATTGTTGATTCCGCTGCTTTTATGGTTGAAAACTTTTATCTTCTACCATATGTTCTAAATATCTAAATTATTTTGATAATTTAATTATCTTAAGTCATGATATTCTTTATTGGGCTATTTGTGCTCACCCTTTTACTTCACCACCACTTTCAGGTAATAAAAGTATAGCTGAGACTAGTAGAGAGAACATGAGTATAAAGTGGTGATACGAATTAGTCACAAGCCTAATCAAATTATAAAATGGTGTGGCATAATAATTGTACAGAGAACTTAAAATGTGTGTGACATATTTTATACATCATTTAATAGTTATATTTGGTGAACCAAATAGGGGTTTGCAAACTTGAATTTGATAGTGTCAAAAATGCACTCCATTAAAATGAGGAGAACATAAATCTTCTCGTGTCCCTTCGGGGACCTGATATATTTGCTGTTGTACTTTATATGGCATTGTAATAATTTAAATATGAATATTGTCGTATTATATACGTAACAATATTTGTATTAAAACAGTTGTATAAATGGAGTTTTCAGTAGTGTATTTTTTGGCGACCCAAGATGGGTGATGTATGTGACGCCCCCAAAATAGGTATACAACACCCATTCTGAGTCGCCAAATACATGGTATAGAAAGCAAACTACAACTTCAATAATACAATTGTCGTGCAAAATACGACAACACATACTGTGAGTTTAAATACAAATATTGTCTTCTAGACAATATGCACACTCAAATAAGTCCTCATTACAATTATTCAAATACTATTTTACGAAATAGTGAGGAATACGCTAAAACATCTTTCTAGAACCATCACTCCATTACCCAGAGCTAGTTCTGCTATGTTCTCACCTCACGAAAAAATGGAACAAAAAGAAAAGGGTGACTCAACTAGCACGATAAAGAATATTATGACTAAGATAATATACAACAAATTATCGTTAGTCTTCAACTTGGAAAAAATCGATAAAATATAATAGACAACAAGTTTTAGATCAACAAGCTGCGGTGGAAACAATAATCCATTAGAAGAGTCAAGTAGAGAATGAGTTCTACTATCTTCTAAGATTTAAAAGTCTATCATCAATTTTATCCCTGTAACAACAATCAATATACATCTTTAATCAATATTCATTTTGCACTACTGGCCAAAGATATTCATTTGTATCACCGGTTGGTCATGTTCATCTCAACACCTATTCATCTTCATCTTTACTACTGGGCCAAAGATATTCATCGATTAATCATTCATCTTTGCACTACAGACCAAAGATATTCAGTAATATCATCATTTAGGACTGAGGATGATGAAAAATATTTTAAAGAAAACGAATCTAGTGAGACAGAAGGACAAATAGTAAGGATTCGTATAACAGTTTATCAAGATCAATAATACTCCATAATAACCAATTTTGAAGCAAAATTCAAGAATAAAGATCAAAACATGGATACAATCAAAGATAGTAACCATAATAGACATCTTGGACTAAAAGAAAAAAATTTTATTTTTCGGTGAATAGTTCCGTATACGTGAATAAAAAGTTCATACCAACATTTCGGTATAATGATATTGAAGAAAATATCATTTTAAGAATAATATAACAATATCATACATAAGAAAATATCATCAGATATCGATCGGAATATTGGAATTTTGGATAAAGTCTTCAAGGAAACTTGCTTCGATGAATAGAAACTCACAAAGTATCTAAATACTCACAAAATACACTCGATAATCTAGAGAGAGAAAGAGAGAAATCTTATGTTTTACGATGTGATTTTCAATTCTAACTTAGCCCTCTATTTATAAGAAAATATTAGCAGACTTGACTTGACTTACCTCCGATGGCTTTACACGCTACTATTCCACCCACCACATTTGAAATAAAATTCAGCACATTTCTTCACCAACCACAAGTGGGGCCCACTCAATTCTAGAATTTTCCACCAAAATGCTAAATTCGGATACTTCAACAATTTCGAACCGGTCACCTCTTAAAATTCATAACAAATCATACGTTCATTTTAACGGTTCAAAATTTGTTGACATATACTCAACTTATATATGTATAACATATCCAAAAATTACAACGATCAGCGGTCGGATTAAAAATTATAACTCACACAATATATCTCAAAAACACTTTGGTTTAATTTTTAATACCTTCATTCAAACAAAAATCTTGATAAAACACCTCAACATTAACTCTTTCATTTTTAACCACAATAAATATATCCAACATTTATATCCACATAAAATAAATATTTCCTTATCATATGAATCAATAATTAATTATTCACAAATAATATTACTGAGAATCACATTTATGATAATCGGTAGTTCGAGGAAAGAGGGGCTTTCAATAAGAATTTCTCCTTCTTGGCGCGCAATTAGGTGACCAAACCTCTCCTTGTGAGAACTTTCTAGACATTGCCAATAATCTTTATCTAATAATATTATTCAAATAATATGAATTATTGATGCGATAATGGGAAATCTTGTGCGATGACAATTATTGAAACAACAATAATATAAAATATCAACGCTTGACAATTATTGAATCAATAAAATAAAATATTGAGCGATAACTCTTGTAGCAATTATTGAGTAGTGCCTTCTTACGTAAGGATCAATAATTCATCAATCTTGTGCATCCATGCTTATTCTTTGTATTTTAACCGCGGGTATTCAAAGGTGTTAACGGTAACAACCACGCCAATTATTTATAAAAACTCAAACTTTGTTGTTTTCTTTATCAGAAAATTTATTACATTATGGGGCCCTAAATGATTGCTGTAGTCATACGAATATTCCCAAACAACAAGAATATTCCATGACCAAATGAATATTCCCGACAACAATGATTATTTTATAACCACTTGCATATTTTGCAAAATTTGCACATTTCATCCATAACCGAAGTATTATATCAAATTTCACTTATTATAATAATAAATAGAGAAATTTGATTTTATTTATAATAAGTTGGGGTCTTACAACGTCCCTCCTTATGAAATTTCATCCTCGAAATTGACATACGTACACAGTGTTTGAAAAGGTGAGGGTACCTCGCTTTCATTTTCGATTCCAACTCCCAAGTCATTTCTTGATAGCATGGTTCCTCCACAAAACTTTAACTTGTGGTGTAACCTTTGTTAAGTAGGACATGCTCTTTTCTACCCAATATCTTGGCGGTACCTCCTAATACGTTAAATCTTGGCTATCTAAATGCGGGTTCTAACACAGTAATGTGGTTTGGGTCGTCCACCTATTTACGTAACATCGATACGTGAAAAACGTTATGAACATGCGACATACTTAGCGTTAAGGCGAGTCTATAGGCCAAAGTTCCTACTCGATCGAGGATTTCAAATAAATCAAAGGATGGAGCTTTCTACTCTTCATCGACTCTTACTTCTAGAATAACGCATTCTTGCACCTTCTTCTTTATATTCATCGACTCAAAGTGTGTGTAGCTTGGCGGTTTTAACTTTATCGATTAAAGTTGATTCTACTCGTATATTCGTTATCTTCACGTGGGTCCCTAGAGTCTTTAACTCTATCTTCATCATTTGTAAGTTATACGAAATGGGTTTTTGTGTTAACAACGTCGCACTCATAAGCGCATATGATCTTCTACTCAATCGCGTCATTCTGACGTTCGCTTTCCCACGATGGTATTGAATGGTATGATCGTAATCTTCAACAGCTCGAGCCAACGTCTTTGGCGCATTATATGTTCATTTTGGTTGAAGAAATATTTAAGAGTTTTAGAAATGGGTTTTGTACTGGGGCAATACAAAATTCGATTTCACACTCTAGGGGTAGGCTAAGAAGTCCTTCGAGAATACGTCAGGAGATTTATTAACAATAAAAATATCATTTAAAAACTGTGACTCTCATCCAAGACTTGGATAGCACATGAAATGAAGGTTTCTACTAACGAAGTTTCAATCGATAAGTCAAAGTCTAACTTCTCTATAGTTAAATTTAAACACTGAGCGCAAGCAAGAGAGATAAAATAATGGGTAGAACCGGTATCTAATAAGGTATAGACTTCACAAGAATTTATAATTAACTAACCTGTGCTAACTTCGTTCGGGTTACTCGCTCTTTGAGAAGTCACAAAAAACGCTCTTCCTGAAACCATCGACTTTATTTTGTCCGTATCCACCTTTGGTGCCACCGTCCCAACTGGACTTGATTTCGCTACAGGACAAAATCAAGCTATGTGACCGTCTTTTCCATAATTAAAACATATCTTGGAAAGCTGTGAACAGTTTGGACTTATATGGCCCTCCTCTCGCATCTCTGTAGCATCTAGCGATGGTCGTTCTCTCCCCTTTAGAATTTGTTCTTTGGTCTTTGCGTGTCGTCATCGTTAAATCTCTTCTTCTTGAAATTTCCACTTGAATCATTTCTTCTATTATCTTGGCCATGATTACCACCGAAGTGGTTACCATTTTTGGCATGATAATTTCTTCCACGATGGTTATCATTGTTCGATGGCCGTTATTGCCAGTACGATTATTATCGTGTTGTTGCTTCGTTATCCTTGGTTGAAATTTTGGCTCATTATCGCGCTCCAATAAGCCGAGCCCTATTCAAGACATCCGAATATAAACAAAGTTTGTGAGAAATGAGGTATTGGCGTATTTTGGGTTTCAAACCTCGCATGTGAAACATTTGCGTCATTCTCTCCTCATTATCAACCAAATGGGATGCAAATCGGGAAAACTTCGGCAAACTTAGCTTCGTCTTGCGACACGTTCATATTGTTTTGCTCGACTTGATGAACTCAACCTCATTCATGTAGCGAATACTTTCGGAAAGTACTTGTCGTTGAACAATTCTTGGAACTTCTCCCAAGACATCTTGGTCTGGCGAGTTGAGTCGCTTTACTGGATTCTCACCCGATGTCGCCTCTCCTCGCAACATAAAGGTGGCAAAGGAACCTTTGCTCCTCGGAACATCCAAGACATCAAATATCTTGTTGATACGCTTTATCCACGTCTCTGTAAGTAAGTGGTTACGGCTTTCCAAAAACTACGGTGGTCCCGGCTCCTTGAAGCGCTTAGCGGTAACAAGTAGCGCGCGTTATCATTATCATTTCCACCGTATTTTGTGCACGAGTCTCCTAAATGCGATTTTGCATGAATTGCAAAAAACTTTTAAACATCTCATCATTCATCATTTGTTCGGTAGTGTTGTTTATGAGGAGGAATATTGCCTTCTGTTGCACGTTCCACAGTGGTGATTAAAGGTGTCTCCCTTTGTCTCATTCACTCCATCGTTAATATTTTCCATTGCCATTCTTAAATACCGCCATGAAACAAGGGTTAATTAAACAAATTAACATATTATCCCTATAATCTGACCGACCAAATAAATTCCAAATAAACTTAGTCAGGTCATACTAGCGAAGAATTCCCCATCTCTCCCCTCCTAGTTCTTGTCTCACATCTCGACCAGGATCATATCCCTAAGCTTTGATACCAAGCTGTGGCGCCCCCAAAATAGGTATACAACACCCATTCTAAGTCGCCAAATATATGGTGAGAAAGCAAACTACAACTTCAATAATACAATTATCGTGCAAAAATCGACAACACATCTTTGTGAGTTTAAATACAAATATTGTCTTCTAGACAATATCCACACTCAAATAAGTCCTCATTACAATTATTCAAACACTATTTTATAGAAATAGTGAGGATTGTTAAAACATCTTTCTAGAACCATCACTCCATTACCCCGACTAGTTCTGCTTATGTATTCTCACCTCACGAGAAAAATGGAACAAAAAGGAAAAGGGTGAGCTCAACTAGCCCGATAAAGAATATTATAAGTAAGATAATATACAACAAATTATCGTTAGTCTTCACGGGAAAAAATCGATAAATATAATAGACAACAAGTTTTAGATCAACAAGCTGCAAGTGAAAACAACAATCCATTAGAAGAGTCAAGTAGAGAATGAGTTCTACTATCTTCTAAGATTTAAAAGTCTATCATCAATTTTATCCCTGTAACAACAATCAATATACATCTTTAATCAATATTCATCTTGGAACTACTGGGCCAAAGATATTCATTTGTATCACCGAGTTGGTCATATTCATCTCAACACTGTTCATCATCTTACTGGGCACTACGGGCCAAAGACATTCATCGATTAATCATTCATCATTTATACTACGGGCGAAGATATTGATAATATCATCATTTTAGGGTGAGGATGATGAAAAATATTTTAAAGAAAAGCGAATCTAGTGAGACGGAAGGACAAATAGTAAGGATTAGTATAACGGTTTATCCAAGATCAATAATACTCCATAATAACCAATTTTGAAGCAAAATTCAAGAATAAAGATCAAAACATGGATCTGATCAAAGATAGTAACCATAATAGACATCTTGGACAAAAAGAAGAAAATTTCATTTTTGGTGAATAGTAGTGCGTATTCGTGAATAGTAGATATCGTGAATATCTTCGTATCGTGAATAGTAACCTCGACACAAAAAATTCCAAATTTGATAAAAAGTTCATACCAACATTTTGGTATAAAGATATTGAAGAAAATATCATTTTAAGAAGAATATAACACCCCTTACATCAAAATATCGAAATACTTACGATCGGAATATCGATATAAAATTTGAAGGAAACTTGCAGCGATGAATAGAAACTCACAAAGTATCTAAATACTCACAAAATACACTCGATAATCTATAGAGAGAAAAGAGAAAGCTTATGTTTTTGGTGTGATTTTCAATTCTAACTTAGCCCTCTATTTATAGGAAAATATTAGCGAGACTTGACACTGACTTTGATGGATTTACACTGCTACTATTCCCACCCACCACATTTGAAATAAAATTCAGCACATTTCTTCACCAACCACAAGTGGGGCCCACTTAATTCTAAATTTTCCACCAAAATGCTAAATTCGGATACTTGACAATTTACGAACGGTCACCTCTTAAAATTCATAACAAATCATATGTTCATTTTAACGGTTCAAAATTTGTGGACATATACTCAACTTATATATGTATAACATATCCAAAAATTACAACGATCAGCGGTCGGATTAAAATTATAACTCACGCAATATATCTCAAAAACACCTTTGGTTTAATTTTTAATACCTTCATTAAAATAAAAAATCTTGATAAAACACCTCAACATTAACTCTTTCATTTTTAACCACAATAAATATATTCAACATTTATATCCACATAAAATAAATATTTTCTTATCATATGAATCAATAATTAATTATTCACAAATAATATTCTGAGAATCACATTTATGACAACGGTAGTTCCGGAAAGAGGGACTTTCAATAAAATTTCTCCTTCTTTGGCATGATTAGGTGACTAAACCTCTCCTTGTGAACTTTGTATACATTGCCAATAATCTTTATCTAATAATATTATTCAAATAATATGAATTATTGATCGATAATGGGAAATCTTGTGCGGTGACAATTATTGAAACAACAATAATATAAAATATCAACGCATCAATTATTGAATCAATAAAATAAAATATTGAGCGATAACTCTTTGTAACAATTATTGAGTAGTGCCTTATTACGTAAGGATCAATAATTCATCAATCTAGTTTGTGCATCCACAGCGTATTCTTGTATTTTAACCCAAGGGTATTCCAACGATGTTAATGGTAACAACTTCTGTAGTTATTTATAAAAACTCAAACTTGTCATTTTCTTCATCAGACAATTATTACGTTATGGGGCCCACAAATGGCTACTGGTGAGTAAATACGAATATTCCCCGACAACAAGAATATTCCATGACCAAATGAATATTCCCCGACAACAATGATTATTTTATATCCACTTGCATATTTTGCAAAATTTGCACATTTCACCCATAATCAGAGAATTATATCAAATTAATATCTTATTATTCACAATAATAATTAGAGGAAATTCGATTTTATTTATAATAAGTTGGGGTCTTACAATGTATACCTATTTTGGGGGCGTCACACGTGTCATGTTAGGCCTTCATCCAAAGAGGCTGTATTGTTGCCTCAATGATAACTCTCTTCATATATACGGTAGCGGCGCTTTTTACCCTACCTACCACGGTAGCAGTAGCATTATCCTGGGACAACTCTCTGCCTACCTAGCGCAGGGAGAGCCATGTTACACTAGCTTACGACGCAGGGCGCGTCATTCTGGGCAAACATACTTTAGCACTAGCGCGGGCCGCGCCATCCAAGGGTTATTTACGGCGCGGGGCGCGCTACTTGGAAATTCCATATTTTAAAATTGTGTTTGACGTCTCCTTTTCCAACATAACTCCATACACCACTAATTCCTCCCAACTTCTTGCTCAACTAAACGTCTTCCACTACTCCATAACTTTCATAACGTCAAATAAACTTCTCCAGCAGTTCTTCCACCTCTTCTATTTCTTCCCAACTCTTCATCCCACTATCCCACAATCACCATAACTCCTCCCCATATACGCTCAACCACAATTCCTCTTCTATATCAACCTAACTTCCCTCAATTAGCCACAATCATTCTACATATAATCACCACACTCCTATTCCAAGTCCAATTCTTCCTCCTCACAACTTCTCAAAAATTGGGCCATCACTCTAAGGTGGAATCAGATTTTCTTCTCAAAGGTAACTCAAAATTGTTGCACCTTAGTTCTTCTTCTTTCTTGATTTTTCAAAATTGGTTGGAAAACCTTGGGATTCTATTGCCCAAGGATTGTTTTGGATTGTTTGTTATTTTGGCCTAGAGTTTGTTTAAAGAAGTCAAGTTTGGGGGTGTTAGCCTTCAAACCCGCCAACTGTTCGACGATTTGCCTAAACCAAGTTTTCACCCTTTATTGCACTAAAAACACCATGTCTTCGCACAAGAGACCTCGTCCATCCACTTCCACTTCTCGGGCTCAATTTGATCACACAAAATTTATCAGTGAGCGGGCTGAGGCGAAGTTCAAATCAACCATTGACAAGAAAACTTTGGTACTAGAACGAGGATTGAAGCCGGATGCCAATCTTGACGGTGATATGGCGCTGATGATTGTGGAACACAACTGGGTTCAACTAGTGGAGCAGCCACTACCCTTGATGATCAACATCGTAAAAGAGTTTTATGCCAACGCAATGGAGCATGTTGATCACACAGTCATGGTACGGGGTAAACCGGTGTCGTTCTATGCCTATGCCATCAACGAGTATTTTGGGCTGGAATTACCGACAGATGGATGCTATGAAGACGGCTTGCCTGATCTAGATGAATTAATTACAAGATTGTGCAAACTAGGAACACAATGGGTTACCCGAGCTGGAATGGATGAAAAGATAAGTTTTCCACATTCAGCGTTAAGTTGTTATGGCAAAGCATGGTACGCATTCATCTCTGCCCGATTGATGCTCACACGCCATCTGAATGATGTGGCCAATGAAATGGCGCGGCTACTATATTGGATTATACATCACCATTTTTGGGTGAATAATTCAGTTGTGTTCTACAATGTGGATGTGGGTGAATGTATTCAAGAATCGATCTACAGGATGCTACGGGGAAGTACCACGGGGGGGCCTTCTTCATGGATTTCTCATAACCGATTTGTGTCGAAAAGATGGAGTGTAATGGCATTCCTCCGAACCGATACAACAACCAATGGCTATAATCGATCATGCTACAATTGAGAAGTACAAGGCATGGGAGGGTACAAGGCATGGGAGGGTGCAAGATCACATCCAAGAGGAGAAGGGTATATCATGATTCGACAACCCTCACCCCCCAGTTGCAGCTAATCCAATGAAAGAGCAACATTCTCGAGGTTCCAGAAATAAATTCTTATGGCTGGCTCAACGTCAGGATTTGATGCTTCAGTACAACGCTAATGCTTTCAATACCCTTGCTGAAGCATTTTCACGGTGCAATCCAAGTGTTAGTCCGGTGTCCATGCATGTTCCTCTTGTTCTCCCAGCATACCCTCCTTCGGATGACGACGATCAGTGACTCGTCTTTCAGGGAAGTCCTCGCGCTTTTATTTACTTTATATTTTCATAACGGGGACATTACTTGAATTATGTTTGAGGGGTTTTTTTGCTTGTGTTTGATTAATTAATTCTGTGATGATTTCATATTCATGATTAGTTAGTTTTTGATAAATTATTGTTTTGCGATGTTGGTATTTAGATTAATTCATTCATACATAAAAAAAAGAAAAAAAAGAAGATGTTCATGTTTTGCATTTGCATTTAGTTCATCGTGCATGAATCCAGCTATTAGATAGTAAAGGTCTATTTTGGCTGATGATGAGATTAAAATTGTGTAAACAAGTGTAGTATTGATTATTAAGGCTTTGAAGTGCTTTTCTATTATGAATTGAATCTTTTGTTGTTTGAAACTGGTATAATTAGGATATCACGTTATAAACAACCTTGTTGACTAATTAAGCTTAAATTGACACATAATGGAATTCTTAAGGATAATACTAGTTTAAATGAAAGAATGATAAGAATGGGCAGTGATGGCTAAAGTTAGGCAAAAACCTAAGTTTGGGGAAAATATATATATATATATATATATATATATATATAAACATCATGGCTAGTCTAGTTTCGTGGCCTTTGTTACTTGAGTAAGTAAGCCCGAGGGAGTGTCTTTACACCTAGCGCTATAAGGCCTTAATGGGTTGGGAGTCGTTGGTCGAAAACTCATTAAGGAAGCATTGAAAAGCCTAAGGGAATTAGACATTGCACAGCCATGAGAAAAGTTTATTATAAAAAAAATGAATAACACGGGAAAAGAGCAAAAAGCCCCCGTAAAAAGCATAAGTATCCTGTTTGGATTCTTGAACTGGGTGAATGTTTGATTTTAGTTGGATCTAGCTTGTTCTTGTATTTTGTGAGTTTACACTGTATGATGCCTTCAAAAAGACCTATTATGTGTTGTATTTAGCATTATATCAGTTAGTATTGCTGTTGAGCACACACACACACACAATATTACTAAGAATAATTTAAGATTTGATGATTAATTGGGAAGTTATTGATTAGTTTAGATATGATATGCTATATATCGTGTTTGCTTGATTTCTCTAAGGTTGTATGATTAGACTATGTTCTGTCTTAATACTGGATTTATAGGTATATAGTAGTTATATTCGCATTGCATATCATTTTTCTTGAGGACAAACAATGTTTTAAGTTTGGGGGAATTTGATGAGTAGGTTTTTAACCTACGATTTAACCTTGTTTAGCTTGATATATTGTTAGTTTTTGAGATTTTTCATGCTGCTTTTGATGGATTTTTGTTATGTGTGTAGGAGAATAGGTTGAAGATGGTTAAGAGTTACAATGTGAAGAAATAAGCGATTTTGGACATACTGCATCACCGACGCAGGGCGTGTCGTGATTACATAGAGGATGTGTGGTATGTTGCATGGAGAGAACCTCTTCGCTCACGCTGGCGGACGTGCCGCATTAACAAAGGACCCGACATGGAGGGCGTCGGTCGGGCGTAACAGATGTTAAGCTATTTTATTTTGCATGCTATTGAGTTGTGTTGGGAGCTATGACTTCTTTATGTAATAGGGTCAAGTTAGGAGTGTGACAAGGTAGTTATTTCATAGTAATTGGGTTATTTTGAGTTAAAAACTTGGTGGGTACAAATATAAGTTTGATTTTTATTAGAATTCCTATGTGATGACTTTGATATGGATTGAGATTGGATTTGGTTCAGCTGAATTAATTTATGCCAAAGAGTAGAGTGCTGAACTTATCGAACAATTGATTTACACTTGGGAGAGCCAGAATTTAAGGAAGATCTTGGAGGAACAAAGGAAAAAAGGATTTCACGAAAATTGCAGACTTAAAGGCTAAGAAGGGTGGTGTAGTACTATTCTTCTTTTTAATTTTAGTCTTGTAATTGGGATGATGATTTCTTTTATTTATTCAGTTTTTAATTCATTTATTATGAACTAAATTACATTTTAGGCTTACAATGGATCTTTAATGTTGAATGACAATTATCATGCCTTGATTTTGGTTTAATAAATTATTAATTCAGTTTATCTATTATGATTTGTATTTAATTTATAAATTGCTTGATCACCAATTTTATGTGGATTTGTATGGATTCGAGAGATGATGTATGAATCTAAACTTAATCACACTAGCATGTGTTCTTGAATTCTGTGATTTAATGGAATCTTGATTTATGTTAGGATAGAGATATACCTAGCATCACATGTAATCGGGAAAAGAACTTGGAATTCAAATTCTTTTTAATGTTAATTCACATAGAGATATAGTGAATTAGTTAATTAGGGTGTTTGGCTTAATTATATTTGCTTTGTGGATTTAAGTTAATATGGTATTAGTGCATTGAGAGATGACTAATTCTACATAAGTGTTCTTGATTAATAAATTGAGATAGTGAATTAACTGGAATAAGGTGTGATAATTGGAATAAGACTTTAAGTGAAGTTGTAAGCCTAATTCTCCAATATTTGCTTGAATTTACGGTTTTTAAGTTGTGTTGATTAATTGGTATTTTTAGTTTTATATATAATCATTGATTTGGATAGTTTAATAAAATTGGGTTAATACAAAACTGGTAATTGTTAGGATTAATTTCTTACTATTCTCTATGGGAACGATTCTTTTCTTATCATTATATTACTTGTTGACCACGTATACTTGCGTGTTGTGCGTAATTAGAATTTGACCAACTAGCATGAGGTTGCCTGCTAAAGAGGAGGATGCGACCGCAGAGAGATAGTTGCTGATGAAGAATGATATTGAAAAAGCTCTTATTGTTGAATATGGAAAAGCTTTGTTCTGACTTTGTGTATCGCCCCTATATCCATACTCCCACAGTATCCGATATGGTGCTTACTACAAGTCAATGTATATAATGCATTCAAATCTATACACCCATGGTATTTGATTATATGCTTATATCTAATTGAGTGACTATACAATTATAACCAGATGCAATTCCCATATATCCAAGATTCACAATATCCCATAACAGAAAACAATTCCCAGGAGAACTATTGCTATGTTTGGATACCCTCACTTGGATGTATGAACTGTACCTGTGAATAGTATCTATCTATCCAAAATTCAGAGTATCAGTAATATCATGAACATTCCATATTACCAATACCCTCACTCAGATGGATAGTCTATATCATGGGAATTACACTATCGTATCGATAATACCTATCTATCCGAAATCTAGAGTATTAACAATAACATGAACAGTCCATGTTGTCAATACCGTCACTTAGATAAATAGTTCCCAAAGATCTCAAACTAGATTGGAAATTCTAATTACATCTATATATGTAAGAAAACATAGTTACGGAAATAAAAGATGTTATATATTATATATATTAAAGTTCGATTACATGATTCTTCATAAAAAATTTCTTATTACAAAGTATTACATTCAACGAGACAGTAATATAAACTAATCTAAGCAGGGACGCTTCCCTTTATTTACTCCAGATGTGACAGGGTTACCATCTAATACTGCAAAGGGAATAATTTTCAAGGGTGAGCTATGACATGCTCAACAGGTTCTATATTTATAACAATATATGATTTGAAGAAGTATAATAGTTCAAAATTCAACTGATTGTTGCTACCATTTCTGGAATTTCTTTTTCAACCATTTATGGACTTTTTATTTCTATCAGTCACACAGACTTAGATATTTTGTTTAGATATGAGATAGGGAATCAACCTATTCAATATCCTAAGAGTATGCATCTCATCCTACTCGTGCTCACATGCATAAAGCGTCAATATTTAATTGACCAAACATTGATCCCTTTTCAGGATACACAACTTCAGTATATGATATCTTACCAAAGCAATTTGGTTTGACACAACAGTTTATGCTCAATAAACAGTATCATATGAATAAACAATTCATTTCTTAGTTATGCTGAAGCTATAGCAATAACATTACAATAAGTGGTAATTCAAGTTTAGGTTTGGTAATACATATTGAAAGCAATTCAAGATAGGAATTTTGTATAACGAATACACAGGGTTCGAGAAATTTGCGTAAATAATAATTGGGGTTTAGTAAACTTGCCTGAGCGAAGATCAGTCAAGCAATGCTACTCGATTCGTTAATAAACACCTTTTCTTGCTTGATTTTGATTTCTGGCTATTGAATCTGTTGTTGTTATCACCAAGGCTTGTATAGGCAGGTTATATGAGTGTATATGTTGAGTTTCCTTTTATAAAATTTTCCAACTTGGCTTTTTGGTCATTCACCTACTTACCTCCTAAAAGATCTGATCTATGACTATGGTGGTGCTTGGGAGTTTGGAAACATGTCATGTGATGTCTTGAAACTTGTGTGGATGACTCCCAACCTACTTGTGAGCTAGTTGACCAAATTAATAGCTTAATTATACCCTAATCCTCATTAATCTTGATTAAAGTTTTGTTTTTTATGATTAGGGTTGCTTAATGATGTTTATTAGTACCTAATTGAAGTTTAGTAATCATGATTAGGTGTTAGGATAACCGAATTAGGGTTTAGTCTAGCTAATTAGGGTTAGGATTTATAATTTAGGATTAGGGTTTATAATCTAGG
Source organism: Panax ginseng (assembly GCA_020205605.1). Classification (NCBI taxonomy): domain Eukaryota; kingdom Viridiplantae; phylum Streptophyta; class Magnoliopsida; order Apiales; family Araliaceae; genus Panax; species Panax ginseng. The sequence goes on along the minus strand of CM035127.1, from coordinate 33,674,091 downwards.
GTTTTTAACTTAGATTTTCCACAAATCCTAACAAGCACGACAAAGCATTTTGTCAGTGTAAACACGACAAAGCAACTTGTCAAAATAAATATACCGAAAAGTCCATTTTCGGGAGAAATTTTTTTAAGCACGAGGTGTCAAGCACGTCAATTTTCGGACGAAAATTTATTTGACCTAATTTGTTAAACAAAGTATATATTAACACATAACACTTTCAGAATGGAGAGATTTTATTAATATAACTGAATTTACATATCTGAGTCTTATTAGGGTTTTGGGGTTTTACATTCACTCCCACTAATAAGAATTTTGCCCTCGAAATTACAGTACATGTTAAGTAAACAGTTGGGGATAGTTCTCTCACATTTTATCTTTGAGCTCTCATATAGCCTCTTCAACGTTCTGATTCCTCTTGATCACTTTGACCGATGCTATCACTTTATTCCTCAGGACTTGCTCTTTACGATCGACTATCTGCACAGGTTCTTCTACATAAGAAAGATCTTCTTCGATTTGGATTGTCTCATAATTTATAACGTGTTTGTAATCAGGTTTGTATGGTCATAATACAGACATATGAAACACATTATAAATATGGTTTAACTTAGGAGGTAGTGTTATTTCATAAGCAACTTCACCTATTCTCCTCAAAATTTCAAAAGGTCCAATGAATCTCGGATTCAATTTTCCTTTCTTGCCAAAATGTATCTTTCCCTTCCAAGGGGACACTTTTAAGAATACATGGCTTCCTACGCTAAAATTTCGTTGTTGATGATGTGGATCAGTGTATTTCCTCTATCGATCTTGAGATGCTTGTAATCATTCACGTATAATTCTAATGATTTTAGTAGTTTGTTGGATTATCTCAGGTCCTAACATTTGTCTTTCCCTGACCTCATCCCAACACAAAGGTGTTCTACATTTCCTCCCATATAAGGCTTCATAAGGTGGCATACCTATACTAGCATGATAAATGTTATTGTAGGCAAATTTTACCAAAGGTTAATGATCTTCCCAACTTCCTTTGAAGTCAATGATACATGTTCTCAACATATCCTCTAGTGTTTGAATGGTTCTCTCACTTTGCCCATCATTTTGAGGGTGATAAGCTGTACTCAATCTTAATTGTGTTCCTATGTGTTTTTGAAGGCTGTAACAAAAATTTGAGGTAAAACGCGGATGTGATGCCCCCAAATTCAGGTACTTGAAACACGAACTCGATGCTTCACGATACCATTTCTATGAGCGGAATAATACTAATAATAATAACAATAATATAAGAATCAAACTTAATTTATATTTATTAGAGTCTAATCCCAAGTACGCAACCTTTACTATAATTCCTTACATGATAGATAATACATATCATTGTCTTAATACAGTTTAACTATTACAAAAGATACCATTAAACATATTTTGTTTGATTTCCATTTTCCTTGTTCTTGGCCGAACCTTCTAGCTGTTCACATTTAGCTGAAAACATTTAAATTAAGCAAGGATGAGCATTTGAGTGCCCAACAAGTAATAACAATTATAAATATAATTAGCTGAAAGAATTAAATGTTTTCTTTATACATCACTTCTACAACGATTCAATAGTTGTGTAGTAAACTAAACCGATAATAATAACATAACAACTTTATCTCAAAATTTTGAAACAACGTACTGGCTGTAAATGGGTATTAGTTGACAGGCTATGAACATTATTTTTAGTTTTCGCTAAGGTTTAGCAGAACTTCATCTGCAAACCATCATAACTTACGGGCGCGAGGGTGTACATCCCATTGGCCCTGTATTGATCAATACTACATGCCAGAACGATGTTATCTTTCACTCTGTCTGCCTTGGGCGCATAAAAGTTTTCCCTTAATCGGTATGTTCATACTTAGCCTGGAATCCGAATCAAAATAACTTGATTGGATACAATAAGGTTTTATCATATTCAACGATATTTTTAAATCTGTGTCTAGCTGGTCAAATAGCTTAGACGGCTTATATATATATATATATATATATCAACATGTGTTTAACTACAATGATTATCCAAGTGGGGACACTTGTATAACCATATTTTGAAATTAACGAACAGAATATATATATATATATATATATATATATATATGAGTTATATAATATAATATCATGTTGATAAACAATGATCGGATATAATATAAACGACAATAGGGTTAATAATCTGGTACAATAATAATATAATTCTTAAACTTCTTACTTCTGTCCATTGCATAAAGGAAATGCAAAGGTAGGATTCTTGCCTGGTCTGCTGCTTACAACACGCAACTTAGTTTTATCTTTTATATCACAACCTATCATTCATAAGATCATTTTACTGATTAGAATAACATGTCGTAACACATAATACTACTTATTGCAGTCAGCACATAACCTAATCACATTGTCACACATATTCAACAGTCATTGAATCACAAACAAACATTAATACAATCAAAATATCTAAGTTTAGATCAATTTCTAAAACATGTCGGTGTACCGACGACTTGATCGGGTAATTATCGAGTCTAAGACTCTATCATGTAATTCCACATCTATAAGTATCAGTCATATTATTTTTAAATGACTTATAATAATTTTTAAACATTTATTATAATTTATCATGAATTTTCAAACACTAGAATCATTATTAAATGATTTAAATATTAAATAATTCAATTATCATTAATATTTAATTAATATTAAACTATTAATGAAACCATTGCCTAAATGTTATAGTTATTTATAATAACTCAAAATACTTTTAAAGTATTAATATTATCCTTAAATGATTTTTAAAACATTAAAAAATCATTTTAATTACTACCATTAATATTTAAATATAAATATTAATGTATTATTTATCAAATATTAAAAGTCATTAATTAAAACTTAAAATATTTTAATTCATTAATATCCTTTTAAAATGATTTTTAAATTAATAAAACCATTTTACATTATTTATTTAATATTATTATTAAATAACTCTTATATCATTTATAAGAAATTAATAATCATTAATATTAAATTATTAATGAAATTATCCTTTAAATATTAAAAGTTATATTTTATAACTTAAATTATGTTTAAACACTTTATTTTCATTTAAAATGATTTTTATAATATTAAAATCATTTTTAAACTAATTTATCTAATATAATTATTAAATAACTTTAATATCATTAATAATAATTAATTAATGAAATTTAACTTTAAATATTAAAAATTATATTTTATAACTTAAAATATTTTTAAACTATTTATTTTCATTTAAAATGATTTTTATAATATTAAAATCATTTTAATTAATTTATTTAATATAATTATTAAATAAATCTAATATCATTAATATTAAAATATTAATATTTTTTATGACAAAATATCAAAAGTTATATTTTATAACTTCAAATATTTTTATAACCTTTAAATCATTTTTACTATAATTTTAAATCTTTAATTCTATTTTCCATAATTTATTTAATGCATTTATTAAATAAATTAATTATCATTAATATTAATTTATTAATGAAATTTCATCACAAAATATTAAAAGTTACATTTATAAATCAAAAATATTTTAAAACACTTTATTCTTATTTAAAATGATTTTTCTAATATTAAAATTATTTTCTCTAATTTATTTAATACACTAATTAAATAAATTAATTATCATTAATATTCAAATAATTATAAATATTAATGAAAAATATCCCAAATAATTAAAATTATTTTTCATAATTCAAAATAATTTTTAAAACTATTTTGGATTTTTTAGAATTTATTTCTATTTTAATTAATTTAGGAAAATCAAAATTAAAAATAATTAAATGCGTAATTAAAAAGCTTTAGCGGCAGTTCTCATCATGATTGGTGTTCTTGAGGCTCAAGAGAACAACGTGGCTGATGCTTACAGTGTCTACTTTTGTGAGTATAACTCACTTATCTTGTTGATTCTGGGCAAGGTCTTGTAAGGATCGTGTAGTTTATATGTCATATTACATGAATCAAGCATTATATAACCATACAAGCATATAATCTGAAGATCTAGCCGTTCAAAACTGTTGTCAGAGTTTTCTGGGTTTTCGAGGTTACCTAGAAACCTAGTCAACCTTGAGTAGTCATTTTGAGGCTCATTAATATTAGGGTTCTGATATTTGTTAATGTGTTCTAATGATTTAGGTTTGTAGACCATATAACAGAGTACAAATATCCATCATCATGTCAGACAATAAACATCAGAATCACAAGCTAGAGCGAATCGACCCATGCCGAAATGGTGTTCATCACATTTACGGAAATTCGAAACTTAAAAATCGAGCGAGAAGGCTACTTTGACCAACGATTACTTTCATTATACTGTTTATCTAAGTGATCTAAAGCATTAAATATAAAGTACATATGTCCGGCAACAAACTAATAACAAAAACAACAACAAATCTCTTGATTAACTGACAAATCAATGTGACGCCCCCAAAATAAGGTATACATCACCCATCTTGAGTCGCCAGATATATGGTACAGAATTCAAATACAACTTAATAATACAACTGTCGTGTACAATACGACAAAACATAAAGCATGAGTTTGAATACAAATATTGTCTACTAGAGAAGTATACAAACTCAAAAGGATTCCTCATTCAATTATTATCACACTATTTCACGCAGAATAGTGAGGACTACTAATGCACCATCTAGGACCATCACTCTGTTCCCAGACTAGTCCCATTCGTTCTTCATTTCACGAAGAAACGGTGAAAGAAAAAGGGTGAGCTCAACTAGCCCGATAAGAAATATTATGACTAAGATAATGCGAGAATAATTTATCGTTAGCCTTCAAGCAGTGTGTTAAGCGATAAAATATAATAACTATCAAGTTTAAGCTACTGTGGAACAAGCAATCTATTAGAAGAGTCAAGTAGGGAATACAATCTACTATCTTTATGATTTAAAGGTTTTCATCACTTTTATCGTTGGGACTCGACAATAAATAATCCACATCATCGAATCAACCCCACACTACTCTGCCGAGGATATTTTTTGGTATCACGACCACGAATTATCCATGCAATACGGCTAAAGATAATCATGTTTTCATCAGCGGTCACGATTATGCCATAAAACAATTCATCTTTTGCACTATGGCCAAAGAGAATCCATAGCCATAATCATACCAAAAAGCGTCCATCAATGCACTACGGGCCGATGAGGACTTTTTCCACATCATTTATAACATTACGGTCATGATTATACAAGAATAATCACAGTCATAATCATACCAAGTCCATCTATGCACTACTGAGCCCACGAGATGACTTTCAACATAATATAAACATGAGGATGATGACAATGATATAAGAATTCAATAAAACAAGTTCAAGAATTAATTTATCCAAGAACCGATAACGTCCAAATTGTCAACATGATCTTTGCTTTGTGAGTAAAATTCAAGAATGCTCGAGGATAATATTTTCATGAAAAGATCTTGGATGAAGCGCAAATATCAAGGATATTCCACTAATTTCATGGAGTATAGAAGTCAAAACTTTAACCATTTGAGTGTAATAAAGAATGGAATAACAAAAGAAATCACCATGCATGCGATACCCCGCAGACGAGAGTTATTCAAGAGAATAATAAATAATGAAACCGGTCATGCGTAAAAGCATGAACGGGATATTCTAATAGAATAATAAATAATGGAACACGAAGTCCGGCGTAAAATGCAGACGGGATATTCAGGAAGAAATAATAAAGCGGAAAAGAATGGAATATTGCGAGACGGGATTTCAACGAGAATAATATGCGAATTACTTTGCATAGGTAAAGTTATTCCAACATAATAATAAAGAATGGAATAACAGAAGAATTTCACCAAGTATAGGGTAGCCCGCGTATACAGGTTATTCCAACAGAATAATAAAGAATGGAATAACAGAAGTTCTCTTCATAAATAAGAAAGAAAGAGTACCCCTTACGAGTACAACAAATAATATTTCCTACCTTAGAAAGAAGAGTACTGGATATAGAAGTAGTGAAGTAGTAGAACACTTTTCTTCTTTCTCTCTATAGTTTCTCTCTATAGAGTTTCAATGAATTCTTAAGAAATAATTAATGAATGAGCTTCTATTTATAGAAAAATGGACTGCATAGTAACTAAATCATGAAACGGTCCAGATTGATTTACTTTAATCTGACGGTCCATATTTAAAGCAAAATCTTTTAAATAAAATATAATATATTCTATTTATAATCTAATAAAGTGAATAACTTTATAAAAGATTTTACTATATGCAAAACCTTATCGAGCCTTATGCAAATACTATGCATAATAAAATATAATATATTCTAATTATTTGTCTAATAAAATAGATAACTTTATAAGCGTATTTATTTTTTATATAAAAAGATTTTACTATACAAAACACTATGCAGGGCACTATGCAACACTATGCATAATAAAATATAATATATTCTATTTATAGAATAACTTTATAAAAATATTACATTTTTTATATAAAAGATTTTACTATGCAAAACACTATGTAGACACTATGCAACACTATGCATAATAGAATATAATATATTCTATTTATAGAATAACTTTATAAAAGTATTACATTTTATTACATTAATAATACCAATAAAACAAAATGAGTGACTTATCACGTAAGCATCGATAATCAATCTGGTGTATTGCTCTTATATGCAACACAGCGTATTCTTGTACTTTTTAACACTCTAGGGGTGTTCAAGCGATATTAACGGTAAAACTTCCGTAGATTATTTTCATAAAATATTTTTATCATTTTCTCAATCAAACAATAATTCCGTTCTTGGGGTCCACCGATAATTGTCTTAGTCGTATGGATATTCCCTGATAAAAAGAATATTCCCCGACCAATCGAATATTATATAACAACTTGAGTACTTTGCAAAATTTATAAATATTACCCATAACTATAACATTATATCAAATCCACACCATAATATAAAAAAAAAATTTGAGAAAATAAAATCTTTATTCATAAAATACTGGGGGTCTCTGATCTCCCTCCTTATGAAATTTTGCCCTCGAAATTTACTCTGACATTACTGGTATCTTAGAAGAGGTGAGGATCTTTTGACTTCATTTCAAATTCTAATTCTTGAGGTATAATCTTTAAGTGTTGAATACTATACTTCTTATCCAAGATTTTAACACGTATCTCTTCATACGTTAAATCTTCTACTATATCATTTAGTTCTAATTTACTAATGTGGTTCGGGTCGTCCATATATTTACGTAACATCGATACGTAAAAAAACGTTCTGAACACGCAACATACTTGGCGGTAAAACGAGTCTATAGGCCACAGTTCCTACTTCATTCAGGATTTCAAATGGGCCAATTAAATCGAGGGTTGAGATTTCATCTCTTCGTCGATTCTTGCTTCTTGAATAACGCCCTCTTGAACCTTATTCTTCACATTCATCAGCTCCGGATGTGTAGCTTGAGCGACTTTAACTTTATCGATTAAAGCCGATTCTACTCGTATATTCGTTATCTTCACGTGGGTCCCTAAAGTCTTTAACTCTATCTTCATCACTTGTAAGTTATACGAAATGAGTCTTTGTGTTAACAACATCCTTTTCATAAAGCGCATCGATCTTCTACTCAACACGTCGGCTACCACATTCGTTTTCCCATAATGGTATTGAATAATACGATCGTAATCTTCTTGATTTCGAGTCAAGCGTCTTTGTACGTTATACGTTCATTTTAGTTGAAGAAATATTTGAGGGTTTTAGAAATGGGTTTTGTCTTTGGGGTCGATACAAAATTCGATTTCACGCTCAAGGGTTAGGCTAAGAAGTCTTCAAGAATACGTCAGGAAATTTATTAACAATAGAAATATCATTCAAATCTGTGACCCTCATCAAAGACTTGGATAGTACGTCACATTGATACCTATCAACTTGCCATCGTCATTCACGACGTCGCCTACAGAAAGTCTGGCTTTGGTGCATTCCACTCGAGGAAGTTAACAACGAAAGGACCGGGGCTCTTTACTTATGGCTTGATATGAAAATGATTAACTTTAGTGGTTTGGTTGCTTGAATTCGCTTAACAGGTTGGTTAGGAATATGAAAACTAACAACCTTACGAAAAGCATGATGAGTAGCTAACCAATCGATTCCTAAAATCGCATCAAAGGCAAGTATTTTCAAAGAGATAAAGATTGACAGGTAACATGAAAGTGACAATTTGAATTAAACAAAATTTATAAATAGTGGATGTAATGAAGGTTTCTCCCAACTGAGTTTCAACAGATAAATCAAAATCTAACTTCTCTAGAGTTAAATTCAAACATTGAACACAACTAGGTGAAATAAAAGAGTGGATAGAACTGGTATCTAATAAGGTATAAACTTCACAAGAGTTTATCATTAACTTATCCGTAATAACTTCGTTCGGGTTCCTCGACAAACGCTCTCACTTAAACTACTAGATTGGACTTTGCTATAGGGTACATTCCACACTTAAGTGCTTCGTCCCATTCGATCCATGATTTGAATCATTATTCTCCGATCCATATCGAATTGGGGTTGGCCGCTATCTATGCGGGGTAATTAGAATTCGATGTTGGATTCTCAATTGTTGTCCAAAAAGAAAAATTCATTTCATCTATTTTGGCTTTATTGGATCGGACGTCTTTTTCTACAATATCTACACGTCGATGCGGCTTTTACCCATCATCATCTATTCTCCTTCGTTCGGTTGTTTCTTCTTTCATTTGAACTTGACATTTGAATTCTCAAATTCGGCTCTAATATCTTATACTACTGCCAAAAAGCGCTCTACATTCAATTTATCGCACATCGGGTAATACAATTTTGAATTGTTACATTCCTTTGCTCCATGACCACCTTCCGTTCTTCAGTCTGTTCTTCTAACTCATGAATACGATTTTGTAATGCTAAATTTTGATCATAAAATTCTTCTAATAAATTCTCCTCAGGTTCCTCTTCTTCCTCTTCTTCCTCACTCTCAGCTGCTACCTCTACAACTAGCTCGGGTGCAACTATTAGTTCTTCACGCACCACGTAGATATCTCTAATTTCTTTTTAAATCGACATCACATTAACTTTGGTTAGTGATTAAAGGTGTCTCAAGCGGTCTCATGTGCTTCATTGCTTATCTAAACATTTTCGGATGCCATTTGCAAATCTTGCCACAAAACAAAGGTTAATTGACATGTAACACATTATCCATATACTAAATGAGCCAATTAAATATCAAATAAACTTAGGTAGGTCAAATACTAATGAAAGAATTCCCGTCTCTCCCCTCCTAGTTCTTGTCTCACATCTCGGCTAGGGATCATATCCCTAAGCTTTGATACCATTGTGATGCCCCCAAAATAAGGTATACATCACCCATCTTGAGTCGCATTAGATACATGGTGCGAATTTAAATACAACTTAATAATACAAGTATATCGTGTACAATCGACAAAACATAAAGCGTGAGTTTGAATACAAATATTGTCTACTAGAGAGTATACAAACTCAAAAGGAGTCCTCATTACAATTATTATCACACTATTTCACACGAATAGTGAGGACTACTAATGCACCATCTAGGACCATCACTCTCTGTTCCCCAACTAGTCCCGACTACGTTCTCATTTCACGAAGAGAAACGGTGAAAGAAAGGGTGAGCTCAAATAGCCCGATAAGAAATATTATGACTAAGATAATGCGAATAATTTATCGTTAGCCTTGACGATGTTAAACTAATAAAATATAATAACTATCAAGTTTAAGCTGCAGGTGGAACAAGAAATCCATTAGAAGAAAGTCAAGTAGGGAATAAAATCTACTATCTTCTATGATTTAAAGGTTTTTCATCACTTTTATCATTTGGGACTCGACAATAAATAATCCACATCATCGAATCACCATGCACTACGGCGAGGATATTCTTTAGTATCACGACCACGAATTATCCATGCACTACTGGCTAAAGATAATCATGTTTTCATCAATGGTCACGATCATGCCATAAAAGCAATTCATCTTTACTACTACTGAAGAATCCATAGCCATAATCATACCAAAAAGCGTCCATCAATGCACTACGGGCCAATGAGGACTTTTTCCACATCATTTGTAACATTACGGTCATGATTATCTTTAGAATAATCACTGGTCATAATCATACCAAGTCCATATATACTCTGGACTACAAATGACTTTCAACATAATATAAACATGAGGATGATGACAATGATATAAGAATTGATAAAACAAGTTCAAGAATTAATTTATCCGAGGAACCAATAATGTCCAAATTGTCGACATGATCTTTGCTTTGTGAGGTAAAATTCAAGAATGCTCGGAATAATATTTTCATGAAAAGATCTTTGGATGAAGCGCAAATATCGAGGATATTCCACTAATTTCATGGAGTATAGAAGTCAAAACTTTAACTTGTTGAGTATAATAAAGAATGGAATAACAAAAGAAATCACCGGGCATGTGATACTTGCGCACAGACGGGTTATTCAACGAGAATAATAAATAACGGAAACCGGTCATGCGTAAAAGTACACAAGCGGGATATTCAAACGAGAATAATAAATAATGGAACTAGGTCGAACGTAAGCGCATACATGACGGATATTTCAACGAGAATAATAAATAACGGAACCGGTCCGGCGTAAAAGCCTTGCAGACGAGGATATTCAACGAGAATAATAAAGAATGGAATATTAAAAGAATTTCACCATGTATGCAGTACTTTGCATAGACAGGTTATTCCAACATAATAATAAAGAATGGAATAACAGAAGAATTTCACCAAGTATAGGGTAGCAGCGTATCTGAGTTATTCAGCGAGAATAATAAAGAATGGAATAATAGAAGTTCCCTTCATAAATAAGAAAGAAAGAGTACCCCTTATGAGTACAACAAATAATATACCCTACCTTAGAAAGAAGAATACTGGATATAGAAGTAGTGAAGTAGCAGAACACTTTTCTTCTTTCTCTCCATAGTTTCTCTCTCAAGAGTTTCAGTGAATTCATAAGAAATAATGAATGAATTAGCTTCTATTTATATAAAAATGGACTGCATAGTAACTAACTCATGAACGGTCCAGATTGATTTACTTTAATCTGATGGTCCATATTTAAAGCAAAATCTTTTAAATAAAATATAATATATTCTATTTATAATCTAATAAAAGCGAATAACTTTATAAAAGATTTTACTATGCAAACACTAGCCTTATCGTAATAAAATATAATATATTCTAATTATTGTCTAATAAAGCAGATAACTTTATAAAAGTATTACATTTTATATAAAAAATTTTTTACTATGCAAAATACTATTCTAGCAACACTATGCATAATAAAATATAATATATTCTATTTATAGAATAACTTTATAAAAGTATTACATTTTATATAAAAAGATTTTACTATACAAAACACTATATAGAGACTATACTGATATATTTATCATAATAGAATATAATATATTCTATTTATAGAATAACTTTATAAAAGTATTACATTTTATTACATTAATAATACTAATAAAACAAAAGCTGAGTGACTTATCACGTAATCATCAATAATCAATCTTTATCTGCTTTTATGCACGCAGCGTATTCTTTTGTACTTTTAACACCGGGTATTTCAACGAGTTAACGGTAAAACTTCCGCCGTTATTTTCATAAAATATTTTTGTCATTTTCTCAATCAAACAATAATTCCGTTAAGGGTCCACCGATGATTGTCTTGAGTAAATACGGATATTCCCCGACAAAAAGAATATTCTCCGACCAATCGAATATTATATAACAACTAGCATACTTTGCAAAATTTATAAATATTATCCACAACTATAACATTATATCAAATCCACACCATAATATTCAAAAAAAAAATTGAGAAAATAAAATCTTTATTCATAAAATCTGGGGTCTCACAATCAGGGCGTGCAAAAATATTGTCAGACATGATTTGGGGAAATCTGGGTTACCCAGAAATCTCCCGATCAATGCCGGTCAACGGTCTTTGACCATTAATAACATGATATATGTGCATCATATGATCGTGATTTCACTTGCAGAGCAAAGAACACATATCAAGCTATGAATCTAACACATAAAACAACAAAAAGCATGAACAAAGAAGAATCTATGGAGTCTGACATTCGTTGTCAAACAACATAAATAAAAATTCCCAGATTCTTGAAAACTCCTATTTCGAGTACTTTGATGTTATGGATCTAACATGTGCCAACCCAGATCACTTATAGACACTACATAGAACATATTACAACACATAAACACAACTTTTAACAGAAGATCAAGGGTCAAATTTTTGATTAGGGTTTTATACCTTTATGCATCAATTCTTGATTCTATGCCTTTGATTTATTGTGGGTGTTAGTGGGGCTTGCTTGTGGGACTGATATGCTAACTATTTTCGTGGGTGAGGAGAGAGAGAGAATTGGTTGAGAGCTTGTGCAAAAATTTGCTTGAAAATGCACTTTTCTCTCTCTTAGATCTATATATATGATCATACAATGTATGTAGATGCAATGAATGGCTGATGGGTGTGTTTTTAAGTCAAATTAAAAGAAAGTCAAGAGTTGGTAACCAACTAAAGTGTTGGCCAATAATTCAAGCTAGCTATAATTATTCAAGAGGGGAATTTTTGTCCTTTGACTTTTAAAATTAAGGGCAAACTAGTAACTTGTCAAAGACTTAGGTTTGACCCTTAGGGTTTAACCCTAAGGTTTGACATAAATATGTTTTAGGATTTCTAATTAGGGTTTGAAATAAAATAACAATTTAGTTTCCAAAAATATAAATTAGAGTTTACTAAATATAATTAGTTTTCTAAGTCCATTACTTAAACATTTAGGGTTTAAAATCCACTAATTAGTATTAAGGATTACAATTAGCCATTAGGGTTTCATTTTAGCAATTTAGGGTTACTAAATTAGAAATTAGGTTTACTAATTTAGTAATAAGGTTTCTAGAAATTAAAATTTCTAAATATTAATTAGGGTTCTCTAATTAATATTAAATGTTATAATACGTAACATAATTCATTTAACATATTTACATAACAGTCTCGAACTCATAATTGAGTTTCAAATTAGGGTTTCTAATCTATTAGGGTCAACAAATATTAATTAGGGTTCGTAATAATTAGGGTTTCTAGTATTAGGATTTTTAATTACTAATTAGGGTTTTCCACATAATAATTAGGGTTTTCCTAATTAAAATTAAATTCTAATAATACATATCATATACCACATAACATAATCACTAAACATATTTTAAAGTCTCATTTGACTTCAAAACCATGGTTTGTCAGTAAAATTAGGGTTTTGCAGATTATAATAAAACTGCTCCCCAGATTAACCTTACACACATCATACATATTTATAACACTAACAAATAAAAATATAATATTATTATTCTTATTCCTTGATAAAAATCCAAAATTAGGGTTTGGATTCCATATCTGATTTATCTGGCATATATACTTTTATTAATTAAGTTAAAATAATTAACTTAATTAATATAAATTAAATTCATATAATAAAATAAAATAATTATTATAATAATTCTAATAACCATTTCATATATTATTTATATAATATAAAATCATATTTTCATGGAAAATAATTAATAAAAACATCTCTACTATAAAATTATTTATTATAAGAATATAGTTTATAATGTGCAATAATTCTAAAATAAAATTATTTGTAAACATTAATGTAATAAATATATTTTTATTTATTACATAATTACATACGCTTTATCTTGTACAAATCCTTATCTTTTAAAAAAAAAATTATACGAAAAATTTCTGATTTAATTTTATAGAAAATATCGGGTTGTTACATTCACCCTCCCTTATAAAGATTCCATCCCCGAAATCACCGTTTAAAAACCTCTACATACCAGGGTACATAGCATACACAATCATTGCAATTAGATCTCGATCATAATTAATCGAACCAATCTTTAACTATTCAGCATAAAGCTTATCTATCTGATTATACGGAAATTTGATTTCTAATAGAACTCAAATTCCTCCTTCAAAATACTTTATAAAATAATTTACTATATATATTAGAAAATCATATATAATAAAATTAAATTAGTTTGAATAATACCTGGAGTAGCATCCCTAGCTGCTACAGTTTCTAGAACGGTCATGTTGAAGACTTCCGCGGTTAGTTCTGTTGGTTTGTTCGTTGAAGTTGGTCTCGTTGTCGCCAGTGTCCCGCTACTTTTCCCCCGTACTTATGCTTCCTGCCTCCATTCTCCTTTTCGAACAGTGGTTCACCTTATGCTCCGTTGATCCCCTAAATCCTGGCAGTACGACCGCCTTGAATTCTTTGAAGTTCGCTAATCGATTATCTGGCTGATTTCCCGTGGCTGGTATTCCGTTCTCCATATCTTGAGCGACCAAAATCGTAAGATTCTGCATCGGTTCTGGTTGTCCTCCAGTTTGGTTGACAGGTTCTTCTGTCCTTTGATTTCGTTTTCGTCTTGGCGGCATTATCATAATTTATTCTTCATTAACTTACATTCTACACCTTATCGTATACACTAAACATATAACGCGAAATTTTCTACTCAAATAATCATGTACTCAAAATATTAGATTTTTAAAACTTGGTTTACTGAATTAACCAGTGTTCAGATAAATAATTACTATCTTTATACCAATTTATTTCATTAATCCCACATAGTCTCATATTACTAGCACTTGACATACCATAGCACATACTGCTTTAAACCTCAGTTATTCCTTTGTGACACATAAGTCAGGAATCGCTGCCACAACTTATACGAAAGTTGTGAATATTACATTACACAGTTATACCTATCATACTCATCAAAGAATCATACAGAATCAAGTAATACTAATACTACTTATTTCTTATGCCTTCACTAATGATCTTTTGCTTCGTATTCTATATATTCCCATCATCCTCAATAATCCATTTACACTTAACTATACCTAGTTCGTCAAACTTACTACATATCATGAGTTTAAGAACTCACCACAACCATATGAGTTTAAGAACTCGAGCTTGACCATATACGTTCTAACTATACTTTACCTGTCAATTATACTTATCGTTCTGGGCTCGGTACTACATTTTCCAAAAATAAGCACCTCATTGAGGTAGCTTTCAATGTGAGCCTCTATTTCAGCTATTGGCTTTGATATTGGCTTAGTCATGGAGATCTGCTCCTTCTTTACGATCTGAGGGTATTCTAATTCTTTTTATTTGACATCTACACACATAAATTATCCTGATTATCTACTAATATATAAACACAACCAATAATAGTTTTATATACATTATTTTTTATTTTGTTTGACGATGAATTTATTCAATTCATCTCCTTATAAACTCTATATGAGTTATTTGTATTTTCAACATTTCTCTATATTTTAAGGTTATAACCTAAGGTCTAACCCACCTAAGGTTTCAAACCCTAAGCTCTGATACCATGCTATGACACCCCCAAATTCAGGTACTTAAAACCCGAACTCGGTGCTTCACGATACCATTTATATAAGCGGAATAATACTAATAATAATAACAATAATATAAAAATCAAACTTAATTTACATTTATCAGAGTCTAATCCCAAGTATGCAATATTTACTATAATTCCTTACATGATAGATAATACATATCATTATCTTAATACAGTTTACCTATTACAAAAGATACCATTAAATATATTCTGTTTGCTTTCCTTTTTCCTTGTTCTTGGCCGAACCTTCTAGCTGTTCACACTTAGCTGAAAACATTTAAATTAAGCAAGGATGAGCATTTGAGTGTCCAGCAAGTAATAACAACTATAAATATAATTAGGTGAAAGAATTAAATGTTTTCTTTATACATCACTTCTACAACAATTCAATAGTTTTGAAGTAAACTAAACCGATAATAATAACATAACAAATCTATCTCAAAATTTTGAAACTACGTACTGGCTGTAAATGGGTATTAGTTGACAGGCTATGATCATTGTTTTTAGTTTTCGCTAAGGTTTAGCAGAACTTCATCTGCAAACCGTCATAACTTACAGGCGCGAGGGTGTACATCCCATGGGCCCTGTATTGATCAATACTACATGCAAGAACGATGTTATCGTTCACTCTGTCCGCCTTGGGCGCATAAAAGTTTTCTCTTGATCGGGATGTTCATACTTAGTATGGAATCCAAATCAAAACAATTTGATTGGATAGAATAAGGTACTATCATATTCAACGATATTTCTAAATCTGTGTCTAGCTGGTCAAATAGCTTAGGCGGCATATATATATATATATATATATATATATATATATATATATATATATATATATATATATATATATCAACATGTGTTTAACTACAATGATTATCCAAGTTGGGACACTTGTATAACTATATTTCAAATTAACGAACAAAATATATATATGAGTTATATAATATAATATCATGTTGATAAACAATGATCGGATATAATATAAACGACAATAGGGTTAATAATCTGGTACAATAATAATATAATTCTGAAACTTCTTACTTCTGTCCATTGTATAAAGGAAATGCAAAGGTAGGATACTTGCCTGGTCTGCTGCTTACAACTCGTAATTTAGTTTTATCTTTTATATCACAACCTACCATTCATAAGATCAATTTACTGATTAGAATAACATATCGTAACACATAATACTGCTTATTGCAGTCAGCACATAACCTAATAACATTGTCACACATATTCAACAGTCATTGAATCATAAACAAACATTAATACAGTCAAAATATCCAAGTCTAGATCAATTTACGAAACATGCCGAAAATCGAAAGCGACTTTATCGAAGTAATTATCGAGTCTAAGACTCTATCATGTAATTCCACATCTGTAAGTATCAGTCATATTATTTTTAAATGACTTATAATAATTTTTAAACATTTATTATAATTTATCATGAATTTTCAAACACTGAAATCATTATTAAATGATTTAAATATTAAATAATTCAATTATTATTAATATTTAATTAATATTAAACTATTAATGAAACCATTGCCTAAATGTTAAAGTTATTTATAATAACTCAAAATACTTTTAAAGTATTAATATTATCCTTAAATGATTTTTAAAACCTTAAAAAAATCATTTTAATTACTACCATTAATATTTAAATATTAATGTATTATTTATCAAATATTAAAAGTCATTAATTAAAACTTCAAATATTTTAATTCATTAATATCCTTTTAAATCAATAAAACCATTTTTATATTATTTATTTAATATTATTATTAAATAACTCTTACATCATTTATAATAAATTAATAATCATTAATATTAAATTATTAATGAAATTATCCTTTAAATATTAAAAGTTATATTTTATAACTTAAATTATGTTTAAACACTTTATTTTTCATTTAAAATGATTTTTATAATATTAAAATTATTTTTAAACTAATTTATCTAATATAATTATTAAATAACTTTAATATCATTAATAATAATTAATTAATGAAATTTACCTTAAATATTACAAGTTATATTTTATAACTTAAAATATTTTTAAATTATTTATTTTCATTTAAAATGATTTTTATAATATTAAAATCATTTTTAATTAATTTTTTTAATATAATTATTAAATAAATCTAATATTATTAATGTGACGTCCCCAAAATAGGTCTACACGACCCATTCTGAGTCGCCAGATATCGCACTATAAAAATCAAATATAAACTTCATTTATACAACTGTTGAACTGTCGTGCAGAGTATGACAACAAATACGTTGTGAGTTTTAATACAAATGTATGTAACTCTCATGATGCCTCGACCACAACCTTACAATGGTACTTTACATAAAAGTACAGTCAAAAACTGTTTTAGAAATTAAAATCTTTAGGAAGTGCTCAAGAAAACCTTCGTACATGGGAGGCCATGCGTCTAGGTTATGATAGATATCATATGTCAACAGAATTATCCTTGATTGACCCAAAAGTCCCCAAAGAAAAATAAGAAGATTATTATCATCTTCTTTCCAATGGTGAGTCTTCTCTTGACATATAATTATCTCCGTTGTCTCCAAGTGAAAATTATATTTCAAATATACTCCAAGATCATATAAGTAGTGCTCGTAGATATACTCAGCAAGTGAATGTGCACAACCATGTCTTATGATAACACGAGGTTGTATGTCATTAGACATCTTGTATGATAGTGGCAAAACACCCTTCAAAGTTGGGTTCACCTCACCCTATTCGGTTCACCAAAATTAAATATCAAATAGCGTATACAATCGACAAACTTATCTAAAGTTCTCAACAAAATTATTTTCATACTATTTAGGGAGAACTCTCATGACTATAGACCATCGTTTCTATTCCCCTGTTATCCTCGATCGACCCAGCTACACTCTTATTACCTGAAAGGAATTGTGAAGCAAAAGGGTGAGCATAACTAGCCCAGTAAAGAATACCATGACTAAAGATAATTAAATTATCAATAGCTTTCATCAATAATAAATCAAAGATTTAGAACATATGGTAGATGATAAAACTTTTCAGCCATAGTTGCAGCGGAACGAGCAATCCATTAGAAGAGTAAAATAGACCATCAGGTCTATTATCTTCTCCATGTTAAAAGTACACCAATAATATTTTATCCCTGTAACATCAATCAACAATTCCTGTCCACAATCTTATGAATAACTGTGAGACCCCAGATTTTATGAATAAAGATTTAATTTTCTCGAAATCTTTTTTGAATATTATGGTGTGGATTTGAGATAGTGTTATAGTTGTGGGTAATATTTATAAATTTTGAAAAGTATGCAAGTTGTTGTATAATATTCGATTGGTCGGGGAATATTCTTTTTGTCGGGGAATATCCGTACGACGGTACAATCATTGGTGGACCCCACAACGGAATTATTATCGGATTGAGAAAATGACAAAAATATTTTTATGAAAATAATGGCGGAAGTTTTACCGTTAAAACTGTTGAACTACTCGGTAGTAAAAGTACGATGTCTGGCGTGGTTACACATAGTAGCACACGGTATTGATTATTGATGCTTACGTGAGAAGTCACTCAGTTTTGTTCAATTATTGCTACAGTAATTGCTGCATATTATCTCACGTTATTTGATTCAATTATTGTCAATATTTTATATATTATTAAATCAATAATTGAGACGACGAAGTTATTAATATTATTATTTGGAATATTAACGATGTCTTCTGCCAAGGAGAGGTTTGGTCACCTAATTGCTTATGATAAGGAGAAATCCTTATTAGAAAGCCCCCTCTTTCCTCGGAACGACACAGTCGATTAATATTGTGAATTATAATAATGATAATAAATGTTGTTAAATATATTGATGTGTCTTTTTATGAAGTCGCGAAAGTTTATATATATATATACATATATATTATATATATATATATATAAATTTTGTTTTATTAGTATTATTAATGTAATAAAATAGAAAAGCTTTTTATATAAAGCAGAATACTTTTATAAAGTTATTTATTTTATTAGACTATAAATAGAATATATTATATTCTATTATGCATAGTGTTTTGCATAGTAAAATCTTTTTATATAAAAGAATACTTTTATAAAGTTATTTATTTTATTAGACAATAATTAGAATATATTATATTTTATTATGCATAGTGTTGTATAGTGCTCGTATAGTATTACTCGTATAGTAAATCAATATGGACCGTCTAGTTTTAAAAGTAAATCAATCTGGATGATTTCATGAATTAGTTACTATTAGGTCCATTCTTCTATAAATAGAAGCTCATTCCTTCATTATTTCTTACGAATTCACTGAAACTCTAGAGAGAGAATTCTTCTTCTATAATCTTGAGCGTATTTCTTTAGAGTTTAAGAAAGCTTTGAGCGTAGTGCAAATTTTCTTCAAGTATATCCCCGCCCTACCCGTCGGAGTCTTTTCTTTATAAAGTAAGGGATATTATTTGTTGTACTCCTAAGGGGTATTATTCTTTCGTATTCATGAATAGAGTTATTTTCTTTCAATACTCGTAAGGGTTGTTATTCCTTTCTTTATTATTATGTTGGAATAACCTGTCTATGCGAAGTACCACATACATAGTGAAATTCTTTTGTTATTCCATTCTTTATCATTATGTTGGAATAACCTGTCTATCCGAAATACCGCACACATAGTGAAATTCTTATGTTATTCCATTTTTGTTATTCTGTTGGAACATCACATGTCATGCGTTACTATGCATGACACGGATTCTCGTTATTTATTATTACGTTGGAACATCACATACGTGCATTTACGCATGACTGGTTCCATTATTTATTATTACATTGGAATATCACATGCATGCATTTATGCATGACACTGGTTTAGATTATTTATTATTACGTTGGAATAACATGTATATGCTTGGTCTATCGCATGCACGGTGATTTCTTTTGTTATTCTATTCTTTATTATACTCGGTTGGTTAAAGTTTTGACTTTTATACTCCATGAAATTAGTGGAATATCCTTGATATTTGCGCTTCATCCGATATTTTTCATTGAAATATTCTTACGAGCATTCTTGAATTTTTACTCCAAAGCGATATCATGTTGACAATTTGGGCGTTATTGGTTCTGGATAAATTAATTCTTGAACTTGTTTTATTGAATTATTATGTCATTGTCATCATCCTCATGTTTATATTATATTGAAAGTCATCTATGACATGTAGTGCATAGATGGACTTGGTATGATTATGACCAGGGATTATTCGGTATAATCATGACCATAATGTTACAAATGATGTGAAAAAAAAGTTCTCATTGGCCTGTAGTGCATTGATGGACAGTTTTTGGTATGATTATGGCTATGGATTCTCTTCGGCCAAGGGTGCAAAGATGAATTGTTTTATGACATGAACAGGACCGTTGATGAAAACACGATTATCTTTGGCCCATAGTGAATGAATAATTCATGGTCGTGATACTTAAGAATATCCTTGGCCTGTAGTGCAGGGATGATTTGATGATATGGATTATTTATTGTCGAGTCTCGGCTGATAAAAGTGATGAAAAACCTTTTAAATCATAGAAGATAATAGATTTTATTCTCTACTTGACTCTTCAATGGATTGCTTGTTCAGCGCAGATTAAACTTGATGGTTGTTATATTGTATCGGTTTAACTTTGTTGAAGGCTAACGATAATTTATTACGCATTATCTTAGTCATAATATTTTTTCTTGGGCTAGTTGAGCTCACCCTTTTTTCTTTCATTGTTCTCTTGTGAAATGAGAGCGAAAGTGGCGAGGGACTAGTCGGGGAGCGGAGTGACGGTCTAGATGATAGCATTAGTAGTCCTCACTATTCTATGAAATGGTGTGATTATAAATGTAATACGATTGAATTTGAGTGTGGATATTGTCTAGATGACAATATTCGTGTTAAAACTCTCAGATTATGTTTTGTCGTATTTGGAGTTTGAATACTGTCTAGAAGACAATATATGTATTAAAACTCACAGCTCATGTTGTATAATTAAGTTTGTATTTGAATTCTGTACCATGTATTTAGCGACTCAAGATGGGTGATGTATACCTATTTTGGGGGCGTCACAGTTGGTATCAAAGCTTAGGAATATGATCCCTGGCTGAGATGTGAGATAAGAACTAGGAGGGGAAAGACGGGGAATTCCTTCGCTAGTATGACCTACCTAAGTTTATTTGGTATTTCATTGGTCAGTCAAAGTATAGGGATAATATGTGATATGTTAATTAACCCTTGTTTTATGGCAGTATTTGAAAATGACATCCAAGAATGTTGAGAACATCAATGGAGTACAGGAGACCGTTGAGTCTCCACAGATCAATAATCAGGATAATGTATGTGTGAAGGCGACAATCCTCAGGCAAACAACAACACTGACCAGATGATGAACGATGGAATGTTTAGAGGTTTTATGCAATTCATGCAACATCAGGTAAGAGAGACTCCTGTTCAAAATATAGGTGGAAATAATGGCAACCCACGGTTGGTCACCGCTAAGCAATTCTAGGAGCTGGGACCACCGGAGTTTTTGGAAAAGCCAGAACCACTTAAGGCAGAGATGTGGTTAAAGCAGATCACCAAGATATTTGATGTCTTGGGATGCTCCGAGGAGTAAAAGGTTCCTTTTGCCACCTTTATGTTGCGTGAAGAGGCAGATCACTAGTGGGAATCTGTAAAACGTACCCAGCCTGACGCACTCAAGATGTCTTGGGAGAAGTTCCAAGAATTGCTCAACGACAAGTACTTTCCCGAAAGTATTCGTCACATGAAGGAGGTGGAGTTCATCAAACTGGAGCAAAACAATATGGACCGTGTGTCGCGACGAGAGGCTAAGTTTGCCGAGTTGTCTCGGTTTGCATCCCATTTGGTCGATAATAAGGAGCGAATAACGCGAATGTTTCTAAGAGGTTTGAAACCCAATATACGTCAATACCTCATTTCTCACAAACTTTGTTTATATTCAGATGTTGTGAATAGGGCTCAGTTATTGGAGCGCGATAATGAATCAACACAACCAAAAGGCAACGACCAACAACACGATAATAATCTGGGGTGGCAATGGTCATCGAACAATGATAACCAGTGGGGAAATTATCATGCCGTGAATGGTAACCATTTTGGTGGTAATCATGGACAAGATAATAGAAGTGGAAATTTCAAGAAGAGAAGGTTCAATAATGATGGAAAGACAGCAACACTAGCACCCGTTTCAAAGGAAGAACGACCACCGGTCGTATGTTTCAAATGCGGATAGGAAGGACACATCCATCCAAACTGTACGCAGCAATCCAAAGCATATTTTAATTACGGAAGAGAAGGTCACCTAACTCGATTTTGTCGTATGGTGAAGTCAAGTCCAGCTGGGATAGTGATGCCAAAGGATGTCCCAGACAAGCCAAAGCCGGTAGTTTAAGAGAGAGTTGTTGGGTAAAATCTAATTACGCACAACACGCAAGTATACGTGGTCAACAAGTAATAAAGTGAAAGTAGAGTATCGTTCCCACGAGAAATTATTTAATAGAAAATCACCAAGTACTAACCCGTAACCAACTCAATCTTATTTAAATGAAAGAATTTCAAATTATATAAATTAAATTTTTTAATTACACTAATTCTAATTACCACTAATTGAAAATCAGATTACGGAGATTTAAGATCACAACTTCACTTATTGATTCATTTAAGTTAACACATTTCTCATCAATTATTTTTTATCTTGAATTGTTAATCAAGAACACTAAAGCAGATAAAACCACCTCTCGGTACATAATACCCATACTCACTTAAATCCACAGATGATAGAATTAAGCAAGACACCCTAATTAACTAATCCACTATATCTCTATGTGAATTACAATTAAAAAGGATTTAAAGCACAAGTTCTCTATAAGATTACATGCGATGTTAGGTATATCTCTATCCTAGACATAAATTATGTATCCAAGGCCATGCAGAAAACACAATCACATGCTATTATGATTAGATCTAAATCTAAACTTCATCTCTCGAGTTCATATAGATTATCACGGTAATTGATGGCCAATCAATTAAACAATTAAGTCCAAATCAAAATAGACAATACTCACGATAGAACATAATAATTAATAGCGAAGCATATTAAAATAAACTACATAATAAGATCCATTGTAATCTCAAACAAAGAATTAGTTCATTGAATTAAAACTAAGAATCCACAATTGAATAATCATTAAAAGATAAAGATAGAAGAAGATAAGAATATAGAATCTATTTTCTGTAAATTTGATGCTCCCTCCTTGCTCCTACTTTGAATCTTCAATAGTCTCCAAGTTGCTTCATTCTCCAAATCTAACAAGAACTAGTGTTTTTGATCTAATTTACTCTAATCTAATCTAATTGAATCCTCTATCTAGTCTCTAATCTCCTTTAATCCTTGTGATTCTCTTCCTTTTATAATTCTCTTTACATGTCTTTAGGTCCTTTTGGAAGTCCTCTTGGAAGTCCTTGTGTCAATCGGATTGAAACAATCCTTTCCGGACTCAAATTGGACCAAAATTCGCATTTTTGCGCATTTTTTTGGCATACCCCTGCCCCGGCGGGGGTCTAGGCTTGTTTTGGGCCTGCCCCGGCAGGCTAGAGGCCTGTCTTGTGACTTGCATGCCCACCCCGGCAGCAGTTTTGTGAAGGAAAATTTTTTGCTCTGACGTCCTTTGGGCAAACGACCATAACATTTGATCCAAAGAGAGTTACGAGGCCTGGAACCTATCAAATCGAAGATATCAACGAGATCTACAACTTTCATTCTTTAAGAATTTTGAAATAACGGACGGATGAAGGTCGAAATTGGGCTGGAAGTGACTGCTATGCAAATGGCCACCCAAAACAGTGACGTTCTAAGTCTGTTGGTACAAATGTTATAACTCTTGCATCCGAACTCCGATTGAAATGATTCAAGATGTTCCGGAAAGCTAAGAAGAAGATCTACAATGTAATCCAAGTTCCAAACCAAGAACATGAAATAAACATAAAAGCCCAAACAATGTCCGGATTGCTTTTCTTTGCGTTTTCATACCAATTCTTTGCGATTTCAACTCCCAAGCATATAATCTACAAAACGAACACAAAATTCATGAAAAGTAACTAAGAAACATGAGATTAAGCAAATAATTCAAGTAACAGATGTCTGATAAGTAGGTATAAAACCTACTTATCAAATACCCCCAAACTTAAACATTTGCTTGTCCTCAAGCAAAAACACAAAACAATAATGCAATGCAATGCAACTAATCTACATGCCTACGAATCCAAAGAAAGTAATATGCGAAACAAGTCTATTCAACCGGCCTTAGAAAAATTAAGTAAACACGATAATACATCATATCAGAACTCATTAGTAACTTCTCAATCAATCATCAAATCTTAGACTGTTATCACGAATATAGTGCGTGTGTGCTCCAAACAATGTTAACTGATATAAAATCAAATTTAACATATAACAAGTCTCTTCGAAGGCATCATACAGTGTAAACTCAAGAAATCCAAAAATAAGCTTGATCCAACTAAAATTAAATAATTACCAATATCGAGGGTCAACATGGGATACTTATGCTTCATTTTTCATCTACGGGGGCTTTTTGCTCTTATTTCCCGTTTTATTCAAATTTGTTTTATATATACACATAGCCATGCAATGTCTTATTCCCTTAACCTTTTCAATGCTACCTTAACGAGCTTTCGACCAATGACTCCCAGACCATTAAGACCTTAGGGCGCTAGGTGTAAAGACAATCCCCTCGGGCTTACTTACTCAAGTAACAAAGGCCACAAAACTAGACAAGCACGCCACGGTGTTTATTCATACTTTTTCTTTTTTTCTTTTTCTTTTTCTTTTTTTCTCTTTTTTTATATAGCTTATATACCCCAAATATTCCCCCAAACTTAGGTTATTGTCTAACTTTAGCCATCACTATTTATTCTTGTCATTCTTTCATTCAAACTAGCATTATCCTTTAGAATCCCATTATGTATCAATTTAAACTCAATCAATCAACAAGTTGTTTTTACTGTGCTATCCTTATTATACCAGTTTAAAACAGAAAAAGACTCAATTCATAACAAGAAATCACATCAAAGCTCTAATAGTCAGTACTATACTTGTCTACCCAATTCCAATCTCATTATTGGCCAAAATAAACTGTAACTATCTAACAGCTGGAATCATGCAAGATGAACATAGTAACAAACTATTATTTTTTTTTAGTTATAAATAAAAACTATTATGCAACTACTCTACTATGCAAACTATTATGAAATTACACTACATGAATGCGAACATAAATAAACCTAAATTATTTAACTCCCCCAAACTTAACAATTACAATGTCCTCATTATAAAATAAAGCATGAAGTGGACGAGGACTTCCATGTAATCATTTAAGCTTATGGTGATGGTGGCCCTGGCGGCGACGATCATTTTCCTATCCATTGATCCTCTAATACCTGCAATGAAGAGAGACAACATGGATTAGAATAACACTTGGATTCCTATCTACTAAATAAACTAGGAAAGCATATAAATAAATAAAAAAAAATTCTTGGGTTGCCTCCCAGTCAGCGCTTGATTTATAGTCTTTCAGCATGACTTTGTCTGGTCAATGCTATCTAATTCCTCTTCGCAAGTTGAGAAACCCTCCATCCATCGGAAATAATATAGCTTTTGGTAGGTTCCCATTTACGATGGCCAATGCATCAAAGTCACCTAACATGCTCTGATTTGGTATGATCTCAATCAAGAACGTCCCACAGCTAGGTGTTTTCTCCATTATGTATGTGATCACTTTGGGGCATGGAAGCTTGTCACACACAATGGGCTCTTCGTCTATCTTCTCTTTCTCTTCCCACCATGGATTAAAAATTGTACTCACTCTTATGTCAACAAGAGCAAGGCAAGCGACATGACTACCAAGTGGGCATGATTTTGCAAATCTGACCGACTCTTTGATCTTTGGTGAAGACCCATTTAGATCTTCGTGGACCTCTATTTCATTATCCCCAATTGTCTCCACACTTCCTATATCTTGTGGCTCATCCAGTTGCAGATTTGGTTCGGGAACTTCATCAATCTCGGAATCCTCATCATAACACCAATTGTTTCGAGGAAGGTTTCTTACGGCTTTGGTCAATTGATCTATCTTATTTTGAAGATTTTGAATTGCTATCTCTTGATTCTGAATTGACCGCTCTTGATTAATCATCCTCTCCTCATATGAGTTGAAGTGGTGATGAGTTGTTCCATCTGGTGCTGAAAATTGTGGCTCGATATTTCTTGACTCATCATCCTCTCCTCTTGGTTTGCTATAATCCTTAACATGAATTAATTCCTTCAACTCTAAATTGCCTTCTTGTCACATTGGAGGTGGATATAAGAATTCCGACGTGTATGTTGGATTTGGAGTAGAGTATTGGTCTTCATAAGTATAGCTCCATGAAGAATCCGAGTGATACCCCCAAACTTGATCATAATTATCATATGCATACTGATTGAGGTAGTTACCACCATACTGTATCGGCCCAAGATTGATGGTGCATTGATTACTCGGGTGATTGCCAGCACAATAGTCCCACATAACTGCCATCCTTCGACTCCTTTGGGCTGCAAAAACGTCCAACTTCCTCGAAAATTCTTCAATCTATGCTAACATTGCAGAAAATGCATTAAGTCCATCAATCCCCGTTTCCCTTGGTTGAGTCATGTTCGTGTATGGCCATTAATACGCAAAGTCATCCATGGTACCTGAAAAGAGAGAAATATAGGAAGAGAATTAAAAATAAAAATAAAAATATTTAAATTAAGACTAATTTGATTGAAATTAATATTGGCAAAGAGATATTAAACTAATTCCCCAGCAACGGCGCCAAAAACTTGTTGGGTAAAATCTAATTACGCACAACACACAAGTATACGTGGTCAACAAGTAATAAAGTGAAAATAGAGTATCGTTCCCACGAGAAATTATTTAATAGAAAATCACCACGTACTAACCCGTAACCAACTCAATCTTATTTAATTGAAAGAATTTCAAATTATATAAATTAAATTATTTAATTACACTAATTCTAATTACCACTAATTAAAAATCAGATTACGGAGATTTAAGATCACAACTTCACTTATTGCTTCATTTAAGTTAACACATTTCTCATCAATTATTTTCTATCTTGAATTGTTAATCAAGAACACTAAAGCAGATAAAACCACCTCTAAATTTACATAATACCCATACTCACTTAAATCCATGAGATGATAGAATTAAGCAAGACACCCTAATTAACTAATCCACTATATCTCTATGTGAATTACAATTAAAAAGGATTTAAAGCACAAGTTCTCTATAAGATTACATGCGATGTTAGGTATATCTCTATCCTAGACATAAATTATGTATTCCAACGCCATGCAGAAAACACAATCACATGCTATTATGATTAGATCTAAATCTAAACTTCATCTCTCGAGTTCATATGTATTGCAACGCCATGCAGAAAACACAATCACATGCATACTGATTGAGGTAGTTACCACCATACTGTATCGGCCCAAGATTGATGGTGCATTGATTACTCGGGTGATTTCCAGCACAATAGTCCCACATAACTGCCATCCTTCGACTCCTTTGGGCTGCAAAAACGTCCAACTTCCTCGAAAATTCTTCAATCTATGCCGACATTGCAGAAAATGCATTAAGTCCATCAATCCCCGTTTCCCTTGGTTGAGTCATGTTAGGTGTATGGCCATTAATACATGAAAGTCATCCATGGTACTCAAAAGAGAGAAATATAAGAAGAGAATTAAAATAAAAATAAAAATATTTAAATTAAGACTAATTTGATTGAAATTAATATTGGCAAAGAGATATTAAACTAATTCCCCTAGCAAGCGCGCCAAAAAACTTGTTGGGTAAAATCTAATTACGCACAACACGCAAGTATACGTGGTCAACAAGTAATAAAGTGAAAGTAGAGTATCGTTCCCACGAGAAATTATTTAATAGAAAATCACCAAGTACTAACCCGTAACCAACTCAATCTTATTTAAATGAAAGAATTTCAAATTATATAAATTAAATTATTTAATTACACTAATTCTAATTACCACTAATTAAAAATCAGATTACGGAGATTTAAGATCATAACTTCACTTATTGCTTCATTTAAGTTAATACATTTCTCATCAATTATTTTCTATCTTGAATTGTTAATCAAGAACACTAAAGCAGATAAAACCACCTCTCGATACATAATACTCATACTCACTTAAATCCACAGATGATAGAATTAAGCAAGACACCCTAATTAACTAATCCACTATATCTCTATGTGAATTACAATTAAAAAGGATTTAAAGCACAAGTTCTCTATAAGATTACATGCGATGTTAGGTATATCTCTATCCTAGACATAAATTATGTATTCCAACGCCATGCAGAAAACACAATCACATGCTATTATGATTAGATCTAAATCTAAACTTCATCTCTCGAGTTCATATGTATTGCAACGCCATGCAGAAAACACAATCACATGCATACTGATTGAGGTAGTTACCACCATACTGTATCGGCCCAAGATTGATGGTGCATTGATTACTCGGGTGATTTCCAGCACAATAGTCCCACATAACTGCCATCCTTCGACTCCTTTGGGCTGCAAAAACGTCCAACTTCCTCGAAAATTCTTCAATCTATGCTGACATTGCAGAAAATGCATTAAGTCCATCAATCCCCGTTTCCCTTGGTTGAGTCATGTTCGTGTATGGCCATTAATACGCAAAGTCATCCATGGTACCTGAAAAGAGAGAAATATAAGAAGAGAATTAAAAATAAAAATAAAAATATTTAAATTAAGACTAATTTGATTGAAATTAATATTGGCAAAGAGATATTAAACTAATTCCCTAGCAACGGCGCCAAAAAACTTGTTGGGTAAAATCTAATTACGCACAACACGCAAGTATACGTGGTCAACAAGTAATAAAGTGAAAGTAGAGTATCGTTCCCACGAGAAATTATTTAATAGAAAATCACCAAGTACTAACCCGTAACCAACTCAATCTTATTTAAATGAAAGAATTTCAAATTATATAAATTAAATTATTTAATTACACTAATTCTAATTACCACTAATTAAAAATCAGATTACGGAGATTTAAGATCATAACTTCACTTATTGCTTCATTTAAGTTAATACATTTCTCATCAATTATTTTCTATCTTGAATTGTTAATCAAGAACACTAAAGCAGATAAAACCACCTCTCGATACATAATACTCATACTCACTTAAATCCACAGATGATAGAATTAAGCAAGACACCCTAATTAACTAATCCACTATATCTCTATGTGAATTACAATTAAAAAGGATTTAAAGCACAAGTTCTCTATAAGATTACATGCGATGTTAGGTATATCTCTATCCTAGACATAAATTATGTATTCCAACGCCATGCAGAAAACACAATCACATGCTATTATGATTAGATCTAAATCTAAACTTCATCTCTCGAGTTCATATAGATTATCACGGTAATTGATGGCCAATCAATTAAACAATTAAGTCTAAATCAAAATAGACAATCCTCACGATAGAACATAATAATTAATAGCGAAGCATATTAAAATAAACTACACAATAAGATCCATTGTAATCTCAAACAAAGAATTAGTTCATTGAATTAAAACTAAGAATCCACAATTGAATAATCATTAAAAGATAATGATAGAAGAAGATAAGAATATAGAATCTATTGTCTATAGATTTGATGCTCCCTCCTTGCTCCTACTTTGAATCTTCAATGGTCTCCAAGTTGCTTCATTCTCCAAATCTAACAAGAACTAGTGTTTTTGATCTAATTTACTCTAATCTAATCTAATAGAATCCTCTATCTAGTCTCTAATCTCCTTTAATCCTTGTTATTCTCCTCCTTTTATAAGTCTCTTTACATGTCTTTAAGTCCTTTTGGAAGTCCTCTTGAAAGTTCTTGTGTCAATCGGATCGAAACAATCCTTTCCGGACTCAAATTAGACCAAAATTCACATTTTTCGTTCATTTTCTGGGCATACCCCTACCCCGACGGGGGTCTAGGCTTGTTTTGGGCCCGCCCCGGTGGGCTAGGGGCCTGTCTTGTGACTTGCATGCTCACCCCGGCGGCTGTTTTGTGAAGGAAAATTTTCTGCTCTGACGTCCTTTGGGAAAACAGCCATAACGTTTGATCCAAAAAAAGTTACGAGGCCTGCCACCTATCAAATTGAAGATATCAACGAGATCTACAACTTTCATTCTTTAAGATTGTAGAAATAACGAACGAATGAAGGTCGAAATTGGGATGCAAGTGAATGCTATGCAAATGGCCACCCAAACCAGTGATGTTCGACGTCCGTTGGTACAAATGTCATAACTCTTGCATCCGAACTCCGATTGGAATGATTCAAGATGTTCCAGAAAGCTAAGAAGAAGCTCTACAATGTAATCCAAGCTCCAAACCTAGAAAATGAAATAAACATAAAAGCCCAAACGATGTCCGGATTGTTTTTCTTTTTATTTTCATACAAATTCTTTGCGATTTCAACTCCCAAGCATATAATCTACAAAACGAACACAAAATGCATGAAACATAACTAAGAAACATGAGATTAAGCAAATAATTCAAGTAACAGATGTCGGATAAGTAGGTATAAGACCTACGTATCAAGAGCGTTTTTTTTACGAGGAACCTGAATAAAATTATCACGGGTAAGTTAATCATAAACTCTTGCGAAGTCTATACCGTGTTAGATATCGGTTCTACTCACTCTTTTATTTCACCTAGCTATGTTCAATGTTTGAATTTAATTTCGGAGAAGTTAGATTTTGATTTATCTGCTGAAACTCAGTTGGGAGAAACCTTCGTTACATCCACTATTTATAAATCTTGTTTAATTCAAATTAACACTTTCACGTTACCTGTCAATCTTATCTCTTTGAAAATACTTGTCTTTGATGCGATTTTAGGAATCAATTGGTTAACTACTCATCATGCTTTTCGTAAGGTTGTTAGCTTTCATATTCCTAACCAACCTGTTATGCGAATTCAAGCAACCAAACCACTAAAGTCAATCATTGTCATATCAAGCCATAAGTAAAGAGCCCCGGTCCTTTCGTTGTTGACTTCCTTGTGTGGAATGCACCGAAGCCAGACTTTCTATAGGCGACGTCGTGAATGATGATGGCAAGTTGATAGGTATCAATGTGACGTACTATCCAAGTCTTGGATGAGGGTCACAGTTTTGAATGATATTTCTATTGTTAATAAATTTCATGACGTATTCTTGAAGACTTCTTAGCCTACCCCTAGAGCGTGAAATCGAATTTTGTATTGACCCCAGTACAAAACTCATTTCTTAAACCCTCAAATACTTCTTCAACTAAAATGAACGTAACATGCGCCAAAGACGTTGACTTGAGCTGTTGAAGATTACGATCGTACCATTCAATACCATCGTAGGAAAAGTGAACATGGTAGCTAACGCATTGAGTAAAAGATCGTATGCGGTTACAAGTGCGAATATACGAACTCACGTGAAGATAACGAATATACGAGTAGAATCGACTTTAATCGACAAAGTTAAAGCCGCTCAAGCTACACACCCGGAGCTGATGAATGTGAAGAAGAAGGTTTAAGAGGGCGTTATTCTAGAAGCAAGAATCAATGAAGAGAGGAAATCTCAACCCTCGATTTAATTGGCCCATTTGAAATCCTCGATGAAGTAGGAACTGTGGCCTATAGACTCGTTTTACCGCCAAGTATGTTGCGTGTTTAGAACGTTTTTTTTACGTATCGATGTTACGTAAATATGTGGACGACCTGAACCACATTATTAAATTAGGACTAAACGATATAGCAGAAGATTTAACGTATGAGGAGATACGTATTAAAATCTTGGATAAGAAGGATCGTATTTAACACTCAAAGGTTATACCTCAAGAATTAGAATTTGAAATGAAGTCGAGGTATCCTCACCTCTTCGGCATACCAGGTACGTATGTAAATTTCGAGGGTGAAATTTCATAAGGAGGGGAGATTGTGAGACCCCGAATTTTATGAATAAAGATTTAATTTTCTCAAAATATTTTTTTGAATATTATGGTGTGGATTTGAGATAGTGTTACAGTTGTGGGTAGTATTTATAAATTTTGAAAAGTATGCAAGTTGTTGTATAATATTCGATTGGTCGGGGAATATTCTTTTTGTTGGGGAATATCCGTACGACGGTACAATCATTGGTGGACCCCACAACAGAATTATTGTCGGATTGAGAAAACGACAAAAATAATTTGATGAAAATAATGGCGGAAGTTTTACCCTTAAAACTGTTGAACTACTCGGTAGTAAAAGTACAGTAATACGCGTGGTTACATAGTAGCACACGATATTGATTATTGATACTTACGTGAGAAGTCACTCAGTTTTGTTCAATTATTGCTCTGAGAATTCTTTGCGATAGTATCTCACATTATTTGATTCAATTATTGTCAATATTTTATATATTATTAAATGAATAATTGAGACGACGAAGTTATTAATATTATTATTTGGAATATTAACGATGTCTTCTGCCAAGGAGAGGTTTGGTCACCTAATTGCGCGCCAATAGGGAGAAATCCTTATTGGAAAGCCCCCTCTTTCCTCGGAACGACCTGATCGATTAATATTGTGAATTATAATAATGATGATAAATGTTGTTAAATATATTGATGTGTCTTTTTATGAAGTCATGAAGTTTATATATATATATATATATATATATATATATATATATATTATATATAAATTTTGTTTTATTAGTATTATTAATGTAATAAAATAGAAAAGCTTTTTATATAAAATGAATACTTTTATAAAGTTATTTGTTTTATTAGACAATAATTAGAATATATTATATTTTATTATGCATAGTGTTTTGCATAGTAAAATCTTTTTATATAAAACAGAATACTTTTATAAAGTTATTTGTTTTATTAGACTATAAATAGAATATATTATATTCTATTATGCATAGTATTTTGCATAGTAAAATCTTTTTATATAAAACAGAATACTTTTATAAAGTTATTTGTTTTATTAGACAATAATTAGAATATATTATATTCAATTATGTATAGTGTTGCATAGTGCCTGCATAGTGTTCTGCATAGTAAATCAATATGGACCGTCCGTTTAAAAGTAAATCAATCTGGACCGTTCATGAATTAGTTACTATTCAGTCCATTCTTCTATAAATAGAAGCTCATTCCTTCATTATTTCTTACGAATTCACTGAAACTCTAGAGAGAGAATTCTTCTTCTATAATCTTGAGCGCATTTCTTTAGAGTTTAAGAAAGTTTTGAGCGTAGTACAAGTTTTCTTCAAGTATATCCCACTTCTACCCGGCTTGAGAGAGTACTCTTCTTTATAAGGTAAGGGATATTATCTGTTGTACTCGTAAGGGGTATTATTCTTTCGTATTCATGAATAGAGTTATTTTCTTTCAATACTCGTAAGGGTTGTTATTCCTTTCTTTATTATTATGTTGGAATAACTTTGTCATCATGAAATACCGCATACATGGTGAAATTCTTACATTATTCCATTCTTTATCATTATGTTGGAATAACTTTGTCTCATGCAAGTACCGCATACATGGTGAAATTCTTCTATTATTCTATTTTTTTTATTCATTGGAACATCACATGCGTATGTTACGCATGACCGTGTTCTCGTTATTTATTATTACGTTGGAACATCACGTCATGCGTTTGGCGTGACTGGTTCCATTATTTATTATTATGTTGGAATAATATCGTATACGTGCGTTTACGCATGACTGATTCTCATTATTTATTATTACATTGGAATAACATGTATATGTGCGGTCTATCGCATGCACGGTGATTTCTTTTGTTATTCCATTCTTTATTATACTCGATGAGGTTAAAGTTTTGACTTCTATACTCCATGAAATTAGTGGAATATGCTTGATATTTGCGCTTCATCCAAAGATCTTTTCATGAAAATATTCTTCCGAGCATTCTTGAATTTTTACTCCACAAAGCAGTATCATGTTGACAATTTGGACGTTATTGGTTCTGGATAAATTAATTCTTGAACTTGTTTTATTGAATTATTATGTCATTGTCATCATCCTCATGTTTATATTATGTTGAAAGTCATACGTGGCATGTAATGTATAGATGGACTTGGTATGATTATGACCAGGATTATTGGTATAATCATGGAATAGTAATGTTACAAATGATGTAAAAAAAAGTCCCCATTGGCCCGTGTAGTGCATTGATGAGCGATTTTTAGTATGATTATGACTATGGATTCTCTTGATTAAGGTGTAAAGATGAATTATTTTATGGCATGATCAGGACCGTTGATGAAAACATGATTATCTTTGGCCCGTAGTGCATGAATAATTCGTGGTCGTGATACTAAAGAATAACCTTGGCCTGTAGTGCATGGTTGATTTGATGATGTGGATTATTTATTAAGTTGAGTCTCAGCGATAAAAGTGATGAAAAACCTTTTAAATCATAGAAGATAATAGATTTTAT
Source organism: Panax ginseng (assembly GCA_020205605.1). NCBI lineage: Eukaryota > Viridiplantae > Streptophyta > Magnoliopsida > Apiales > Araliaceae > Panax > Panax ginseng. The sequence goes on along the minus strand of CM035127.1, from coordinate 33,638,840 downwards.
TCTCTACTTGACTCTTCTAATGGATTGATTGTTCCGCTGCAGTTAAACTTGATGGTTGTTATATTGTATCAGTTTAACACTGTTGAAGGCTAACGATAATTTATTCTGCATTATCTTAGTTATAATATTTCTTACTAGGCTAGTTGAGCTCACCCTTTTTGCTTTCATTGTTCTCTTCAGAAAATGAGAACGTAGCAGGGACTAGTCAGGGAACGGAGTGACGGTCCAGATGATAGCATTAGTAGTCCTCACTATTCTATGAAATAGTGTGATTATAAATGTAATAAGATTGAATTTGAGTGTGGATATTGTCTAGATGACAATATTCGTGTTAAAACTCTCAGATTATGTTTTGTCATATTTTGAGTTTGAATATTGTATAGAAGACAATATTTGTATTAAAACTCACAGCTCATGTTGTATAATTAAGTTTGTATTTGAATTATGTACCATGTATTTGGCGACTCAAGATGGGTGATGTATACCTATTTTGGGGGCGTCACAATAACTCATAATCATAATTGTGATTCTAAATCCTCTTCACACCCAAGACGAAGATAATTTTCATCACCTATCTTCACCTGAAACATCAAAAATCATGGTTATACCAAATCACAATTCTTGTTCATAATCATACTAATAAATTCATCTTTGCACTACGACCAAAGATATTCATTAACAATTCATCTTTGCACTACAGGCCAAAGACATACAACTGTATTTTAGAAGATTCAAGTAGAGCATGATATCTACTATCTTCTACGAATTAAAAGTATATAATCAATATTTTATCGTTGAGACTCAGCTTAATAAATAATTCACATCATCGAATCATCACTGCACAACGGCCAAGGATATTCCTTAGTATTATGACCACGAATTATCCATGCAATACGGGCCAAGGATATTCGTGTTTTCAACAATGGTCATGATTATACTGAATAATCCCTGGTTATAATCATACCAACAACTGTCCATCAATGCACTACAGGCCAATGAGGACTTTCACCACATCATTCGTCACATTACGGTCATGATTATACCGAATAATTCATGGTCGTAATCATACCAAGTCCATCCATGCACGTAAGCCACAGATGACTTTCATCACAATATAAGCATGCGGATGATGACAATAATATAAGAATTAATCAAACGAAAACAAGGATAAATATTAAAGACTTTAAATTTATCCAAATATTTCAATCACTTAATAAATTAATAATCTAATATTATTAATATTATAATACTATTTTAATCACTTCTTAAACTTATAAACAATTTATTTTAATTGTTTATACTTTACCAAATAATGCATTTAATCATTCAAAATGCCATACTCATAAGATTTTATCACCAATGATCAAATCACTCATCAAAAATCTGCATATACCTTATATATGATTTCCGAGCCATAAACTCTTATTTACCAATTTTTTAACTGCACATAACATATTTAATTCATATGTTCGTAACTAAACTATTTTCATTAAAAATACCAAATCAGTCCCAAAAATTATTCTTTTCTGGGATTTAGCAGAATATAGTCTCATATTGAACATATATTTTTCTCAAAATTTTTAAAATTCATTTACTATTTTTCATATGGCTAAAACTGCCGAATATTTAGACATTTATCATAAATTGTACCTTTGTCCAAAAATTTCTAAATTTACAAGGTATACTCCAGTTATAAATATGTACTCCCAATAAATATTTCACCAAATTTGGAGTTAACCACAAGGAGTTATAAGTGTTTACTTTTAAAATAGTCTTTTCTCATAAAATTCATAACTCCTAATCTATACATCCAAAAATCGCCATTTTTGGACACAATCTAGAAAACTCAACAATTTATAATTTCCAATTTTTCCAGAATTTTTGAGGGTCGGAAAAACTACGAAACTGCAAATGGATTTTCACCCGCCCTGCGATAATCCACGTAGACAGATCATTTCCACAATTTAATAAGGAATGAATACGAAGGATCATTCACCATGCATGCGATAATCTACATAGACAGGTTATTCCAACAGAATAATAAAGAATGAAATAACAGAAGAATTCTCCAGGCATGCGTAATCCGCACAGACAGGTTATTCTAACAGAATGATAAAGAATAGAACTAGGTCATGCGTAACCCGCACAGACAGGATATTCTAACAGAATAATAAAGAATGGAACCAAGTCATGCCTTAATCCGCACAAACAGGATATTCCAACAGAATAATAAAGAATGGAAAAACAACAGATTCACTAGGCATGCGATAGACCGCACAGACAGGATATTCCAACAGAATAATAAAGAATGGAACCAAGTCATGTGTAATCTGCACAGACAGGATATTCCAACAGAATAATAAAGAATGGAATAACAATGTAATTCACGGGCATGTGATATCCGCATGCAGACAAGTTATTCCAATGAATAATAAAGAATAGAACAAATGGAAGAATTTCACCGGTATGCGGTGCTTGGCAGGCAAAGTTATTCAACATAATAATAAAGAATGGAATAACAATCTCTTCATGAATATGAAAAAAATAATACCCCTTACGAGTATTGAAAGAAAATAACTCTCTTCATGGATATAAAAGAAATAATACCTCTTACGAGTATTGAAAGAAAATAACTCTCTTCATGAATATGAAAGAAATAATACCCCTTACTATAATAATAATATCCGTTACCTTAGAAGAAACTGGATATTGGAAAAGTGAGGTAGAAGAATACTTTTCTTCTTTCTCTCTATAGTTTCTCTCTCTAGAGTTTCAGTGAATTCGTAAGAAATAATGAAGGAATGAGCTTCTATTTATAAGAGAATAGACTGAATAGTAACTAATTCATGAACGGTCTAGATTGATTTACTTTTAAACGGACGATCCATATTAATTTACTATTAAAACTTAAAGCAATGGTCCATACTGATTTACTATTAAAACTTTAAACCAGTGATCCATATTGATTTACTATTATAACTTTCCACCAGCGGTCTATATTGATTTACTATTATATCTTCAACCAAAGATCCATATTGATATACTATTATAACTTCAACCAACGGTCTGAAAAATTATCACATCTCCTCATGGAATAATATTATACCCAAAAATGATTTGGACCGAAAAGAAATATATTTTTCGGGTGAATAGTACCCCATGAATAGTATCCCGACACAAAAAGTGTCCCAAATACCCGAGTAAACAATACTAGAGTGAATAGTAACTCGTGAATAGTAACTCGTGAATAGTATTCTGACACAAAAAGTATCCCAAATACCCGAGTGAATAATACTATAGTGAATAGTAACCGGGTGAATAGTAACCCATGAATAGTACTCCGACACGAAAAGTGCCCTGAATACCCGATTAGTCAATATAACCTTCAGACATCAATTATTATCGAAATAAAAGTCGATTTCCTCTAACACTAATAATCCCAACACAATAGAACTATCAATTTTATCTTTAATCAACACGAACTTATTCATCATTAATATTATAACTCACAATATTTAACAATCGGTCGTTCCTGGAAAGAGGGGCTTTAGATAAGGATTTCTCCTTATTGGCGCGCTTGATTAGGTGACCAAACCTCTCCTTAACAGAACTTCTAAACATAGTCAATATTGCAAATAATAATAAATATTATGCAGATGATACTGTGACAATAATTGAAGCAATTACTGTAGTAATAATTGAGTATAACTGAGTGACTTCTTACGTAAGCATCAATAATCAATATCGTGTGCTACTATATCGATGCCAGCGTATAAAGATTACTTTTACTACCGGTTAGTTCAACAGTTTTAACGGTAACACTTTCGCCGTTATTTTATAAAAAGATAATTCTGTCATTTTCTAACTACGACAATACTTCCGTTGTGGGGTCCACCAATGATTGTATTGTCGTACGAATATTCCCCGACAAAAAGAATATTCCCCGACCAAACGAATATTTTATAACAACTTGCATACTTTGCAAAATTTTCAAATATCACCCTTAACTTTAATCTTTTTATCAATTTAACCATTTAGTAAATAACATAATAATTATAAGAAAATTATATACTTTCATTTCATAAAATTCGAGGTCTCATAATTAATAATAAAATATTAATATTTTTCATGATAAAATATCAAAAGTTATATTTTATAACTTAAAATATTTTTATAATCTTTAAATCATTTTCATAATCTTTAAATCATTAATTCTATTTTCAATAATTTATTTAATACATTTATTAAATAACTTAATTATCATTAATATTAATTTATTAATGAAATTTCATAACAAAATATTAAAAGTTACATTTATAAATCAAAATATTTTAAAACACTTTATTCTTATTTAAAATGATTTTTCTAATATTAAAATCATTTTTCTCTAATTTATTTAATACAATAATTAATTAAATTAAATATCATTAATATTCAAATAATTATAAATATTAATGAAAAATATCCCAAATAATTAAAAATTATTTTTCATAATTTAAAATAATTTTTAAAACTATTTTTGGAATTTTTTAGAATTTATTTCTATTTTTAATTAATTTTCGGAAAATCAGAAATTTAAATATAATTAAATACGTTGCTAAAAGCTTTAGCGACAGTTTCTGTCGCGGTTGGTGTTCTTGAGGCTCAAGAACATTTGGTATGATACTATGATGTCTACTTTTATTAAGTATAACTCACTTACCTTGTTGATTCTGGGCAAGGTCTTGTAAGGATCGTGTAGTTTATATGTCATATTACATGAATCAAGCATTATCTAAGCCATACAAGCATATAATCTAAAGATCTAGCCGTTCAAAATTGTTGTCAGAGCTTTTTGGGTTTTCTGGGTTACCAAGAAACCCAGTCAGCCTTGAGTAGTCATTTTGAGGCTCATTAATATTAGGGTTCTGATATTTGTTAATGTGTTTTAATGATTTAGGTTTGTAGACCATATAACAGAGTACAAATATCCATCATCATGTCAGACAATAAACATCAGAATCACAAGCTAGAGCCCGGTCAACCCATGTCAGAAATGGTCACATTTCTGGAAATTCCAGAAACTTAAAATCAGAACGAGAAGGCTACTTTGACCAACGATTACTTTCATTATACTGTTTATCTAAGTGATCTAAAGCATTAAATATAAAGTACATATGTCTGGCTACAAACTTATAACAAAAACAACATCAAATCTTTTGATTAACTGACAGATCAGAGCGTGCAAAAATATTGTCAAACATGATTTGGGGAAATCTGGGTTACCCAGAAATCTCCCGGTCAATGCCGGTCAACGGTCTTTGACCATTAATAACATGATATATGTGCATCATATAATCGTGATTTCACTTGAAGAGCAAAGAACACATCTCAAGCTATGGATCTAACACATAAAACAACAAAAAACATGAACAAAGAAGAATCTATGGGGTCTGACATTCGTTGTCAGACAACATAAATAAAAATTCTCAGATTCTTGATAACTCCTATTTCGAGTACTTTGATGTTATGGATCTAACATGTGCCAAGTCAGATCACTTATAGACACTACATAGAACATATTACAACACATAAAACAAATTTTAACAGAAGATCAAGGGTCGAATTTGTTTTTAGGATTTTATACCTTTATGCATCAATTCTTGATTCTATGCCTCTGATTTATTGTGGGTGTTAGTGGGGCTTGCTTGTGGGACTGATATGCTAACTATTTCGTGGGTGAGGAGAGAGAGAGAATTGGTTGAGAGCTTATGCAAAAATAAGCTTGAAAATGCACTTTTCTCTCTTAGATCTATATATATGATCATACAATGTATGTAGATGCAATGAATGGCTGATGACTGTGTTTTTAATTCAAAAAGAAAGTCAAGAGTTGGTTACCAACTAAAGTGTTGGCCAATAATTCAAGCTAGCTACAATTATGCAAGAGGGGAAATTTTGTCCTTTGGCTTTTAAAATTAAGGGTAAACTAGTAACTTGTCAAATACTTAGGGTTTGACCCTTGGGATTTAACCCTAAGGTTTGACACAAATATGTTTTAGGATTTCTAATTAGGGTTTGAAATAAAATAACAATTTAGTTTTCAAAAATATAAATTAGAGTTTACTAAATATAATTAGTTTTCTAATTCCATTACTTAAACATTTAGGGTTTAAAATCCACTAATTAGCATTAAGGATTACAATTAGCCATTAGGGTTTCATTTTAGCAATTTAGGGTTACTAAATTAGAAATTAGGTTTACTAATTTAGTAATTAGGGTTTCTAGAAATTAAAATTTCTAAATATTAATTAGGGTTCTCTAATTAATATTAAATGTTATAATACGTAACATAATTCATTTAACACATTTACATAACAGTCTCGAACTTATAATTGAGTTTCAAATTAGGGTTTCTAATCTATTAGGGTCCACAAATATTAATTAGGGTTCGTAATAATTAGGGTTTCTAGTATTAGGATTTTTAATTACTAATTAGGGTTTTCCTAATTAAAATTAAATTCTAATAATACATATCATATACCACATAACATAATCACTAGACAGATTTTAAAGTCTCATTTGACTTTAAAACTATTATTTGTTAGTAAAATTAGGGTTTTGCAGATTATAATAAAACTGGTCTCCAGATTAACCTTACACACATAGCATACATATTTATAACACTAAAAAATAATAATATAATATTATTATTCTCATTCCTTGATAAAAATCCAAAATTAGGGTTTGGATTCTATATCTAATTTATCTGGCATATATACCTTTATTAATTAAATTAAAATGATTAACTTAATTCATATAAATTAAATTCATATAATAAAATAAAATAATTCTAATAATAATTCTAATAACCATTTCATATATTATTTATATAATATAAAATCATATTTTCATGGAAAATAATTAATAAAAATATTTCTACTATATAATTAATTATTATAAGAATATAGTTTATAATGTGCAATAATTCTAAAATAAAATTATTTGTAAACATTAATGTAATAAATATATTTTTATTTATTACATAATTACATACGCTTTATCTTGTACAAATCCTCATCTTTTTTTAAAAAAAAATTATACACAAAATTTTTAATTTAATTTTATAGAAAATATCGGGTTGTTACAGTGGATCTCGATCTGATACTATAGAAACATGTACTCCATGCCTAGAGATGATTTCATTTATGTATAGCTTGGCAAGTTGGTCTAAGTTATGAGTAACTTTAATAGGTAGAAAGTGAACTGATTTGGTTAGACGATTCACTATTACCCAAATGGCATTGTGGCTCTTCTGTGTAGTTGGAAGGCCTACCACAAAGTCCATGGTTATATGTTCCCACTTCCATTCAGGAATTGGTAAAGGTTGAAGTAAGCCACTCGTCTTTTGATGTTCAGCCTTAACCCTTTGACACGTGAGACATCTACTTACACATTCAGCTATTTCTCTTTTCAGATTCGACCACAAAAAGTGCTGAATTAAGTCCTTGTACATTTTAGTACTGCATGGATGTATAGTAAATTTAAAATTATGAGCTTCGTAAAAGATTTCGTCTTTTATGGCTTGATTTAACGGAACCCTAATTCTATCTTCATATCTTATTATTCCATCCTTGTCTATTCTGAATTTGTTATTCTTAATATGAGTTATACTAGACTTGCATTTCTGACATTCATCATCCTTCTCCTGCATCTCGTTGATTTTAACAAGTAGAGACGAAACTCCCTCTAAAATGAATAACTTTTGGGTAGAGGTAGTTGGACATCCCACCTCAAATTCTAATTTTTCAAAATCTTTTTGTTAGGTTTGTAATATTCATGAACGCAATCAAATTGCATAAAAATAAGCGGAAACATAGAAAATCAGAGTTTTAAAACTTTACAAACCATATACCCGGATCATCTTTTATGCACAGTTATTAATTAAACAAAAATATGAAGAATAAGAATCATACCCTTGAAGATTCGAGCTTCCTCAGGTACAAGTTCACCTCCAATCTTTTTCGCGTTCAACTTGAATCCACCAGTTTTGGTTCCTTCCTTTGATCAACGTTAGCCACCCAAGTGTTTGGCCTCTAGAGGTGATCCACCAAGGAAGAAGAAATATTCATGAAGAAGGGTGTTTGGCAAAACCCTAGTATTTCTATCTCCCATAGAAAAGGGTGTACTTTTTAACAATTAGAATCACGTATCCACGTGTGTTGTAAAAGTGTTAACCAACCTCACCCATAATAAGACTTCTCTTATTTATAGATGTGGGAAACCCCCTTAACAAATTAAGAAATTAGGTTTTATTTTAAATAATTAAGCTCCTTTAATTAATTAGGCTCCTAATCTTATTAGGAATAATTAATTAAACTTTTTTAATTAATTAGCCTCATAATCTTATTAGGATATATGAGAGTACTTTTATTAATTAATTCTCAAACTCTTTTAGGAATTAAATAATAATAATAATAATAATAATAATAATAATAATAATAATAATAATAATAATAAGACTCACTACACCAAAAATGGCCTCTAGCGAAGGAAATTTTGAAGGAATTTATTCCTTCACATGAGGAGTTGTTTAGCGGAGGAAAAGTGAAGGAAAAAAATATAGTGACAATATAGTTATTAGCGAAAGAAACATCCTTCACAATTTATATTTTTTTTACTCGCAAGATTGAGGTGATGGAAGGCTTTTTGGCTCCAATTTATGATCAAATTTTGCGAGGAAAAAATCTATTAGTGAAGGAATTATTACTCACTGTATATTATTGTTCAGAGTTTTTTTGCGAGAGATAAAATCAGTCGCTGTTTTGTTCTAAATAATTTTTTAGAATTAATTGTGGTGAATATAAATTATAATATAAATACATTAAAGTTTTTACAGTATTAAATTTTTTTTATAATAATTGTAACTTACAATATTACTTATAAAATAGTTGTTTTTTTAAAAAAAATGTTATCTAAGTTTTATTTTTGGAACAGATGAGTCCTATCACTTACTCAAAATACATTCAGTCGACCCCAAATCCTGAAATCCCTCGTTTCACAACCCATTGTTGAAGGCGGTCTCTCTTCTATATGTACCCTGCTTGAGATCTACCATCTCAAAGTCTTGGATTTGTAGAAAGGTGATTGTGATCTACCCTCAATTTCTTAATTCTACCAAAAAATTACAAAGAGGGCAAAGCCCTAGCTAATTCTTCATTTGCAATTGGAAGGCAATGAAGTTCCCGAGAATCGATGAGGGTCGCTAGATGTTGACATGGACCAAGTGGTTTCAATTGGCAGTGCTTTCATGAGGCGTTCAAGGTTATTCAACTCTCTCTTGATTATTGCTTGTTCAGGGTAATTTTCCAAACTCAAAGTTTGAATCTTATTTTGTGCATTCGATTTGGCATGTTTATTTTTGTTTTGGTATTTTAATTCACTGATTGTTGCGTGTTTTGCTGACAAATTCTACCGAGAATGCTTTTATGCATCATTATGGTTGTGTGATTCAGGCAATATTTGAATACCTCGTTAAAGGAGAAATTCACCTGCATGATTCTTCATAAGTGTTGTTCTATATTATGCTCAAAAGTTGTAGATTATGATAGTTCCTTTTAAATTTTATTTTGTGTATTTTAATTCTTAGCCCAGTCTTTAATGCTCTTTAAAGGTATCCCTCTTAAGTTTAAAGGTATCCCTTTTCTTAAGATTAAGTTGGTTAGAAGTTCCAACATATAATCAATGTTCTAGAAGCCCTCTTAAGTAATATTTTCATTAGGTTATGACTTGGATGGATGAATAATGCCTTAAATACTTTTATGCCCCCTTAGTAGTAGTCGTAGTTACGTCAATGCGAACTCTTTGGGCTTGTGATTTAGAAGATTTAATGATTGGAAATTTCACAGTTTGTTTTTGGCAATTCAAGTTTCGTAGCTGATTTCCAGATTTTTCTATCCGACCATATCTTACTATTCGTTTAATTTTTGGTTATTGTTATAGCATGACATACATGGATGGACCATTCTCTATCAGCCTAAGCTTTTAGAAAACCAGTAACTTAATAAGGCATTAAGATTTATGGTTATATAACTCTTGGATTAAATTAGCCCCCCTTTGCAATTAGTTTCCCATTATGTTAGTATAGTTCTCTCTCATTTGCGACTTTTGCACATTATGATGCATCTATTTTGTTCATTCATGTATGCGAATGGAATGGGCTCACCCTTAAGGGGAAGTTTTAACATATGGTATACATGGTTTGTCCATTCTCTTAACATTTTGAGCTTATAAAGCAATTGATAATTGCATATAATAATTTACTTCTCTGAGACTAAGTACCATATATTCTTTAGAGGTCACTTATATAGTTATATAAAACTCGCTCATCTATTTAGCATATATAGCTTTCATGGGACCTCAACATATATTTTTGCTGTGAAAATTTATCATTTCCTTGAAATATTATCCAAATCGTTGGAAATTTTAGGAATTGTGTAATTGTTGACTCCTTATGCTCCTCTTTCCTAGGACTTCAGTATCATTCTTTTCCTGGGGGTTATGTTTGTCTAACTCGTTTTCATCATCAAAAGTATATTAGACTGATATTGGGGTTATAATTATTAATATTCTTGTAACTGCCCTTGTATGCTCTTGAAGTATCGTAGTTCAGTTCAATGTTCACTTATACATACAAATGCTACTATGAGACTAATCCTCAACTCATTGGAAGTTACAGTTGGGAGTACATGAGAGAATCTAGGCCTACACTCAAATGGCCTCTTAGTTTGACTAGCAGACAAAACACCCTAGTAAACCAGAAAACATAATTAGTAGTAATAGTTATTTTCTAACCTTGAGGAAAGAAATGTAGTTTATGAAGGTAAAATAATACAAAAAACTATCAAAAGTATTTAACTAAATCCAAGTTGTCCAGGTATAGCAGGTCCATCAAGACAGAAACTAGATGTTTGAGTCCCCTTAAATCTTAATAATATGGGAATAAGAAGATAGGCTTCAAGTGTGGAGATTCATACTAGCAACCTTGAAGTTCTTTTAACAAGGCCACTAACATTTCCCCACCCCTCCTTAGATTTCACTACTCAGAATCTTCATTACCTAATGAAAGAACCGTCTTACCAAGTATGATATTTAAGACTGGCTTAATCTTATAATGGACACTTCCTCTGCATCTATATGCTCAAAATGAGAAAAACAATTGCCAACTAAGATACCTGCATTTCTTATCACTAGTTATTTTGCGTAATCACTTGTGCTTCCCAAATACAAATGATGAAATAGTAGTTCTGCTGGTGATAGTAAGAATAAAAAATACAGCCATTACACTACAACCATTAAATAGTAGTTCTGCTGGTGAAATAGTAGTTCTCTCAAGATAATTTTCTTTCATAGTTTGTTATAGAATTTATATTTCCTCAAGTTGGTGACAAATTTAGTAGCAGACATGGCCAAAAAGGTGTTTGTGGCACCATCATTTGTTGAATGATTTTCCTTTCTCTGAATGCAACATATGCCCTGATTTGATCATGAACCCTCATGGATTTCCAAGGTAGCACAATATATTCTTGTGTAATGTAACAAATTGTCAAAGCTGGTTTTTTCCATGATATCTTTTAACAGGTGTAATAGTTATTTCACTGTCTTTTCCTATTTATATGGCTTAAATATCCTCTCAGTAGTTCTGTTATGTACATGTTTTAAGAGCACTTCATATGTTCCATGTGTAGGGAACCTTTTTTTTCCTTATTTAACATAGCATGTTGATAGGCAAACACGGAGTTGATTTTCGTAATTCTAAAGTTTGTTTGATTAACAATCTTCTCTTGTAATTCAAATTTGACATTTGAATGTAAGGTTAACACGAATTGTATGCGTTAGTTATATCTGACTTGTGCAATTTAAGCTACTAATGTACTTCATGACTTAGTTGTGACAATCTACATACCATTTGTATACGCTTGATAGTGGACAGTTAATGGACGTAGAAGTACTCTATGCACATAATACTTGCTTGAATATTTTGGTATTTCTAAGTTTTAACATTTGATAACTTGTGCTACTACATGAACCAAATAATGCTTGTAGGGTGCATGCCAAAAATCAGGCACATTGGACAATCCCATAAACCATGTATGACTGCCCTGAGAAGACCATTGTCAATGTGGAGTACTGCACCCATGACTTTTTCCATTTATTAATATACTTTATCCCTAGGTCCTAAACCACTAAGTTAACTCCTTGGGTGCTTGTTATGTGAATATTTGCTTATGAGAAACTGATTGGTTACTAGCATAGGGCAACTCGTTACTTATCAATATTTAGATGTTTCTAATACTAACCTTAATATGTTGATAATAAATAAATAGATAAATGTATTGGAGGCTATTTGATTCCACAGGCTGGCAGTCCGTATTAGTATGTGTCCTACAACAAGTATATATGATATTTCTTTTTCAAGGTTCTATATACTTCTCAAGCAGGATACACAAGGCTCTGGGCCTCTGCCACTACTTATCTCCTTGTCGAAACCAAATTTTCTTTCTATATTTTTTCGCAACTCCATGTGAACGATACAATTATTATCTTGCTTAGGCATTCATGAACTTGTTGGTTTGTTTATTGTTTTTGTCTCTTTATAAAATTTCCTCTTGAGATTTTAATTTGTCGATTTAGAATGCTTTGACATAGTCTTCCTAATTGGAAGCTTTTTTATTGTGTCCACTCTGCTATGGCCGACCACCCAAAAAAGAGAAAAGCATTATGGTTTCTTGTTTCTTAATTTTTTTTTACTTTATCAACAGATCCTTTGGTGCCTTCATTGCCATGTCTAGGTATGCAAGTGTAACTCCTTTACTACCTTCTATTCTCTTACCATGGAGTTGGTTGCGAGATATGTTTTGAGAATCCCGCTCTAAAGTTTACTGCATTAGTTAAAATCTTTCTACATGCCTAAAGTGAACGATTGAAGATGCAATGGAGGAACCTGATTTGGAACTAAAAGACTATATGATAATATGATATACATCTTAACTCATTGAGCATGATCATTATGTTTTAGCAATGTGAACATTTAATTTTTGCTGCTACTTTCTCAATGTGGTTGAATTTATCTATAGAAGAGGTGTTATTAATTTTCTGTACCAAATACTGATAACATTTTTGGGGTTTCTAAAGTAATTTCCATCTGTTTTAATCTTAGTGAGTGGGCTTATTGTTCTCTGGATTATTTGTTTCTTTCTTTTGCAGTGAGAATGCTGGTTTGCTTGGGTTGACACGTGTAGGCAGCCGAAGTGGTAAGTTATAGGATGTTGTTAAATCAGTAAAATGTCTGTCTCTAGAAATAAATGTTTCATGTTCATGAATATTCTGGAAAATTTGGAGCCGTCTTTGCCTCAATTTTGGCTCAATTATTGCGACTTTATCTTTGCCTTTTCTTCGCTTTATGTGGGTAAGTGTTTACAAGAGATGTGGATCACTTTTTTCTCTACCCACAAACAATATAAAGTTAATCATGTTAGAAATCACGCATGAGCAGGTTCAGCAGGTCTAAGTTTCCTCTAGTTTTGCAATTTAAATAGCTTCAGAACAAAGTTCATCTTAGGATTCTCAATTTTCATGGGCTTATCGATACCACAATATTGCAACGAGTACTTAGAAGTGAAGGGTTATAGTCTTGTCCACACTAAAGCTAGATGGGTATGAAACTACTCTCAAGTCTTATCCTATTACTGCCTTGAATACGCGTCTTATATATATGATGCCATTTTTTGCACCATTTTCCATCTGGCGGTTCAATGATATGATCAATGTTCCATTGTCGTCGGAACCATTTGTTCATGGGATTCTTTGGCTTTATTCCTAGATGTCACTCTTCATGGGAAGGACAACACGACTTTATTCCTATAAAATTAACGTATGGCCCTTTTATTGAGTTAATTCGATTGTGGCAAGTACAAAGTTGTTTTGATCTGAGAACCAAATGTTACGCTATATTTCATCTTTACATTTACTTTCTGTTTTGCGATAATTTTGAAGTATGTACTTCATCTATTGACAATTTTGAAGTATGTACTATGGTCCTTGGGAGACCAAGATACAATAACAAATTTTGTAGTTATTGTGACTCGAGTATTATGATCTATTTATATGTGAAGTTTTAATTTTATTAGCTCTTTATTCATTAGCTTATCAATTAGTTTGAAAAAAGTATGGCAATATTTATATTTACTTGAAAAAGATATTTAATATTTCTTATATAGATTAATAATAATAAATATGAAATTAATGATTTAAATATCAATTATAATCATCAATTAATTTTTCTTTACAAATTTTTAATTTGTGAAGGAATTTTCTCTCACTAATTTAAAGAAAGATTCTCAATTTATAATTAGTGAAGGAAAATATTCTCTCGTTAAATAAATTTGTTCTTCTGATATATTATTTGTGAGGGAATCAAGTTATTCACTAATTTCAAATAGTCCTTCTTAAAATATTATTTGTGAAGGAAACCAATCTTTCACTAAATAACAATATTCCATTACCAAATATAATTTGTGAATAAAAAAGTTATTCACAATATATCCTTCACAAAAAACATTTAGTTACTACTTAGCGAAGGATACCCAATTGCGAGGAGGTCTAATGCGAGCACTTGTGTGAAGGAAATATTTCTTCGCAATAAATCACTTGTGAGTGATATAGGGCCTCTAATGAAGGATTTGTCCTTCACTAGAGGCCATTTTTGGTGTAGTGACTCCTCTTGTTAATTTATATTTAATATTTTCAAAATATTAAATAATTAATATTAAGCTATTTAATTTATTTCATCACCATAGATTAAATTAAATATACTTAACTTATTATTACGATTATGCCATTTGCTTCTTAAATAATTATTCTTCCTTTTATAGTGTGACCCTTTAGGTTCTCCATATTAAACCGATTATGAATAAATCAATTAGAACAATTCTAATCTTATTTAAATAAATGAATTAAGCTATTAATTTATTTAAATAAATAATATTTATTCTACAATAGGGATAAGCCTACCTAGTGATTAACGACTTTCCAGATAATATAGATTTCAACATTAATCATAAAAGAACATTTGAGTAAATAGTTACTGTACAATTCAATTTTTCCACCATACAATGTCCCAATTAAATATAAGACATGGAATTACTGTCAAGTCTTATTTTATTTGATTATATGTATTTCGACTCTTAAATGCACAACACCATATAATGTAAATTAGAAACTCCTTTCTAATTTTATTATGCCTTGGCCAAGGACTACTGGGTAGTCAGTTATCGAATCACATAGGACATTTCTCTTCTTTTACTAGAAGCGGTAGATTCTTTATTGATCATATATTATCTCCATGTACAACTTATTATACCCAAGCATACCCTTTGATATAACCTAAGGGTCTTAAGGAATAAGTCAAAGTATAACTCATCATACACAAGATACTATGATGATCTCAAATCCAAGGATCACTTGTATTACTATCACTACAAGAATTCCAATTGACAGACAAGTAAAACTCCATTAGGTATTTCTTAGCGAGCCACGTTAAGTGTACTTATTCTCCAATAAGCACCTACATACTTGCTTTAGTGTCTCTACACAAATGATCATGAGATCAATCATCCTCATCCAATGAGCAAGCAACGTATGTACCAATCTATCCGGATTCACTAATCCCCAATTTAATAATCCAATGATTGGGAACTATTTTAGTTTTAAGCTTTCTAAGAATTTAGATCTCATTAGAATGATCATCATCATTATTCTAAAAGCAATTCTTAAAACAATGGGTTTATCACATATTATAAAACAACAACATATAGATAATTAAAAGCCTTTAATAAATTAATACTTTTTATTAATAAATGAATAAGATTGTTATAAAGTATATGTTCATCATCAAACATGATTGGCTTGTGTGTATACTACTTTCAATCTCCCACTTGCACTAAAGTCAATCGCCATGGTATCTCATACCCTTCTTCTCTAAGTGACGATTATCCTGCTGTTGGATAAGCTTTAGTTAATGGATATGTAATGTTGTTCTTAAGAGTCCACTATCTCTATAGTGATTTCCCATCTTTCAATGATTCTTATAATCAAATGAAATTGCCACAACACATGTTTAGATCCAAGATGAGACTTAGGAACTATTCCTAGTTCTGTAATAAACTTTTCATCCAAACAATCAACTTGCAGCTTTATTTATAGCTATATACTTTATCTTTATCACTAAACCAACAACTCTTTACTGTTTGAAACCTTTCCTATTCACTGCACCACCGTTTAAGGTAACGCTTTCCCTTAAAGTGGATTTTTTGTCGTCTTGGTCTGTTTAAATAAAAATTTGAGTCTGTTCAGCCTTCTAGTTTTAATTCAGACCCACCATAAATATGATCACATCCTTAGTGTCGGTTAAGTACTTTAAGATGTTTTTCACGGTCTTATAGTGATCTTCTCCAGAATATGACCGACCAACATCAGGTCTCGTATATTTCAGTGTATACATGATTATCACTCATGCAATATCTCTTTTCAGGAGTCTATGGGGACTATTAAGAGAGTTACACTCCATGGCTCATCAACATGATACATCTTTTGGAGTTTTCCATGTTAAACGACTTTAGCATCAAATGAATATACGTTCCTTGGGTTAAGTTGAGCATCCTCTTAAATCTATTTATATAGATTTTTATCCCCAATTACGATACTCTTCCCAAATCATTCATGGAGGAATGTTTAGACAACTTTATCTTTACTGATTATAGCATTGGTATATCATTCCTTATCCGTAGTATATCAACATATAATACTAGGAATGTCATGATGCTCTCACTGACCATTTTGTACACACTAGGTTTATTCTTATTTGTGATAAAACCAAACTCTTTTGATTTTTTCATCAAAACGAATGTTCCATTTTTGAGAAGCTTGCTTCAATCCATTTCTCTGAGTGTCTACAACTCTTACCTCATCGTATGTAACTGGATCATCATCTTCTATGATACGAACCTCATCATCATCATCCATGATGAATCCATACCTCCCAGGTATCTTCGGTACTATTCTAGATTTACGATTCGGTTGTGGTACAATAGTTCTATCTACAGGTTCCTCTTATTTGACTTATAGTGTTTTATGGTTCTTGAACTCTTTAAGATCTATTATCCTCCCACTAGCACCTTTAATGATAAACACATTTATCTTAAAAGATAGCGTGTTTCGCAATAAATACCTTTTGCTAAGTAGAATTATAGAACATATACCCTAAACTTACTTTAGGATGTCCCACAAATCTGTACTTGTCAAATCTTATCCCAAGCTTATCCTTTGAAACCTTTTCACATAAGTTGGACAATCCCTTATCTTAACATACTTAAGATTAGGAATCCTCCCTGTCCATAACTCTTATGGAGTCTTAGGTCGGATTTTGAGGTTACCTTTTGTAGATATACAGCAATTTCTAGGGCATGACCCCATAAGGATACTGGAATGTCGGTAAAATTATTATGGACCGTACCATATCCAACAAGGTACGATTTTTCCTTTCAGATACATCAATCAATTATTGTGTATCAGGAGGCGTCCATTATGAGAAAACTATTTGAGATGATCTAGAAACTTATTGCACAAGTATTTATTCCTTGATCTAATCAAAGAATCATAATACTTTGCCAATTTGTTCCACTTCTGATTTCTTTGAACCTTTCAAATAATTCACACTTGTATTTCAGCAAATACACGCATTCAATTCTTTGAATGATCATCTCTTTTTCTTATACTAGTTTGTTCAATTTGCAAAATTATTTTCACGTAAGTCAAGTATACAAAATCCATTAAGTAATATTCCATTTCTATATAAAACATTATTATTATAAATAGAACAACAATTGTTCGTAAATATAATACCAAAGATTTCATTGTCCAATAACAAAATAGAAATAATGTTTCTAACGAGAACTGGAATACAATAACAACTTATTGACTTAATAGATTTTAGTAAGCAATGCTAAATTATAAGTTTCTATGGCTAATGCGGTAACCTTTGCTTCATTTCCCACACATGGGATTACTTATCTTTGTTTAGCTTTTCTACTTACCTTGGTCCTTCATAAATCTATAATTATGATAACCAAAGTCGGTATCCAATACCCAAGTAGAACCTTGACTTAAAGAAAATATATTTTAAATCATGAACAAAATTGTATTTGTGACGCCCCAAAATAGGTATACATCACCCATCTTGAGTCGCCAAATACATGGTACAAAATTCAAATACAACTTAATTATACAACAGTCGTGTAAAATACGACATAACATAATCTAAGAGTTTTTAATAAGAATATTGTCATCTAGACAATATCCACACTCAATGGAGTCCTTATTACATTTATTGTCACACTATTTTATAGAATATTGAGGACTACTAAAACAACCATCTGGACCGTCAATACGTTCCCCGACTCGTCCCAGCTATATTCTCTTTTCCCGAAGAGAACAGTGAAAGAAAGGGTGAGCTCAACTAGCCCAGTAAGAAATATATAACTAAGATAATGCAGAATAAATTACCCTTAGCCTTCAACAGTATAACAACTGATAGAATATAATAGACAACAAGTTTTAGATCAACAACTGCAGCGGAATAAGCAATCCATTAGAAGAGTCAAGTATAACATAAATCTACTATCTTCTATGATTTAAAAAGTTTTTCATTAACTTTATCGCTGAGACTCAGCTTAATAAATAAAATCGAATCATCCATGCATCACAGCCAAGGATATTCATGTAATCATCAATGGTCATGATTATACCGAATAATCCCTGGTCATAATCATACCAACAACTGTCCATCAATGAACTATAAGCCAATGAGGACTTTCACCACATCATTCGTCACATTACGGTCATGATTATAGAATAATCCACGGTCATAATCATACCAAGTCCATTTATGCTGCGTAAGCAAAAGATGACTTTCATCACAATATAAGCATGAGGATGATGACAATGACATAATAATTGATAAAACAAGTTCAAGATAAATTTTAAAGATTTATAATTTAATTTATCCGAGAAATCAATAACGTCCAAATTGTCGACATGATCTTGCTTTGTGGAGTAAAATTCAAGAATGCTCGGAAGAATATTTTCATGAAAAGATCTTTGGATGAAGCACAAATATCCGAGGATATTCTACTAATTTCATGGAGTATAGAAGCCAAAACTTTAACCAACCGAGTATAATAGAATATATGAAACTACAAATGGATTTTTGCCATGTATGCAGCAATCCACGTCAAACAGATCATTTCCACAATTTAATAGGAATTAATACGAAGGATCATTCACCATGCATGCGGTAGTCCACATAAGCAAGTTATTCCAGCGAATAATAAAGAATGGAATAATGAAGAATTCACCATGCATGCGGTGGCCAGCGTAGAGCGAGTTATTCCAACGAATAATAAAGAATGGAATAACAAAAGAATTCATCGAAAACGCGATAGGTATGCATGAGACCAGCATGAATAATAAAGAATAGAATAATAATGAAGAATTCACCGGGCATGCGATAGGCCTTGCAGACGAGTTATTCCAACAGAATAATAAAGAATGGAATAACAACCCTTACGAGTATTGAAAAGAAAATAACTCTCTTCATGAATCTGAAAGAAATAATACCCCTTACCTTAGAAAAGCTGGATCTTTTGGAATAGTGAGGTAGCAGACTTCTCTTCTTCTTTCTCTTTATAATTTCTCTCTATAATAATTGCACTTGTGAGACTTAGTGAATTGGTGAGAATGAAAGAAAAATGAGCTTCTATTTATAGAAAAATATAGTTTCAATAATTGCACATTTTGGGGCACGAAATATTACAGTATAATACCTTCGTCTTTTTCTTCATTTTTAATTTAGTCCTGCAAGTATTATCAAACTTGCACCACCTCTCCTAATAGTAAATCATGTGAATCAATAGTAAATCATGTGACTCAATAGTTCTAAACATGTAAAAAAAATTAATTATAGTATAGTACCTTCATATATACCTCCATTTTTAATTTAGTCATGCAAGTATTATCAATCTTGCACCAACTCCCCTAATAGTAAATCATGTGAATCAATAGTACACACATGTAAATACATAGTTATAAGCATGTTAATTAATAGCAATTAATTGCTTATTTATCCGGTGAATTACCCGATTGGTCAATATAACCTCCAGACATCAATTATTATCGAAATAAATGTCGATTTCCACTAACACTAATAATTCTCACATAATGGAACTATCAATTTCATCTTTAATCAACACGAACTTATTCATCATTAATATTATAACTCACAATATTTAACAATTAGGTTGTTCGAGGAAGAGGGCTTTCAGGATAAGGATTTCTCCTTATTGGCGTGCGATTAGGTGACCAAACCTCTCCTCGATGAACTTCTAGACATTGTCGATATTGTAAATAATAATATGAATAACTTTGTCGTCTCAATTATTGATTTAATAATATAACATATTATACAGATGATACTATGACAATAATTAAATCAATAATATGAGAGATATGATACAACCATTACTGTAGCAATAATTGAGTATAACTGAGTGACTTCTTACGTAAGCCTCAATAATCAATACTGTGTGCTAAATGCAACCACGCGTATTCATTGTACTTTTTACTCTTTGGGTAGTTCAGCGGTTTTAACGGTAACACTTTCGTAGTTATTTTATAAAAAAAAATAATTACGTGCTGTTTTCTAACTACGACAATACTTTCGGTGTGGGGTCCACCAATGATTGTGTTGTCGTACGAATATTCTCCGACAAAAAAAATATTCCCCGACCAAACGAATATTTTATAACAACTTGCATACTTTGCAAAATTTTCGCATGTCACCCTTACCTTTAACCTTTTATCAATTTAACCATTTACGAAATAAAATAATAATTATAAGAAAATTAAATACTTTCATTTCATAAAATTCGGGATCTCACAATATTTGTAACCCAAACTTCACTAAGCTTCTTCTGGTTACCCTCTGCAAGATGCTTCTTACAATTTCTTTCCAGTGTCCAGGCTTATTACAGTGGATGCAAACTCCTTTGTTATCCGTACCAGTTTTGTTCTTATTATCCTTTATTTTTGCCTTTTTATTTACCTCCTTTGAATCGTTCTTCTTTTCAGAAGATCCTTTGGCGCCTACCAGTAAGACATAGTCTTTCTGGGTTGGAAAGTGACTCTCAATATTTTTCAATATGTTAAGAAGATCAGCGAGGCTGATATCTAGCTTGTTCATATGAAAAATTCACAACAATTGTGAAAGGAGTCTGGGAGTGAGTGCAAGATCAAATCTTGGCTCAACTCTCCATCTATGACAAAATCCGTTATCCTAATTGATCAATCAATTTGATTATGTTAAGGACTTTTATCTGTACTATAGTGTCATCGGTCATTCTATATCGGAAGAGCTCTTTCGACATCTGATATCTATTAGTCCTACTTTCCTGACCATCAACTACTTGACGTGCATGAGTATAGTAGAAGCATCCGTAGTTTCATCTTGTGATTTGAAGCTCGTTACTTTTCATGGATCTTGGCATGATGCATTGAGCCAACTGTGCATCATCTTGCCACTTTCTAAAATAGCAATCTCTTCCTCAAAGGCATTGTCTGCAACCATTACAGGGATAGGCGTATTAAGAACATAAGATAGTTTTTCAGCTATGAGAACTATTCTCAATTTTCTTAACCAATCCGTTTAATTTGGTCCGGTTAATTTAGCATCTAATATGCTACGCAGTGATAGAAATTTAGACATTGTAAAATTCTGTAAATGAATTTGTAATTAACAACATTTTAGCATACATTCTTTTATTAATTACAAAAATAAATTAGGTCTCATTTTAAAGTGGTATCTCCCACTATTTTCTTCAAACTATATTACCATCAATATATATAGTTCAGCAATATCTAATTAAAGATATGCTAGTGAGAATAAGGATCCCATTTCAAATGTATATAGCCTTGTGTGTGCACAACAAACTATATATAAATAAATAAGTAGACAACTCTTTGTTAATTACATCAACTATGCAACTCCTTGTATTTTGCCTCTTAGATCATATTGGTCAAGTGTGTGCACATCCGAACTAAAATGATCTAAGTTAAGTCATATCTAGCACTTCCATATATTCAAAAGAAAAATAATGTCCTTGTGTGTGCACAACAAAAGCAAACATTATTCAAATTCTATTTATAAGCATTAAATGTGATAAAACAACATCTTAAATATTTAATACTACTTTTTGTGTGCACAACAAACTCATATTAAATATTTAATACTCTATTGTTTTACCATACTAGAAGGCGACGTTCGATATTCCAAATATCTTTGAACGTTACAACTTAATATAATTACTTGAGGGGTTTGTTATAATATTTGTCTCATCATGTTTAGCGCGCATGAACATAAATATATAAAATACGCGTCATATTAATTAACATGCGAAGCATGTTTGCGTAATATACAATATATATAGTATAAGCATGCACATATAGAATACTATATTCTACCTGGATTGATTATGGACTTTTATTCTAGTTTGGTTTACTAGAGCTACCAAGTGAACCAAAAGGTCAAATCCTAGGGGTGCAAGAATTAATATTTAAATATAACTATTACATTTAAACTCGGGCTCCATTACAAACGGGTCTTCAAGCGCTCCTTGCTCCTTGCTCCTTGATCTCCAATTCTTCAAAATTAATTCTAACTATTCCTATTACAAAACTATTTAAAATAAATAGAAACCTTGATCGGTGATCGAGGGAAGTACATAGGAGGGAGTTAGAATTTACATTAAGAAAAAAATAGAAGAAGGCAGTGCAGAGACCCCATTTAAGAAAACTCATACATTCATGCATCCAACTAAAATAAAATCCAATCACATTGATCAATAGTCCATAATCAATCACATTTATTATCATACACATCACCATATGCATTAATAAATAACATTCATCTCATGAATAATAAACATTCTGTGGCGCCCCAAAAACGGTATACATCACCTATCTTGAGTGCCGGATACATGGTACATAAATTCAAATACAACTTAATTATATCTGAATCGTGTAAAATACGACAAAAAAACATAAGCGAGAGTTTAAACAAGAATATTGTCATCTAGACAATATCCACATTCAATGGTGTCCTCATTACAATTATTATCAAATTATTCCGTAGAATAGTGAGGACTACTAAAGCCACTTATCCTGGACCATCACTCCATTCCCCGACTCATCCCAGCGATATTCTCATTTCCTGAAGAGAACAATGAAAGAAAGGGTGAGCTCAACTAGCCCAAAGAAGAAATATTATGACTAAGATAATGCATAATAAATTATCCTTAGCCTTCAATGATTATAATGATAGAATCTGATAGACAACAAGTTTTAGATCAACAAGCTCGCATGAATAAGCAATCTATTAGAAGAGTCAAGTAGAGCATAAAATCTACTATCTTCTATTATTTAAAAAGTTTTCATCAACTTTATCATTTGAGACTCGACAATAAATAAAATCAAATCATCCATGCACCACGACCGAGGATATTCATGTAATCATCAATGGTCATGATTATACCGAATAATCACGGTCATAATCATACTAACAATTGTCCATCGATGAACTACAGGCGATGAGGACTTTCACCACATCATTCGTTACATTACGGTCATGATTATCTAGAATAATCCTGGTCATAATCATAGCAAGTCCATCTCTCGCACGTAAGCGGAGATGACTTTCATCACAATATAAGCATGAGGATGATGACAATGACATAACAAGTGAAGGACAAATCCTTCACTAAAAGCCCTATATCTCTCACAGTGATTTATTGCGAAGAAATATTTCCTTCACACGAGTCTTTCGCATTAGAGCTCTCCTCGCAATTGGGTATCCTTCACTAAGTAGTAACTAAATGTTTTTTGTGAAGGATATATTGTGAATAACTTATTCCTTCACAAATTTTATTTAGTAATGGAATATTGTTATTTAGTGAAAGATTGGTTTCCTTCACAAATAATATTTTAAGAAGGACAATTTGAAATTAGTGAATAACTTGATTCCCTCACAAATAATATATTGTGAAAGAACAAATTTATTTAACGAGAGAATATTTTCCTTCACTAATTATAAATTGAGAATCTTTTTCAAATTAGTGTGAGAAAATTCCTTCACAAATTATAAATTTTAAATAAAAATTAATTGCCAAATAATCAAAATTCATTGAAAATTATAATTAATTTTCAAAACAATGATTTCATATTTATTATTATTACTATTATTTTTAGTAATTTCAATAATAAATATTAAATTTAATATTTCAAGTTAATATAAATATCATACCTATTTCAAATTAATTGATAAACTAATGCATAAAGAGCCAATAATTAAAACTAATACTCCATATATAAATAGATAATGCTCAAGTCACGATAAGTACAAAATTTGTTATTATGTCTTGATCTCCCAAAGATCATAGTACTTACAATATTTAATAACTAACACAAGAAAACTGAAAGAATAACAACGAACTAGATAGAATGAAGTGTACATCATGTTAGGTCCACTTCATCATCATTTTCTTCAAGGAAATCAAGGTTGGACATGTAAAATTTCCTGCTGCAAAAGAAACACCAAAATTCAATTTCAATAAGATGAGGAATAAAAAAAAATAAGCCTGGTGAACTTGTGCTCTAGTGTATTGAATGTGTACTGATCAATGTGTACGTCACCTACTTCAAAAAGAGAAAAAGAGATGTAGTGGTGTTGACCATATCAGCTAACTCCAGATTCATGGAGTCCCAATAACTTTCTTTCAAAGGCAACCTCCAAAATTTTTCTCCAGGAACTTCTGAAGCTGCAAGTACCTCCTTTGCCAGGTCATCACTAGGTATAAAGAATTACTACTATATTGAATTGTGAATTTGATTACATACATAAAATAATTCAAACTATCCATAAAATTAAGCTACTACCTAAGCATGTGCAACTCCCCGACCTAAAGCAGTAAAACATAGGTTTTAGTTCTCAAAAGCAATTGCACATCTGTATGAATTAAAAGATCTCCATCTTCATTGCAAACATTACGACCACTTTCATCCTGCAATTCAAAAAAACTAGAGTATAAGCAGACTAGTGAAAAGAAACAATGATACACCAAAAAGTAGAAAATGAACATCATTTTTGTAAGATTCTTGTCACCATAGCAGTACCCTTAAAAATCAGAACCAAAAGAACCATTTAAATTGCCCCCTTTTTTCTTTTTTCTTTTTCTTAAATTACCCAAACAACAGAGTATCTTTCAGGAACTTATATTTACACAGACAAGAAATAAGTGTGTAGTGTGTTACTCCTGCTTTAGAGAACAAAGAAGATGACTACCCCAAAGAGGTGTAGTTCTATGTGCACAAACACTATTTTACCCCATCCCCCATGTATTAGCTCGTAAAAAAAAATGGTGCGAAAGGTTAATAAACTTTATCAATAAATATATGATAAGACATTCTACTTCTCTTCTGTTTGTTCACAGTTTGTGCACATAGAACTACTCCCCCAACTAGTTTTCCAATGTAAAACCTATTTAGTCATTCATAGGATAAATGCCAAGAAAGAGACAGCTGGAGAAGTTTATAAACACTAAACACATAATAACCTATGATGTTATATGAATATAACACTAGTTGTATTGCGGTAATCAAATTCTTATTGCATGTTATGATGCAAATCAAAAAGACGTACTAGTCATTTGAAGTGTACACTTCATAAGTAGGTTGACTCAATAAACAACATAAAGGACTCATGCATTTCCACAAATAGCTAGTTACTTTAATAAGAACCACCAATAAACAAAGAAAAAAAATGGTAACAACGATGTCAGTAATGAAGTCAAGAAGCTATACCCTTGCGGCCAAAACGTCCTGCTCTACCAATCCGATGCAAGTAAACCTCATAATCCGGCTCTCCATGCATGTCAAATTTCACCGAAAGATCATAATTAACAACCAAGTTAACCTACGCAGAAAAAATCACATCATATCACGAAAATTTGAAGTACAAAATATGGAAAACATTAAGGCAGAGAATAAAGGGGTAAAACCTATGTTTGGTCAAAACCGCGAGCGAGAAGATCAGTTGAAATTAGAACCTGAGTCAACCCATCTTTAAACTCCTTGCCAATCTTGTCCCTATCATCTTGTTTAAGAGCACCTTGAATAGTTGTGACCTCATAACCATATTCAACTAGTGCTTTATGAAATATGCTTGAACTATTTCTTGTGTGAACAAATATGATTGTCTGACCCAACTTCTGGCCTAGTTTGTCTTTAATCACCATAATCTTAGAAAGTTCGTCAGGGCAGTTCACTTTATACTGCTTCACGGAGTCCAATGATAATTCCTCTTTGTTCACAAACATTTGATTGTAATCTTTCACAAAGATTTCTTTAACAATCTTCTCAATAAATGCCTTTACCGCATCATTGAAGGTGGCAGAAAAAAGGAGCACCTGGCAGTAATTTGCAATGAGAAGAAGAAAGTAAATTTTGAGGCCTAGCTTGATAAACAATACTGCAAGACAACACTCATATTCAAAAAAGAAAAAAAATAGTACATTGATCTATTGTAAGACTCTGGAATGTTATACAACAATGTAAAATTGAATAAGAAGCATTTTATGGAGGTAGGCAACTGGGTAGAAACCCTGGCTTAATCATAAAATATTATGAACTCCATGCAAGATATAAAACCAGAGTAGCTTAAATCCAGAACTTACAACGAGTTAAGAATCCAGAACTTCACAGAACAATCCCCGGTATATGTCTGCATGGACAGAAAATTCTCCTCAAAAACTCACATTATTAGAATACTTCTGAGATTTCCAAATTCCACAGGTACTGGCCCATTAAGATGATTGCAACACAAGTTCCTATAATAATGATGACCAAGAATTAGAAACGCTGTATATAACCATCATCAAGAAAATAAGATACTGTTAAGAAGGTGCTTTAAGGTTGACTCATCTCTTACAGTGTAAGAAGGTGCTCAAGATCACCAATAGAAGTAGGTACATGTCCAGAGAAATCATTGTTGGAAAGATCCCTATACAAAATAAGATACTGTTAGTCTAGAGGGTGTGAAACAAGTACAACAATAGCCATTTTCAATGAGAAACTTACAGTGTATCAAGATTGATAATTCTCCCCAACTCAACAGGTATGCCTCCCTTAAATTCATTAGAAGAAAGATTCCTGAGGTGTTATACAGAAATTAATTCACCAAAGTATAAGAGAAAGGTACAATTTTGATGCATAAATAGATGTAAATCAGAAATTAGCATCAGAGCTGATAAGAACATACAGATATGTTAGGCTCTCCAGATTGCAAAAACTCAAAGGAATAGATCCATTCAAGCGGTTACCATGCACGTTGCTAAAAAATAGAAACAAATCTAGAAGAATAAACTGAGAAACAACTAATACAAGTGGTCATTTAAAAGAAAAAAATAGAGTACATCTGTTGCTGGAATTTAGATTTCTTACAACTGATTCAATGCAGTGCAGGAACTAATGTTCTGAGGAATTGGCCCTTCCAAATTGTTATTAGCAAGATTCCTACAAAAGAATGACCAACAAACTTTAAATAAATAAAGGATCAAACAAGAAAATTATATGAGAGAAAATCAAGATGTCAAGACTCACAATTCAAAAAGGAATACTAGAATAATACCTCACACAGAATAGAAAGCATATTGCGAGGGCTACAACTAACTACAAACTGATCAATAATACCCTCTGAAACATTGATACACCTCTTTGAGGCACTTGAAAACCTAGCAATAGCCTTTGGCAACTCAAATGAAAGTGCGTACATAACTTCCTACAGAGGAACAACAAACAACCCAAAAACCACAAGCTTAGCCACAAATTACAGAATCGAAATTACATAAGTTCGAAAAATAGAATGAATCATACCTGGTCTAGTGAAGGAGAGGATAAATATTTATAAAAATGTTGTTGTTTAAGTGTTGTCTATTTACTGTTTTGTACTAGTGAGGCCAATTCAAATTGCAATGGCATAACCATCACTGAAGAGTCACAGGTACGGCTTGGATGTAGAATTTAGGAAGGAGGGGGGAATGATTTTCACCTTACATCAATACATAGGGTACACTAGGATGGTTTACCTACAACCAACTAACTTGCGAGAGCCAAATTATAAGGATTGGTGATTTGGTTCAATTTTTAAAAAATTGAACAACAAGGGAACAAGGTATCCATAGTTAAGACATATTGAAATATCAACATCCTTAAGTAAAATTCTCTAAAGTTCTATATTCACCTACATGTATAATGCAATTAGGGCATATATAAATAATTATTGAACAGTTTAGTGAAGTTAATTCCTAAAGCTGTCGAATTTTCACTAAAATACATCAACCATCTAAAAGGGGGAGGAATATCTCACGCAGTGGTAAATATATAACAAGAAAAAATTAAAGAGCTTTGAATAAAATCTCATTATTTTTCATATCAGGTATCTATAATCATTAAGAACTAATACACGAACACCGCATAATCAATTGAGGAAAAATTTCATCATAAACTAAACTACAAACTTCCACAGAATCCATCCACAACAACAATGACAAAAATGAATAGAACAAATTCATTTAGCATAGATTGATTTAACACATCGAAAAGTATAATATAATTAATTTGCTAATAAGGGGGGAAAACATGAAAATATAAGAATGAAGAAACCCTAACCTTTGAGAAATCAAAATCAATGATTACGTTCAGTAGGTAAAGGTCGATTAAACCCACCGAAGTCCGACACGATGCCGTCAACGAAGTCCGACACCACCGAGGCGGCATCCCGCCGCCTGTCCTTCTCGCTGCTCTCGTCGCGCTTGTGGTGCTTCCGCGCAGGGTCAGGAGAGGGAGTGCGGTGGCGGTCGTTTTCGCCTGTCTTTGTCCCTTCGCGGGCTCATTCCCGGTCGCGGTTTCTGTCACGGTCACTCATCTTTCTCTCTCCTCTGTGGGAGGAGAGTGCAGCTCAGCTCAACTACTTGGTCGTGACCGTGAATGAAAAATAAGAAAAGATCTTCTCTCGTACGTGCCTCCTCAGCTGATGGCCACACTGAAGAGAGAGAAAGTACATACCTTATTTTAATTTCAAATTTTCAGTTCCGCATTTTTATTTTTTAATCCGTATTTTTTACATAGATAAAAAAAACTTTATCTATTTAAAACAAAAAATTATCCTTATAAATACATAACATTTTTTCATATGTATGTACAATATTTTTTTTAAAAACGTTGTAAAAAAAATACCACAATATTTTTTATAAAAACGTCATCTTTTAAGTATTGACTTTTTATGATTTTGTACTGGTGAAGCACAGTACTGTACTTCAAATAAATAAAGATAAGTTTTTTTGATTTTTTCTTATGGTTTAGTACTAAACCAATTAAAAATAAAATTAAATAATCCAAAAGTGTTTCTTAATTAAAGCCCTCCCAAATTGTTATTTAACCGAATATTAAATACAATACCAAAAAATAAAGTTACTTTAAATTAATCTCCAAAAGACTTTTTTGGATTAATATTATATACTTAAAATAAAATTTAAAGTCTTTTGGATTATTTAATTTTATTTTTATTTAACTTTAACTTTATTTAATTATGATCATAAAAATAAACTTTTATGGAGAAATTTTAAAGTTTAACATAGTGTAAAGTTATTTACTTTATAGTTTATTAAAATAAATAGTTGATATTATAAGTTACTTAAAAAGTGTTATTAAAATTTAAATTTACTATTGTAAAAAATTTAAGGTATTTATATTCACCACAATAAATCAAAAAAAAATTATTTAGAACAAGATAGCGACCAATTTTATCCCTCGTAAAAAACTTCTGAATAATGATATATAGTGAGTAATAATTCCTTCACTAAATAGATTTTTTCCTCGCAAATTTTCGTCATAAATTGGCTCCAAAAATCTTTTTATCGCCCCAATTTTACGAGAAAAAAAATATAAATTGTGAAGGATGTTTCTTTCGCTAATAACTATATTGTCAATATACTTTTTTCCTTCATTTGCTTCGCTAAACAACTCACTCATGAAGTAATAAATTCCTTCACAAAATTTTCGGAATAGAGGCCATTTTTGGTGTAGTGAAAAATACTGAGATCATTCACCATGCATGTGGTAGTCCACATATGTTATTTCAATGAATAATAAAGAATGGAATAACAAAAAAATTCACGTGCATGCGATAGGCCAGCGCATGATAAAAGTTATTCCAATGAGAATAATAAAGAATGAAACCGAAGTCATACGTAATCCGCATGCAGCAGGATATTCCAATAGAATAATAAAGAATGGAATAATGAAATTTTTTACCATGTAGATTACTTGATAAAGCGGAGTTATTCAACATAATAATAAAAATGGGATAAAAGAAGCTCTCTTCATGAATACGAAAGAAATTGAAGAAATCGGATTTGGAATAGTGAGGTAGCGTGATTTCTCTTCTTCTTCCTCTCTATAATTTCTCTCTATAATAATTGCTCTATAGTTTTAGTGAATTGGTGAAAAAATAATGAAGGAATGAACTTCTATTTATAGGAAAATATAGTTTCAATAATTGCACGTTTTGGGGCTCAGAATATTACAGTATAATACCTTCCTCTTTTCCTTTATTTTTAATTTAGTCCTACAATTATTATCAAACTTGCACCACCTCCCCTAATAGTACAAGAATGTGAATCAATAGTACACACCTGTGAACAAATAGTTATAATCATGTGAATTAATAGCAATTAATTGCTTATTTATCCGGTTAATTACCCGATTGGTCAATATAACCTCCAGACATCAATTATTATCAAAATAAATATCGATTTCCACTAACACTAATAATTTTAACACAGTGGAACTATCAATTTCATCTTTAATCAACACGAACTTGTTCATCATTAATATTATAACGCACAATATTTAACAACCAGGTCGTTTCCGTGGGAGCAGAGAGGCTTTCAGATAAAGATTTCTCCTTATTGGTGGCCGCAATTGGGTGACCAAACCTCTCATTGATGTAACTTCTAGACATTGTCAATATTGCAAATAATAATATGAATAACTTTATCGTCTCAATTATTGATTTAATAATATAACATATTGTATAGATGATACCGTGACAATAATTGAATCAAAATATGAGAGATATGATATAGCAATTACTGTAGCAATAATTGAGTATAACTGAGTGACTTCTTACGTAAGCATCAATAATCAATCTGCAGTGTGCTACTATGCAACCACGCGTATTATTGTACTTTTACTACTAGGGTAGTTCAATGTTTTAACGGTAACACTTTCACCGTTATTTTTATAAAAAGATAATTCTGTCATTTTTTTACTACGACAATACTTCCGTTATGGGGTCCACCAATGATTGTGTCGTCGTACGAATATTTCCGACAAAAAGAATATTCCCCGACCAAACGAATATTTTATAACAACTTGCTTACTTTGTAAAATTTATAAATATTACCCACAACTATAACATTATATCAAATCCACACCATAATATTTTAAAAAAAATATTTTAAAAAATTTAAATCTTTATTCATAAAATTTGGGGTCTCATACATTCAATATATATATTGATATCATTTAATGGGCAAATTTAGTTAGCATAAAATCTAATTTTGAATCAAAATAAACTCCTTTATTTTAATCCAAATTTAAATTAAAATAAAACTCTTTTATTTTAATTTATCTAATTTTGAATAAAATAAACTATTTTATTTTAATCAAAATATTTAATCAAAATAAACTCATTTATTTTAATTAATTATGAAATCTAATTCCAAGTAAAAAAACTTTTTTATTAAAGGAAACACAGATTCTCTTTCCTATTTACAAATAAACTTTTTTATTTTGAATAATATGAAATCTTATTCCATATCTAAATAAACTCTTTTAATTAAGTAAATACGGATTCTCTTTTCTATTCACAAATAAACTCCTTTATTTTGAATAATATGAAATCTTATTTCATATCTAAATAAACTCCTTTATTTAATGAAACATGAAATCCAATTTCAACTCAAATTAGTTATCATGGAATCCAATTCCAACTCTAATTAGTTAGCATGAAATCTAATTTTAAAATTAAAATAAACTTTTATTTTAATTATAAAATTATTAAAAATATATATATATATATATATATATATATATATATATATATATATATATATATATATATATATATATATATATCAAATAACGTGAATCACATGAATCTTCAAGGGCCATTTAATCCGTACATTTAGTATATATATATATATATAAAATGTCCTAGCCTGAAGCATGTGAATTTCCTAGAAATCTTTTAAATAAAAAAATTCCACGTGGCAAGAAACTCCTGTTAACTATTAACATAATTCATATGATTCATGAATCACATGATTCACGATACTTAATAATATATATATATATATATATATATATATATATATATATATATATATATATATATATATATAATATTAACATAACACGAATCGCAATAACGCTTTTTTAATAAAACAACAATTTTATACAATAAATTATGTCCAATTAAATTGTTCTAAACACATATCAATATAAATATCAAATTAAATTAATTAATAATTCGCATAAAGGTTTGGCTCTGATGCCACTGTTAGGTTTGTAATATTCATGAACGCAATCAAATTGCACAAAATAAGCGGAAGCATGGAAAATCAGAGTTTTAAAATTTTATAAACCATATACCCAGATCATCCTTTATGCATAATTATTAATTAAACAAAAATATGAAGAACAAGAATCATACCCTTGAATATTCGAGCTTCCTCAATTACAAGTTCACCTCTAATCTTTTTCGCGTTCAACTTGAATCCACCGGGTTTGGTTCATTCCTTTAATCAACGTTAGCCACCCAAGTGTTTGGCCTCTAGAGGTGATCTACTAAGGAAGAAGAAATATTCAAGAAGAAGGGTATTTGGCAAAACCCTAGTTTTCTATTTCTCATAGAAAAGGGTGTACTCTATAATAATTAGAACCACGTATTCACGTGTGTTGTAAAAGTGTTAACCAACATCACCCATAATAAGATTCCTCTTATTTATAGATGAGGGCAACCCCCTTAACAAATTAAGGAATTAAGTTTTATTTTAATTAATTAAACTTCTTTAATTAATTAGGCTCCTAATCTTATTAGGAATAATTAATTAAAATCTTTTAAGTATATTTTATTTAATCTATGGTATAATTATGGTGTGACCCTTTAGGTTCTCCATATTAAACCAGTTGTGAATAAATCAATTAGAACAATTCTAATCTTATTTAAATAAATAAATTAAGCTATTAATTTATTTAAATAAATAATATTTATTCTATAATAGGGATAAGCCTCCCTAGCGATTAACGACTTTCCAGATAATATAGATTTCAACATTAATCATAAAAGAACCTTTGAGTAAATAGTTACTGTACAATTCAATCTTTCCACCATACAATGTCCCAATTAAATATAAGACATGTAATTACTGTCAAGTATTATTTTATTTAATTATATGTATTTCGACTCTTAAATGCACAACACCATATATAATATAAATTAGAAACTCCTTTCTAATTTCATTCTGTCTTGGCCAAGGACTACTGAGTTGTCATTTATCGAATCACATAGGACATTTCTCTTCTTTTACTAGAAGCGGTAGATTCTTTATTGATCATACATTATCTCCATGTACAACTTATTATACCCAAGAATACCCTTTGATATAACCTAAGGGTCTTAAGGAAAAAGTCAAAGTATAACTCATCATACACAAGATACTATGATGATCTCAAGTCCAAGGATCACTTGTACTACTATCACTACAGGAATTCCTATTGACAGATAAGTAAAACTCCATTAGGTATTCCTTAGCTATCCACGTTCAGTGTACTTATTCTCCAATAAGCACCTACATACTTACTTTAGTGTCTCCACACAAATGATCATGAGATCAATCATCCTCATCCAATGAGCAAGCAACGTATGTACCAATCTATCCGGATTCACTAATCCCCAATTTAGTAATCCAATGATTGGTAACTATTTTAGTTTTAAGCTTTCTAAGAATTTAGATCTCATTAGAATGATCATCATTATTATTCTAAAAGCATTGCTTAAAACTATGGATTTATCACATATTATAAAACAACATCATGTAGATAATTAAAAGCCTTTAACAAATTAATATTTTTTATTAATAAATAAATAAGATTGTTACAAAGTATATGCTTTATCATCAAACATGATTGGCTTGTGTGCATACTACTTTCACTTTTATTAACTTATCCTTGGTGGTTATTGCGTTCAACTTTTCTTGATTCTTTCTACTTAACGCATCAGCTACGACATTGGCTTTACCGGGATGATATAAGATTTCACAATCAAAATCATTTATCAGTTCTAACCATCTCCTCTACCTTAAGTTTAACTCTTTTTGTGTAAAAATATATTTCAGACTTTTGTTATCTGTATATATCTCGCACTTCTCCCCGTACAAGTAATGCCTCTAAAGTTTTAGAGCAAAAACTACCGCGGTTAACTCTAGGTCATGATTAGGATACCTCTTCTCATAATCTTTGAGTTGTCGTGAAGCATAAGCGATCACTTTCCCATATTGCATCAACACAAACCCTAAACTTCTGTGTGACGCATCACTAAATACTACAAGGCCTCCTGTATCATCTGGTAAGGACAACACTGGAGTCATGCTCAATCGCTTCTTCAACTCTTGGAAGCTCTCTTCACATTTATCTGTCCAGACATATTTTACCGTCTTTCAAGTTAAATTGGTTAATGGGGTTGCTATTTTTGAAAAATCTTTTATGAACCGTCAATAATAACCCACTAAACTGATAAAACTTCTTGCTTTTGTTGGATTTGTTGGTTGTTCCCAATTCACAATCGTTTCAATCTTAGTTGGATCTACTGATATTCCATTTTTCTCAATTACATGACCTAAAAATTGAACTCTCTTTAACCAGAATTCACACTTGGAAAACTTTGCATAAAGTTGTTCCTTTCATAATATTTCCAAAACGACTCTCAAGTGTTCAACATGCACTTCCCGTGTTTTCAAGTATACCAGAATATCGTCGATAAACACTACAACAAATTTGTCTAAGCATGGTTTAAACACTCAATTCATCAAGTCCATAAATGTTGTCGGTGCATTTGTCAACCCGAAAGACATTACAAGAAACTCATAATGTCCATAGCGTGTCCTTAACGCTGTCTTCGGCACATCTTCCTTTCTTACCTTTAACTGATGATAACATGTCCTAAGGTCAATCTTGGAAAAGTGTTCGGCCCCCTTTAATTGGTCAAACAAATCATCAATTCTTGGTAAATGATATTTATTCTTAATGGTTAATCTATTTAATTCTCTATAGTCTATACATAACCTCATGGTTCCATCCTTCTTAT
Organism: Panax ginseng; assembly: GCA_020205605.1. Classification (NCBI taxonomy): domain Eukaryota; kingdom Viridiplantae; phylum Streptophyta; class Magnoliopsida; order Apiales; family Araliaceae; genus Panax; species Panax ginseng. The sequence continues at coordinate 33,603,211 of CM035127.1, read as the reverse complement.
TTACAAACAATACTGGTTCTCCCCAAGGTGAAACACTAGGTTGTATGTAATTTTTATCTAAGAGTTCCTATAGTTGTACTAGTAACTCTTTCAGTTCTACAGGTGTCATCCTATATGGTGCCTTAGAAACTGGTGTCGTTCCCGATGCACGATAAATGACAAACTCAATTCCCCTATCTGGAGGTAAACCCGGTAAGTCATTTGGAAACACATTAGGAAAATCCTTAACTTTAGGTATTTGATCTAGTTTTACTCTTTCCTGTTGAGTATCAACTATATAGGCCAAATATCCTGAACAACCTTTTCTAAGTAACCTTTCTGCCTGAGTTATGGTCAGACATCGAGATTGCTTAGGTGAACAACCGCCGTTGAACACTACCTTTGACTTCGACGCAGTCAAAAGTTTATACGTTTTTTATGACAATCGATCATTTACCAGAAAATTCTCCCAACTAAATTGGAATAAGATTTACCAAAAATTTGTGTCCCTTTATCTCCACACTATAGTCCCTATGTAACAATCCAAGATTTTATTTATAATTTAAAACATTTATTAAATTATTTGAATGTTTTAATAAATATTTTATTGATATAGGTGTTGCTTGTAGGGATTTGTGAATTAAATTTATTAGATAATACTCTAATTTAATTTAATAGTTAGAGAATTGTTAAAGATTACATGAATGGTTATATTGTTGTTTTAATTTAATAATAAAACTGATATGTTAATTTATTAAATAAAATTATAATGAGATTATAATTTTGTGATAATTGGATTAAGTGGGAAATTTATTTAGTGTGGTGTACTTAGTTTATGTAACTAAGATTTGTTATGGAAATCCAAATAAATAATATGTGATTATAAATTGTAAACTAAATTATTTATTAAAATAAATTAAAGGAGTTTTAAATGGGTTTTACCAATCAAGGCTTAAAATATTAAGTCTTTATTTTAATTAGTTTTATCCAAACATAGCCTTGTGGCTTTTAAATTTTGAATTTGAATTATAATAAATCAAATAAATCAAAATAATAAATAAAATATATTTTATAACTGATGTGTGTTAAGTTTTGTAACTGATGTTTTAAGTGTGCGTATAATGGCTTGGCTATCAATTTTATTTTTACGCACAGTGATAGTGTGACACCCCCAAATCCAGGTACTTCATTTCCATATTATTTGGTGCTCACTATCAAAATAATTACATCTAACTACCCATAATAAAGGATAAAACATCAACTAATTTAAACAATAATCTTTCCCATTAAAGGGTTACATCATCTCATAAACAATCCCAAGTAATCTAACCTTAAATTATTACATAAGTTTGCGGAAAACATCATAAAAGAAAACAAGTCTTATAACATCATGCATTTAAATAAATTTTAAATAATTCTTCAACACTTGGACATCTTGCCCTTTCCTTTGCTAGTAGATGACTCATCGACTCTTTCAACTTTAGCTGCAGTGTTAATTGCAAGAGTGAGCAAACAATTGCTCATTGATATAAAGAGTAGTAATAACAACCATATGAAGATGAACAACGAATGCTGAATAATAATGAATTTGTTTTACGAATAAGTAATAGAAAACAAGTTTGAACTTTAATATCTGAGGGTCCTAAGACCATGAACTATGTCCACGGTAATTAGGTATTACTACCCTAACCTTAACAGTCAATTAGACTATACAGACCCTTCTTAACGTACTTAGGGGGATCAGCCCTTTGTACCATGTATTGTGCACAAACATCTAAACGTTAACACGTACAAAATCCCCTGTGTTATGGTTGTTCGTCTCAGTTTGACTTTAGAATTTTCGCACTAAAGAGAGTTTAGCTTGGAACTAACTTATCAGTGGTTCTAGAATTTTAGAACACCATTCATAATAGACTAGTTCAATCAATAAAAGTTTGCTTACTACTTGGAAGTTTATTATAATCAATATAGATTTGAACAAGGTTATCAAAGTTAAAGACCGAATAACAACAACGTATAATTGAATAAACATGGTGTACATGCAAAGTGCTATATCCACAAGAGTTAGAACAATCTCATTTGAATTGATGCATTAGAACAATATATGCTTTGAATAATGATATCAAGATTTAGAAAAGTAAAACTCGCTCGAGGTAACGAATTAGGTTACAAGAGCTTGTACAAACATATGCAAGAGAGATTATGTTTGCTAAATTTCAACATAAAAATTAGGAACTTATACAACGATAGCTTAGGAATAGAAAACTTGCATAAGTATAACATAACAACGATAAGTAAACCTTGCTGAATAATTAGGTAGCATAGATTAGGGATACTTGCTCAATAAAAGTTTGGGATAAGAAACTTGCCTTGTATGGAAGCTACACAAGTATAATAATGTTCTCCAATTGCCCAATACATATCATTGGAATCGCAACAACAATTAGTTGTATTAATATTAGCTTTATGGGATTAACCCATCATTTAGGTAATAACCTTACTTAACATTTAACCATGTTGATTAACACCTTTAACGAATCAGAAATTACATTATAAACTAACATAACCCTCATCATTTACTTTTAACTTTCATAACATCACTTTTTTTGATTCATTACATAACTTACTAATTCATAGTCTATAGTTTCAACGTTGTGATTACAACATGTAGTTATACCTTATAACACATGTTAGGTTCCTCTACAATCATCAAATAAGTTAGGTTAACAATTTCCAAGCTATGCTGTTAGTAGTTTAATTCTGGGTCTGACTGACCACTGGCGCGACTACGCTGGGGTTAGCTTAGAGTCCTGTGAGACCCCAAATTTTATGAATAAAGATTTAAATTTCTCAAAATATTTTTTTAATATTATGGTGTGGATTTGATATAATGTTATAGTTGTGGGTAATATTTATAAATTTTGCAAAGTATGCAAGTTGTTGTATAATATTGATTGGTGGGGAATATTTTTTTTGTGGGGAATATCCATAATAAGCAGTACAATCATTGGTGGACCCTACAACAAAATTATTATCGGATTGAGAAAATGACAAAATATTTTTTATAAAAATAACTTGGCGAAAGTGTTACCGTTAAAACCTGTTGAACTACTCGATAGTAAAAGTAAAGATGTCTGGCGTGGTTGCATAGTAGTAGACACGGTATTGATTATTGATGCTTACGTAAGAAGTCACTCGGTTATACTCAATTATTGTTATAGTAATTGCTGCATCATATCTCTCATATTATTGATTCAATTATTGTCACAGTATCATCTGCATAATATTTATTATTATTAAATCAATAATTGAGACAGCAAAGTTATTCATATTATTATTTGTAATATTAACAATGTCTAGAAGTTCTGTCAATGAGAGGTTTGGTCACATAATTACGCGCCAATAAGGAGAAATCCTTATCGGAAAGCCCCCTCTTTCCTGGGAACGACCTGGTTGTTAAATATTATGAGTTAAAATATTAATGATGAATAAGTTCGTGTTGATTAAAGATGAAATTGATAGTTCCATTGTGTTGGGATTATTAGTGTTAGTAGAAATCGATATTTATTTCGATAATAATTGATGTCTGGAGGTTATATTGTTCAATCGGGTATTCGGGGCACTTTTCATGTCAGAGTACTATTCACGAGTTACTATTCACGGGGTACTATTCACCCGTAAAATATATTTTATTTCGGTCCAAATCATTTTTGGGTACAATATTATTCCATTAGGAGATGTGCTAATTTTTTAGATTGTTGGTTGAAGTTATAATAGTAAATCAATATGGACCACTGGTGGAAAGTTATAATAGTAAATCAATATGGATCGTTGGTTTAAAGTTTTAATAGTAAATCAGTATGAACCGTTGCTTTAAGTTTTAATAGTAAACCAATATGGACCGTCCGTTTAAAAGTAAATCAATATGGACCGTTCATGAATTAGTTACTATTTAGTCCATTTTCCTATAAATAAAAGTTCATTCCTTCATTATTTCTTACGAATTAACTGAAACTCTAGAGAGAGAAACTATAGAAAGAAAGAAGAAAAGTATTATGCTACTTCACTACTCCAATATTCAGTTTCTTCTAAGGTAAGGGTTATTATTTGTTGTACTCGTAAGGGGTATTATTTCTTTCGTATTCATGAAGAGAAATTCTGTTATTCCATTCTTTATTATTATGTTGGAATAACCTGTTTATGCGAAGTACCGCATACATGATGAAATTTTTCTGTTATTCTATTCTTTATTATTCTGTTGGAATAACCTGTTTATGTGAAGTACCGCATACATGGTAAAATTCTTCTAATAATCCGTTCTTTATTATTCTGTCAGAATATCTTGTCTGTGCATTTACGTCGGACCTGGTTCCATTATTTATTATTTTGTCGGAATATCACATGCGTGCGCTACGTCGGACCGGGTTCCATTATTTATTATTCGCTTCGGAATATCACATCTCAGGCGCTTACGCTTCGGACTGGTTCCATTATTTATTATTCATTGGGAATAACCTATATGTATGATCTATCGCATTTACATGATGAATCTTCGTTATTCTATTCTTTATTATTACATTGGAATAACTGTCTATGTGGATTACCACATGCATGGTGAATGATCCTTCGTATTCATTCCTTATTAAATTGTGGAAATGATCTATCTCACGGATTATTTGCATGGCGTAAAAATCCATTTGCAGATTTTCATATATTTTATTATACTCGGTTGGTTAAAGCTTTGGCTTCTATACTCCATGAAATTAGTGGAATATCCTTGATATTTGCGCTTCATCCAATATCTTTTCATGGAAATATTCTTCCGAGCATTCTTGAATTTTACTCTACAAAGCAAAGATATCATGTTGACAATTTGGACGTTATTAGTTCTCGGATAAATTAATTTATAAATCTTTAAAATTTATTCTTGAACTTGTTTTATTGAATTATTATGTCATTGTCATCATCCTCATGCTTATATTGTGATGAAAGTCATCTTTGGTTTACGTGCATAGATAGACTTGGTATGATTATGACTGTGGATTATTCAAATATAATCATGACCGTAATGTGATGAATGATGTGGTAAAAGTCCTCATTGGCTGTAGTTCATTGGTGTGGACGATTGTTGGTATGATTATGACTGTGGATTATTCTCGGTATAGTCATGACCATTGATGATTACATGAATATCCTTGGCCGTGGAGCAGGAATGATTCGATTTTATTTATTAAGCTGAGTCTCATTGATAAAGTTGATGAAAAACTTTTTAAATCATAGAAGATAGTAGATTTTATACCTTACTTGACTCTTCTAATGGATTGCTTGATCCGCTGCGAGCTTAAACTTGTTGTCTATTATATTCTATCGCTTTAACATTGTTGAAGGCTAATGATAATTTATTCTGCATTATCTTAGTCATAATATTTCTTACTGGGCTAGTTAAGCTCACCCTTTCTTTCACTGTTCTCTTCAGGAAATGAGAATGTAGCTGGGACTAGTCGGGGAACAGAGTGATGGTCCTAGATGGTGCATTAGAAGTCCTCACTATTCTGTAAAATAGTGTGATAATAAATGTAATCAGGACTCCATTGAGTGTGGAGATTGTCTAGATGACAATATTTGTATTAAAACTCACAGCCTATGTTTTGTCGTATTTTACGACTGTTGTATAATTAAGTTGTATTTATATTCAGTACCTTGTATCTGGCGACTCAAGATGCGTGATGTATACCTGTTTTGGGGGCGTCAAAAGTCCGGCGCGCCCGTGCCACATGCCCGCGCTTGACACCAGAAACCGTTTTTGCAGACTCTCGAAATCAGACTCTGCTTAAGGCTAAAAATCCCAATTCCATAGAAATTCATGAAACCTAGCAACTAAAACTTTGTAATAACATTACTAATCATGCTATTCACCATTCCAACTACATAAACATTATATATATTCAATTTTGAAGAATTAAAACCACAATTTTCCAAATTTCTTCAATTTTGACACTTTTAGCGAATTCGATCGCCACGAATTCGTTTCTTAACCAATTGATACGATTTAAACTACGTTGTTTTTGATTCTTCACATACTAACACAAACAAACATCAAATTACAGATTAAAGCATATATTAAACATAAAATTTTGTACTTTCTAGAGCCATTTTTCATAGATAAACACTGTTATTTCAATTCTCTTCCTCAACCCCATTTCACGTGTTTGATAACCAACAATATATATATATATATATATATATATATATATATATATATATTGATAATAACAGATTCTACAACATAATTATGCACACCCATAGCCCATATCTTATACTCAACGACCTATCAAAGACCCACTTCAAGAGAATGAAATCACAAAACAGAAAATTAGAATTAGGGTAGATTATACCTTGATTTAGAAAGATAATTAGCAAGCCCTTCTCTTCCTCTAGACAATCTCAGAGAATTCTCTCTAACTCTCACTCTCAATTGTCTATGTTTCCTTCTTCTCACCAAACCTTCTTTAAACTTGGCCTTAAAAAAAATGCGTAGAAATAAACTGAAGACTTCCCACGTTCATTAGTTAAAAAAAAATAATACGTTAATCAGTTATGTTAGGCCAAAAGCCAAAAGATTGTGTTTGGTTTACAAAATTTCCCTTATTTCCAATTTATTTTAATAGTCTTATATTATATAGTTTTCATTTGTCACACTTTAGTTAATTTAAATAACTTATAATAATAGTTATAATAGTTATAATTTTTTATTATAATTATACTTATGAATAATAAATAATTTTATATCTAATTTTTATTATTAAATAAGACTTAAACATTACTTTATTTAATTTATTTATTTTCTTAAATATTAAAAACTTCATTTAATTTAATTATTTTCATTAAATTAGATCCATAAATAATAAAATTACTATTCATTAATTTAGTTAGCATACATACCCAACTAAATTATTATATCACAATTCATCAAATATTTATTTTTCCCAATAAATAAATTATTTAAAATATTTATTTAATCAATAAATATTTAAATTAAATTACAAATTTCTCGATTGTTACATCATTCGCTCCTTAAAAAGATTGTGTCACTAGAATCACAATTCGATAAATTCATTTGTCACAGATAGTTGGCCTATACTGATACTAAGAAGAAAATTAGAGAGAGAGTTTGAGAGAAAAGTTTGAGAATTCCAAAGAAATTCTTGGTGCTAAGCAAGGATTGTTCAAGCAAGAGAAGGTATTCTCCATAACCTTGATATATATATATATATATATATGTGTGTGTGTGTGTGTGTGTGTGTGTGTGTGTGTGTGTGTGTGTGTGTGTGTGTGTTTTACGGCATAAATTTACAAGTCTCTATGGATTCAATTCTTTTGAATTGTTGTTATACAACTGATTACTTGTGATTGTATGTGTTTGTGATGATTAGAAATAGTGTTTAGACAAGAATTGTTATGCTAATTACGTTTAAAAGAAAGAAAAACTGTTTTTAATGTATGTTTATACATATGACTTGTGAAAGTACAAAATTTGGTGGTTAATTTGTATATTAATCTGTAAATTGAGTCTTGAATATGTTAATTCGGTAAGAAACAAAGAGAACGTAGTTTGAATGAATTAATTTGGTGTAAAATTATGATCAAAGTGTGAATTTCTATGAAGGATGTCAAAAATGGAGTTTTTGTACAAAAACATGAAATTTAAGGATTTAAATTAGTTGAAGTACTTATTTAATTGTTCTAAGTTAGTATATGTATGAGGAATCATGTATATGTGAGTTCTATAGTATTTGGGTATGATTAATTTACTGTTTTGTGGATGAAATTCGTGTATGTTAGGCTAAAAACGGCAATGTTATAGTATCCACAAGTAGTTGTCATCAGGCACCAAATAAGAATTTCAAGATCGGTGTCAAAGCTGTAAACGGCAGGTCTTGCGTTGCACTGGCCCCGAGTGCTTATGTATATGGCGCATTTTGCAGCATACCCCTGCTCAGAGATAGTGAAGTCTCGCACTATCAGAGACTTTGGACACCAATGTAACTTAGTCTAATGATGTGTTAATGTGACAAACATGTAATGAAGATGTTAAAACAAAATCGTGTCACGTGGTTAGTAATTCTAAAGTTATAAGAGATTAGTAATTTATGAAAGCGATATGGTGTGATTTATTAAACACGTGTATTAGTAAATAAGTGTTTTAAATCAAATACTGAGATTTCTGAAATATATGTGGAGTGAATGGAAACTTATTCTAAAGTAACAAGTTTAACTATGAATGAGTTTTAATTTGGAAGTGGATGTTAGTATATCTAATAAATATTGTGATTCTAATAAAATGTGTAGGTGAACGTGAGTTATAATTTATAGCTTACGCACGAGGCAAGTTTCTAAACCTTACCTCTTTACATTGAGCAAGTTTCTTTCTCTCAAACTTTGATTGAGCAAGTTCTTTATTCATAAACTTTATTTAAGCAAGCTATAATTTTGATTTTATTCGAGCAAGTTATGAATTCTAATCATTGTTGAGCTATTCTAACTTGTTTATAGTTAAGAAAGTTTTCTTAACATGAGACTATTAAATTGGGACAAGGGAGGGAGTATACGTATATTACATAATAGCTAAGGTGGAAGTAATTTATTTTATTCCTTAAAATCAAAATTCTTTTTATTTTTCTAACTCCCACATTCATTTTCTCTAACTCCCACATTCTTCCTATTAATTAACTATATTATTATAGTATTAAGTATTGTGAGTAACTAATCATTAGAGTTGGGGGTTATGGGAGTCAAAAGACTCTAACAAAGCTATACATATATACAAACACATTTTTCTTTTAAAAATGGATAGAAATTGAGAGCCTAAGAGAGTTAGAACTAATTTTGGAGGATTACTGAGGATTTGACAAGCAAGGAGAAGGAGCATCATATTAAACCAAGAAGAAATTCATCAAAAGGTAATTCATGATAAAATGTATGAAAAGTAACTAAGAAACATAAGATTAAGCAAATAATTCAAGTAATAAATAACGGATAAGTAGGTATAAAACCTACTTATCAAATACCCCCAAACTTAAACCTTTGCTTATCCTCAAGCAAAAACACAAAATAATAATGCAATGCAATGCAACTAATCTACATGCCTACGAATCCAGCAGTAATGACAAAAACAAGTCTATTCAATCGGCCTTAGAGAAATCAAGTAAACATGATAATACATCATATCAAAACAAATCATTAACTTCTCAATCAATCATCAAATCTTAGACTGTTATCACCAATATAGTGCGTGTGTGCTCGACAACAATGTTAACTGATATAAAATCAAATTTAACACATAACAAGTCTCTTCGAAGGCATCATACAGCGTAAACTCAAGAAATCTAAAAACAAGCTAGATCCAACTAAAATTAAACAATTACAAATATCGAGGGTCAACATGGGATACTTATGCTTCATTTTTCATCTACGGGGGCTTTTTGCTCTTATTTCCCGTTTTATTTATTCTTTTTTTTTCTAATTTTTTTCCTTTTTTCTTTTTGGATAGTGAGTGCGTTTTACGCTCCATCTCACGCCTGTGTTTATGAGGAGTGCATTTCACGCTTCTTCTCGACCCACCACAGGACTCAATTTATTCAACTCGATATCTTTTTCTTTTCTTTTTTTAGAAGCTTATATACCCCACTTTTTCCCCCAAACTTAGGTTCTTACCTAATTCTTCACCTTCACTGCCTATCCTTGTCATTCTCTTATTTAAACTCGCATTATCCTTTAGAGTCTCATTATGTATCAATTTAAACTCAATTAATCAACAAGTTGTTTTTACTGTGCCATCCTTATTATACCAGTTTCAAACAGAAAAAGACTCAATTCATAACAAGAAATCACAACAACGCTCTAATAATCCGTACTATACTTGTCTGCCCAATTTCAATCTCATCACCGCCAACACAAATCGTAAATATCAAACAATTTGGACTCATGCACGATGTCTTTATATAAACATAGTAAACTAACTACTAATTTTTCAATTTTTCACTTTTTTTTAATAAACTGAATGCAAAAACTAAATGTAACTATATGAACTACAATGTAACTAACTATATGCAATACGATACTAAAATGCCCCCAAACTTAAAACAGACATTGTCCTCAATGGCTAAGATAAGAAAAATTAAAAGAGAGGACTTCCACAAAATACAAAGATTTTCCTCCTTGTCGCTAAGTCCCGAAGAATAGGCCGGACACATTGGAATAAATCAGAACCACACTTGAGTTGTAATTGACTAACATTGCAATTAAAACACTTTTAATGCCCAGGAATTCCGAAGAAGGTCTGCGTCCGTGTCGTGGATATGCATGAGATAACGCGCTGCCGCTATGCCTACAGATTTGGTAGCCGTCCGCTTAGGAGTTCAAGAGTATGGTGTAGCATTGGCGCCCGCGCCATTATACATTAGATATACATGCGCCTGCTACTGTGGGATCGGCTAATTGGCGCGGCCCCACGCTGACATGTTAAGTAAGATTCTTTATCAGTGATGCGGGCGCCCGCAGCTGTGTCGAAAGATTGGGGAGCTTGCCCGCGCTTAGTGGGTCGATGGCATGATGACTTTTTTTTTTCTTCCCTTACTGCGAGCATACCATTATGAAGTCATTATTCTTTGAAAACTAAATATTTGAGCTAGACTATAAACTAAAATATAAAGAATAAATAAAGAAGAAAAGTTTTAGAGCTTGGGTTGCCTCCCAAGTAGCGCTTGATTTATAGTCCTTCAGCTAGACTTTGTCTGGTCAATGCTATCCAATTCCTCTTCAAAAGTTGAGGAATCCTCCATCCATCAGTATCAAATAATCCTTTGGGAGGTTCCCACAAGCGATGGCCATAGCATCAAAGTCACCTAGCATGTTCTGACTCGGTATAATCTCCATGAAGAAGGGCAAATGACTAGGTGTTATCTCCATTGTGTTTATGATCATAATTGGGCATGGAAGTGTGTCAAACACAATGGGATCTTCGTCTATCTTCTCTTTCTCTTCCCACCACGGCTTCATTGTTGCACTCGTTTTTATGTCATAAAGAGCTTCGCCGACGATAGGACTACCAAGTGGGCATGATTTTGCAAATCTCACTGGACCCTTGAACTTTGGCAGAGAAGGCACTTGAGGCATTAATAACATCGGCTCATCTGCGTTAGTACTCATAGTTAGTTCATCCCCACTTGTCTCCTCTTTTTCAACATCTCGTGTCTCATCCAGTTGTAGATTTGGTTCGGGCACTTCATCAATCTCGTCATCCATGTCATAAGGCCAAGTGTTTGGAGGAAGGTTGCTTACGACTTTGGTCATTTGCTCTGTCTGATCTGTAAGATTTTGATTTGGATTCACTTGATTACTCATCTTCTCCTCATCTGCTATGAACTTGAACAATAATTACCCCAGCCTTGAATTTTCTATTGCAGTCTCGGAAGCCATGTATTGAGGACCATTGGTTGAGGTAGTGACTAGTTGTTCCATCCAATTATTAAAATTTTGGGTTGACAGCTCTTGGCTAATACTCATATCCTCTAGGCTAATACTCATCTCCTCTAGGTTTGCTATGCCCTTCAATATTACATACCTCAGATTTGGCTTTTCTTCTTGTGGCAATGGAGGTGGACATGAAAATTCTGGTGTGTATGTTGGATTTGGAGCGTAGTATTGGTCATCATAAATGTAGCTCCCTGAAGAATCCGGGTGATACCCCCAAACTTGGTGATAGTTAGGATCAACATAGTTATTGAGGTAATCACCACTATATTGTACCAGTTCAAAACTGACGGTGCATTGATGACTCGAATGATTACCAGCACAATAATTGCAATTAACCGATATCCTTTGATTACGTTGGGCTGCAACAACGTCAAACCTCCTCGAAAGTGTCTCAAGTTGTTCTGATAATGCAGAAAAGGCATTGAGTCCATCAATTCATGTGTCCCTTGGCTGAGTCATATTCGAATAAGGCCATTGATATTTGCATCCAGCCATGGTACCTGAAAAGAGAGAAAAATAGGAAGAGAATTAAAAATAAAAATAAAAAAGTTTAAATTAAGACTAATTTGATTGAAATTAATATTGGTAAATAATTATTAAATTAATTCCCCGGCAACGGCGCCAAAAACTAGTTGGGTAAAATCTAATTACGCACAACACGCAAGTATACGTGGTCAACAAGTAATAAAGTGAAAGTAAGGAATTGTGTAATAAAAATCACCAAATACTAACCCGTAACCAACTCAATCTTATTTAAACGAATGAATTTCAAATTATATAAATTAAATTATTTAATTACACTAATTCTAATTACCACTAATTAAATTAAGATTACGGAGATTTAAGATCACAACTTCACTTATTGCTTCATTTAAGTTAACACACTTCTCATCAATTATTTTCTATCCTGAATTGTTAATCAAGAACACTAAAGCAGATAAAACCACCTCTCGATGCATAATACCCATACTCACTTAAATCCACAGATGATAGAATTAAGTAAGACACCCTAATTAACTAATCCACTATATCTCTATGTGAATTACAATTAAAAAGGATTTAACACACAAGTCCTCTATAAGATTACATATGGCGTAAAGGCATATCTCTATCCTAAACACGAATCATGAATTCCATCTATGCAGAAATCACAAATACATGCTATCATGATTAGATCTAAATCTATACTTCATCTCTCGAGTTCATATAGATTATCACGGTATTTGATGGCCAATCAATTAAACAATTAAGTCCAAAGCACAATAGACAATCCTCACACTAGAACATAATAATTGATAGCGAAGCATATTAAAATAAACTACACCATAATATCCATTATAATCTCAAAGAAAGAATTAGTTCATTATTATTGAATTAAAACTAAGAATCCACAATTGAATAATCATTAAAAGATTAAAATAAGAGTAGAGTAAAGAATAAATCTGTTGTCAGTAAATCTCCATCTTCCTCAAGCTCCTGCTCTTGATCTTCAATGGTCTCCAAGTTGTTTCAATCTCCCAATCCCATAAGAACTAGGGTTTTGATCTAATTTACTCTAATCTAATCTAATGGGAGTCCTACAAAACTCGCCTAGATCCCTCTCTTTTATGTCTCTCATCATGTATTTATAATTCTAATGGACACCTAATCAAGTTAGGCAACTAAGAATCCTATTCTAGCTCAAATTGGACATCAAATAATCCAAATAAGTCGTCTGCCCCCTCGCCATAAGCTGCTACCGCTGTCCCCAAGCTTTTTTGGTGTGGCTCATACAAAAGGGCCAACTTTCCGTGGACTAGTGCACCCCGCGCTATGCATAGTTCATTTATAGCGCGGTCCGCGCTACGCTGTTTTCTGCTGCGACATCCTTTGGTAAAACAGGCATAACTTTTGATCCGCTAAGAGTTACGGGGCGTGCCACCTATCAAATCAAAGATATCGACGAGATCTACAACTTTCACTATTTAACAATTGACAGATTCGGGTTGGAACAAGGCGGAAATCGAGCTTGAAGTAGATGCTATGTAAATGGCAAGCATGACAACTCTTAGCTTTGATCTTTGTTGATAAAAATGCCATAACTCTCGCATCCGAACTCCGATTGGGATGATTCAAGATGTTCCAGAAAGATAAGAAGTAGATCTACAATAAATTCCAAATTCCAAGCCAAGAACATGCATCCAACTTGGTGTTAAAAGTCCTTCAATATTTTCTTCTTGCATTTACTTGCGCATTTTAGTCCAAAAGATGTCCGAATTGCTTTCCCTTGCTTCTTCATGCCAATGTCGTGTCATCTCCTATAAAATAACATAAAATATATGAAAAGTAACTAAGAAACATGAGATTAAGCAAATAATTCAAGTAATAGATACCGGATAAGTAGGTATAAAACTTACTTATCACCTACTTTTCTTTGGGCTTCGTGGATTCAAGCCACTATTCAAAAATTCAGAAATTTCTGGCATATTGCTACTCCCTTTGACTTCTCGTGGATCTGGCGCAAGATTTTTATCTTAATACCTACTGCTTTGATGTTTCTCAGCTATCGAGTGGGGAATGACCTCTCTTTCAGTCTGTGGCATGACCCTTGGATGAATGGCCAGTTTATTTCTCCTTCAGATAGCCTAATCTCTAACTATGGTCTTCCCATTACGGCTTGAGTCTCCTTCATTATCTCGCAATCTTCCTGGTCCTTGTCCTCTAGCAACCACCACGAAGTCATGCAATTTAGACAGTTGTTTCACAATGTCCTATCCCCTACATCTGCTGAAGATACTATCTTCTAGGATAAGGATGACATTAGAACTATCAAGGCCAAAAGTGTTTGGGATTCTATTCGACATAGGGGACAGACTGTGGCCTGGGTAAATTTGATATGGTTTAAGCATCATATTCCATGCTTCTCCTTTATCTTATGGCTGACACTTCGTCGAAGACTGCACACTAATGATCAATTTTTGTCCTACTCTCGGTTTTAACCTACGGACTGCCCCTTTTGCAGTAATTTTCTAGAGTGTTTTACTCATTTATTTTTCAACTGTTCTTATTCCTTAAATTTTATTTCAACTATTTTAGTTGTTGGAAACTGGCGAACTGTCCCTCTAACTCGATTGGGATAGCTTGGTAAATTACATTTTGCAGTTCAAAGGAAAATTCATGATGTCCAAAATCATAAAGCTTATTTTTGCTACCACTGTGTATAAACTTTGGGGAGCTTGGAATACTATGGTACATGACAAAACTAAATTGCCTCCTCTCATTTTGGCAAAAGAGATTGTGCAGATTATAAAAGCAAGGCTCTCCTCATCTTCCAAGTTTCATAAGGCGGCCCAGAAATGTTCTTCGTATCACATATGGTTGTACTTTTACTGATTATTTAGTGTTTTAGGCTTTGGCCTTTGGTCTGTTTTGTTTCGGTTGTTGGTTCCTTCCTGGATGGTTGGGTTTTTTGTACATGTATGTTTCTATATGTTGATCATTATGAGGCCTGTCTTTTGATGATTCCCCTATAGCTTTTGGGGTATGCCCCTTTGCCTATTGTAATTATGGTTCTTTTATCAAACTAAAACTTACCAAAAAAAAGTGGCACAAACAGAAAATTGTGAATAAGAAGTTCAAACCGAGCCAAGAAGTGTGAATATACAACTATCGACTGAGACTGTTCCCTGAGAAACTCAAATCCAGATGGTCGGGACCATTCACAATCAAAACAGTTTATCCACATGGCGTCGTTGAATTATATAGCCGGAATCCGATGGAAACCTTCAAAGTAAACAGACAATGCTTAAAGCATTATTGGGGTGGTGACCTCGATTACCAAGCAACCTCAATTACTCTTGCCGATTCGCCATGAAATAGGGAGTAGTCTGGCTGAAAGACTTAAAATCAAGCGCTTACTAAGAGGCAACCCAATTTTTACGTTTTTTAGTATATAGTTTAAATTTTTTACAATTTAGTAGATTAGTTATCAACGTCAATACTTAGTTGTCAATTCTTTGTAATTTATAGAATTGTTAGTTAGTTAGTTAGTTAGTCAATTTGTGTTAATACAAGCTTTCTTGCTCATTCTCCATAAAACTCGCTCTGGTTTTAGTCTATGTATGATTTTAGGTAGTGAGAATGAGGCTAATGCGCGTGTAGACAAAGTTAGAAGAAGGAAAAATTTTCTGGTAGAAAAATATAGCCCGCCCCGGCGGACCAATTTAAACTTACAACACTCGCCTCGGCGAGGGTGGTCTCTGTCCTAGCCCTCCCCGGCGGCATTCCACAACACAAATTCACCCGCCCCGGCCGGGGGAGGGGAGAGGGGTCCTCTGCCAGAGCCCACCCCGTCGGCACTTACAGTTCAAAATTAGCCCGCCCCAGCAAGCATCACGAAATACAATTTTTAAAAACCTCCATTCAGTCGAGCCTTTCCCATTCCTATCACACATAACCAACCCCTAACCCATGAAATCTCTCCTCAACTTCTATTATACCCCAATTTCTTCCCTCAATCACCATTCCTATACATAACCTACTTTTGATTTCAATAATCCACACCAATTTTAGCATACCTTCACAAAAGTTAGGATTTTCTTCATCTCTGTCAAAGTTCTCAAGTAACAAGCAACTAGAGTAAGGGTTTTGGCAAAGATTGGAAAACATCATTACCTAGTAACAACACAAATTTAGAAATTGGGTAAGCATTCAAAACTGGTAGTTGTTATTGAGTTTGAGGGTTGATATTGGTGCTCATTGGTCATACACATACCATGTGCTTGATAAAACACCTAAGTAAATAAGTTAGGGGGAATTACTTGAATTGCAATGCTATGGATCCTAAAACACCAGTAAAGAGACAAAGGGGTGAGGGCTCATCGCCACCCGCGAGAAGTTTTGACAATAAGAAGTTTGTGAGTGCCGCGACGGCGTACAAGTTCGATTATTTGGCCCCGAAGACACTTACACTAGAGCGTGGACTGAGGCCCAAGTCTTTTGATGGGTATATAAGGAGGAAAATTCATAAACAAGGCTAGGATACCTTTACAGATCAACCTGAACTGGCAGTGGTGACAGTAGTGAAAGATTTCTATGCGAACGCCGAGGACAAGGCTCTGTTTGTGGTGTTCATTAGAGGTAAGATGGTGCCATTTAGTTCCGAGGCAATAAATCAGTTCTATGATGTGAGGGCCCCAGTAGTGTGTCAATATGCTCAGTTACGAGATGGAGATCCGGATTATGATCAGATTTTAAAGAGATTACAAAGCCAAACACTACTTGGGTGAAGGGAAAGAAAGGAGGAACCTTGTTCATGAACAATTATTTGAGTTTATATAGAAAGATATGGTATGCCTTCTTGTGTACGAAGCTCTTTCCATCTCAACACACTAGTGAGGTGACGAAGGAAAAAGTGTTATTGTTGTGAGACCCCGAATTTTATGAAATAAAAGTATTCAATTTTTCTATTTTGGTAAATAGTTAAATTGATAAAAGTTTAAAGTTAAGGGTAATATGTGAATTTTTTTGCAAAGTAAGCAAGTTGATATAAAATATTCGTTTTATCGGGGAATATTCGATTAGTCGGGGAATATTCTTTTTGTCGGGAAATATTCGTACGACGGTACAATCATGGGTGGACCCCACAACAGAATTATTATCCGATTGAGAAAACGACAAAAATACTTTATGAAAATAACGGCAGAAGTTTTACCGTTAACTGTTGAAACACCCGGTGTTAAAAGTACAGTAATACGCGTGGTTGCATAGTAGTACACGGTATTGATTATTGATGCTTATGTGAGAAGTCACTCAGTATTGTTCAATTGGGTATTCGGGACACTTTTCGTGTCGGAGTACTATTCACGAGTTACTATTCATGAGTTACTATTCATGGAGTACTATTCACCCGTAAAATATATTTCTTTTCGGTCCAAATTATTTTTTTGGGTACAATATTAGTCTATGAGGAGATGTGCTAATTTTTCAGACCGTTGGTTGAAGATATAATAGTAAATCAATATGGACATTTGGTGGATAGTTATAATAGTAAATCAATATGGATCATTTGGTTTAAAGTTTTAATAATAAATCAGTATGAAGACAGAATTACTTTAAGTTTTAATAGTAAACCAATATGGACCGTCCGCTTAAAAGTAAATCAATCTGGACCGTTCATGAATTAGTTACTTATGCAGTCCATTCTTCTAAATAAATAAGCTCATTCCTTCATTATTTCTTACGAATTCTTTGAAACTCAGAGAGAGAAATTATAGAGAAACTATAGAAAAGTATTCGCTACTTCCCTACTCTTATATTCGGTTTCTTTTTACGGTAAGGGTATTATTTCTTTTGTATTCATGAAGAGAACTTCTGTTATTCCATTATTTATTATCCTGTTGGAATAACCTTTATACGCAAGCTACCCTATACTTGGTGAAATTCTTACATTATTTCATTCTTTATTATTCTCGTTGAATATCACATGCATGCTGTTTTTACTTGGGACTCAGTTCCGATCTTTATTATTACATTGGAATATATCACATGCATCGTATGCTTTACTGTGGGGACCTGGTTCCATCCTTTAGTATTCTATTGGAATATCCTCTCTATGCATTTTACGCCGGACCTGGTTCCATTATTTATTATTCTGTTAGAATAACTAACTTTTGTCTGGATCTATCGCACGCCCGGTGATTTCTTTTGTTATTCCATTCTTTATTATACTTAGTTGGTTAAAACTTTGACTTCTATACTCCATGAAATTAGTGGAATATCCTTGATATTTGCGCTTCATCCAAAGATCTTTTCATGGAAATATTTTTACGAGCATTCTTGAATTTTACTCCACAAAGTAAGATCATGTTGACAATTTGGACGTTATTGAGTTTCAGGATAAATTAACTTATAAATCTTTAAAACTTATTCTTGAACTTGTTTTATTGAATTATTATGTCATTGTCATGATGAGTTATGTTGGTTATTATGTGAAAACATGAAAGTTTCTTAGAAATCACAAAGGGTTGAAAATCGATTTTGGTAAAATGGAGTATGAAATTCAATTGACCATATCCCTATTATATTTGAATTTTTGAGTGTGGTCAAGTTCTAGAGTTAGATCTATGAGTTTTCTAACTTATCCAAGTGGAATCACTGGAAAAGGTGTTGTAGATTTTCGTGTGGACTGATTTTAGTAAAGGAGTCAAAAACTGAAAAGTGCCAAAAAGCTACTGTCAGAAAATTTAAAAGGGCATTGTCGGCCATTTAAATTGTGAGGAAAATTCTAGCCTTTTGGAACATGAAAATATATGGTATAAAGTACCTACTGTCCAAAAATGAGCTCATTCCGACGTAAAATGAACAAGTTATGACTATTTCAATATTTAGGTTTTTCCGACGAAAAATGCTATAACCGGAGTTCTATAACTCCGATGACCATGAAATTTAAACTGGAAGATCATGTTAACATGTGTAAGATCCTGCCAAGATTTGAGAATTTCTCGAGTTAACCTTAAGGTAGCTAATTTCTTAAGGAATTAATTAGAAATTGAGTTTTGAAAAATAGTAAATGAATTTTAAAAATTCTGAGAAAAATATATGTTCAATATGAGACTATATTCTGCTTAATCCCAGAAAAGAATAATTTTTGGGACTGATTTGGTATTTTTCATGAAAATGATTTAGTTACGAACATATGAATTAAATATGTTATGTGAAGTTGAAAAATTGGTAAATAGGATTTTATGGCTTGAAAATCCTATATAAGGTATATGCATATTTTTGATGAGTAAATTGATTATTGGTGATGAAATCTTTTGAGTATGGCATTTTGAATGATTAAATGCATTATTTGAAAAAGTGTAAACAATTAAATTAAATTGTTTATAAGTTTAAGGAGTGATTAAAATATTGTTATAATATTAACAATATTAGATTATGATTTTATTAAGTGATTGATAATGTTTAGATAAATTTAAAGTCTTTAATATTTATCCTTGATTTAGTTTGACCAATGCTTATAATATTGTCATCATCCTCATGCTTATATTATGTTGAAAGTCATATGTGGCCTGTAGTGCATAGATGGACTTGGTATGATTATGACCAAGGATTATTCGGTATAATCATAACCGTAATGTTACAAATGATGTGGAAAAAGTCCTCATTGGCCCGTGTAGTGCATTGATGGGATGGTTTTTGGTATGATTATGGCTATGGATTCTCTTTGGTAGTAGTGAAAAAGATGAATTGTTTTATGGCATGATCGGGGACCGTTGATGAAAACACGATTATCTTTGGTCGTAGTGTATGGATAATTCGTGGTCGTGATACTAAAGAATATCCTTGGCCTCAGTAGTGCATGGATGATTCGATGATGTGGATTAATTATTGAAATGAGTCTCAAAGAATGAAATATTAATTCATGGATGTGATAATAATGAATATCTTTGGCCGTAGTGCAAAGATGATTTAATGATTACGAGTAGGAATTGTGATTTGGTATAACCATAATTTTTGATGTTTCAGGTGATGAAAATTATCTTCGCCCCTAAAAGCGAAGAGGAATTTAGAATCACAATTGTGATTATGAGTTATTCACATAATCGTGGACGGGAATTGTTGATTGATGTTACACGGATAAAACATTATTGGTGGACTTTTAACATAGAGAATATAATAGACCTTATGGTCTATTTGACTCTTCTAATGGATTGCTCGTTCCGCTGCAACTATGGTTGAAAAGTTTTATTATCTGTCATATTTTCTAAATCTTTGATTTATTATTGATGAAAGCTATTGATAATTTAATTATCTTTAGTCATGATATTCTTTACTAGGCTAGTTGTGCTCACCCTTCTGCTTCATAATTTCTTTCAGGTAATAAGAGTGTAGCTGGGTCGAGCGGGGGTATTAAGAGGATTAGAACGGTGGTCTCTAGCTGTGGAGGTTCTCTCTAAACAGTATAGAAAAGTGTGTTGTATTCTATACATCATTTAGTAGTTATATTTGGTGAATCATATAGGGTGAGGCGAACCCAACGTTGGAAGAGTGTTTTTGCCACTATCATACAAGATGTCTAATGACATACAACCTCGTGTTATCATAAGATATGGTTGTGCACATCCACTTGCTGAGTATATCTACGAGCACTACCTATATGATCTTGGAGTATTTTTGAAATATAATTTTCACTTGGAGACAACGGAGATAATTATATGTCAAGAGAAGACTTACCATTGGAAAGAAGATAATAGTAATCTTCTTGTTTTTCTTTGGGGACTTTTGGGTCAACCAAGGTTAATTCTGTGGACATATGATATCTATCATAACCTGGACGCATGGCCTCCCATGTACGAAGGTTTCCTTGAGCACTTCCCAAAGATTTTAGTTTCTAAAAGCAGGTTTTGAATTGTATTTTTTATGTAAAGTACCATTGTAAGGTTGTGGTCGAGGTACCATGAGAGTTACATACATTTGTATTAAAACTCATATTTAACTGTGGTCGTATTCTATACAACAGCTCAACAGTTGTATAAATGAAGTTGTATTTGAATTTTGTACCATGTATCTGACGACTTAGAATGGGTGATGTATACCTAATTTTGGGGGCGTCACAATTGTTGTATTCCATAGTCAAGGATTTTGATATTAATATTAGGGAAGTCATCAGTTTTTCTATCAGACGTTGTCTGAGGGGACCATTTTCAGGGGGCTGCCACATCCATCACTTATATGTGGTCTATGTCGTCAAGCGAGAGTGAGGTGGACTGCTAATAAGCCTTTGTAGTAACCTCTTCAGCTGCTGGACCCAAGGCTCATTGCTAGATATTCTGTTTGGTCAGGAGATGAATCTCATCCATGAGGGTTTGGGTTTATATTTCTAAAGGCTCCGGCGGAGGAGGAGGAGGAAGAAGCCGATTTAGAGGGTGATGATTTCCAAGTTGATGCACTTTCTAAAGGTGAGGAGGCTGCTACGCCTAATGCCTCTCGTAAGAAAAAGTACATGTTTAGTACTCAGTTTAGAAGCCTTTAGCTGCATATGGATGCAAGGGATAAGATCGCGGATAGAAAGCTTAAGAGGATTGGAGCGAGGCAGGATCATGCCTTTGCTACACAGACCCCTTCAATGCGTCCTTGGCAAAAGCATTTGCCCAACTAAATCCAACTGCTGAGCCATTTCAGTTCCATGTTCCACAACCATTGCCTGTGTATCCGCCTTCCGACTCTGATGTTGAATAGGTTCAACCTGATGCTTAGCCATATAAGGGAAGTCCTCTATACTTTAATTCAGTTATTTTTCACAATGAGGACATTATTTACTTTTTTAAGTTTGGGGGTGTTGACTGCATTTGCATCATGTAGTTTTGCATATTTAGTTTATAGTTAGGGTAATTTTGCATTTAGTATGTATTGTATGTTTGTTTTCGTATTTAGTGTAGTTTTCATGTAGTTTTTTTTTCTTTTTGTTAAATAGTCTTAGTTTTAATCTTAGTTTTTAGTTATTTATTATAAAAAAAACTTGAAAAACTTAAAAAATCACAAAAATATTAGTTAAGGTTAATTTGTTACATATAGTTAGTGCATTCTGCATGATTCTAGCTTGTTAGTTAGTTAAAGTTAATTTGGCCGATGATGAGACTAGAGTTGCTTAGACAAGGATTGGTATTAACAGCTAGGGCATAGAAGTGATTTCATAGCATGACCCAAGTCTTTTCCTATTTGAAACTAATGTAATCGAATATCATAATAGAATGACCATGTTGACTGACTTAGTTGAAATATACACATAATTGACTTCTTAAGGGAAATTGAGATTTAATGAAAGAAATTCAGTGAACTAGTGGTGAAGGCTAGGATTATGCAGAGACCCAAGTTTGGGGGACGATATGGGATCTATCAATGTAAAAAAAGAAGAAAAAATTAAAAAAAAAATGAATAAACACCGTGACTAGTTTAGTTCTGTGGCCTTTGTTACTTGAGTAAGTACGCCCTAGGGGATGTCTCTACACCCAGCGTGTAAGACCCCAACTTTTATAAATAAAGATGAATTTTCTATAAAGGAGTAAATTTGATATAATGTTATAGTTGTGGGTAATATTTATAAATTTTACAAAGTACGCAAGTTGTTATATTATATTCGATTGGTGGGGAATATTCATTTTAACAGGAATATTAAATTTGATCAAGACAATCATTAGTGGACCCCAAAACGGAATTATTGTCGGAATGAGAAAACGATAGAAATATCTTTTTATAAAAATAACGGCGAAAGTTTTACCGTTAACTGTTGAAATACCCGGTGTTAAAAGTAAAGTAATACGCGTGGTTGCATAGTAGCACACGATTTTGATTATTGATGCTTACGTGAGAAGTCACTCAGTTTTACTCAATTATTGCTACAGTAATTGCTGCATAGTATCTCACGTTATTTGATTCAATTATTGTCAATATTTTATATATTATTAAATCAATAATTGAGATGACAAGTTATTCTAATTATTATATGCATAATTAACAATGTCTAGAAAGTTCTATCGAGGAAAGGGGTTTGGTCACCTAATTGCACGCTAATAGGGAGAAATCCTTATTGGAAAGCCCCATCTTTCTTGGGAACGATCTGGTTGTTAATATTGTGAGTTATAATAATATGAATAAAGGTTGTTAAAAAAATTGAAGGGATTTGTATGAAGTATAGAATGCCATAATCAAAACTTAAATGCTAAACTGCCCTAACCCAGCATATAGACAATTAGAGACTGGGGGCTAGAGTTAATCAAAAAGTAATAAGCAAAAACTATAAGCTATAAACTACCCTTATCAACATAGGGAAAAACCAAATACATGGCAACAAGTATACCAATTAATCCGTGTAAAACCCAAAAAATGAGGCCTTAGGCAAAACAATAAATGACTTAGCCAAGGTATTGACTTAGTCAAGGTATTCCCAACTATGCAATCCCAAAATGATAATAACACTGGGAATAAGATATAACCACAAGCATGCATTCAAATGTATTTAAAAATACTACTAAGCAAAAACATGCATCCAAAAACCAAAAGCTTTACCACAATAAAAAACACTATAGATAGAATAAAATTAAACCACAAGTCTGGGGCTACCAAGCCCAAATTTAACACTCCAAACCTCACACCACAGTTGAAATAGAAATAAGATAAAACTAATACAATTCATATATAAATAACTAAATAAAAGGAAATCTCCCCCAAACTTGAACTTTGGGCCGTGTCCTCACTGGCCTCCTTCATCACCGCCCGTAGCATCATCACCATCCAGACCAAAGTCCTCATCAGCACCCAACAATTCCAGATCATCATCATCCTCACCATCACCGTCTTCCACATTGACTGGCTCATTAACGCGGGCCTCTTCAGCAGGCGGCAGAAATTACGGCAGATAAGGAGCATAAATAGGAGGTGCCGGGAATGGGAATGGGATGAAGTCCGCGTCATCACCACCCTGGGCAACATGAATATTGGCTAGTGTGTCCGCGAACTCGGCATGGTAATGGTGGAACTGGCTCTGCCACTGGACGACCGTGTCAACATTGCAGTGCGGAAAATTTAGACTGTTCATAATTTGTGCAAGGGCCCCAGAATCAATGACATCAACAGGAGTAATTGGTGCATGAACAGAGGTTCCTGCCTTAGTGGATGGCGGGGGCTCATCAGATGGTGGCGGCAGAGGTGCCGGCAAAAATCCTTCACCTCGGGGATGCGATGGTGCGCCATCCCAGACAGCATAGCGACTAATAAGCTGATGATCAATGACTGACATTGGCGGGAGGGTGACATCTTCTGCTTCTCACTGAACACCCGCCCTTTTGCATAGACGGGTAATAAGAGATGGATGGGGAAGGTCAGACATGACCTTGCTCTTGATAGCCTTTTTGATGGACTCATTTATCAAAGCCCCCACATCAACCTTCAACCCCGTAACAATGGCATAGAGAAGCGTCGCCCTCTCCCGAGTAACATCACTCAAATGGCGCGTAGGCTGAATATTAGCACAGATAAAGGCGTACCAAGCCTTACCATAATGACTAAGCACATGTGAAGGAAAAGATGTGCGCTCGGCAGTGAACTCATTCATTTTCCAAACTGTCTCGGGCTTACAGAGCTTGTTAATAATGTCATCAGATTGGTAGCCCCGAATCCCATTCTCCCTGTAATCATGCTTGTCAAAATTTGGAGTCCCATACACTGCATTGATGGCCTTGACATCGAATGGGATCAACTCCCCCCTCACAGGTGCTGCCAGTGGGACATCTAGTATGGCATTAGCGTAAAACTCCTTGACGACCGCTACCACGGCGGATTCTGGTGGCTTGGTAAAGTGCACCCACTTCATCGCACTTATCATGGCATTCATCTGGCCATCCAATTTGTCATCGGGCCTAAGGCCATGCTCAGGCATCAGACTACGTGACTTGAAATTTTACGTGTAGCACTTATAGGCCTCCTCGGATGGGAATTTAATAGGGTCCCAAGGAGTAACTTGGCTTTGGGAGGAGGATGGAGGAGGGCCAATACTAGTCCTTGGACGTTTCGAAGCCATGATGAGCAAAATAAATTGAATAATAAAAGTACGAAGCATATATGGAGCGATACCACAGCTTTTGACGAACTCTGGTTAAATAGACTTCAACTGGGACACAGAGGGGAGAGAAACAACGGTCTGAATAGCAACCGTACGTCCGTTGGGTGCTCAAACGGTAGGAAACGGTCGATGGTTGGGATATCTGATAGAGAGACATGTCGCTTGGTGAGGAGAAACTGAATTGAAATGAGAGGCTCAGCAGATTGACCTGAAACGCCATATTTAATTATCAAAAACACGTTGCTAGCGCCGGGGCGCGAGGCATGGCACCGGGGCGCGGGGGTCAAACCCACTATGGCGTTGGGGTGCCAATTCAAATACCGGGTAGCGAGACTCAGTGACTGAGGCGTTAGCGCTTAACCCGACATTTGGGGTGCGAGATTCATCTTATTTGGGGTGCGACTTGACAAAAGTTTTGGCCAACATTGGCGCTGGGGCGCGAGGCATATGCGTTGGGGCGCCAGTTGTGGCGCTTGGGCACCACTTTAGAAATTTATAGCTCAACAAAATCCTGCACCAAGGAGCATTACATATCAGCAACAGAACCAACACAATATTGACAAGCTCTAACTAAGGACACCCTGAAACAGATACTAATAACATGCACTAACCAAAACAAACAGAACAGACATGAATTACAAATCTAACTACTGAGAATCTTTCACATACTAAAAGACTATGCAGATCACATCTAAACTACAAACTACAGAAACTAACTAGACAATCAAAATGAGACTTAGTTAATAAAGATAAAAATAATTTGGTTGATACTAAGATGGGGATGCCTCCCATCAAGCGCTTGATTTAGAGTCGTCAGCTTGACTGTTTCCCGTCTTACACTGGGTCTCCCAATGTAATGGAGGTATTCTGTCGGTCGACCTCGCCGCCCCAGTAGTGTTTTAATATCTACCCATTGACCTTGAAGGTTGTGTCAGAATTTGGGTCCTCAACCTCTATCGCCCCATAAGGATAAACTTTGGCGATTGTAAAGGGGCCCGACCACCGGGACTTAAGCTTTCCTGGAAATAACTTTAGCCGGGAATTGAAAAAGAAGAACCTTCTGTCTCGGTTCGAAATGTCTCTCTAGGATTTTCTTGTCGTGCCACCTCTTAGTCTTTTCCTTGTACAACTTAGCGTTTTCATATGCTTGCAGACGAAACTCGTCTAATTCATTTAGTTGCAAGAGCCACTTTTTGCCAGCTACCTCAAGATCAAAGTTGAGCTTCTAAATAGCCCAATAAGCATTATGCTCCAATTCTACGGGGAGATGACATGCCTTACCATAGACAATCCTATACGGAGACATTCCGATAGGCATTTTATAGGCTGTGCGGTAGGCCCATAATGCATCATCGAGCTTCTTAGACCAGTCTTTACGATTTGGGTTAACGATCTTCTCCAAGATTCGTTTCACCTCTCGATTTGAAATTTCAGCTTGGCCGCTGGTCTGTGGGTGGTAGGCAGTGACGATCTTATGGGTTACCCCATACTTGGCTAGGAGGGCTTCAAAGTATTTGTTACAAAAGTGCAACCCTTCATCGCTAATGATAGCCCGAGGTGTGCCAAAACGGGTGAAAATATTCTTCTTAAGGAACTGGAGCACCACCTTAGCATCATTTGTTGGCAAAGCAACTGCTTCCACTCACTTAGAGACATAATCCACTGCCACAAGGATGTAGAGATTGTTGAAAGAGGACGGGAACGGACCCATGAAGTCGATAATCCATACATCAAATAATTCCACCTCCAGAATATTCTGCAGTGGTAGCTCATGCCGTCTTGATATGGTGCCCACCCTTTGGCATCTGTCGCAGTGCAACACATATGTGTGTGCGTCCTTGAATAGGGTGGGCTTGTAAAATCTTGACTGAAGAACTTTAGCTGCAGTTCGTTAGCCTCCAAAATGACCTCCATAGTTTGAAGAGTGGAAGTGATGTAGCACACCTTCAATTTCTTCTTCCGGCAAACATCTTCGCAAAATCTGATCAGAACATTGCTTGAACAGGAAGGGTTCGTCCCACAGATATTGTTTGGCATCTGTTAGGAATTTCTTCTTTTGTTGATAGCTCAGATTTTGGGGAAGCACTTGGCAAGAGATGTAGTTGGCGAAGTTTGCATACCACGGAACTTTGCCATTGACAAGAAAAAGTTGCTCGTCCGGGAAGAAGTCATTTATGGCTTTGTCAGCATCTCCTAAGGGCGTGGTGTTTTCCAATCTTGACAAGTGATCGGCAACCTGATTTTCTGTCCCCTTCTTATCTCGGATTTCACAGTCAAACTCCTGGAGAAGCCGAACCCACCGTATCAATCTCGGCTTAGCATCCTTCTTTTCTATCAAATACTTGATTGCCAAGTGATCGGTGTATACAATCACCTTCGTTCCAATAAGGTAGGAACAAAACTTGT
Organism: Panax ginseng; assembly: GCA_020205605.1. Classification (NCBI taxonomy): domain Eukaryota; kingdom Viridiplantae; phylum Streptophyta; class Magnoliopsida; order Apiales; family Araliaceae; genus Panax; species Panax ginseng. The sequence goes on along the minus strand of CM035127.1, from coordinate 33,575,691 downwards.
CAAAAGCATAGACTACTGCCAGCAGTTCCTTCTCAGTGGTGGTATAATTTAATTGAGCATCAGTTAATGTCTTGTTGGCATAGTAAATGGTGTGGAAAACCTTCTCCCTTCTCTGGCCCAACACTGCTCCGATTGCAAAGTCGCTGGCATCACACATTAGTTCAAAAGGGTAGGTCCAGTCTGGAGCTATCATAATAGGTGTCGTGACAAGTCTTTTCTTTAATAAGTTAAAGGCGCTCAAGCAGGCCTCATCAAACTGGAAAGGCATGTCCTTTTCCAATAGAGTGCACAATGGTTTTGTAATCCGTGAGAAGTCCTGGATAAACCTTCTGTAGAACCCAGCATGCCCGAGAAAACTCCTCACCCCTTTCACTGAGTTGGGCGGAGGAAGGTTATTGATCACATCTATCTTTTCCTTATCAACCTCAATTCCGCCTGCAGAAACCCGATGGCCCAAAATAATGCCCTCTTCAACCATGAAGTGACATTTCTCCCAATTCAGCACCAGGTTGGTTTCAACACATCGATGGAGAACGGTAGTCAGATTTGTCAAGCAGTTTTCAAAAGAGCTCACAAACACTGAGAAGTCGTCCATGAAGACCTCCAAGGTCTTTTCAACCATATCAGAGAAGATCAACATCATACACCGCTGAAACATTGCGGGAGCATTGCATAGCCCGAAAGACATTTTTTGAAAGGCGAAGGTCCCATACGGACATGTGAATGTCATCTTCTCCTGATCTTCAGGAGCAATAGAAATCTGATTGTACCCCGAGTACTCATCTAGTAGACAATAATATTCGTGCCCAGCCAACCGGTCAAGCATCTGATCAATGAATGGAAGGGGAAAATGATCCTTACAGGTTGATTTGTTCAATTTCCTGTAATCCATGCACACTCTCCACCCGGTCACCGTCCTGGTGGGAATCAGTTCGTTGTTCTCGTTGGACACAATTGTCATCTCTCCCTTCTTTGGCACACACTAGATAGGACTAACCTAAGGGCTATCGGAGATGGGGTAGATAATGCCCGCATCTAATAATTTAATTATCTCCTTCCGGGCAACCTCTTTCATAATGGGATTTAGCCGCCTCTGATGCTCTATAGATGGCTTCGAGCCTTCTTCCAGAAGAATTTTGTGCATGCACAGAGTCGGGCTGATCCCTTTTATATCATCTATAGACCATCCCAGGGCAGTTTTGTATTTCTTAAGCACAAGCAGCAACTTTTCTTCCTGACACTTGGTTAGAGAAGCAGAAATTATCACAGGTAAAGAAGATGAATTTCCTAAGTAAGCATACCTTAGGTGATTAGGCAAAGGTTTAAGCTCAAGGACAAGAGGCTCGACGATCGACGGCTGAGCCTTGGAAGTGGATGCCTCATTATCATTCAAAGACTCAAACTGCCGGTGAAATTGCTTTGATCTTTGGGTCTCATCGAGCCACTTGGCACATTCCAAATGTGTGGGCTCTTCCGTAGTGCTGGCCCCAGTTAAAGTGGCTTCCAAAGGGTCTTTAATGAAAGTTTCTGAGAATACTTCCTTTACAAAATTATCAATTGTAGTAATTTGGAAGCAATCCTCAGGGGTATTAGAATACTTCATTGATCTGAAGACATTGAACGTCACTTCTTAATCTTGTACCCTCATTGTTAACTCCCCTTTCTGAACATCGATCAGGGTCCTACCAGTCGCCAAGAATGGCCTGCCCAATATTATCGGGACCTCCCTGTCCTCTTCAAAATCTAGGACTATGAAATCCGCTGGGAATATGAACTTGTCAACCTTAACAAGCACATCCTCTACAATCCCCTTCGGGTACGTGAGCGACTTGTCAGCCAATTGTAAAGTGACGCTGGTAGGCTTGGCTTCCTTGAGGCCCAACTTCTTGTAAATTGAGAGGGGCATCGAGTTGATGCTTGCCCCTAAATCACAAAGAACCTTGTCAATAAACTGGTCCCCAATAGTGCACGAAATAGTGAAGCTCCCCGGATCTTTTAGCTGCGGTGGAATTTTATTTTGAAGGATGGCACTACACTCCTCTGTCAGTGACACAGTTTCATAGTCTCCCATTTTTTGCTTCTTGGACAGGATGTCCTTCATGAACTTGACATAACTAGGCATTCCCTCCAATGCCTCCGCAAATGGGATATTTATGTGCAGTCTTTTGAACACCTCCAAGAATTTGGAAAACTGCTTATCCAGCTTCTGTTTCTACAACCGTTGGGGGAAAGGCAACTGAGGGAGAGGCTGATTTACCATGCTCATGGGAGGAGATGGTGTTGCAGGGATATCTTGTCTACTTCCTTCACATACTAATGTCTCAGTATTTTCCTCCACTTGAGGTTCCTTTTCAGTCATTACTTCTTCCACATGAGCACTCTCTCCACTTTGTTCCTTAGTAGTTCTCCCACTTCTAAGGGTCATTGCTTTACACTGTTCCTTGCCTTCCCGTTTCGGGTTGACATCAGTGTCACTAGGCAATGTGCCTTGTGGACGACTGTTTAAAGCTGTAGCCAATTATCCCATTTGTACCTCAAGATTTCTAATGGAAGCCTCTTGATTGTTACTTCTGGTTTCATCCTGGGCTATGTACCTTGACATGAGGTCTTCTAAACTTGGCTTCTTCTCCTGTTGAGGAGGTGGTTGGTGGAATTGATTGTGAGTGTTCTGATGATGTGGGGTGAACTGGTTTTGAGATGGGAACCCAGGAGGGTTAGCATAATTCGGCCTAGTTGATGAAGGTTGTGGTTGATTGGGGTTGTTACTGTTGTTGTTGTTGCCCCATGAGAAGTTTGGATGATTTCTTAACCCCGGGTGGTAATGAGTGGGAAGATTTGTGTTTTGTTGCCGCCCGTAGTTGGAAACAAATTGAACTGACTCAGGACTTATCGCACACTGACCAGTAGGGTGGCCCCCTTGGCATAATTCACATTGAACTATGACACTTTGCACATTCTGAACCGCTGAAGATCCCATGGTGTCTAGTCTTTTTGTTAGTGCTGCTACCTGAGCCGCTAACGATGTGAAAGAGTCAACTTCATAAACCCTCGCTGCTCTTCTAGGGGCTTGCCTATCATTTGGCCATTAGTAATTGGCCGCCATTATCTCCACCAGCTCGTATCCCGTTGTGTGATGTTTGGCCATGAAGGCTCCTCCAGACGCGGCATCAATACTCGAACGAGTTGAGCCTAACAACCCATTGTAAAAGGTCTGGATGGGTAACCATTCTGGCAAACCATGGTGCGGACATTTCCTCAGAAGATCCTTAAACCGCTCCCACGAGTCGTATGTATAAGGATTGATTGGCCCGAACAAAGGGCGTGATATCATGCACGAGCACGGCATTTTTTGGGGCAAAAAACTTCGCCACAAATTTTTGTGCCATGTCAGCCCATGTGGTAATGGAGCCTGACGGTAATTAATGAAGCCAGCTCTTGGCCTTGTCCCTTAATGTAAATGGAAACAACCGGAATCTGATGGCATCGTCAGACACTCCGTTGCATTTAAATGTGTCACAGATCTCCACAAAATTAATCAAGTGATCATTGGGATCATCATTTAGTAGTCCCCCAAACTGAATGTTGGTGCACATTTGAATGGTGCCCGACTTGATCTTGAAATTATTAGCTTGGATGGCGGGCCTTAGAATGCTCGCCTGGAGATCGTCAATGCGAGGCATAACGTACTCTCTCAGAGATTTCTGAATTTCCTCAGCCATTATGATAGGAGTAGGTATTTCCTTAGATTCTTCTCTCCTCAGTCGTCTGTATGTCCTTAGATTCTTATCAACCTCGGGATCGAGAGGCGTTATGTTTCGACCCTTCCGAGGTGGCATAAACAGTGAAGACTGCCTGAAAAGAGAGTTAAACAGAAGAATCAGTTTAAAGTAAGATCAGAATGACTTAGTTTTAATATTGAAAAAAAATTAATTCTAAGTCCCCGACAGCGGCGCCAAAAACTTGTTGGTCGATTTAGCTATTGCCAAATCGCGCGCAAGCATACGTGGTCCACAAGTAATATATGTAAGTAAAGTGTCGAACCCACGAGGATCGATTTCACAATCAAAAATATACGTGCAAGTATACACGGTCAACAAGTAATAAAGTGATAAGAAAAGTATCGTTCCCACGAGGAATTATTTAATAAAAATTACCAAGTACTAACTCTTAACCAAATCAATTTTATTTAAACAACTATAAATTGTGATTTTTCTAATTAAGAAAACTAAATTAATCAATTAAAACTAGATTACTCTAAAATTAATTCAAATAAATAAAGATTAAGACTTCAATATCCCCAATTATGAACTATAAATCAATTATCCAATTATCCCAATTATTATGTCTCATCGAATTGTTAATGTGAATTCTCAAATGCCAAAAGTCCTTTTCAAGTGATCAATTGCCTTCTATTTAATCCAGATTAATCTTGCTATATTCCTATGCAAAACAATTGAATTAAACTCCTTCTAATCCCAATTCCTTATGTGTTACATGCGATGAACAGATATTTCCATTCAATTCACAAACCTAATTATTCACTGTGCAAATAACTAAGTCACATGATATCATGCCCAGTTCTAACCCTAGAATTCCTCTTTCAATTCTTTCTAGAGTAACAAGGTAATTACTGATCAGATAATTAATCAATAAGCTCAAGACAAGATAAACAATTCACTTTGACATAAATAATTGGAATAAATCAAATAATTAATTTATAAACATAAAAGGTTCAATTAAAATCTTAATGAAAGAGTTAGTTCATAATTAATTAATTAAGACCAAGAATCCACAATTGAATAGACATTAAAAGATAAAAGTATGATAAGAGAAGAGAATAGAATCTGTTGTCAAGAAACTGATGCTCCCCTCTCTGCTCTCGCTCTTGATCTTCAAAGTGTTCTTCAATTTGCTTCAATCTCCAATGGCTAATTAAGAACTAGGGTTTATATTCTAATCTAATGGAGTGTTTTATCTAAGCTAAGCTATGTAATCCCCTTTATTTTATGCCTTACATCATGTATTTATAGGTTACAAGTCCAATTTTTAGCTTAGAACAAACCCAATCCAATTTGAGTCAAAAGGTGTCAAAATTCACCAAAAAACGCGGCCCAAGCCATCACCAAGCTTCTTCCCTCATACATTTCAAACAATGGGGCATAACGCTCAAACATCGCTCCCTGCCCCTGCCACAACAAATAGGTATATTTTGGGCGCCCTGGCATAGGGTCCCATGTTCGACATTTTCTCGCGCTCCGACGCCTTTGGGAAAAATGGCCATAACTTCTTCGTTCAACTCCGATTTTGATGATTCAAGATGATCCAAAAGAGGAGAAGTAGATCTACAACTTTCATTCTTTAAGGTTTTCGAAATAAGGTCCGAGAAATACTCAAATTGGCTCAAGTGATCATATGTAAATGGCAAGCCGAAAACGCGCATCTAGCCACCCCAAACGTCGATCCAAGTAACTTTTGTTCCAATTCCTACAAAATAACATAAAACATGCATGAATAGACATAAACACTTAAAAACATCCAAAAGATTAAGTTCAAATGCATGCAATTATGAGTATAAAACTCACTCATCAAATACCCCTAAACTTAAACCTTTGCTTGTCCTCAAGCAAAAACACAAAAGAACTAAAAATAAACAATGTAAATTAACTACATGAATGCATATGCATGATCTACTTCCTAATATACCTACGAACCCAGTAATAAATCAATATGATATATAGCAACTGGCCTCAAAGATACCATTGGTACTCAAATAATATATCCAATCAAGTCAAAATCCATAACTCTAACCAATTAGTCAATCCAAACTGTCATCACCCATGTTGTGTGTGTGTGCTTGTTAACCATTCTAACCAACCACAATTCAAGATAATCACATAACAAACTTCTTATAAGGAAAATTTCAGCCCAATTCAATTACTTTTGTGAACATGACAACTCCAGCTTAAAACTAAGCAATTACCAAGTCTAAGAGTAAATACAAGATTTATTTATACTTTTATTCAACCACGAGGGCATTTTTGCTCTTTTCGTTTTTTTTTTTTTCATTTTTTTTTTTTTCTCATGGTCGTGCAATGTCCTATTCCCTTAGGCTTTTCAATTGCTACCTTAACGAAGCTTTCAACCAACGACTCCTGCACCATTAAGACCTTAGGGCGCTTAGTGTAAAGACAATCCCTTGGGCTTACTTACTCAAGTAACAAAGGCCACAAAACTAGACAAGCATGCCACTTGTTTATTCTTTTTTTTTTTTTTCTTTTCTCGATTTTTTTTTTTTTTTTTTTTTTTTTTTTCATTTTTCTTTTTTTTTTTTTTGTAATATATATATCCCATAGATTCCCCAAACTCAAGCTTTTACGTCATTCCAACCTTTACCGCCAGCTTCACTAATTTCCTTAAATTTTAACAAAGATTTTCCTCGTAAACAAATTATGAAACCTTGAACCAAGTGGATTAAAACAGTTAAACTTTACGTATAACCTAGGTTATATAAGTTTAAGATGTGCTCAGATTATCATCATGATTAAAATTAGAACTCATCATCAATTATCAACACTGTTCAAGTTAACATTTAATACCAATCTTATCATAGGCCGAGCTAAGAACACACCAACCTATCACACAGATTCATGCAAAAAAATAAAAAATGCAATTATACTACATGAACACATAGTAATGCAACACATATATGAATATGCAAATAACTACCATGTATTATATGCAACCTAAAAAAACACAATGCTAACACAAAAAAAACAACTACTATGAAGATAACTAACTATATGCAATACGACACTAAAATGCCCCCAAACTTAAACTAGACATTGTCCTCAATGGATGAAATATAAAAAAGTAAAGCAGAGGACTTCCCTGAAAATATAGCAATCTTCCTCCTTGTCCACTAAGTTTGGAGAATAAAGCAAGACATGGAACAAATTGGGCACCACACTTGAATTTGACTTGAATAACTCAGAAACCATGATAGAAGCACTTTTATTAAATCCTAAATAAATGCAAATTTAAAACTACTAATATAAAACTTAATAAAAACTAAAAATAAAAATTAAACTTGGGTTGCCTCCCAATAAGCGCTTATTTTATAGTCTCACCGACTTCTTCAATTCTCTATCCAATTCCCCTTCAAAATTGAGGAACCCTCCATCCATCAAGAATAATGTCTCTTTTGGGAGGTTCCCAATTGTAATGGCCATTGCATTTAAGTCACCTAGCATGATCTTTTTTAGATAGATCCCATTAAGTATGGCAAACCACTAGGTGTTTCCTCCATTATGTCGATGATCGATTGGGGCATTCAAGCTTAATAAACATAATGGAATCTTCCTCTATCTTCTCCTTTTCATCCCACCATGACTCCATAAATCGCATTTAGCTCTTACGTCACCAAGAGCTTTGACGATTTACATGATTGCCGATTGGGCATGGTTTTGCAAAACTGCCCGGATTCTTGAACTTTGGTGGAGAAGGTACATGGGACACTATCAAAATTGGCTCATCTTCGTTGGTACTCAAAGTTAGATCTTTGTCGATCTCCTTTTGTTGGTCTCCAAGTCTTTCCTCTCTTTCAATATCTATATCATTTGGCACATTCGATTGCAGATTTGGTTCGGGCTCATCATCAGTCTCATCATCCATGTCATAGAGCCAAGTGTATTGAGGACGGTTGTTCAACGCATGTGCTATCTGCCCCAATTGATTTTCCAGATTCTTGATCGACGCCTTGGCTTTGCAAATTCAAATTTACTTGATTCATTTTCTTGTCTTGTTCCTCGCTCCTTTTTCGTAAGCTTTAATAAATTTTTCCAAGGCTTCTTCCCAATTTGAATGTTCTTCCTATTGTAGTGGAGGTGGACACGAGAAATCTGGTGGGTATGTTGGACTTGGAGCATAAAATTGATCTTGATTGTTACTCCATGAAAATCCGTGATACCCCCAACTCGATGATAGTTGTGGGATAGACATAATCATTGGGGTAATCACCACTATACTGCACGGGCATTAAATCGATGGAGCATTGATGACTCATATGATTTCCAAAGACAATAATCACAAGTAACCGCCACACTTTGACGACGCTGAGCTTCAAAAGCTTCAAACATCCTCGAAAAGTGTCTCCATCTGTGGCCGACAATGCGTAAAGTTTTCGAGTCTCGTCAATCTCCGCCCCTCGGTCGAGTCATGTTCGTGTATGGCCATTGATACGCAAAGTCATCCATGGTACCTAAAAAAGAGAGAAATATATAGAAGAGAATGAAAATAAAAAATGAAAAAATAAAAATATTTAAATTAAGACTAATTTGATTGAAATTAATATTGGTAAATAATTATTAAACTAAGTCCCCTAAGAATTGGCGCCTAAAAACTTGTTGATCGATTTCACAATCAATGAATACGCAAGTATACACGGTCAACAAGTAATAAAGTGATAAGAAAAGTATCGCTCCCACGAGGAATTATTTAATAAAAAATTACCAAGTACTAACTCTTAACCAAATCAATTTTATTTAAACAACTATAAATTGTGATTTTTCTAATTAAGAAAACTAAATTAATCAATTAAAACTAGATTACTCTAAAATTAATTCAAATAAATAAAGATTAAGACTTCAATATCCCCAATTATGAACTATAAATCAATTATCCAATTATCCCAATTATTATGTCTACTGAATTGTTAATAGGAATTCTCAAATGCCAAAAGTCCTTTTCCAAGTGATCAATTGCCTTCTATTTAATCCAGATTAATCTTGCTATATTCCTATGCAAAACAATTGAATTAAACTCCTTCTAATCCCAATTCCTTATGTGTTACATGCGGTGAACATATATTTCCATTCAATTCACAAACCTAATTATTCACTGTGCAAATAACTAAGTCACATGATATCATGCCCAGTTCTAACCCTAGAATTCCTCTTTCAATTCTTTCTAGAGTAACAAGGTAATTACTGATCAGATAATTAATCAATAAGCTCAAGACAAGATAAACAATTCACTTTGACATAAATAATTGGAATAAATCAAATAATTAATTTATAAACATAAAAGGTTCAATTAAAATCTTAATGAAAGAGTTAGTTCATAATTAATGAATTAAACCAAGAATCCACAATTGAATAGACATTAAAAGATAAAAGTATGATAAGAGAAGAGAATAGAATCATTGTCAAGCAAAACTGATGCTCCCTCTTGCTTCTCGCTCTCGATCTTCAAATGTTCTTCAATTTGCTTCAATCTCCAATGGCTAATTAAGAACTAGGGTTTATATTCTAATCTAATGGAGTGTTTTATCTAAGCTAAGCTATGTAATCCCCTTTATTTTATGCCTCATCATGTATTTATAGGTTACAAGTCCAATTTTTAGCTTAGAACAAACCCAATCCAATTTGGAGTCAAAAGGTGTCAAAATTCGCCCAAAACGCTATCTCAAGCCATCACCAAGCTCTTTCCCCAAAGCTCTCAGCCACTGGGTTTAACTTCAACCATCGCTTCCCCAATTGCCTCTGCTACTGGTATAGGCATATTTTGGGGCGCCCAAGATCGGGTCCCATGTTTCGACATTTTCTCGCTCCGACGCCCTTTTGGGAAAATGGCCATAACTTCTTCGTCCGAACTCCGATTTTGATGATTCAAGATGATCCAAAAGAGGAGAAGTAGATCTACAACTTTCATTCTTTAAGGTTTTCGAAATAAGGTCCGAGCAATACTCAAATTGGCTCTGAAGTGATCTATGTAAATGGGTAAATGAAAAGTCAAAACGCCCAAGATCTAGCCACCCCAAACGCCGATCCAAGTAACTTTTGTCCCAATTCCTACAAAACAACATAAAACATGCATGAATAGACACAAACATTCCAAAAAAACATAAAATAAAAGATTAAGTTCAAGGTTACGCACTCTAAAAATGGAGTTGAGTCTACTTCTTTCTTCTAGGTCATTAAAGGCTCGTTCTTTGTTTGAGCACGAGGACTCATCACTGCGACGCGAGTAAAGACTTGACAAGTGGCACTGGGGCGCGAGAATCGGCGCCGGGGTGCGTGCCTAGCGCTGTGGCACGAGATGCAGTTCATGCATAGTGCCAAAGGATAGTATCTTGGCCTGGCATTGGCACTTAGGCACTGTGAATGGCGCTGGGGCGCCAGACTGGCGTCGGGCATGGCGCCGGGGCACGACATGCAGGCCAAGCAAAGCGCTAAAGGACATGAACTTTGCCTGGCATTGGCGCTGGGGCGCGACTCCTGGCGTTGCGGCGCCAGTACAGGAAAAATGACCAAGAAACTCTGCAAAACAAGCCTGCAGACAATTTGAACTTAGCACTAATATAAATATAGAAAAGCTACATAAAAGATTGAAAATAGGCAACAACCTAAGCAACAAAAGGGACTAATTCGCGAGTATAAATCCCACTCATCAGCGACTCAAAATGGGTGATGTATACCTATTTTGGGGGCGTCACAGTTGGTATCAAAGCTTAGGGATATGATCCCTGGCTGAGAAGTGAGACAAGACCTAGGAGGGGAGAGACAAGAAATTCCTTCGCTAGTATAACCTACATAAGTTTATTTGGTATTTAAATGGTCGGTCAGAATATAGGGATAATATGTGGCATGTCAATTAACCCTTGTTTTGTGGAAGTGTTTGAAAATGACATCCGAGAATGTTGAGAATAACAATGGAGCACAGGAGACCGTTGAGTCACCACAGATCAACACCTAGGATAATGGGCATCAGGAAGGCAATAATCCTCAGGTGAACAACAACACCGACCAAATGGCGAACGATGGAATGTTTAAGAGCTTTCTGCAATTCGTACAACATCAGGCAAGAGAGACTCCTGTCCAAAATGCAGGTGGAAATACTGGCAACTCTCGGACGGTCACCGCTAAGCAGTTCAAGGAGCTGGGACCACCGGAGTTTATTGGAGAGCCAAAACCACTTAAGGCGGAGACATGGATAAAACAGATCACCAAGATATTTGATGTCTTGGGATGCTCTAAGGAGCAAAAGGTTCCCTTTGCCACCTTTATGTTGTGGAGAGAGGATTCATTGGTGAGAATCAGAAAGCGTACTCAACTCCGTCATGACCGAAGATGTCTTAGGAGAAGTTCCAAGAACTATTGAACGACAAGTACTTTCCCGAAAGTATTCCTCACATGAAAGAGGTAGAGTTCATCAAGCTGGAGCAGAACAATATGACCGTGTCGTAGTACGAAGCTAAGTTTGCCGAGTTATCCCGGTTTGCGTCCCACTTGGTTGATAATGAAGAGAGAATGATGTGGATGTTTCCAAGAGGTTTAAAAATCGAGATACGTTAATATCTAATTTCTCATAAACTGTGTTTGTATTCAGATGTTGTAAATAGGGCTCAATTATTGGGTAGCGATAACTAAGTCGACCAACAAAAAAAAAAAGCGGTAAGCAAAATGATAATACCAGTGGTAGCAGTCATCGAAGCGGTGACAACAAACGTGGAGGGAATCAACATGCCAGAAATGGTAACCACTTCGGTGGTAATCATGGCCAAGACAATAAGAGTGGGTATTTCAAGAAGAGGAGATTCAATAATGATGGAAAGACATCAGCACCAGCACCCGTTGTTAAGGAAGGAGAACGACCACGTATCATATGCTTCAAATGCGGAGGGGAGGGACACATCAGTCCAAACTGTGCGCAGCAGTCCAAAACGTGTTACATTTGTGGAAGAGAAGGTCACCTAGCTAGATTTTGTCGTACTGGGAAGCCAAGTCCAGATGGAACGGTGACACCTAATACCGTCCCAGACAAGTCAAAAACAATAGTTCAAAGGAGAGCGTTTGTTGTGACCTCCTAGAAAGCAAGGAACCCAAACGAGGTCATCACGGGTAAGCTTATCATAAACTGTAGCGAAGTATATACCTTATTTGATACCGGTTCTACCCATTCTTTTATTTCTCCTACTTGCGCTCAACGTTTAAATTTGACTCCGGAGAAATTAGACTTTGACTTATCTGTTGAAACTCCGTTGGGAGAAACCTTCATTACATCCACTGTTTATAAGTCTTGTTTGGTTCAAATTGGTACCCTCACATTACCTGTTGATCTTATTTCCTTAAAAATACTTACGTTTGACGTAATTCTAGGGATTGATTGGTTAACTACTCATCATGCAAAAATAGATTATTTTGTAAGGTAAGCTTTCATATTCCTAACCAACCTATTATGCGAATTCAAGCAACCAAACCATTAAAATCAATCACTATCATCTCAAGCCATAAAGCTATTTGTTTATTGAAAAACAGATGTCAAGCTTTCTTAGCTCATGTCACGGATTTAAACAAAAATACGTCAGTTTTGAATGATATTTCTATTGTTAATAAATTTCCTGACGTATTCCCTGAAGAACTTCCTGGCCTGCCTCCAGAGCGTGAAATTGAATTTTGTATCGACCTTGAACCCAGTACAAAACCCATTTCCAAAGCCCCATATCGAATGGCTCATATTGAACTTCAAGAGTTAAAAACCCCACTGCAGGAATTGTTAGACATAAGTTTCATTCGTCCTAGTACGTCCCCTTGGGGTTCTCCTATTCTATTCGTGAAGAAGAAAGATGGGAGTATGCGACTTTGTATTGATTATCGGGAGTTGAACCATGTCACTGTCAAAAATAGATACCCGTTGCCTCGCATTGATGACCTGTTTGACCAGTTGCAAGGCGCCAAATTCTTTTCAAAGATTGATCTACGTTCCAAATATCACCAATTGAAGATTAAAACCGATGACATTCCAAAGACGGCTTTCAGAACTCGGTACGGGCATAATTATAAACTAAATTGTTTATTAAAATAAATTAAAGGAGTTTTAAATGGGTTACCAAACAAGGCTTAAAATATTAAGTCTTTATTTTAATTAGTTTTATCCAAACATAGCCTTATGGCTTTTAAATTTTGAATTTGAATTATAATAAATAAAATAAATCAAAATAATATATATAATATTTTATAATTGATATGTAATTATTATAATAATAATTATACGGCAGTTACAGAGCGTCTATTTTATTTTACGTGAAATGCTTTTGGCTTAAGCCTAAGAATAGAAAAGAGAAAAGAGTTTTCAGAGATATTGAAAGAGAGTTTGAGAGAGAGTTAAGAGAGGATTCTTGAGATTTCCAAAGCAATTCTCTGTGGTTAGCAAGGTTTACCAAGCAAAGAGAAGGTATGATTCCATAACCCTAAATATTGTATATATGAATATTTATATTCACGAGTCTTATGTTTCTGTGAATTCATGTTGGGTGAATTGTTGTTATAAACTGATTACTTGTGATTATATGTGTTTGTGATGATTATAACTAGTGTTTAGATAAGAATTGTTATGCTAATTACGTTTAAAAAGGAAGAAAACTATTTTCAATGTATGTTCATATATACGGCTTGTGAAAGTACCAAATTTGGTGGGTAATTTGTATACTAATCTATAAATTGAGTCTTGAATGTGTTAATTCAGTAAGAAACGAAGAGAACATAGTTTGAATGAATTAGTTTGGTGTAGAATTGTGATCACAATGTGAATTTCTATGAAGGATGTCAAAAATGGAGTTTTTATACAAAAACATGAAATTTAAGGATTTAAATTAGTTGTTGTTTAATTGTTCTAAGTTAGTATATATGTGAGGAATCATGTTTGTATGAGTCCTATGTCAATTGGGTATGCTTAATTTACTGTTTTATGGATGAAATTCGTGATAGTTGGGCTAAAACGAGTATCATTCACACAGGATGCGTGGTTTTTCTGTCAGACACCAGGTAGCAATTTCTTACCTGGTAGTGTCAAGGCTAAAATAAGCAGCATTTTTATGGTCCCTGAGGGCTTATGTGTGGCGTGAATTCATACCCCATCGAGAGCAGTTGAAATCTCGCTACTTTTGCAGACTTTGGACACCATTGTAACTTAGTCTAATGATGTGTTAATGTGACAAACATGTAATGAAGAGGTTAAAACAGAATCGTATCATATGGTTAGTAACTCTAAAGTTATAAGAGATTAGTAAGTTATGAAAGCGATATGTTGTGATTTATTGAACACGTGAATTAGTAAATAAGTGTTTTAAATCAAATACTGAGATTTCTGAAGTGTATGTGGAGTTAATGGAAACTTGTACTAAAGTAACAAGTTTAACTATGAATGTGTTTTAATTTTGAAGTGGATGTTTGTATATCTAATAGAGATTGTGATTCTAATAAAATGTGTAGGTGAACGTGAGTTGTAATTTATAGCTTACGCGCTAGGCAAGTTTCTTACTCTCGAACTTTGATTGAGCAAGTTCTTTATTCATAAACTTTATTTGAGCAAGATATAATTCTAATTTTATTCGAGCAAGTTGTGAATTCTAATCATTGTTGAGTTATTCTAAGCTTGTTATTCCTTAGTTCATGTTCATAACTTAACTCTTTTATCTCAAGATCATAACCTTAGCTTAATATTTTTTAAGCAAGGTTTATTGTTTTATTCAATACTTATGCTTTTTAGTTATTTCTAAGCATGAGTTTAATATATAGTTAGTTCACCTATGATTATTCAGTGTTCCATATTATGTTATTATTGATCAACCGTAGTGTTATTAAACCTTGTTGATTCAACTAATCCTTTAGTTGATGATCATTAAACTCTAAATTACCCTTGAAGCTTATCCAAACCAAACTTTCTTTGGTGCAGACTTGTACTCTAAAACTTAGAAGAACAACCCTATTATAGGGGATACACGATGCGTTTAGATATTTGTGCACAATACATGGTACGAAGGGCTGATCCCCCTAAGTACGTGAAGTCCCTACAGAATAACTGTTTAGGTTAAAGGTGAAAGATTACTTGTAACCTTGGACATAGTTCATGGTCCTATGACCCTCAAATATATTTCATATTTTGATTCCAGTTTTTGGTTATCATTGATAGAGTATTATTCAATTCTGATGACTTATTCATTGGCAGTTATTCTTCTCTTGTTGTTCATTTCTATATCTAGTGAGCATTTGTTTTGCTCACTCTTGCATAAATATAATTATTACAATTAAGGTTGAGAAGGTCGATGAACCTACCACAAATAAAGAGAAAGGAAAAATGTACAAGTGATGAAGACTTGTAATTTATTGGCTTTTATGTTAATAGACTTTATTTAAATGATGTGATGTAACTATTTTTATTTCCACACTTGATTTATGTTAAAGGTTAGATAACCTGGGAGACTTTTTGATTTAATGATGTAACCATTTTAATGGGAGGATTTATGGTTTAATGATGTAACCGGGTCCCAAATCACCACGGATCTGGTATAATCATTCTATAACTATTGCGGAAGATATAAACATATATTGTTTATACATTAAACTTATACACTTTTCCTCAAAATTGAGTAACCATAACTTATACACAATTCATAAACTATCTAACACCTAACATTATTATCAAACTATACTATTACAAATTAGCTACACATTTTATCCCAAGCTGAAATTGGCATTAACCTTTTCCTGTATCCGAACGCATTCGCCTTATCTGCAATGTTTATCATGATATAGCAAGAGTGAGCATGAAAGTTGTCCATCAAGTTTAAATTTATATAAGGATATATCATGATTGAAAGAGTCTGAATAATAAGCTAGCTATAATTCATCAATATAGTTGTGAATTAGCACGAACAAACTTTTGACTGAACAAGTATTAAACATGAACAATTATATCGGACCAACCAGAATGGTAATGAAGGTGATCGACCTTTCATACGACTTATACATGCAATATGTATATAGTACAATTCTACATGACAATCAAGAATGATTGACCATAAGCATATCCGAATGAAACAACTCTTAGTAGAGTTAAGAAAAACTTGCCTGAACCGTTGATTACCACTATGAAATTTAATAAGCGTTGTCTGAAGACCTATTATTAATAATATGTATTTTTAAGTTAGAATAATATCATCACATTATTTAAAAATAACCTAAACACATAATAACTATCTATCACCTATACAACACATAACACCTAGCCTCAAGTTAAAAACTATTGTAAGTCTCGAGTTGAGTTTGATACAATTCTAACATCCCAATGGTACAATCGAATTTTCTCGAGTCTAAGTTTAATTAAACTCTGCTGAACACTTAACAATTATCTTAGATAATTTATTATCGGTCAAAACATTAATCATAGAAGCTTGTAATAATTTTAGGATAATTATTATCATTTATTATGATTTTTCAATCACTAATATCGTATTTATATAAATACCACATAATTCCTTTATCATTAATATTTATTTAATACCAAATATTAATGAAAATCATAACATAATATTATAATATATTTATAATATCACACATTATTTTAATACTTTAAAATCATATTTAACAACTAAATTCATTATCCAGATAATTGATATTAATATTAAAATATTAATATTTTCATGACAAAATATCGAAAGTTATATTTAAAATATTTTTCTAACCCTTAAATCATTTTTGTATGATTTTCAAAGCATTATTTCTAATTTTCCATAATTTATTTAATATATTTATTAAATAAATAAATAAATTAATCACCATTAATATTAATTTATTAATGAATCTCATTACAAAATATCAAAAGTCATTAAAAATAACATAAAATATTTTCTTATACCATAATATAATTTTATAGTCAATTGTAGTTTTTATTTCACTTAAATATGTAATTTATATTTATTACATATTTTTATTGCTTTATTTATGCCTGAAAAGAAGTTTATTGGCGTAAAATATCATTTATAGCCAAATCTCGTCCCGTGGGACTTTATTAGATTTATTAATACTTATTATTCGCCGGAACGCGATTCGGAACGTCGAACGTCAAAATCGCTCGACGAGCCGACGCTCGGCGTTCGTTCATTTTTAAGTTCTGACATGCTCCTTTGCAGATTTTTAATTCTCAAATCGTGAATCATATAAGAGTGAAATTTTGGACATGTTATAGACCTCATGTCATAGTATTTTTAGAAAATTTCTACCCGCAAAAACGAGCAACATAAACCATTCGAAACAGGGTTCAAAATTGGCTTTTGACGGAATTTGCAGCAGAAGCGCCGATGCAAATCTTTTTCGTTATTTGCCTGCATTAATTCTTCTTAACAAGCTATCTTGCTAAAGATTTTAGCGAGTAGCCCACTTTGCGATTTTCTCACGCCTTGCTCGTTTATCAGAAAATTCCCAACTTTGGATATGTTATACATGGTATACCAAAGTATTTTTAAAAAGTATAACCCAGTAATTTCGGACCTCTTAGGAAGCCTAAAACAGACCCCAAAAATGTCCACTCGCAATAGTTTTTATCTATTTCCCAGATTTACCCTCTTTCGCTAAAACAGTCATAACTTTTTCGTTTTAAAACATTTTAGGCGATTCTTGAGCCCACGCGAAGCTAACTTCCGGGACTACAACTCTTCCCTACCGATGTTTTTCTAGATTCGAACATATCAGCCCAAAAATTCCGTTCAAGTGGACTGCACCGCACTTGTTGGACAGTTTTGACACTACTACTTTGAAATGTCATAACTCTCTCCTCCGATGTCGGATTTAGTCCGTTCTAGAGTCTATGGAAAGCTTATTGAGTATAATATAACATACCAAAACCCCAAAATTTTCTTAACATCCTAGCTAATTACGAAGTTTCCTTTTTAGGTCAGCAGTTTACTAGTTTTCACACTTTAAAAAAATTAGTTTTCTTTCATTTCCTTGTTTAAGCTTTTCACTGCGAAAAATGGTTAGATCTACTCATAAAACACACTAGAACTTGCAAATCTATGGTTTTAGAGTTCAAGAAACATAGATCTTTATTTTGACAAAAAACCATCACAATAAATTATATTAACTAACTAGAGTTTTGAAATAGGAGAACTTTTAAACCTTATGTTTTGATGACTTTTCTTCCTCTCCTTCCAAGAGTGATTATGGAGCTTGGAGGCATGGAAACTTCTCTTCCTTCTTCCCTCGAAGGGGCTTAGAACCATCACTTTCTCTCTCTTTCTATTTTATTAAGTTTTTTGGAAACTTTAGAATGAAGAAAAAGTTTTTTGCTAGGTAGTGAGGGAGGTGCTATTTATAGTCCTCTAAATGTTTAGATATAACATATGTATATCTACATAATATCCTAGAAAAATCTTATTTTGTTTTATCTCTTTCTTTCTCTTCCTATCCTTACTAAATCTTGCCAAATCTTTGAAAATAAATCATCATGTGCTCAAATCTTTCTTTTGAAGACTCACAAGATTTAGTCTTATCTTTTAGTATTTGATAATTTACTTGCTACATTTGACTTAATAATTAAATAATTAATTCAACTATTCTTTTAATACTTTTGTTAAGTAATTTAATTACTCAACCTTAGTAACTTAATTACTTAATCAAATAAGTTAATACATAAATCTCCTTAAACTATTTTACCTTCATGAAATTATATAATTTAAATATCCCATCTTTAATATATAATTTATATAAAACATAACATAACTTACTTAAATTACATATTTATTTTATAATTACAAAAATAAATATGTTATGTTACATAATTCCTTATGCAAATACAATTATTTACATACCCAATATATTATAATATAATAACCTTACCTCATTAACATAAATTCAATGGAGAATTTATTTACTTAGTTAAAATATTAAGATAAATATAATACATTTTCTTTATTAAATTAATTTCGTATAAGAATTTATTCTAATACTCTTGGGTAAAGTATCTATAAATATTATATGCTTAACCCGCCTCTGTTTTGCTTCATTATGCAAATTGATCCCAACAATTTTATTTTCTCTACGTAATAAACATATATATATATATATAATATATATATATTCACTGACTCCCAATTACCAATTACACCAAACATGCACACGTCACATATAGAAAATAATTAATAGTTTTATTTTCTCAAATTATAAATTGTTTATATAAATTTATTTACTTATAGCAAATAAAATTTAATATATTTACCATATTACGTCTACATACACGTCCTTCATAAATCATAAAATAATTTATATACTCATAAATTATTAAAATCCTTCACAAAATTTTGAAATCCTTAAAATTTCATTACAGAACTGCCAATTTCATACACTTATTTTCTGTCTAGGTTCTAACAGTGAACCTTAAACCAATCAATTATGATTTTAAAACTTTTTTAACTTCTCGGGTTGTCACATTCACCCCTTCTTCTAAGAATTTTGTCCCCGAAATTTACCTTACACCTTACACCTTACTCCTTATACCATGCACCATACACCATACACCATTCATACACATCATCACATGCTACCCAATACACCACTCATAAGAGTAAAAGTTTTCAAATTGTCTTTGAGGGGTCATATAGACCATGAACACATAGTTTTAAGCAGTATTCATACTGCAGAAAATAATACATTACTTGGTATGTTTACAATCACAAAGAAGGTAAACTACCGTCGCTAGTACTTTAGGTGATTAGCCTATCGTACTCTTACGTCATGCATAACGTATTAATCATGTCTATCGAATATTTACGCTACCCGATTGGATTCTTTATCCAAACAACATAGTTCACCTCAGTCTTATCATATAATTCCGCACCAAAACAATTTGGTTCGGGAAATTTCTTTCAATGAACACTTAGAGTTTTCATAAACATTAGTCTAGCTGAATCGAATAACATAGACTCATATTAATAATTCAATTCAATCGAATTATTTAGGTGTAGCCAAACCCCGTTGGCTAATTAAAATTTTGAAAACATTTTCGAGAATGACGTCATGATGTCGCATCTTTGTATTAACAATCCGATTTTGAGGATGGTCATTATATGACTTTTGTCATAACACATCATACAATAGTGGAACAACGATTTTAGATCAAATTCACACTAAGTATTTCAGTATTTACAACTCCATCAACTTTTTATCATCTCTTCACCAGGTTACATGGTACATGAATGATAAATAAAATAAATTTTGATATTTCAAATCATTTGCGTCTAGCTGAAATGAGTAGCATAGACTATACTTTAAACCATTTCAAAAATGATTACGAGATATTATTTTCTTTTTAATTTTTTTCAAAAGCACAAAGTGCGTATTTAGCTTGATGTCAAAATTTCGAAGCCTAGCATAGCTAGGAGTTTCGGAAAACTTATGTCTCCACTAATAATCATTTGCTTAACAATCTATCTGTTCCTATAATCTTTAATACTTTGTTTGCACATAGTTCTACCCAGTTCGTCAAACTACACTTATGAGTTCATTTACTTGCCACAATCATATGAGTTCAAGAACTTGTCCTAGTCAGACCTTTGGTGTCCATTCGCTGAGGGGTTCATAAACATTTCATATAACTATGAATAAAGAATGTCACATAAGTATGAGTTTTAAGAACTCGTACTTAACCTTATATTCTCTACCTATAACCTATCTATCTGTTATACACATGAGAAAGGAATCACTCTCTTAACATGTATATAGCAAATAGTGCGACACAAATATTTCAATGATTATCATTGCCAGAACTAAGTAGTTTTTACACCAAGTGAAATTCCACACCCACACAAGGAATCATACAACTTAGCTGCCAACATGAATCCTCAATTGAATCCCCACCTAACACAAAATCCCTTCTCAATACGAATTTCATTTAACTCGTATTCATAATCCTTTCTTGAATCTGTACCAATTCATAGTACAACTGACACCCATCAATCTTGCTGTAAACTTTTCAATCATTCGCTTGATCCTTCTCCATACTATAACCTTATCAGATCACAGGGTGATCTCATCGTATATAATACGATTCATTTCTTTATATTGATCGTTTTGTTTTACGATCTCCTATCACTATACTTTTAGTCTTTTAGACTCTATCTATTCACCACTACTGTTCAACTTTATTATCAGAGTTAGGGAACTCTGTATCTTATAACTCGCCGAGATTCGTCTTTGAATCATACCAACCAACTAACTCTATTTGAGTTAGTACTTATCCTAATCACTGCAGTTATTAGTCTCAGGTATTCCTACCTAAGGTTCATAACCTACAGCTTTTATAGCAACTGTGAGGGCCCCGAATCCGAGGTCCCGAATCACCGCGGATCCGGTTCGATCATTCTATAACTATTACGGAAGATATAAACATATATTGTTTATACATTAAACTTACACACTTTTTCCCAAAATCGAGTAACCTTAACTTATACACAATTCATAAACTATCTAACACCTAACATTATTATCAAACTATACTATTACAAATTTAGTTGCACATTTTATCTAAAAGTTGAACTTGACATTAACCTTTTCTCAGATCCAAACGCGATTCGCTTTTATCTCGCAATGTTTATCATGATATAGCAAGAGTGAGTATAAGATTGCCCAACAATTTTAAATTTATAATTTAAGGATATATCATGATTGAAAGAGTCGAATAATAAGTTGGCTATAATTCATCAATATAATTGTGAATTAGCACGAACAAACTTTTGGTGAACAAGTATTAAACATAAACAATTATATCTCGAACCAAATGGTAATGAAGGTGATCGACCTTTCATACCGACTTATATATGCAATATGTACATAGTACAATTCTACATGACAATCAAAGAATGATTAACCATAAGCATATCCGAATGAAACAACTCTTAGTAGAGTTAAGTTAAAAAACTTACGAAATAGTTGATTACCGCTATGCAATTTAATAAGCTTGTCTGAAGACCTATTATTAATAATATGTATTTCTAAGTTAGAATAATATCACCACAGTATTTAAAAAATAACCTAAACACATAACTCTATCAGTCTATACAACACATAACACCTAGCCTCAAGTCAAACTATTGTAGTCCGAGTTGAGTTCGGTACAATTCTAACATCCCGACAGTCTAGTCGGAATTTTCTCGATTCTAAGTTTAATTAAACTCTGCCTGAACACTTAACAATTATCTTAGATAATTTATCATCAGTCAAAACATCAATCATAGGCTTGTAATAATTTTCAGATAATTATTATTATTTATTATGATTTTTCAATCACTAATATCGTATTTATATAAATACCACATAATTCCTTTATCATTAATATTTATTTAATACCAAATATTAATGAAAATCATAACATAATATTATAATATATTTATAATATCACACAATATTTTTAATACTTTAAAATCATATTTAATAACTAAATTCATTATCCGATAATTGATATTAATATTAAAATATTAATATTTTCATGACAAAATATCGAAAGTTATATTTAAAATATTTTTAACCCTTAAATCATTTTTGTATGATTTTCAAAGCATTATTTCTAATTTTCCATAATTTATTTAATATATTTATTAAATAAATAAATAAATTAATCACCATTAATATTAATTTATTAATGAATCTCATTACAAAATATCAAAAGTCATTAAAAATAACATAAAATATTTTCTTATACCATAATATAATTTTATAGTCAATTGTAGTTTTTATTTCATTTAAATATGTAATTTATATTTATTACATATTTTTATTACTTTATTTATGCCTGAAAAGAAGTTTATTGGTGTAAAATATCATTTATAGCCAAATCTCGTCCCGTGGGACTTTATTAGATTTATTAATACTTATTATTCGCCGGAACGCGATTCGGAACGTCGAAAGTCAAAATCATTTCGACAATGGCGCTTCTGCGTTCGCTGCGTTTTAAGTTATGACATGCTCCTTTGCAGATTTTTAATTCTCAAATCGTGAATCAAATAAGAGTGAAATTTTGGGCATATTATAGACCTCATGTCATAGTATTTTTAAAAAATTTCTAACCACAAAAACGAACAACATAAACCCTTCGAAACAGGGTTCAAAAATGGCTTCAGACCGGTACATTTTGCAGAAAGGTAGCGCCGATGTCTTTTGGCCACTGCAAATTTCGCCCAACAAGCCCGATCTTCAAGTACTTAGCGAGTAGCCCACAACCGAATACCTTTCACACCTAACCCAGGCTTTTTCCAACAACCTTTCTTTCAAAATCCACTGGGTAAACCTAGCAAAAGTCCAAGAACAGCTAAAAAGGCTTGAAGAGACAGTGGCTCGACAGGTACAAGGAGGAATATCATTGTAAGATGTCAGTTTTGCGATTTTCTCACGCCTTGCTCGTTTATCAGAAAATTCCCAACTTTGGATATGTTATACATGGTATACCAAAGTATTTTTTAAAAATATAACCCAGTAATTTCGGACCTCTTAGGAAGCCTAAAACAGACCCCAAAAATGTCCACTCGCAATAGTTTTTTTATCTATTTCCCAGATTTACCCTCTTTCGTTAAAACAAATCATAACTTTTTCATTTTAAAACATTTTAGGCGATTCTTGAGCCCACGCTGAAGCTAACTTCCGGACTACAACTCTTCCCTCATCGATGTCTTTTCCAGATTTCGAACATATCAGCCCAGAAATTCCGTTCAAGTGGACTGCACCGCACTTGTTGGACAGTTTTGACACTACTACTTTGAAATGTCATAACTCTCTCCTCCGATGTCAGATTTAGTCCGTTCCGGAGTCTATGGAAAGATTTTTGAGTGTAATATAACATACCAAAAGCCCAGAATTTTTTGAACATCCTAGCTAATCCCGAATTTTCCTTTTTAGGTCAGCAGTTTACTAGTTTTCACACTTTAGAAAAAATTAGTTTTCTTTCCTTTCCTTGTTTAAGCTTTTCACTACGAAAAATGGTTAGATCTACTCATAAAACACACTAGAATTTGCAGATCTATGGTTTTAGAGTTCAAGAAACATAGATCTTTATTTTGACAAAAACCATCACAATAATCATATTAACTAACTAGAGTTTTGAAATATGAGAACTTTTAAACCTTTTGTTTTGATGACTTTTCTTCCTCTCCTTCCAAGAGTGATTATGGAGCTTGGAGGCATGGAAACTTCTCTTCCTTCTTCCCTCAAGGGGTGTCAGAACCATCACTTTCTCTCTCTTTCTATTTTATTAGTTTTTGGAAACTTTAGAAGATAGAATGAATTAAAGTTTTGCTAGGTAGTGAGGGAGGAGGTATTTATAGAACTCTAAATGTTTAGATATAACATATGTATATCTCCCAGAATATCCTAGCAAAATCTTAGCAATATCTTCTCTCTTCTCTTTCCTATCCTTACTAAATATTTGCCAAATCTTTGAAAATAAATCAAAGAAATGTGCTCAAATCTTTCCTTTGATGACTCACAAGATTTAATCTTTATCTTTTAGTATTTGATAATTTACTTTGCTACATTTGACTTAATAATTAAATAATTAATTCAACTATTCTTTTAATACTTTTGTTAAGTAATTTAATTACTCAACCTTAGTAACTTAATTACTTAATCAAATAAGTTAATACATAAATCTCCTTAAACTATTTTACCATCATAAAATCATATAATTTAAATATCCCATCTTTAATATATAATTTATATAAAACATAACATAACTTACTTAAATTACATATTTATTTTATAATTACAAAAATAAATATGTTACACATAATTCCTTATGCAAATACAATTATTTACATATCCAATATATTATAATATAATAACCTTACTTCATTAACATAAATTCAATGGAGAATTTATTTACTTAGTTAAAATATTAAGATAAATATAATACATTTTCTTTATTAAATTAATTTCAGTATAAGAATTTATTCTAATACTCTTAGGTAAAGTATCTATAAATATTATATTCTTAACCCACTGCTTTTTTTTGCTTCATTATGCAAATTGATCCCAACAATTTTATTTTCCCACGTAATAAATATATATATATATATATATATATATATATATATATTCACGACTTTTCAATTACCAATTACACCAAACATGCACACGTCACATATAGAAAATAGTTAATAGTTTTATTTTCTCAAATTATAAATTGTTTATATAAATTTATTTACTTATAGCAAATAAATTTAATATATTTATCATATTACGTCTACATACACGCCCTTCATAAATCATAAAATAATTTATATACTCATAAATTATTAAAATCCTTCATGAAATTTTGAAATCCTTAAAATTTCATTACTGAGGCGCCAATTTTATACACTTATTTTTACATTTGAGTTCTAACAGTAAACCTTAAATCAATCAATTATGAATTTAAAAATTTTCTAAATTCTCGGGTTGTCACAGTAATTATGAACCGTAAATGAATAATGTAAAACATCCAAGTCATGCTTTAAGAAAAAAGTTCAAAGCACTGAAAAGATATAATAAACTTTGCTTGAACAAATGGTAAGCTAAGGTTACATTCTTCAATAAGGAAACAGAATTAAGAACTTACGTGATTTATAACAAGACAGGATGACAAACTTGTATAACTATCAACAAGGTAGGATAAGCTCAGATAGAGATTAGGGTTAGAGAAACTTGCTTAAAATAAAAGTAGGATTCAGAAACTTACTCAAATAAAGTCATAAGATTACACTATATTGATAATTGCACAATTGTATATTAAAAATCAAAATTCTGGGCCAAACTGCTAACTGACGCTGCAGCGCCACCATTTGAACTAAAAACTGGCACTGCAGCTCTACCATTTGAACTAAGACTGGCGCTATAGCTCGGCTGGCACTGCAACTTCGATTTTAAGCCTAACTCTGGCACTACAGCGTGAAGTGCCAGTTCAAGAATCTGAAGTTTGCGAAAAACGCAAAACAAAGTCAAATAGGCCTAAAAGCTCTTTTCTAACAACAATTCCAACTTACCCAAGTAGTATAAACTTTACAGAAACAACAACTAATGTTTCTAACCATATAAACAACAAATTAAAGCCTCTAAATTTCATTATTTTTTTCTATTTCTTCACTTTTTGACATTCTTAGCGAACATAACCACTGCGAATTCGTTTTTCAACTAAAACAGTCTGTTTAAATCATATTGTTTTCGTTTCTTCATGTATTTACACAATCAAAAATCAATTTACACTTTATATTACGAGTTTAGTAACAATCTTGATTCTAAAATAAGCCATATCATATATACATATTTGTATTTTTCTGTAAATATAATTTCTTCACATATATCATGTTTTCATGGATTATCCTACTCTAAATCATATACTAAACATATAAAAACAATTTATATCAACAAATTAATATATACAAACCATATAATCAATAATTAATCATCCACATATATTTTACAGATAACTTTTCATAAAAAAAAAACTAAAACTTTAGAAGGTAGGATTATACCTTTGATTGCTAGTTTAGCTAGAGAAGATGATAGAATCCTTCTTAGTTTGCTCAAGCTCACAGAGGAATTCTTTCTTTCTTTTCTCTTTGTGTTTTCTCTTCTTTCTCTTCTCTGTTCTTTCTTTAGTATTAGGCTTAGACGTAACGTAAAATAAGAACAGACGTATAGGCCAAATAAAACTGACAATAATAATAACCATAATAACCTTACTTATTACTTATCAGTTATGTTTTTTTTAAAATTCAAAAGCCACTAAGGTTTGTTTGGCAAAACCAATTTAAAATTAAAGACTTAAAATCCTTAAGCCTTATTTGGCAAAACTAAATTAAAACTCTTTTAATTTATTTTAATAACTCATTTATTATATAGTTTATTATCACACTTTATTTAATTAAATTCTAATACTACAACTCAATTAAATGAAATTCATATCAACTTACTAAATCAAAATGCCACATAATCAAATTGCTACAAATTATAATTTTTATTATAAATATTTTATTTAATAAATTAGTACATCACTTTTAATTAAACAACATTATAACAATTTTTTTTAATCATTGTCAACTCTCTAATTTAATTATTAAATTAAAATAGAATATTATCACATAATAATTAATTCATCACTCTTTAATTTACTTATCTTCAAAATACAAAATTCTTGAATATCAACTTAATTAACATATTACACTTAATCAAGTTAATTCCCCACAACTCATGAATTATTTATTTAACTAATAAATAATCAAATATTTATTTAACAATAAACACATCAACTAAAATATTTATTTAATTCAATAAATATTTAAAATTAAAAAATAAAAATTTCGGATTGTTACAAATATAATGTGTGACATTATTACATCAATAAATATTCTATAAGACCATGTGGTAAAAGTAAGTTTGAATTATATAATTTACTAAGTTATATAAAAAGCTTGTGTAACATTATATTACATGGAGAATTAATTAAATATGTATATTTTAAAATTATGGGAAGAAGATTGAATTAATAAATATTTGATGTTAGTATTAATTTTGATATTTATGAAATTGGGATAATAAATTTTATAAAAAATAATGGGTTGTTAATACCCAACTGAATTATATTCTAACCTAATGTAAATATTATTTGAACTAGCCCAATGTACATGAATTATATGTATATACATGTGACGCCCCCAAAATAGATCTATTCCACCCAACCCATTCTGAGTCGCCAAATACATGGTACAGAAATAACTATAACTTCAATAATACAAATGTCGTGTGAAATACGCACAATACATCTTAATGAGTTTAAATACGAGATATTGTAAATCTAGACAATATCCACACGCAAATAAATCCCCATCATCATTATTGATACATTATTTTATAAAAATGGTGAGGACTACTAAACAACTCTCTCTAGAACCTTCATTCCATACCCCGACTCGATCCTGCTATGTTCTCACCTCCTGAGAAGAAAATGGAACAAGGAAAAGGGTGAGCTCAACTAGCCCAGTAAAGAATATTATGACTAAGATAATATACAACAAATTATTGTTAGTCTTCAACAGGGAAAAATCTAATAGAATACAATAGACAACAAGTTTTAGATCAACAAATGCAGCGGAAACAGCAATCCATTAGAAGAGTCACGTAGAGAATGAATTCTACTGTCTTCTAAGATTCAAAAGTCCATCATCAATATTTCATCCATGTAACAACAATCAATATAAATCTTTAATCATCTTTGCACTACAGGTCAAAGATATTCATTTGTATCACCAGTTGGTCATGTTCATCTCAACACTGTTCATCTTTGCACCACGGGCCAAAGAGATTCATCGATTTAATCATTCATCTTTTTGCACTCACAAAGCCAAAGATATTCATCAAGTATCACCATTAAGGACCGAGGATGATGAAAAATATTTTTAAGAACGAATCCAATGAGATAGAAGGACAAATATTAGGGATTCGTACAACAGTTTATCCAAGATCGATAATACTTCATAATAAAACGATTTGAAAGCGGACCTCAAAATAACGATCAAAACATGGATACAATCAAAGATAGTAGCCAAAATAGACATCTTGGACAAAAAGAAAAATTTTTATTTTTCGGTGAATAGTGCCGTATTCGGGAATAGTGTCGTATACGTGAATAGTGCCGTATACATGAATAGTAACCCCGACACAAAAAGATAGAAATTTCACAAAAAAAACATCTTCACGCTTCGTGAATAGTATTCGTGAATAGTAACTCATGAATAGTAACTCGTGAATAGTAACTCATGAATAGTAACCCCAACATGAAAAAGTTCTAAATTTGATAAAAAGTTCAACCAATATTTTGGCATAATGATATTGAAGAAAATAATATCATTTGCGAAAGAAATAACATCATTTACCTCAAAATAACCGTACTTCTGACTGAATTTTCGGTATAGTGCTGACAGAAACTCGCACCGTATAGCAACACTCAAAGTATACTCACAAGAATACGCTCGATAATATAGAGAGAGAAAGAGAGAAAACTTAGTTTCTGGTGTGATTTTCAATTCTAACTTAGCCCTCTATTTATAGGAAAATGTTAGAACGCCAAAGGAGACTAAATTAATAAAATATATTATTATTTATTCAAAATTCCTACCCACATGTTTTGAAAACTCTAGCATGTCTTCTTTGGTCAAAAACATCAGCCACTCATGTGCCAACAACCACAAAAACGTTTTTCTTATATAAAATAATTAAAACTTCCAAAAATCAATTATTTGAACTCAAGAACTTCAATAATTCATGATAAATAGCCCTTTTGTTAGAAAATTCGAATCTCGCGACTTTTTATAGGAAATTCAATTTCTACAACTTTGCGAGAAGGAAGTTTTCCAAATTCCAAACAGAAATTATCCGAAAATCCATAAATGAGCGATTTTACGATACTATAATAAATTTTGATCAAGAATTGTGTCCACCCTAACACACAAAACATATGTTAAACATTTAATGCCACAAAAATACTCTTCCTCCTCATATACTCATATATCCCACATTCATTGTAAAAATATCACCGTTAATATATTATTAAAATATATGAAGATAAAATATTAATTTTCAACAATTGTCACATTAAAAATTTTCTCCATCTATATCCACATAAAATAAATATTTTCTTTATCATAATAATCAATAATTAATTATTTTAAAATAATATTACGTAATCACAAGATCGACAACCAGTAGTTCCTCTGGGAAAGAGGGGCTTTCCAATAAGGATTCCTCCTTCTTGGCCTTGCAATTAGGTGACCAAACCTCTCCTTGATGCAGAACTTTCTAGACATTGCCAATAATGTTATCGATAATATTATTCAAATAATATAAATTATTGATCCGATAATGGAAAATCTTGTGCAAATGACAACAATAATAATATAAATATCAACGCAACAATTATTGAATCAATAAAATAAAATAATGAGCGATAATTATTGTAACAATTATTGAGTAAGTGCCTTCTACGCATTTAATCAATAATTCAATAATATTAATGCAATATCTGGCATCTTCTTTGTGCAACCACGCATATTACTGTATTTTAACCACCAGGTAACTCAACAGTGTTAACGGTAACAATTTATGCCGTTATTTATAAAACTCAATCTTTGTCGTTTTCCTTCATCCAACCATTTTTCCTTATGGGGCCCACAAATGGCTGCGCCGTCGTACGAATATTCCCCGACAGTAAGAATATTCCACGACCAAACGAATATTCCCCGACAAAAATGAATATTTTAATAACCACTTGTATATTTTACAAAAATTGCACATTTCACCCATAACCAAAGCATTATATTAAATTAACCCTTATTAATTTAGAATAATGAATAAAGGAAAATTCAATTTTATTTATAATAAGTTGGGGTCTTACAATACACCCCTAACTTATATCAATGTATTAATATTAACACATTAAAATTGCACTTTGTATGCTAAAAGGATATAAACTTAGGTATGCTAGTACTAACTTTACAATTGCTGAGAACTCAATTAGTTGTCCCATATTAAGTAGCTCAACAATGCATAACAGTAGCCTATTTCTTCCTTACATGAACTCAGTGATGCAAATGATGGCTAGGAAACTGATTTTCATGGCTAGTGGCATGGGAAGGGAGGAGTTGGTGAAATCTTTTCACCCACTTCCTCTCAATCCATTGAATTTTTCTTCTTTCCTTTGGTTTGATTCATTAAGCAAAAAACAAAAATTATTCCATAGATTCTCTATAAATGGAGGTCTCCTTCTTCATTCTATAAAACTTTAAATTGTCTAATAAGTTTCTTTGAGGGTGAGTGTGGTGGAATTGAGGAGTAATCAGAAGTTTGGAGGAGCAATTGTGAGTCATTCAAGCATTTAAGAAGGTAATTCATATATATGCATGTTCCTTATTTTAAGTTACTGAGTTCTTAGAAAAGTTCATGAATACTTGATAGTTTAATCAAAAATTGATGGTTAAGGATTGTTGCAATCTGTAAATTATTGTTAGATGGTGTTAATATGGTTAAATACGAAAACAATGAAATTTAAATGAATCAATTTAGTTTAGAAACGAATTTGAGGTGAAGTAATTCGCCAAACATGTTAAAATTTAAAAAAATGGCATGAACATTGAATTTAAGTCTTGAATTGGTTGTTAAATTAACTTGAGTTGTTAAAATCATGCTACAAATGTTTGGTAGTATGCTTATGATGTTTATATATAGCGGAAATGATTAAATTGTTGATTTTGTGAAGTTTTTGGAAGAAATTTTTTGTATGGGTTTGAATTCTGCAGAAGCATAACCATTCCTGGTTTTGTCTAGGGAGGCTTGATCGCTCCTCCTCTGATTCAACACTGGCCTGAAAATTGTATGCCTTTAGAAAGGATTTTGACTTCTTTTGTAATGTGATGTGTTTAGCATATTGATATGACTTAGACATGTATGAAAATAAGTTTAACATGTAGTATAACGTTTCTTTGCATCATATGACTTGCTCTAGTCTACTTCTATGTGTATTTCCTAAAAAGAAACTTGAAATTTTGAAAGTGAACTTTGACTACACTTGTGGTAACTGAGTTCTAAATCTTGACATATGTTTGTAACTGAGTTATGCATATAATGAGCATGGTATGAAATTTAAAGTTGTTTTGCTTATTATCAACTTGTGTTAGCTTGATTCTTTAAAGAAACATGAAAGATTTGAAACTAATATCCATGAATATCATGATGGGTCATATTCTGAACTTGTAAACATGTGTATAAGGCTTAGTAATACATGTAATATGGTTTAAAGTTGTCTTGTTTATGATCAACTAGCATTAGCATGATTTAGGAGAACTTTTAAAGGCGAGCTCGGACATTTTGCAAGCTAAGCTTTATATACATTGTGAAGTTATATTCTGAAGTTATGATATGACATGCTAGTACTCTTTATGGCGCTAAACATGAACCATATGTACACTCGCTTAGTTAGACACCACATGAGTTGTTCAAGCATGTTTTTAGACAAGTTTTCAAGAGGTGAACTGTGACGCCCCCAAAATAGGTCCACACAACCCATTCTGAGTTGTAAGACCCCGAATTTTATGAAATAAAAGTATTCAATCTTTCTATTTAGTAAATAATTAAATTGATAAAAGTTTAAAGTTAAGGGTGATATATATAAAATTTTCAAAATAAGCAAGTGATTATAAAATATTCATTGTTGTCGGGGAATATTCGTTTGGTCGTGGAATATTCGTACGACGACGCAACCATCTGTGGGCCCCATAACGGAAAAAAAACTGTCGGATGAAGAAAATGACACGAATGAGTTTTTTTTTTTAAAAATAACGGCATAACGATTACCATTAAAACTGTTGGAATATCCGCTGGGTAAAATAAAGCAATATGCGTTGTTGTACAGTAGCACACAGTATTGCACATTATTTTTATATTATTGTTAATTTAATAATTGTCACTGCACAGTAATTTCTATTATCAGATCAATAATTCATATTATTTGAATAATATTATTAGATAGCATTATTGGCAATGTCTAAGAAAGTTCTATCTAGGAAAGAGGTTTGGTCACCTAATTGCTCGCTAGTAAGGAGAAATCCTTATCGGAAAGCCCTATCTTTCTTGGAAACGACCTGGTTGTCAATATTGTAGTTCTGTAATATTATTTGTGAATAATTAATTGTTGATTTATATGATAAGAAAATATTTATTCAATGTGGATATAAATAAAGGAATTAGTACTGATGTTTTTATTAGTATTTTGGTGTGGAAAATCATCTGTATGTGAATTTCGGTCATTTTTAGTTCGGAATTTGGATAACCTTTCTTCTACACTGTTGTAGAGTATTAAATTCCTTATGAAATGGACATAAGATTTGAATTTTTCTGATAAAAGGGCTATTTATTATGAATTATTGAAGTTCCGAAATAATTGATTTTTAGGGTTATAAATATTTTTTTCACAAAAAAATATTTTTAATTTGGGTGGGACCCACTTATGTGTGCTGATGAGAGTGATGTGGTGTAGGAATTTTTTTTTTAAATATTAATATTTTATTAAATTTTATGCTTTGGTGTTCTAAGCATTTTTCTATAAATAAGGTGCTTATGTTAGAATTGAAAATCACACTAGAATCAAAAGTTTCTCTCTATAATATTGAGCATATTTTTGTGAGTATTTAGATATCTTGAGTGTTGCTATACAGTGCAAGTTTCCTTTAGTATTATATTCGATATTTCAGTCACAAGTCCTATTCTTTTGAGGTAAGGGAAGTTATTTTTTTTAAGTAAATGATGTTATTTCTTTTAATATCATTATACCGAAATATTGATATGAATTTTCACTACTACAAAACAGTAAATAGACAACGCGAAAAAAACGTTGTGATTTCAGTCAGAAAAACGTCGTGGTTAAGAGTCTTATCTATTTGACACCCTTACACAACGTTTTTAAAACGTTGTAGTTAAGCACATTACACAACGTTTTTTAGAGAAAAAACGTTGCAGATTTATTTTTTAAAAATTAGCAGATTCTTAAAAACGTTGTTGTAGGTATGATTCCACAACGTTTTTTGAATAAAAACGTTATTTTTTAGTATATCAGACAACGTTTAGGCATATTTACACAACGTTTTTAAAATGTTGTAGATAAAAATAAAAAAAAATAAAAAATTATGGTTCACCTTTATTACCAATTACAAATAATATTACTATCCATACATCTCAAATTCAAAATAGACCAATTACAAAAAATATTACAAGAGAGAACAAAACCTGAGAAACATAAAATACAAAATATTAATGCATGCTTCTGTGCTTAGAACATTATTTGCACCAATTCTAAGAAAAAGAATAAAAGAATTCTTGAACCTAAATATAATAGCCTTTAAAACCAACGTAGTTCTACCCATAGTTCTACTTCATTAGAGAAGACATGCATTATGTTACCAGCTTGAAGAGGCAGTACTTCCCATTCCCTTCATGCACCCAAATTTTGGCAGATTGATGTGTAACCCAAATTGTTGCCCATAATGCTCTAGTGGCTGATGTGAGAGTGAAGATTGTGATTGCTGGCCATATGGTGTTTGTTGTTGCTACTGGGGAAGATGATGTTCCTGAGGGATGTGGGATCTTTGCTGCACCGAACTCTCAACTCTTAACACTATATAATGGAGAGTATGGAGCACACATTACAACACATACATACTTACCAAATGCAGAGAAAAATGATTTGTATTGACAATCATATAGAATTCAAAAATTCTGACAAGGAATTTTTCCAATTACGGTCAGGAACTCGGGAGCATCCACAACCTGCCAAATATAGCAATAAGAATGTCACTTAACCAGTTACAGAAAAATGGCACGGGAAAATAGCAGCTTTTGAGAAAAATAGGACAAGCATGTTTAAGACAGAACATTACAGTGGCAAGCATAAATACCTTTTGTTTCAGGGAAACTCTGTCCAATGTTATAATGCTTGTAAGGACAGTGTAAAATATGAAGGTGTCATAAGGGAAAAGTTCATAAGTCGTGAAAGTTGAGATAGAATCAAGGAAGGGAAAAGTTCATAAGCCGACACTGTGGCAGCAATGCCTCCGGCAATGCACACTAGTACTTCAAGTAGAGGCAATTCTACAGGGACAACAATGCATGAACATAAACACTGACATCAAATAAGTGCATGCATTCTTCAAGTCAATCAACATATTGGATGCCAATCCATATAGACCTCAAAGTCTCCAGTTCATCAAATGTGTAATCAGTTCCATGTGAAACTAGTTTACAGCTTCAAAGTAAAGAACCTGAGGTTGCAAATGCCCTCTTTCGCACATGGTAATAACATCATCCCAACCACCAATTACCTAGACCAAAAAGAAATATGAATGGACTGTGACACTACGAAATGAAATACAAGATAATTAATCACCGAATTATAAGAATTTTACCTTAACAGTTTTGTCATCATACATAACCCACTGCTCATGATCATGACTGTATGCAAAACAATGATAATGTTGCCCATAATAGCAAACCTAGTATTAACAAAAGATGAAAACAGTTCAATTATTAAAAAGATCTAAGTCACACAAAAATACACCAAATATGCATCGTCTTCCGGATCGCAGAATATGCAGTAGTGGAAAAAGAGAACGGAAAGCTGTAGAATCAATTTGCACCACAAAAACATGTAAATTCATAGTCCATGACAGGTTTACAAACTAAATTCAAAGGGAATGGGATTGTTTCATGAAGCAGACAGACAGTACGACTGAAACAAGGATAATGAAAATTTCTCATAGCCCCAGGATCTGAATCTGCTATTGGTAAACTGGTTGGTGGAGCTTGTGGAAGTGCCTGGGGAGCTGTAGGAATGCTTATTAATTGCTCTTTGATAAACTCCTTCAACCTGTGGACAGATAGTCAGATGATGAACCAAGTTGTGACAAAAGCTACACATATACATCTGGATTTAGTATACATATATACTCGTATGTTAGTGTAGGATCCCCAGAGCCAACTGTCATGCGGAGCTGCGTTCTGTCTGCTGGATCTGTTTCAATTCTTACCAAGCAAAGCATGGCTCGGGTACTTTCTGAATAATTCCCCATAGAAACTGCTGTCACACTTGATACAAGTGTAGAACTAAACAAATAATTAAACTGAAATACATCACTAGCAGATACCAACTTCTAAAACTTTGAAAATGTTCTCACAAATTCTACCGGTCCCTCAATCTCGTAACTTTTGCACTATAGTTTGACCCTAAAGAAGTGTTACTCATTGTAAAGTAATCTATTGAGCTTCAAATGAGACCCAAATTCAATTGAGTCAAATAACAGAACTTATAGCACCAACAAGTTTCACTCCTACATCAACAGTATCCAACAAAATAGAATAACAGAAACCTACAAAGAATTGTCAAACATACCTGCTCCCCTCCCAGTCTGACAAGTTCCGCTACAGACAAAACATATAAAAGGCAATTGAGATCAATAGCAGCCAGTCAAGAATTTAATACAGTAATAATTATCAACAATCAATAGGTGACATCAAGAGCAGCCAGTCAAGAATTTAATACCGTAATAATTATCAACAATCAACAGGTGACATGATCACAGGACTAAATGCCTGATATATTCTTTTGCATCAAATTAAAGTATACTGGGAATCGGCAGTAGAATGCCAAGACTTACAGAGGTGACTGCAGTGACTGTGAACCAAACAGAGATGAAAGTGAAGCCATTGCTTGCTGAATAAACCGAAACAGAATACATTCATCAAACAGGTAAGACAAAACCATAAAAACAGTAAACATTCAAGTAAAGCCAGTACAACTCATTCCTAGTTTAATATATCATCCACAATAAGGGGTTTTCTTACCCATGAGAATTAACTGCAAATAATTGGAATACTGCTAGATTTTCCAGAAGAAAGACAAAACCACAAAAAAATGACAGATTGATTTGAGTAATCTCTGAACTCCAAACCTGGTTGACAAATTAATACCTTACCAAGATCCCCAAAAAAATGACAGATTGCTGATTCCCCACACTGAATGCCAAATTTACCCAGACAAATATCCCTAAGTCAGAATTCACCCACATTCCTGATTCCCCACACTGAATGCCAAATTTAGCCAGACAAATCAAATGTAACCCATGTCCAATCAGTAAAATTGGAAAATTAGCAAATTTTAGGCAATAAAAGAACCTATATGAAAATATAGTGAGACAAGTCATACCAAGGTTCAAAGATAGAACACTTTCTACATATAAATATAGTGAGACAAGTCATACCAAGGTTCAAGGACATAAGTTGCTGAAATATGGGTGACTAGGTTGGACTCAAAAACTCAACCAACCTGTTAAGATGAGTGCAAGGAAAAGTGAGTTCAAAACAAAGCAGAAATCAAAATAAACAAATATCACTCCATATCGAGAGTAAAGTTAGCCGAATCAAAAATCTCGAGCCGCCGTCGAAGCCGAGCATTAGCAATACTAGCCGCCTGAAGCAACTCTTGGACTGAGGTTGCTGTTTTTAGGGCTTCGATTTCTGAAACGATCAGCGGCTCTTTCGTCTTGGTATTTCCCTTGATTAAAACATTGTGAGCTCGAAGGGGAACATTCTCTGTGGAGATTCGACGGAACATGATCTCCATTTTGGCTCTTTCGGAAAGCAATCTTGATTCCACGGTGACTGTCTCCTCTTCTTCTTCGTCTTCGTAATCTTCGCCTGAAGCCTGAAAGAAAGAATACATATACTGAATACACGAATCTAAACAAGCAGTGAGCGAAAGTGTGAGACCCTAAATCGACTGAAGCTCAGTATTTGAGAGAATTTTCAATTTGAGAGGATATGTTGGGGGCAGAGGGTTAGGGCAAAAGAGGATATGTTGCTCCTGTGTCTTTTTTTTTGTTGCTCCGTGTTTCATTTCCGTGTCTTTTTTTTGCTCCATGTTTTTGTTTATAGACAACATTTTAAAAAAAAAACGTTATCTAATTAAAACCTAAAAAATGCCCTTTTAAATAGATAACGTTTTTGCATATATATCTACAACGGTTTTTTAAAAAACGTTATGGAAAAAAATACCACAACATTTTTTATAAAAACGTTGTGGTTTAAGCGTTGTCTATTTACTATTTTGTAGTAGTATTTATTGTGAAACTTTATCTTTTTTATGTTGAAATTACTATTCACGTATACGACACTATTCACGTATACGACACTATTCATGTATATGACACTATTCACATATACGGTACTATTCATGTATACGCACTATTCACATATACGACACTATTCATATATATGGCACTATTTACGTATACGGTACTATTTACGAATATGAGGTACTATGCACGGGTTACTATTAATGGGGTACTATTTACGATAAAATTGGATTCTTTTTCCGACCAAATTATCGTTGATTTATGAATCTTACTCTTGAAATTAAATCCATGTTTTGATCATATTGTTTTTATTATCATATATAACATTTTTATAATCTTGGTGATGAAATTTCTCTTTCACTTGAATGTAAAGATGGGTAGATTATTGGTATGATCGTGACTATGAGTTCTCTTTGGCCAGTAGTGCAAAGATGACATGTTGTTGAATATCTCTGGCCCGTAATGCAAAGATAACATGTTGAATATCTTTGACCTGTAGTGCAAAGTTGAACTGTTGATGAATATATTTGGCCCGTAGTACAAAGATGAATTTATTAGTATGATTATGAACATTGTGACGCCCCCAAAATAGGTATACATCACCTATTCTGAGTCGCCAAATACATGGTATAGAAACAAATACAACTTCAGTAATACAATTGTCGTGCAAAATACGACAACACATATACTGTGAGTTTGAATACAAATATTGTCTAATAGATAGTATACAAACTCAAAATGAGTCCTCATTATAATTATTGATATAATATTTTACAAAATAGTGAGGACTACTAAAACAACTATCCTGAACCATCACTCCATACCCCGGCTAGTTCCTGCTATGTTCTCACATCCTGAGAAGAAAAATAGAACAAAAAGGAAAAGGGTGAGCTCAACTAGCCCAGTAAAGAATATTATGACTAAGATAATATACAACAAATTATCATTAGTCTTCAACAGGGACAAATCTGATAGAATATAATAGACAACAAGTTTTAGATCAACAACTGCAGCGAAAACATTAATCCATTAGAAGAGGCAAGTAGAGAATGAATTCTACTATCTTCTAAGATTTCAAAGTCCATCATCAATATTTTATCCCTGTAACATCAATCAATATAAATCTTGAATCAAATATTCATCTTTGCACTACAGCCCAAAGATATTCATTTTGTATCACCAGGTTGGTCATGTTCATCTCAACACTGTTCATCTTTGACCACGGCCAAAGATATTCATCGATTAATCATTCATCTTTTGCCTTACAAGCTAAAGATATTCGGTAATATCATCATTTAGGACCGAGGATGATGAAAAATATCTTAAAGAAAATGAATCCAATGAGATAAAAGATCAAAAATTAAGGATTCGTACTTTAGTTTATCCAAGTTCAAAAATACCTTATAATAATCAATTGTGGAGCAAAATTCAAGAATAAAGATCAAAACATGGATACAATCAAAGATAGTAACCATAATAGATAACTTGGACAAAAAAAGAAAATTTTTTTTTTAAAGTGAATAGGTTGTGATTCGTGAATAAGTGTCGTGCATATCGTGAATAGTCTTTGTATCGTGAATAAGTAACCCCGAGCCACTAAAAAATATAAAATTCCATAATAAAATCCATACCAATATTTCGGTATAATGATATTGAAAGAATAACATCATTATGAAGAAAATAACATCCCTTACCTCAAAATAATAATATTTCTGATCAGAATATCAGATGTAAAGCCGAAAAAAACTTGCACTGAATAGCAACTCTCAAAGTATCTAAATACTCACAAAATACGTTCGATAATATATAGAGAGAGAAAACTTGTTTCTGGTATGATTTTCAATTCTAACTAAGCACCCTATTTATAGAAAAATACTAGAACGCCAAAGGAGACTAAATTAATAAAATAATATATATATTTTCCTCCTTCTACGCCACCTACCAAGACCAGCCACCAGCATGCCATTTCTGAAATTTTTTTTGCAGCTCACATGTTTAAAACAAAAGTGGGTCCTGTGACACCCCCAAAATAGGTATACATCACCCATTCTGAGTTGTCAATATACGGTACAGAAACAACTACAACTTTATTATTACAATAGTAAAACTGTGAGTTTAAATACGAGATATTGCCATTCAGACAATATCCACATACAAATAAATCCTCATCATAATTATTGATACATTATTTTACAACAATGGTGAGGACTACTAAACAACTCTCCCTAGAACCTTCATTCCATACCCCCACTGCGTACTCGCTATATTCTCGCCTCCCCGAGAAGAAAAATGGAACAAAAAGGAAAAGGTGAGCTCGACTAGCCAGAAAAAGAATATTATGACTAAGATAATATACAACAAAATTATCGTTAGTCTTCAACAGGGAAAAATATAATAGAATACAATAGACAACAAATTTTAAATCAATATTCGCAATGAAATAATAATTCATTAGAAGAGTTAAGTAGAGAATGGAAACTACTATCTTCTATGTATGAATTTTAAAGTTCATCGCCTATTTTTTTTATCCTGTAACATCAATCAATATATATCCGAATCATATATTCATCCTTGCACTACAGAGCCAAGGACATTCACCGATTGGTCATGTTCATTTAAACACTGTTCATCTTTGCACTACAGCCAAAGATATTCATCGAAATCATCATCTTTGCACTACTGGGCCAAAGATATTCATCATAAATCATTCATCTTTGCACTACTGAGGCCAAAGATATTCAATAATATCATCATTTAAGACCGAGGATGATGAAAAATATTTTTAAAGAAACAAATCCGATTGAAACAAAATGACAAGGATTAAGGATTGAGGATTCAGTACTTTTGTTTTATCCACGTCAAAAATACCTCAAAAATAATCATAGTGGTGTAAAATTCAAGAATGATCAAAACATGGATACAATCAAAGCTAGTATCCGAATAGATATTTTGGACGAAAAGAAATTTTTTATTTTTAGATGAATAGTGCAAGTATTAAGTGAATAATCTCAGTATCGTGAATAATGCCAGTATCGTGAATAGTAACTCAGGACACCAAAAGTTCTAAATTTGATAAAACTTGGATCAATATTTCAAAGATAATGATATTGAAGAAATAATATCATTACCAAAAAAAAAAATATCCCTTACCTCGAAAGACAGTAATTCTAGTTGAAACACGGATATAGGCTATGACTTGAACTTGCACAGTATAGCAATACTCAAAGTATACTCAAAATACTCACAAGAATACGCCGATAATATAGAGAGAAAACTTGATTTACGGTGTGATTTTCAATTCTAACCTAAGCACCCTATTTATAGGAAAATGCTTAGAACACCAAAGCAGAAAATTTATTATAATAATAATATATATAATCAAAATTCACGCACACAAATCTGGTCCAAACTTCAGCCACACATGTTACATGACTTTCAAAAATGAAAAAACATTTTTGTAATTAAAAATATTTTAAACTTCCAAAATCAATTATTTTGAGCTTGAACTTCAATAATTCATAATAAATAGTCCTTTATCCGAAAATTGAATCTCGCTGGCTTTTTATAGGAAATTCAATTCTCTACAACTTTGCGGAAGAAAGTTTTTCCAAATTCAAAACATAAATTGGATAGAAATCCATAAAGCAGACGATTTTAAAAAGTTATAATCAAATTTCGATCAATAAATGGGGTTCATGAGACATGTTTAACATGTTTTAAACATTTATTGCAACAAAAATACTCTTTCTCCTCGTATACTCATATATCCCACATTCATTGTAAAAATATCACCATTATTATATTATTAAAATATAATAATATATTTGAATGAATTATTTTATCGAAAAAGATAAAATATTAATTTTCCACAATTGTCACATTAAAATTTTCTCCATCTATATCCACATAAAATCAATATTTTCCTCATCATATAAATCAATAATTAATTATTCACAAATAATATTTGAGAATCAAAGATTAGCAACCAAAGTGCTCCTCAGGAAAGAGGGGCTTTCAATAAGAATTTCTCCTTCTTGGCAAGCAATTAGGTGACCAAACCTCTCCTTAGAGCGAACTTTCTAGACATTGCCAATAATGTTATCTAATAATATTATTCGGATAATATGAATTTATTGCTCGATAATAAAAAATAATCGTGTAATGACAATTATTGAAATAACAAAGAATATAAAATATCAACGCAAAGCAATTATTAAATCAATAAAATACTAAATAAATTAATTCTGTAACCATTATTGAGTAGTGTCTTCTTACGTAAGAATCAATAATTGATGCAATACTGTAGTATCTTTATGCAACAACGCCAGACATCGTGTTTTTAACCATTGGGTATTCCAACAAGATTATCTGTGAATAATCGCTGGCCGTTATTTATAAACAACTTATTCTTGTCGTTTTCTTCCTCCAATCGCTTTTCAGTTATGGGGC
Source organism: Panax ginseng (assembly GCA_020205605.1). Lineage (NCBI taxonomy): Eukaryota > Viridiplantae > Streptophyta > Magnoliopsida > Apiales > Araliaceae > Panax > Panax ginseng. The sequence goes on along the minus strand of CM035127.1, from coordinate 33,533,717 downwards.
CCACACACATTTTGTCATTGTGCATCGAATATTCCCGACAAAGATCTGAATATTCCACACCATGACGAATATTTCAAAACAATAATGAATATTTTATAACCATTTGCTTATTTTGAAATACTTGCGTATTTTACCCATAACTATCCACATTAATCACATCAACCCTTACTATTTCAAAATAATAATTAGAGGAAATTAAATTTCATTTATTAATTATTTGGGGTCTTACAGGTCCCACCCCTAATTTTAATAAAAACATTTAATTTATGTCCATTCCATAGAAAATCGAATTCTCTACAACTTTGCAGAAGAAAGTTTTTCCAAATTCCAAACAAAAAATGTCCGAAATCCACATACGGATGATTTTTAATACCTTCATTCCGATAAAATACTGATAAAATGCATCAACATTAATTCCATCATTTATAACCACAATAAATATATCCATCATTTATATCCACATAAAATAAATATTTTCTTATCATATAAATCAATAATTAATTGTTCACAAATAATATTACAGAATCACAATTATGACAACCAGGTCGTTCCCAAGAAAGATGGGGCTTTCCGATAAGGATTTCTCCTTACTGGCGCGCAATTAGGTGACCATACCCCTTTCCTAGACATAACTTTCTTAGACATTGCTAATAATGCTATCTAATAATATTATTCAAATAATATGAATTATTGACCTGATAATGGGAAATATTGTGAAATGATAATTATTGAAACAACAATAATATAAAATATCAACGCAACAATTATTGAATCAATAAAATAAAATATTGAATAAAGAATTATTGTAACAATTATTGAGTAGTGCCTTCTTATGTAAGAATCAATAATTTCAAAAATATCGTAGTAATATTATGTATGCCATCGCACGCAAACCACGCCAGACATCGTATTTTTAACCACCGTATTCAACGGTGTTAATGGTAACCATTACGTCGTTATTTATAAAACTCAAACTTGTCGCGTTTTCTTCATCCAAACAGTTTATCCGTTATGGGGACCACAAATGGTCGCTCCATCGCATACGAATATTCCCAACAAATAAGAATATTCTATGACCAAAGGAATATTTCCCGACAAAATGAATATTTTATAACCACTTGCTTATTTTGCAAAATTTGCATATTTCACCCATAACCAAAGTATTATATCAAATTAACACCTTATTATTCACAATAATAAATAGAGAAAATTTGATTTTATTTATAAAAAGTTGGGGTCTTACAAACATGAACTGTGATTTGGTATAACCATGATCTTTGATGGTTCAGGTAAAGACAGGTGATGACAATTATCTTCGTCCTGGGTGCGAAGAGGAATTTAGAACCACAATTATGATAATGAGTTATTCACATGATTGTGGACATGAACTGTTGATTGATGTTACATGGATAAAACATTGTTGGTGAACTTTTAACACGGAGAAGATAATAGACCTTATGGTCTATTTGACTCTTCTAATGGATTGTTCGTTTCGCTGCAACTATGGTTGAAAAGTTTTATCATCTACCATATGTTCTAAATCTATGATTTATTATTGACGAAGGCTATTGATAATTTAATTATCTTTAGTCATGATATTCTTTACTGGGCTAGTTGTGCTCTACCTTTTGCTTCACAATTCCTTTCAGGTAATAAGAGTGTAAATTGGGTTGAATCGGGGTAATGAGAGGAATAGAGCGGTGGTCTATATAGTTGTTGAGGTTTCTAAAAAAAAGATATGAAAATAATTTTATTGAGAATTTTAGATAAGTGTGTCATATTTTATACATCATTTAACCGTTGATTTTGGTGAACCTGTGACAACCCAAGAATTTATAAAATTTTTAAAATTTTAATGAATTGATTTAAGGTTAAATATTAGAACCTAGACAGAAAATAAGTGTATGCGTTTGATATTTTTAAGAAGGAATTTTGAGGATTTCAAAATTCTGTGAAGGATTTAGGTGAATTATTCAGGATTAGGTGTATACGTGAATACGTTCTATGTATATGTGTACAGTATGTGGTTAAAGGTCAAGGGTTGACCAGATAAACGATATCTATAACAAACCCTAATCGTATATTAAGAACGTCAACGTTCAGTTAGAAAACCCTAACGTCTGATAGGAAACCCTTGAAATCGGTTCTGAAAACCCTAATTCCAGTTCCGGGAATCCAAAACCCTAATTCGGAAATTTAAAACCCTAAATTGGGAACTTAATGGCGTAAGTGTAAATAATTATAATATTAATTAGGGTAAAGCTTAATTATTTAGCAAACCCTAATTTCAAAATTTTTGTAAACCCTAAATTATAGATTTGAAACCCTAATTTATAATTAGGGAAAACCTAAGTGTTAATTTAATACTTTTAATGTTAATTATGAAATATTAATCCTAATTTTCAAGATTAAGTAATTAGGAAACCCTAATCTGATTAGGAAACCTAATTTCTAAATTAGAAAATTATTTTTCTATTAAAAACCCTAATTTTTGGGTTGTAAACCATAATGCATGATTTTGACCCTAATTGCTAAATTAACAATTTTAATTAGGAAATACTAATCCTAATCAGCAAGATTTAGATTATGATTAAGAAATTTTAATATAATTAGAAAATTCTAATTATAATTTAGAAATATTAAATTTCTATTTTTAAAACCTAAATTGGAAATTTTAGAAAATCAATTTGCTAAACCCTAAGGGTTTCAAACCCTAAACCCTAAAAGGTTTAAACCCTAACCCAAACCCTAAACCCTAAGGGTTTGATCAAATGTCAAAAATGCCATTAAATAAAAATACAAATGACCAGAGTGCCCTTTTAGTATATTTTTATTAGATAACTTGTAAATCTTGGTGAATTTGGAGTTGGTAACCAACTATTTTGACTTGCATGACCATATCCCAGCAACCAGCCATCATATGCCAGCCAATTCATTGAATCAAGGAGAAAAATCTCTTACTTTCCTTAGCATTCTATCCAACCCTTTCTCTCTCTACAAAATCCGAAATCTAGTGCGAGAGAGAGTAAAATATTGAGCCATTATCAGTGTATAGCTTTCCATAATCAGATTCAATGATCAGAGATCAAAGATCAAAGTTTTAAAGGTATAAAACCCTAATTTTAGAAATATGATGATTTGATGTTAAATGTTGTTATTGATTGTTTAATTTTGTTGTAATAAGGTGTCTTTTAGTGATCTGGGTTGTTAAATCCCAGATCCATAACATCAAAATGCTCGAAATTTAAGATTTCTTAAATCTGGAAAATTTCTAAAACATCGTCTGACAAGCAAATGTCAGACCTCATAGATTGGTGTTTGTTAATTGTTTTTGTGTTTTAAATGTTTGAAAGTGTAGTATGTTATGTGGTCTTTGCTCTGCAACTTGAAGCAAGTCCATAACAGGTGTATATTTAAAGTTATAAGCAGTCAAAACCATTTGACCAACCACGAAATCTGGAATCTGGGCAACCCAGATTTACCTAGATTTCGCCTGACAAGCTTTTCAAGGCTCTTAATCTTGTTGTGGTTTAATGTTTTGGACAGGTTGTGGTTTTGGTCTTGTAGACATGTATAAGGACTACACGATACTGCCTTTATTTTTCTCATATCATAATCAAAAATGAAACTAAGCTTGGTCAAAATAGGGTTGACCATCTGCCGAAGAACATTTCTGGAAAACCTAGAAATGTTCAATGCCAGTTTTTTTGTCCCACTTTGACCGGTCCAGATCTTGCTTGTGTGATGTTGTTAAGTTGATTTAAGGTTATAGAGTTGTACTCTGATATGTACTCTACACCTATGAACTATTGTATCACACAAAGAAAAATCCAGAACGCATGATATGAGGATTCAAAGTAGGCACCATGAACTGCCTAGGTTTCTGGGTTACCCAGAAAACCCAGACCAGTCTCTGACAAGAAGATTGAGAGCTTATATCTCTCAGTTGTATTATTGTTTGGTCATGAAATCAAATGTTAGTTGTAGTATTACACTTATACTACATGATTAGCAGCATTAGCAGCCCAAAAAACCTTATGAACACTGAATTAAACCCGGTCAAACCTACTACCTTGGTGTCTGACATGAAGGCTCAAGAACACCTCAAGAACATCTATAGCGACGGTTCTGTCGCTATAGGACCCTTTAATGACAATTATTTTCGGAAAATAGATTAATTAATTAAATAAATCGAAATAAATGATTTTTAATTATTAAAAATACAAAATAAATTCTAAAAAATTATTTTAAAATATGAAAAATAGTTTTTTAATTATTTTGAGTATATTTCATAAATATTTAATATTTTTGAAATATAAATAGTATTTAATTTATTTAGTTATAATATTAAATAAATTATTTCAAAATGATTTTAATGCATGAAAAATCATGAAAAAATAATATTATGGTACAAAAAATATTTTAAGTTATTTTCAAAGTGACATTTAATATTTTACGATGAATTTCATTAATTAATAAATATTATTGGTAATTACTTTATTTAATAAATATATTAAATAAATTATGGAAAAATAAAATAAATGATTTAAAAATCATATAAAAATGATTTAATTATTATAAAAATATTTTAAGTTATAAAATATAACTTTTGATATTTTGTCATGAAAATATTAATATTTTAATATTAATTGCAATTACGGATAATGTATTTAAGTGTTTAAAATTATATAAATATGATTTTAAGGTATTAAAAATACTTTGATATATTATAATTATATTATAATATTATGCTATGTATTTCATTATTATTTGATAATAAATAAATATTAATGATAAAAAGAATTATGTGGTATTTAAATTATATAAATACGATTTTAATGATTGAAAAATCATGATAAATAGTAATAATTATTTAAAAATTAATACGAGCTTATGAAAATTATTTTGGCTAATATTAAAATTATCTGAGATAATTGTTGAGTGTTAGGCAGAGTTTAATTGAACTTATACTCGATAAAAGTCCGACTAGACCGTTAGTATGTTATATTTATGTCGGGTTCAACTCATACTGTAATATTTTGACCTGATACTAAGTCTTATGTGTGTTATAGACTGATAGGGTTATGTGTTATGTGTTTAGGTTATTCTATGTATATATCTATATATATATATAATAGTAGTATATTATGATGATATTATTCTAATATTAGAGATCTATATTACTAATATTAGGTCTTCAGATAAAGCGTTATAAATTGCGTAGCGGTAATCAACGGTTCAGGCAAGTTTGTTTGTACTTAACTCTACTAAGAGTTGTTTTATTCATATATGCTTATGGATAATTATTGCTGATTGCCATTGTAGAATTGTACTCTGTACATATTGCATGTATAAGTCAGGTATAAAAGGCTGATCACCTTCACTACAATTCGGTTCAGATATATTTGTTCATATATTTAATACTTGTTCAGTCAAAAGTTTGTTCGTGCTAATTCACAATTATATTGTTGAATTATAGCCAGCCAATTATTCAAATCATTTCAATCATGATATATCGTTATATTATTGAACTTAAACTTGCTGGGCAACTTTTATGCTCACCCTTGCTATATCATGATAAACATTGCAGATTAAGACGAATACGTCGGATACGAGGAAAGGTCAAAGACGGTTCCAGCTTTAGTTAGTGTGTGCGATTAGATTTGTATAAGTATGGTATATTAATGTTATTGTAAGTTAAATAAGTTATTTATTGTGTATTAAGTTAAGGTTACTCGACCTTGGGGAAATAGTGTGTAAATGTATTGTATAAACAATTTATGTTTATATCTTCCGCAAATAGTAATAGTTGTATAGAATGATAGAACCGGATCCGCTGTGATTCGGGACCTCGGATTCGGGGCACTCATAGTTGGTATCAAAGCTATAGGTTATGAACCTTAGGTAGGAATACCTGAGACTAATAACCGCAGTGATTAGGATAAGATCTAACTCACATAGAGTTAGTCTGTCGGTAAGATTCAAAGACGAATCTCGGCAAGTTATAAGATACAAAGTTCCCTAACTCTGATAATAAAGTTGAACAGTAGTGGTAAATAGATAGAGTCTAAAAGACTAAAAGTTCAGAGATAGAAGATCGTAAAACAAAATAATCAAGGCATAGAAATGAATCGTAATATATACGATGAGATCACCCCGTGATCAGATAAGGTTATAGTATGAAGAAGGATCAAGTGAATGATTGAAAAGTTTACAGCAAGATTGCTGGGTGTCAGTTGTACTATGAATTGGTACAAATTTTGGAAAGGATTATGAATACGAGTTAAATGAAATTCGTATTGAGAAGGGAGTTAAGATTAGGTGGGGATTTTAATTGAGGATTCATGTCGGCAGCTGAGTTTTATGATTCCTTGTGTGGGCGGGGAATTGTACTTGGTGTAAAAACTACTTAGTTCTGGCAATGATAATCATTGAAATGTTTGTGTCGCGCTATTTGATATATGCATGTTAAGAGGGTGATTCCTTTCTCATGTGTATAACAGATAGATATGTTATAGGTAGAGAATATAAGGTTATGTACGAGTTCTTAAAACTCATACTTATGTGACATTCTTGATTCATAGTTATATGAAATGTTTATGAACCCCTCAGCGAATGGACGCCAAAGGTTTGACTAGGACAAGTTCATAAACTCATATGATTGTGGCAAGTAAATGAACTCATAAGTGTGGTTTGACGAACTGGGTATAGTTGTGTGTAAATGGAGTATTAAAGATAATAGGAACAAATAGATTGTTAAACAAATGATTATTAGTGGAGACATAAGTTTTCCAAAACTCCTAGGTATGCTAGACTTCAGAATTTTGACATCAAGCTAAATACGCACTATGTGCTTTTGAAAAAAAAATATGTAGACTCGTAATCATTTTTGAAACGGTTTAAAGTATAGTCTATGCTACTTATTTCAGCTAGACGCAAATGATTTGAAATATCAAAATATCTTTTAATTATCACTCATGTACTATGTAACCTGATGCAGAGATGATAAAAGTAGATAGAGTTGTAAATGCAGGAATACTTAGTGTGAATTCGATCTGAAAATCATTGTTCCACTATTGTATGATGTGTTATGACAAAGTCACTCGATGACGGCATCCTCAAACGGACTGTTAATACAGTACGACATCATGGCGTCATTTTCAAAAATATTTTAAATAAAATTTATTTTGCCAATGGGGTTTGACTACACTTAAATAATTCGATTGAATTGAATTATTGATATGAGTCTATGCTATTTGATTCAGCTAGACAAATGTTTATGAAAACTCAAGAGTTCTTTGAAAGAAATTTCCCGAACCAAATTGTTTTGGTGCGGAATCCAATAAGACTGAGGTAAGAAATTTTATGCGCCTAAGGCGGATAAGAGGAACAAATTGTTCGACCCAGAAGATTGCGGTCTGAGGCATATCGGGCTAATCACCCTTTGTGTCTGTAAGTTATGATGGTTTGCGGATGAATTTTCATAAAACCTTTGCGAAAATGACATACAAATAGTCTATATGACTCCTCAGCAAAATTTAAAATTTTTTACTCTGGTGAGAGGTGTATTGGGTAGCATATGATGATAAGATGTATGGTGTATGGTGTTTGGTGTAAGGTGTTAAGGTAAATTTCGGGGATAAAATTTTTAGAAGAAGGGGTGAATGTGACAACCCGAGAATTTAGAAAATTTTTTAAATTTTAATTAATTGATTTAAGGTTCAATATTAGAACCTAGAGAGAAAATAAGTGTATGCGTTTGATATTTTTAAGAAGAAATTTTGAGGATTTCAAAATTTTGTGAAGGATTTAGGTGATTTATTCAGGATTAGGTGTATACATGAATACGTTCTGTGTATATGTGTAGAGTATGTGGTTAAGGGTCAAGGGTTGACCAGATAAACGATATCTGTAACAAACCCTAATCTTATATTAAGAACGTCAACGTACAGTTAGAAAACCCTAACGTCTGATAGAAAACCCTAGAAACCGGTTCTAGAAACCCTAATTCCAATTCTGGGAATCCAAAACCCTAATTTGGAAATTTAAAACTCTAAATTGGGAACTTAATGGTGTAAGTGTAAATAATTATAATATTAATTAGGGTAAAGCTTAATTATTTAGCAAACGCTAATTTCAAATTTTTTATAAACCCTAAATTATGGATTTGAAACCCTAATTTATAATTAGAGAAAACCTAAGTGTTAATTTAATACTTTTAATGTTAATTAGGAAATATTAATCCTAATTTTCAAGATTAAGTAATTAGGAAACCTAATTTCTAAATTAGAAAATTATTTTTCTATTAGAAACACTAATTTTTTGGGTTGTAAACCCTAATGCATGATTTTGACCCTAATTCCTAAATTAGCAATTTTAATTAGGAAATACTAATCCTAATTAGCAAGATTTAGATTATGATTAAGAAATTTTAATATAATTAGAAAATTCTAATTATAATTTAGAAATATTAAATTTCTATTTTTAAAACCTAAATTGGAAATTTTAGAAAATCAATTTGCTAAACCCTAAGGTTTCAAACCCTAAACCCTAAAGGGTTCAAACCCTAGCCCAAACCCTAACCCCTAAGGGTTTGATCAAATGTTAAAAATGCCATTAAATATAAAATACAAATGACCAAAGTGCCCTGTTAGTATATTTTTATTAGATAACTTGTAAATCTTGGTGTATTTGGAGTTGGTAACCAACTATTTTGACTTGCATGACCATATCCCAGCAACCAGCCATCATATGCCAGCCAATTCATTAAATCAAGGAGATATAAGTTGTAAAAGTAAGAAAAATCTCTTACTTTCCTTAGCATTCTATCCAACCCTTTCTCTCTCTACAAAATTCGAAATCTAAAGTGAGAGAGAGAGTAAAATATTGAGCCATGATCAATGTATAGCTTTCCATAATCAGATTCAATGATCAGAAATCAAAGATCAAAGTTTTAAAGGTATAAAACCCTAATTTTAGAAATTTGATGATTTGATGTTAAATGTTGTTATTGATTGTTTAATTTTGTGTAATAAGGTGTCTTTTAGTGATCTGGGTTGTTAAATCCCAGATCCATAACATCAAAATGCTGAAAATTTAAGATTTCTTAAATCTGGAAAATTTCTAAAACATCGGCTGACAAGTAAATGTCAGACCTCATAGATTGGTGTCTGTTAATTATTTTTGTGTTTTAAATGTTTAAAAGTGTAGTATGTTATGTGGTCTTTGCTCTGCAACTTGAAGCAAGTCCATAACAGGTGTAGATTTAAAGTTATTAGTAGTCAAAACCCTTTGACCAACCACGAAATCTGGAATCTGGGCAGCCCAGATTTACCCAGATTTCGTCTGACGAGCTTTTCAAGGCTCTTAATCTTGCTGTGGTTTAATTTTTTGGACAGGTTGTCGTTTTTGTCCTGTGGACATGTATAAGGACTACACGATACTGTCTTTATATTTCTCATATCATAATCAGAAACGAAACTAAACTTGGTCAAAATAGGGTTGACCATCTACCGAAGAACATTTCTGGAAAACCCAGAAATGTTCAATGCCAGTTTTTTTGTCCCACTTTGACCGGTCCAGATCTTTCTTGTGTGATGTTGTTAAGTTGATTTAAGGTTATAGAGTTGTACTCTAATATGTACTCTACACCTATGAACTATTGTATCACACAAAGAAAATCCAGAACGCATGATATGAGGATTCAAAGTAGGCACCATGAAATGCATGGGTTTCTGGGTTACCTAGAAAACACAGACCAATCTCTGACAAGAAGATTGAGAGCTTATATCTCTCAGTTATATTGTTGTTTGGTCATGAAATCAAATGTTAGTTGTAGTATTACACTTATACTACATGATTAAAGCAAAGATTAAGCAAAACCCGAGAAAACCTTATGAACACTGAATTAAACCCAGTCAAACCTACTACCTTGGTATCTGACATGAAGGCTCAAGAACACCTCAAGAACACCTATAGCGACGGTTCTGTTGCTATAGGGCCCTTTAGTGACAATTATTTTCGGAAAATAGATTAATTAATTAAATAAATCGAAATAAATAGTTTTAATTATTAAAAATACAAAATAAATTTCGAAAAATTATTTTAAAATATGAAAAATAGTTTTTAATTATTTTGAGTATATTTCATAAATATTTAATAATTTTGAAATATAAATAGTATTTAATTTATTTAGTTATAATATTAAATAAATTATTTAAAATGATTTTAATGCATGAAAAATCATGAAAAAAATAATATTATGGTATAAGAAAATATTTTTAAGTTATTTTCGGTGACTTTTAATATTTTGTGATGAATTTCATTAATTAATCAATATTAATGATAATTACTTTATTTAATAAATATATTAAATAAATTATGGAAAAATAGAATAAATGATTTAAAAATCATATGAAAATGATTTAATTATTATAAAAATATTTTAAGTTATAAAATATAATTTTGATATTTTGTCATGAAAATATTAATATTTTAATATTAATAGCAATTAGGATAATGAATTGAAGTGTTTAAAAATCATATTTAAAAATACTTTGATATATTATAATTATATTATAATATTATGCTATGTATTTCATTAATATTTGATAATAAATAAATATTAATGATAAAAGAATTATGTGGTATTTAAATTATATAAATACGATTTTAATGATTGAAAAATCAAGATAAATAGTAATAATTATTTAAAAATTATTACGAGCTTATGAAAATTATTTTGCCTAATATTAAAATTATCTGAGATAATTGTTAAGTGTTAGGCAGAGTTTAATTGAACTTAGAGTCGATAAAAGTCTGACTAGATCGTCGGTATGTCAGATTTATGTCGGTTCAATTCAGACTGTAATAGTTTGACATGATACTAAGTCTTATGTGTGTTATAGACTGATAGGGTTATGTGTTATGTGTTATGTGTTTAGGTTATTCTATGTATATCTATATATATAATAGTATTATATTGTGATGATATTATTCTAATATTAGAGATCTATATTACTAATATTAGGTCTTCGGATAAAGCGTTATAAATTGCGTAGCGGTAATCAATTCAGGCAAGTTTGTTTTTATTTAACTCTACTAAGAGTTGTTTTATTGACATATGCTTATGGATAATCATTGCTGATTGCCATTGTAGAATTGTACTCTGTACATATTGCATGTATAAGTCAGGTATGAAAGGCTGATCACCTTCATTACCATTTGGTTCAGATATATTTATTCGTATTTAATACTTGTTCAGTCAAAAGTTTGTTCGTGCTAATTCACAATTATATTGTTGAATTATAGCCAGCCAATTATTCAAATCATTTCAATCATGATATATCGTTATATTATTGAACTTAAACTTGATGGGCAACTTTTATGCTCACCCTTGCTATATCATGATAAACATTGCAGATTAAGACGAATACGTCGGATACGAGGAAATGTCAAAGACGGTTCCAGCTTTAGTTAACGTGTGCGATTAGATTTGTATAAGTATGGTATATTAATGTTATTGTAAGTTAAATAAGTTATGTATTGTGTATTAAGTTAAAGTTATTCGACCTTGGGGAAATAGTGTGTAAATGTATTGTATAAACAATTTATGTTTATATCTCCCGTAAATAGTAATAGTTGTATACAATGATCGAACCAGATCCGCGGTGATTCGGGATCTCAGATTCAGGGCCGTCACAGAACCGAATAGGGTGAGGTGAACCCAACTTTGGAAGGGTGTTTTGCCACTATCATACAAGATGTCTAATGACATACGACTTCGTGCTATTATAAAACAGGATTGTGCACATCTACTTGCTGATTATATCTATGAGCACTACATATATTGTGACACGCCCAAATCCTGGTACTTCATTTCCTCAAGATTTGGTGTTCACTTAATCAAAACATTCATTTCTAACTACCCAATTATAATTAAATTGAATAATAAAAACACCCTATCTGGGATAAAACTTAAATAAACATCTCCTGTGTTATCTAACCTTTAACAACAATCATTCAAATGCGGAAATTTAAATAACTTCATTACAATCTTTTAAATCAAAGTCCTGAAAGTAAACTATCAAAACTATTACAAGTCTTCAAAGATTTATTCATCTTTCCTTTTCCTTTCATCGGTGCTAGGTACGCCACTGTTTCAACTTTAATGTAAGAAATTTTACAGGCAAGAGTGAGCAAACAAGGCCCACTTGAAATAACAATAAATAAATCTTTAAACTTTTACATCAATTGCCAATATTAGGCTCAATAGAACTAAATAATATATTCTACTAACTTTCCGAAAATTATAACATTATTGAGGGTCTAATGACCACACGAATCATGTCCATGATTATAAGTAATCTTTCAACTTTAACTTTAACAAATATAAGACTATAAGGATTCCACGCACTCTTGGGGATCAACCCTTCGTGATAAATGTATTGTGCACAACCATTTCAACGCTAAGCGTAAACCTCTATTAAAAGAGTTGTTCATCTTAGTATTTAGAATACAAGTCCGCACCAAAGTAAGTTTGGTTTGGATAAGCTTTCAAGCAAATTTGGAATTTAACGAACATCAACTAAGGAGTAGTTGAATAAGACCAATAACACTATACTATAGAATAATAGTGATTGAATCAATTATAGTAAACTAAAGTCATGCATTAGGAATAATCTAATAGCATACAATTTGAATAACTATAGCATACCTTGCTTGAACAACACTAAGCCAAGGTTAATTAGAATTGAATAATAAACATGCATATCAATTTAGTTATGTATGCTAAACATCAAGTGAAATACAAGAATAACTTGTTCAACATCAAACCAAAGTTTAGGCAGCTTGCATCATTATAAGGTAATCGAATTGAAAACAATAATTAGTTCAATAAGATAAAGGATTAGAAAACTTTCCTTGCTCGTAGGCTAAACCGAATCAATTTGAATCACAATACCCTAGATACATATATATATATATATATATATATATATATATGTCATCATGACATAGTTAGTCACTACCACTTTACAAACTTAACTAACTACATACATCATGTATGTTTGATTATTTAATCACATAATCAAGTTATGACACAAGTTAATCTTTAATAACATAATTATTCATAGTATGTAAATACTAAAATCAATATTTTACAAATCCTACTATCATCACATAATGTTTTTCTTAAAATTTCGTGTACAAAAGTACATTGTTAGACTATTTCGCTACTTCAGCTGCACATACATGGTAGATGGTGCGCCATGACGCCAAGAATTCATTCATTGGTCAGCTTCCACGGCGTGAAACTTCAAGAGATCGATCGACTTGACTTCTAAATAAAGACAAGAAAAGCCAATTTGGCCTACAAGCTCATTTTAAATGCACTAATTCACATGCAATTCCTACAAAAACTTCATGTAGACATAATTCAAGAACTTCTAACATGTTTCTACCCATACAACAACATAAACAACGAATTTAAAACATCCAATTTCACTGTTTTTGACAAAAACTCCATTTTTGATATTTCAATGAAAACCAACACTGTAAATTTTGTTTTTCAACCAAAATAATTAATTCAAAGCATCTTATCAATAATTATACATACTCTATCAAATTAGATGATCAATTTATCAACTAAACAACTAATTAACCCTCATTTTTTTTAAATTAACCCATACTCATTCACCAAAAACTCTTTGTAAAAAGGTTTTCTTCACAAACTACATACATAACAACAATACATTGACTATAACTTATGAAAATCGTTTTAACATCACTAGTATGACATATAAAGCCACATAGCAACAAAATTTTATGTTTACACAAGGATTCTACAGAGAATTTGGGAAGAGAAAAACTAAACTTTTAAAAACTAAAAGAATAGGAGAAATACCTTGAAGAAGATGATGATGGCAATTCCTTTCTATTCTCAAGCTTCTTCTTCTTCAATCTCAGCCTTTCTTCCTCTTCTTCTTCTTCTTCTTCTTCTTCCTCCGAGTTTTTTTTTCTTCTCTCTAACCTCTCTCTCTATTCTTACGCCTTATGATATAACGTATAAGATATAATATATATTTATTATATGATATAAATATAAAACATATAACTGATATCAGTTATTTGAGTTTTGAAAATCAAAAGCCATAAGGCTTGTTTGGCTAACCACTAAAAATATAACCAATTAATCCTTATGCCTTGTTTGGTAAATCTAATTAAAACAAATGGATTAAATCCTTATACCTTGTTTGCTAAAACATCATTAGATTAAAGACTTATTATGCAATAAGACATGTTTGGCAAAGACTAAATTAAACTCTTTTAATTTATTTTAGTAACTCTTTTATAGCAAGGTTATTAGTCACACTTTTATTTAATTAAATAATCAATTTAATTAATTCAAATACTAATCTATTGAATTACTTTAACACATAAATCATTATCACAAAACTATAATTTCTTTATAATTATAATTTTATTTAATCCAACTAACACTTTATTTTAAATCACAAATTCAAATTAGAATATTATAATTCATTTAATCATTATTAGCTCTCTAACTTAATTATTAAATTAAATTAGTATATAATCTCATAACAATTAATTTTCTTAGCTCCTTAATTATTTATTCAACAAATAATTAACTAAATCACATCAACTCAAATTGCCATTCAATACATATATAATTCAATAAATATTTAATTATTAATTATTTATTCACCAAATAATTAACTAAACCACATCAACTCAAATTCAACAATTATTTATTCAACAATAAACATATCCATTAAATACTTATATAAATCAATAAATATTTAATATTACACTTTAAAATTCTGGAATGTTACATCATTCCCTCCTTACAAGGATTCTGTCCTCAGAATCACAACTCAAATAAATCATTCGTTACATTCTTCCCTACTTACAAAGATTCTGTCCCCAGAATTGAAGACACAGATTAAACTAATAACTCAGGATATTCTTTCAACATTTTTCTCTCGAGTTCCCACGTAGCTTCTTAACGTTGTGGTTCCTCCATATCACCTTCATGTAAGGTATCACTTTATTCTCGAGCACTTGTTCTTTCCTCGTCGACTATCCGGATAGGAACCTCTTCATAAGATAAATCTTTCTAATCAGAAACGGTTCATACTCGATCACATGTTTGTAGTCGGGTTTATATGGTCGTAATATCAAAATGTGAAAAACATTATGAATGTTTTCCAACTCGGAGGTAGAGCTACCTCGTAAGTTCACTTCTCCTACTCTTCGCAAAGACTTCAAAGGTTCCAATAAACCTCGCTTAGCTTTCCCTTTTTACCAAAACGAATTTTTCCCTTCCAGGAGAAACTTTTAGGAATACAAAAGTTCCTACGTCGAATGCACGATCTTATGTGTTGATCAAAGATACTTTTTCTGCTCCTCAGATTGGGTGCTACTAATCTTGTCTCGATGAGTTTGACAACGTCAGAGAGTTTGTTGCACCGATTCGGTCCTAATAAGGTTGGCGTTCACCGACTTCATCCCAAAGACAAGTGGAGTTCTCAGACTTTTCGCCAGACAATGCCTCGTAAGGTGGCATCTTTGATGCTCGCGTGATAACTGTTGTTATAAGCAAATTCCACCAACGATAATTGTTCTTCCCAGCTTCCTTTAAAGTCCATGACACATGCTCTCAGCATATCTTCCAATGTCTGAATTGTTCGTTCTCTTTGGCCATCTATTTGTGGATGATAAGCCGTACTCATTCGCAACTGTGTCCCCATGCATTCTTGTAGTCTCTTCCAGAAATTCAACATGAATTGCGGATCTCTATCGAAAAAAATTGATACTGGCACTCCATGCCTCGAAACGATCTCTTTAATGTACAATCTTGCCAACTGATCAAGATTGAATCTAATCTTTATTGGTAAAAAGTGCGCTAATTTCGTCAGTCTATCCACTATCACCCAAATTGCATCGCATCCTCTCTGAGTAGTTGGAAGACCCACCACAAAATCCATCGTGATGTGTTCCCACTTCCATTCCGATATTTCCAACGGTTGAAGTAACCCGCTGGGTCTTTGATGTTCGGCTTTTACTCTTTGACATGTCAAGCAATTCGCTACGCATTCAAAGAACATCCTTTTCATGTTTGGCCACCAAAAAAATGTCAGTGCAAATCTTGATACATTTTCGTGCTTCCGGATGAATCGAATATCTTGTGTTGTGTGCTTGGTCAAGATTTCGTCTTTTCGATTCTAGCATCTTTGGAACCCAAATTCTTCCTCGAAACAGTAGTAATCCTTCGGTAGACGACCTTGTATTTTACATCACCGCCTTCAATCAAATTCTCTTTGATTTTCCCACACTCTTCATCTTATAGTTGAGCATTCTTCACTTTGTCCACTAAAGTTGGACCGACTTTCTATCCGAATAGTTGTTCGTCGATTCTTTTGAAATTTGATTTCCAACTCGCTTTTGTCATTGCTAAAATGAGCTCCTCCGAGTTGTTATCAAGATCAACTTTTCCCGACCTTTCGCTAAAGCATCTACCACCACATTCGCTTTGCTCGGATGATAAAAGATTTCACAATCATAATCTTTATCAATTCCATCCATCTTCTTTGACGCATGTTCAAATCCTTACGAGTGAAAATATACTTCAGATTTTTGTGGTCCGTGTGTAGATCTCACATTTTCTCCACAAAGATAGTGTCTCCATATCTTCAGAGCAAATACAACTGCAAGCCTAATTCCAAATCATGAGAGGATACCTTTTCTCATAATCCTTTAGTTGTCTTGATGCATACGCAATGACTTTGCCGTTCTGCATAAGAACACAACCCAATCCTTTATGTGAGGCATCACTATACACCACAAAATTTCCTATATTATCTGGTAATGTCAACACAGGTGCCACACTTAACTTCTTCTTCAAATCTTGGAAACTCTCTTCACATTTCTCCGTCCAAACAAATTTCTGCCTTTCCTTGTCAAATTTGTTAATGGAGTGGCTATCTTAGAAAAATCTTGAATAAATCTTCTATAATAATAACAAATTATCCCAAGAAACTCCTCACTTCTGACGGTGTTCTTGGTTGTTCCCAATTGATTACAGCTTCCACTTTTGATGGATCCACTGAAATCCCATCTTTGTCAATCACATGACCCAAAAATTGTACACGATTGAGCCAAAATTCGCACTTAGAGAATTTCGCGTATAGCTTTTCCTTCCTTAGTGTTTCCAATGTCAAACGTAAATGTTCCACGTGTTCTTCAGCTCCACGACCATCTCGATCATTTGTTCCTTCTCTCCTTCAGTTTGTACTAGTTTCTCCTCGACATTTGTCAGTCGTTCTTCACGATCCTGGATCTCACCGTCTTTTTGTGTCATTACAGTCTGTTGTTCAGCTACTATCTCCTGCAACTCCTCAACTGTATCCTGAAGTTCCACGTTACGGTCATGCACCTCATCGTATATACGGCCTGTTATCGAGTTAAGTGGAATCCTTTCCTCCTCGTCCTCATCATCCTCATCCTCATGTGGTAACTCAACGGGATCCTCCTCGTCTGTCTCCACATCATCCTCATCTTCAACTACTGTGACCAACGGGGCTGACTCTCGTGGTAGTAGTTGTTCCCAAACTACCTGAATGTCGCGAGGCTCCTCCTCTATAGGCACTTGAGGTCCCTCGTCTATAGGCACTTGAGGTCCCTCCTCCCTAGCCTGACTGGATTCTCCGACATTAGTCATCCTGACAACAAATTTTTAAAGTTTTAATTATTAATCATTACTATTCGACACTCACGAGTACATAATTTAAAATCACATAAGCACATAAGTGTTTTATCACTTCTTTCCTAAAACTCGATAAGAGTTAACTCCACTATCTTTTCAAAGGTTACTTCTTAAGGCTTTCCCCCCACCTAAGGTTCATAACCTAAAGCTTTGATACCAACCTGTGATACCCCCAAATTTTGGTACTTCATTTCCTCAAGATTTGGTGTTCACTTAATCAAAACATTCATTTCTAACTACCCAATTATAATAAAATTGAATAATAAAAACCCGCCCATACATGATAAAACTTAAATAAACATCTCCCAGGTTATCTAACCTTTAACAACAATCATTCAAATGCGGAAATTTAAATAACTTCATTACAATCTTTAAATCAAAGTCTGAAAGCAAACTATCAAAACTATTACAAGTCTTCAATATTTATTCATCTTTCCTTTTCCCTTACTGATGCTAGGTACGTCACCCTTTTCAACTTTAGCTGTAAGAAATTTTACAGGCAAGAGTGAGCAACAAGGCCCACTTGAAATAACAATAAATAAATCTTTAAACTTTTACATCAATTGCCAATATTAGGCTCAATAGAACTGAACAATATATTCTATTAACTTTCTGAAAATTATAACATTCACTAAAGGTCTAATGACCACGAATCATGTCCATAGTTATAAGTAATCTTTCAACTTTAACTTTAACAGTCACAAGACTATAAGGACTCCAATGCATTTTGGGGATCAACCCTTCTTCGTACAATGTATTGTGCACAACTATTTCAACGCTAAGCGTAAACCTCTATTAAAAGAGTTGTTCATCTCAGTATTTATAATACAAGTCCGCACCAAAGTAAGTTTGGTTTGGATAAGCTTTCAAGCAAATTTGGAATTTAACGAACATCAACTAAGGAGTAGTTGAATAAGACCAATAACACTATACTATAGAATAATAGTGATTGAATCAATTATAGTAAACTAAAGTCATGCATTAGGAATAATCTAATAGCATACAATTTGAATAACTATAGCATACCTTGCTTGAACAACACTAAGTCAAGGTTAATTAGAATTGAATAATAAACATGCATATTAATTTAGTCGACTATTCGCTTAACTCACAATAAGGGCGTGGTGATAAATGTCATAAGGGTATGGTGATGGCCTTTGTGCCAAAGAACTTATCATTGGTCAGGCGGCCATGGCGTAAACTTCGATGTCGATCGACAACTTTTAAGAACAAAGACAAGAAAAATCCAATTTGGCCTACAAGCTCGTTTCTAACAGACTAATTCACATGCAATTCCTATAAAAACTTCATGTAGACATAATTCAGGAACTTCTAACATGTTTCTACCCATACAACAACATAAACAATGAATTTAAAACATCCAATTTCACTATTTTTGACAAAAACTCCATTTTTGATATTTCAATGAAAACCAACACTGTAAATTTTGTTTTTCAACCAAAACAATTAATTCAAAGCATCTTATCAATAATTATAATACTCTATCAAATTAGATGATCAATTTATCAACTAAACAACTAATTAACCCTCAATTTCTACTTTAAATTAACCTATACTCATTCACCAAAAACTCTCTGTAAAAAGGTTTTCTTCACAAACTACATACATAACAACAATACATTGACTATAACTTATAAAAATCGTTTTAACATCACTAGTATGACATATAAAGCCACATAGCAACAAAATTTCATGTTTACACAAGGATTCTACAGAGAATTTGGGAAGAGAAAAACTAAACTTTTAAAAACTAAAAGAATAGGAGAAATACCTTGAAGAAGATGATGATGGCTATTCCTTTTTATTCTCAAGCTTCTTCTTCTTCAATCTCTAGCCTTTCCTCTCTTCTCTTCTTCTTCTTCTTCTTCCTCCTCTGAAGTTTTTCTTTTTTCTCTCTAACCTCTCTCCTCTATTCTTACGCCTTATGATATAACGTATAAGATATAATATATATTTATTATATGATATAAATATAAAACATATAACCTGATATCGCTTATTTGAGTTTTGAAAATCAAAAGCCATAAGGCTTGTTTGGCTAACCACTAAAAATATAACCAATTAATCCTTATGCCTTGTTTGGTAAACCTAATTAAAACAAATGGATTAAATCCTTATACTTTGTTTGCTAAAACATCATTAGATTAAAGACTTATTATGCAATAAGACATGTTTGGCAAAAACTAAATTAAACTCTTTTAATTTATTTTAGTAACTCCTTTATAGCAAGGTTATTAGTCACACTTTTATTTAATTAAATAATCAATTTAATCAATTCAAATACTAATCTATTGAATTACTTTAACACATAAATCATTATCACAAAACTATAATTTCTTTATAATTATAATTTTATTTAATCCAACTAACACTTTATTTTAAATCACAAATTCTGTGGCGACCCCAAATCCAGGTACTTGAAACCTGAATTCGGTTCTCCACGATACCATTTCTTTAAGCTGAATAATACTAAATAATAATACATTCGAACTTAATTTACATACATCAAAGTTTACTTCCCTGTGCACGTGACCTTCAAATACATTCCTTACAATACTTGAATAGATACCAATACAACTATATCCATTAACTCATAATACACACTTATTCGATCAATTTTCCTTTTCCTTTGTTCGTGTTCGAGCCTTCTGTGTTCTCATACATAATCGAAAACATTTAATTTAAGCAAGGATGAGCATTTAAGTGCCCAATAAGTAATAGCAATTATATATATGTTTGAAAGAATATAAGTATTCTCTTTACATAACACTTCTACAACGAATTGAAAGTTGTGAAGTAATCAGTCTCGATAAAAAATTCACATAACAACTCTCTTTCAAATTCTTTAAATTTGGCTCTGGCTCTACCTTGAATAGGGTTTAAGAAACATATTATGAACATTCTTTTCATTTTCAAAAGGTTTAGCGGAATTCTATCCTCAAACCGTCATAACTTACCAGCACGGAGGGTGATCACTTCGTTGTACCTTGTATTGATCAATACTACATAACTTGAACGTAAATTTATCGCTCACTCTATCCGCCACTTTGCAAAAAATCTTCCCATATAGGGATGTTCATACATGCACGGTTCCAAACCCGAAGGTTTTAATCTTGCTTTCAACAATAATATGTAATTCAACATATATGTATACGGGTAATTGACAAAGGTATATCAACATGTGAATAAATGCCATGATTATCTAAGTGGGGACACTTGTATAACCATTTAGAAATCAACTTAATGTAATATATATCCGAGCTAACATGTTGATAATCAAAGCGTATATAATCAGACAGAATAGAATAATTTCGAAACTTCTTACTCATGTCCATCAGATAAAGAAAATACAAAGGTAGGATACTTGCCTCGATTCATTGATTACAAATCTCAACTTAGGTTTTATCTCTTTATCACAACCTATCAATAATCAGATCATTCGTTCGATTAGAACAATATATCTTAACACATAGTCGTTTATTACGATCAAGACATAGTCTAATCACATAATCACAAAGTGATCATACTTTTAGTTCCTATTCTATACTTGAAATATTTTTATACATTTTTCAAATATCTCATTCATGCTCTTACATGTAGTCTTTTCTTTCTTTTATAAGGTTCGACATTTGTTTGCGTGCATCATCACAACTTTATTTGCAAATAATCGAAGTCTAAGACTCTTATTCTATACCTCAACATCTCAGTAAATATCGGACATCTTATTTTTAATCATTTTCGCAATTTTTAAATTGAAAAATTTAAAATAATTCAAATCTGCTACTAAAGGGCCTATAGTGATATAATCGTTACTATAGTGTTCTTCTTCAAATTCGTAACTTCATAATCGGTTCTCAAGTCAACTAGTTTGGGCCATTTATAACTTTCAAATATCGGAATCATAATTAAATGATTTAAACATTAAACAATTCCATTATCATTAATAGTTTAATTAATACTAAACTATTAATGAAACCATATCGCTAAAATATAAAAGTTATTTATAATAACTCAAACTATTTTTAAAATATTTATATTACCCTAAATAATTACCATTAATATTTAAATATTAATGTACTATTTATCCAAATATTAAAAGTCATTAATTATAACTTCAAATATTTTTAAATCCTTAATATCCTCTTTAAATGGTTTTAAATAAGTAAAACCATTTTTAAACTATTTATTTAATATTAATCATTAAATAAACTAAATATCATTAATATTATCTTAATATCATTAATATTTAATTATTAATGAAATTATCATTTAAATATTAAAAGTTATATTTTATAACTTAAAATATTTTTAAATACCTTATTTTCATTTAAAATGATTTTTATAATATTAAAATCATTTTTAAACTAAATTATTTAATATTAATCATTAAATAACTTTAATATCATTAATAATTATTAATTAATGAAATTCATCACAAAATATTAAAAGTCATCACAAATAACTCATTTACATAATCAATTCCAAGCCAAAATAAACATAGTAAACTAACTAGTTTATTAACAACACTAACTAAACTTCAAAAATTCAAACTTTAACTAACAATTAAAAATAATAACATTACAAAATTAAATAAGAAACATACCCTAAATACTGAATTCCATTCCACATTGAATACGCACTTCCACGCCTAAAAATTTAACTAAGGAGATCTTTATAAAAGTTCTCCCACAACAAAGCCTTTCTCAAAAATTGGAGGCCTTATTGTTGGTGAATGAAACAAAGGCCAAGCCCTTCTATTTATAGGTTTAGAAAATGGTGAAGTTCTCAATTTAGTCGATGTGGGACTTGGTTTATACTAATTTTTCAATAGCTCACTTTATGATTTTCTAACGCATTGCTCATAACTCCGATTAATCTGATTTTTGGATATGTTATACATGGTATGTAAGACTATTTTTAAAAATACTTAATTACCCAATTCGGGTTCATTAGGTAGCCCAAACAAGCGTCAAAAGTGGGCGCTCATAATAGCTTTTCAATCTCGTTTTTTTTACCTCTTTCGCTAAAACAGTCATAACTCTTTCATTTTAAAATATTTTTGAGCTAAGCTAACTGGGCTACAACTTTTATTCTTTACCATTTCCAAATTCAACACATCACCCGTAAATTCCGCTCAAATGGATCGCACCACACTTGTTGGGAAGTTTTGACATCATCGCTTTGAAATGTCATACTCTCTCCTCCGATATCGGATTTAGTCCGCTTTTGAGTCTATGGAAAGCTTATTGATTGTATTATAACATACCAAAAGCCAGAAGGTTTTGGAAACATTAATCGATCAAAAAAAGTGTCCCGAATAGCACATCCCGCCGACTTTCGCTTTTGAGAAATTTGACACATTTCCTTCCAATCACTGTAATTCCTCATCCGAGGGTGGAATGAGGTCATTCCAAAGCTTATGGCTTCCTAACTCAAAGGCACTACAACATATCAAAAGCCCAGACCTTTTAAAGCACAAAAAGTGGACGAGAATGCCCCATTACTGATCGCCCAAAAAATAGTTTATCATGCTCTACACAACCATGTTTGACCATCTATAACTTCTAATCTATACATGATATGGACTTGATTCTTTTTGCAGATTAAAGACCACATATCGGGCTACACATAACAACTTTTGAAGAACAAAACTCATGATCGAGCAAAGAGTTATGGCCCTCGACATTTGGTGAAAAATAATGTAATTCGGTTTTTCCAACTTGCTTAAATCTTCAAATTCGTGCACTTTGATGTTGTTGGGTCTTTGATTTATCAACCCATATCTTCAATTAACATTCTATTACACAACTTTAAACAATCAATTGCATCAAATAACATCGAATCAAAGGATTTCTAGGTTTAGTGTTCTTATACCCTTTTTGCCAAGATTCTTGCTTCGATTTGTTATGGGTGATGGTTGGGCTTTGTTTAAGAGTGTATGGGCAATCTTGTACAAGACAATTAAATGTAATATTTAATCACTAGATTTAATTCTTATAATTTACCAATTAACTTCTATCCTTTGGTAAATTAAAATACTTATACAAGAATATCGAAATTAAACCCATTAATTAAAATTGGGTTTTCAACGTCATCAATTAGGGTTTCTAATCGACTATTAGTGGTTCTTTAATTATACGTGTATGTTACTAACATATGTTACGTTGCTTTCTAATTTCAACCCGGTTAGGGTTATAATAATTAGGGTTTGTCCTAATTATCGACGCATAACGAGAATTAGGGTTTCTTCTAATTACCGATATTCTTATTCGGTAATTTCATATATACTACCTACTACTCGTAAATATCCCATAACCGAGTTTAATAATTAAGGTTTCACAAAGACGGTAATATGCTATGACCTAATTGACAATCGCCGTTTTCAATATTATCTCGTGTTCGCACATACCAAAGTACATAATTATGGTAATTTGTAAAATTATTATATAAATAATATAATATTATTATTCTCATCTCTTGATCACAATCCCAATCCGTGGTTTGGATCTCGTGTCCGACTTATTCTTCGATACAAAAGATCAATAATCAAGTTAAAATAATTAACTTAAATATTACGAACAATTCATATAATAAAATATTTATTATATAAATCTAATTATCACATCATATATTATTTCCAATCATGTTTTCATGGAAAATAATTAATAAAAACATTTCTACACATAAAAATTTATTACCATATAATTTGTGGTAATTAATAATTCCAAAATTATTTCTAATTTTTCAAGTAATAAATGTATTCGCATTTATCGCTCACTTTACTTGACACTTAGTCTCGTCATTAAAAAAAAAAAATTTATTATGCTAAAATTTCTTATTTATTTTATATAAAAATCTAAGGTTATTACATTCACCTCCCTTATAAGGATTCCGCCCCTAATCACCGCTTTAAAAACTCATATGCAGTATAAGGTACATAAAGATATAATCATCAGACGTAGATCTCGATCATACTTGATCGAATCGATCTTTAATTATTCATCATAACACTTGTCTCATCCGATTAAAGTAAATATAAGATATATAAGTTATTCAAATAGACTGAGTTCTATTTCAAATGCCACCGTATCTCGGACCGTCATGTTGTAAACCCTGAGTTGCTTTCGTTGGGTTCTTGGTCGAGTTTGGTCCCGAAATTGCTAACGCCCCACCGCTTCTCCCGTGGTTACATTCCCCGCCTCCATTCCTCTCGTGGGATGGTTCTCACCTTATGCTCATCGATCCACATATGAAGCATCCATCGATCATCCTCGAGTTGGGGCGATTGGGAGAGATATGACCCTCTCGCCGCTTCAGAAAGCATACAAACTTGCCCTTGAGACACTCGCCAGAGTGATTCTTCCCGCCAGCTTTGACCGCACTACTCCGCTTCTTTATACCTTCATTCTTTACTTGCATTTTTCTCGTAAAAATTCCTCATTCTTTTCTCACCCCTATTCCCACTACTACTTTCTATCTTTCTGCTCCTCCCGACTTGCTTTTTTTTTTTTTCTTCTCCTTATGGTAGAGGCTCATGGCCTCACTTCCCTGTTTCAAAGAATGATAGCCTTCTCCATGAATGTCGTAAAAGTATTGATTCAAAAGATCGACACCTTATTGTAGAGCTGTGGTTTTAAGCCTGGCTCAAATCTCCTCGCCTTCCTAGCCTCTCAGATCCACTTGATGTGGAGCAAACCTAGCTAACTCATTAAATTTTACAAGATACTCCACAATAGTCATGTTATCCTCGCTTTAACTCCGTGAATCTCACCTCCATTCTAGATCGCATACTAACAAGAGAGATAGTTTTTGAAAAATAAATCCTTAAACCCATCCCAAGTAATTTCTTCTTCTCCGCCTCGAGTCTTATTTGCCTCCCACCAAAAGTTAGCTTCCTTTCATCATATAAGTGGCAAAAGCGGTCTTTTGCCCCTCATCTACTTTAGCGATTATTTAACGCCTTTCTATCTCGCTCACCCAAGTCCGGGCTTCTATAGGTCAATTTGATCCTCCAATTCGTGGTCCTACTGACTTTAAAGTCTTTGAATTTTGCCAAGCGATTGTTCGGCCGGTTTTTCATAATCGGTGTTCCTCGTCAGATAGCTTCGAGCTACCATGTTTGCAAAGTTTTGCATCGGATTCAGTTGTCGTTCCTCAAAGATTAGTTGATTCTTCTATCCTTTGGTTTCGAGTTTGACGCCTTAGCGGCATTATCTCGTTAAATAAAACCATAAATTATACCTTACATTTTAAACCTTATTGCATAAGATTAATGTATTAAACTCGTTTCATTTCTCAAACTTAGATTCATATTCATTTATCGAATATTTACACAAAGACATCCTACTTTAATCAACAAATTTATCCTTTTGTGACAACGTAAAGTCTGGATTTAAAATCTTAACCAACATAAAAGTTAAAAATAGTTCATTACTTATCACACATATTACATACATAACCCATACTACTTATTTACCAAGCCTTTTTTCTCGGACATTCATTCGCCGATGTCCTTCCATCCCACAATTAAAACATCCACCTTTCTTATAGTCGGGGCAACGAGAGAGGTGTGTCCTTCACGGATGTGTCGCTTTGAGGCTCCATCTGGTCAATTTGGATTTTGAGCTTATCCTCGCTTCTTCCATTGTTTCCATTAACGCCGACGATCAACTTTTCTATCTCCCACAACCTTTCCAATGAAGAAACCTTGTTCTCCAAATCTCGCACCTCCGTTGATGCTTGAGCGGCTTCAACTTTAGTGTCCGAATCACTATCCGTCAAATCCAACATTTCGGATCCGATGCTACGCTTTTTCCACGATAGCCACCTCGTCCGATTTGGGTTCCTAGTGAGCTTCTATTTCATCCGTTGGCCTCAATATTAGCTCTCGGGGTGTGAATATGATCCTTCTTATTCCACATATCTTTTTCACCGAGACATCTACATACATAAGTTACCCGATTAATATATATTATATATACACAAAGAATCAAGAGTTCAATTTACGTTGTCTCTTATTTTGATTGACGATAAATTTATTCAATTCTCATCAACGCCTATCTCTGCCGAAAGGCAGCTCCATCCACTTTGCATCGAATCGCATGAAGGTGATGAGTAAATCCTGGTCCAAGGTATATATCCGGTGTCTTTGGCTTCTATTTCAACCTTCAACCTGTCTTATCTAAATATCTCCTCTCGCCTTCCAACCTCCTCATAACTCCTCGGCTTAACTCTATCTCGTAAAGCTTTACAACATTCACACATATCGTCACATGCTACCCAATACACCTCTCACAAGAGTAAAAGTTTTCAAATTGGCCGAGGGTCATATAGACTATGAACACATAGTTTTAACGGTATTCATACCGCAAAAAAAAAACATTACCCGGTATGTTTACAATCACAAAGAAGGTAAACTACCATTAATAGTACTTTAGGTGATTAGCCTATTGTACCCCTACGCCATGCATAACGACGTATTAATCATACCTAGCGAATATTTACGCCCATTAGATTGGATCATTTATCCAAACAACATTGTTCACCTCGGCCTTATCATAGGATTCCGCATCAAACAATTTGTCGGGAAATTTCTTTCAATGAACACTTAGAGTTTTCATAAACATTAGTCTAGCCGATTCAAATAGCATAGACTCATATCAATAATTCAATTCAATCAATTATTTAGATGTAGCCAAACCCCGTTGGCAAATTAAACTTTTGAAAACATTTTAGAATGACGCCATGATGTCGCATCAGATTAATAATCCGTTGAGGATGATGGTCATTGTATGACTTTGTCATAACACATCATACAATAGTGGGAACAAATGACTTGTGTCAAATTCACACTAAGTATTCTCAGTATTTACAACTCCATCACATTTTTATCATCTCTCGCACTCAAAGTTACATGGTACATGAGTGATAATTAAAACAAATTTTGATATTTCAAATCATTTTGCGCTTCTAGCCAAAATAAGTAGCATATAGATCGTATTTTTTAAACCGCTTCAAAAATGATTACGAGTCTACATTTTTTGTTTTCAAAAGCACATAGTATGATTTAGCTTGATGTCAAAAATTTTGAAGTTTAGCATAGCTAGGAGTTTAGGAAAACCTAACACCTTCACTAAAAATCATTTACTTAACAATCTATCCTGCTCCTCGTAATCCATAACACTCCATTCACACAAAACTATACCCGATTCATCAAACCACACTTATGAGTTCATAAATTGCCATAATCATATGAGTTTAAGAACTTATCCTAGTCGAGACCTTTGGCGCCCATTCACCGAGGGGTTCATAAACATTTCATATAATTATGAGTCAAGAATGTCTCATAGGTATGAGTTTTAAGAACTCGAACTTAATCTTATATTCTCTATCTATGACCTATCTACTGTTATACACCGAGAATGGAGTCATCCTCTTAATGTGCATATAACAAATAGCGCGATACGTACATTTCAATGATTATCGGTGCTGTAAACTAAGTGGTTTTTACACCAAGTACAATTCAATCCTCCCATACGAAGAATCATACAACTCAACCGAGCCACATGAGTCCTCAATTGAATCCCCATCTAACACTAACCCCATTCTCCATAATGAATTTAATTCGTATTTATAATTCTCTACGGTTCTGTATCAATTGATAGTATAATTCATACACAAAATCTTATCGTAAACTTTCCAATCATCGATTGATTCCTTCCGTCATTATAGCCTTTATCGGATCACGGGTGATCTCATCGTATATATTACGATTTAGTTCTATATCTTGATCGTTTTATTTTACGATCTCTCATAATCGCACTTTCGGTCTTTTTAGACTCAATCTATTCCCCACTACCTGCTTAACTTTATAATCAAAGTTAGGGAACTCGTGTCTTTACACTCGCCGAGATTCATCTTTGAATCTTATCGACCAACTAATTCTATATGAGTTAATACTTATCCTAATCATATCGGTTATTAGTCTCGTGTATTCCTACCTAAGGTTCATAACCAACGGCTTTTGATACCAACCCTGTATGACCCCAAATCCAGTACTTGAAAACCCGAACTCGGTTCTCCACGATACCATTTCTTTAAAGTGAATAATACTAAATAATAATACATTCGAACTTAATTTACATACATCAAAGTTTACTTCCCTGTGCACGTGACCTTCAAATACATTCCTTACAATACTTGAATAGATACCAATACAACTATATCCATTAACTCATAATACACACTTATTCGATCGCTTTCCTTTTCCTTTGTTCGCGTCTCGAGCCTTCAAAGTTGCTCATACATAATCGAAAACATTTAATTTAAGCAAGGATGAGCATTTAAGTGCCCAAACAAGTAATAGCAATTATATATAAGTTGAAAGAATATAAGTATTCTCTTTACATAACACTTCTACAACGAATTGAAAGTTGTGGAAGTAATCAGATCGATAAAAAATTCACATAACAACTCTCTTTCAAATTCTTTAAATTTGGCTCTGGCTCTACCCTTGAATAGGGTTTAAGAAACATATTATGAACATTCTTTTCATTTTCGAAAAGGTTTAGCGGAATTCTATCCTCAAACCGTCATAACTTACTTAGCACCGGAGGGTGATCACCTCGTTGTACCTTTGTATTGATCAATACTACATAACTTGAACGTAAATTCATCGCTCACTCTATCCATCCGCCAGCAAAAAATCTTCCCATATAGGGATGTTCATACATGCCCCGGTTCCAAACCCAAGGTTTTTAATCTTGCTCAACAATAATATGTAATTCAACATATATGTATACGGGTAATTGACAAAGGTATATCAACATGTGAATAAATGCCATGATTATCTAAGTGGGGACACTTGTATAACCATTTAGAAATCAACTTAACAGAATATATATCTGAGCTAACATGTTGATAATCAAAGCGCATATAATCAGACGGGAATAGAATAATTTCAAACTTCTTACTCATGTCCATCAGACAAAGAAAATGCAAAGGTAGGATACTTTACCGATTCACGATTACAAATCTCAACTTAGGTTTTATCTCTTTATCACAACCTATCAATAATCAGATCATTCGTTCGATTAGAACAATATATCTTAACACATAGTACTGTCTATTACAGTCAGCACATAGTCTAATCACATAATCACAGTGATCATACTTTTAGTTCCTATTCTATACTTGAAATATTTTTATACATTTTCAAATATCTCATTCATGCTCTTTACAAGTAGTCTTTTCTTTCTTTTATAAGGTTCGACATTCATTTGCCGTGCATCGACAACTTTTTTATTTGTAAATAATTGAGTCTAAGACTCTTATTCTATACCTCAACATCTCAGAATATCGACATCTTATTTTTAATCATTTTCGCAATTTCCGTAAATTGAAAAATTTAAAATAATTCAAATCATCACTAAAGGGCCTATAGTGATATAATCATATTATAGGTGTGTTCTTCTTCAAATTCGTAACTTCATAATCGGTTCTCAAGTCACTAGTTTGGCTTATTATAACTTTCAAATATCGGAATCATAATTAAATGATTTAAACATTAAACAATTCCATTATCATTAATAGTTTAATTAATACTAAACTATTAATGAAACCATCGCTAAAATATAAAAGTTATTTATAATAACTCAAACTATTTTTAAAATATTTATATTACCCCAAATAATTACCATTAATATTTAAATATTAATGTATTATTTATCCAAATATTAAAAGTCATTAATTATAACTTCAAATATTTTTAAATCCTTAATATCCTCTTTAAATGGTTTTAAATAAGTAAAACCATTTTTAAACTATTTATTTAATATTAATCATTAAATAAACTAAATATCATTAATATTATCTTAATATCATTAATATTTAATTATTAATGAAATTATCATTTACATATTAAAAGTTATATTTTATAACTTAAAATATTTTTAAATACCTTATTTTCATTTAAAATGATTTTTATAATATTAAAATCATTTTAAACTAAATTATTTAATATAATCATTAAATAACTTTAATATCATTAATAATTATTAATTAATGAAATTCATCACAAAATATTAAAAGTCATCACAAATAACTCATTTACATAATCAATTCCAAGCCAAAATAAACATAGTAAACTAACTAGTTTATTAACAACACTAACTAAACTTCAAAAATTCAAACTTTAACTAACAATTAAAAATAATAACATTACAAAAATTAAATAAAAATATACCCTAAATACTTAATTCCACAGATTGAATACGCACTTCCACGCCTAAAATTTAACTAAGGAGATCTTTATAAAAGTTCTCCCACAACAAAGCCTTTCTCAAAAATTGGAGGCCTTATTGTTGGTGAATGAAACAAAGGCCAAGCCCTTCTATTTATAGGTTTAGAAAATGGTGAAGTTCTCAATTTAGTCGATGTGGGACTTGGTTTATACTAATTTTTCAATAGCTCACTTTGCGATTTTCTAACGCGATTGCTCATAACTCCGATTAATCTGATTTTTGGATATGTTATACATGGTATGTAAGACTATTTTTAAAAATACTGAATTACCCAATTCGGGTTCATTAGGTAGCCCAAACAAACAAGGTCAAAAGTGGACGCTCATAATAGCTTTTTCAATCTCGTTTCACTTTTACCTCTTTCGCTTAAAACAAATCATAACTCTTTCATTTTAAAATATTTTTGAGCTAACTTAACTTCCTGGGCTACAACTTTTATTCTTTTACCATTTCCAAATTCAACACATCACCCGTAAATTCTGCTCAAATGGATCGCACCGCACTTGTTGGGAAGTTTTGACACTACTTGCTTTGAAATGTCATAACTCTCTCCTCCGATATCGGATTTAGTCCGCTTTGAGTCTATGGAAAGCTTATTCGGTGTACTATAACATACCAAAAGCCCAGAAGGTTTTGGAAACATTAACTCGATCAAAACAAGTGTCCCGAATATCACATCCCGTCCGACTTTCAGCTTTTGAGAAATTTGACACATTTCCTTCCAATCATCGTAAATTCCTCATCCGAGGTCGGAATGAGGTCATTCCAAAGCTTATGGCTTCCTAACTCAGTGCACTACAACATATCAAAAGCCCAGACCTTTTAAAGCACAAAAAGTGGACGAGAATGCCCCCATTCTGCATCGCCTAAAAATAGTTTATCATGCTCTAAACCAACCATGTTTGACCATCTATAACTTCTAATCTATACATGATATGGACTTGATTCTTTTTTGCAGATTAAAGACCACATATATCGGCTACACATAACAACTTTTGAAGAACAAAACTCATGATCGAGCAAAGAGTTATGGCCTCGACATTTGGTGAAAAATAACAGAATTCGGTTTTTCCAACTTGCTTAAATCTTCAAATTCGTGCACTTTGATGTTATGGGTCTTTGATTTATCAACCCATATCTTCAATTAACATTCTATTACACAACTTTAAACAATCAATTGCATCAAATAACATCGAATCAAAGGATTTCTAGGTTTAGTGTTCTTATACCCTTTTGCCAAAAATTCTTGATTCTTGCTTACGATTTGTTATGGGTGATGGTTGGGCTTTGTTTAAGAGTGTATGGGCAATCTTGTACAAGGCAATTAAATGTAATATTTAATCACTAGATTTAATTCTTATAATTTACCAATTAACTTCTATCCTTTGGTAAATTAAAATACTTATACAAGAATATCGAAATTAAACCGGTAATTAAAATTAGGGTTTCTCAACGTCATCAATTAGGGTTTCTAATTGACCATTAGTGGTTCTTTAATTATCGTGTATGTTACTAACACAACCGTTACTAGTTTCTAATTTCAACCGGTTAGGGTTATAATAATTGGGGTTTGTCCTAATTATCGACGCACTAACAATAATTAGGGTTTTTCTAATTACCGATATTCTTATTCACGGTAATTTCATATACACAATACTACTCGTAAATATCCCATAACCGAGTTTAATAATTAAGGTTTCACAAAGACGGTAATATGCTATGACCTAATTGGTAATCGTTTTTCAATATTATCTGTCTCACATACCCAAGTACATAATTATGGTATCAGTAAAATTATTATATAAATAATATAATATTATTATTCTCATCTCTTGATCACAATCCCAATCCAGGTTTGGATCTCATGTCCGACTTATTCTTCGTACATGACATCAATAATCAAGTTAAAATAATTAACTTAAATATTCTCGAACAATTCATATAATAAAATATTTATTATATAAATCTAATTATCACATCATATATTATTTCCAATCATGTTTTCATGGAAAATAATTAATAAAAACATTTCTACCACAAAAATTTATTACCATATAATTTGTGGTAATTAATAATTCCAAAATTATTTCTAATTTTTCAAGTAATAAATGTATTCGCATTTATCGCTCACTTTACTTGACACTTAGTAAATCATTAAATAAAAAAAAAAAAATTTACGCTAAAATTTCTTATTTATTTTATATAGAAAATCTCGGGTTATTACAAATTCCAATTAGAATATTATAATTCATTTAATCATTATTAGCTCTCTAACTTAATTATTAAATTAAATTAGTATATAATCTCATAACAATTAATTTTCTTAGCTCCTTAATTATTTATTCAACAAATAATTAACTAAATCACATCAACTCAAATTGCCATTCAATAAATATTTAATATTACAAATAAATATTTAATATTTAATTATTAATTATTTATTCAACAAATAATTAACTAAACCACATCAACTCAAATTGAACAATTATTTATTCAACAATAAACATATCTATTAAATACTTATATAAATCAATAAATATTTAATATTACACTTTAAAAATCTGGAATGTTACATATATAATCTTGGAGTTTGGTTGAAATACAATTCTCAATTGGAGACAATGGAGATAATTATATGGCAAGAGACGACTCACCATTGGAAAGAACATGATAGTAATCTTTTCATTTTTCTTTGGGGTCTATTGGGTCAACCAAGGATAATTCTCAAGTCATATGATATATATATTATAACTTAGATGCATGACCTCTCATGTACGAAGGTTTCCTTGAGCATTTTCCAAAGATTTAAATTTCTAAAATAGTTGTTGACTGTATCATTATGTAAGGTAACATTGTAAAGTGTTGTGGTCGAGACACCGTGATAGTTAAATATATTTGTGCTAAAACTCACAGCTCATATGTTGTCGTATTTTGCACGACAATTATATTAATGAAGTTTGTATTTGGTTTCTGTAACATGTATTTGGCGACTCAGAATGGGTTGTGTGGACCTATTTTGGGAGCGTCACATGAGTCGCAAAATACATGGTACATAATTCAAATACAAACTTTATTTATACAACTATTAACTGACATGTAAAATACGACAAAATATAAGTTGTGAATTTTAATACAAATATTGTCTCGTAGACAATATCTAAACTCAAATAAAGTCCTCATTACAATTATTGTCATAATATTTTGCAAAATAGTGAGTATTACTATAATAACCATCTTGGACCATTACTCCACTCCCCAACTAGTCCCAACTACATTTTTACCTCATGAGAAGAACAATGGAACCAAAAGGAAAAGGGTGAGCTCAACTAGTCCAGTAAAGAATATTATGACTAAAATAATGTAGAACAAATTATCCTAGTTCTCAACAGAAAAAAAATCTGATAGAATACAATAGACAACAAGTTTTAGATCAACAACTGCAGCGAAAATAGGAATCCATTAGAAGAGTCAAGTAGAGCATGATGTCTACTATCTTCTATGATTTAAAAGTTCATCATCAATCTTTTATTCCTGTAACAACAATCAATAAATATTTCAAATCAAAGAATTATCTATGCACTACGGGCCAAAGATAATCATTTGCAACACCAGTGGTCATGATCATGTCAAACACCTGTCCATCTATGCACTACGGGTCAAAGAGGACTTTCACCACAAATATTTATCTGTAACATTAAAGGTTATGATTATACCAATACATAATTCCTAGTCATAATCATACCAATCAACAGTCCATCTTTGCACTACGGGTCAAAAATGACTTTCACCACAATATAAGCATGATGATGATGACGATGATATAAAGAATCAATCAAGTGAGATCAAGGATAAGTATTAGAGATTTATAATTCAATTTATCTAAATTTAAAAAATGTCTAAATTTTCAACATGATAACTAATTGTGGAGTAAAATTAAAGAATGATATTCATGTATCAAAAATAATTTGGACAGAAAAGAAAATTAAATTCTGTTGTGAACAGTACTCATGAATAGTATCCATAAATAGTACCCCGACATGAAAAGATTAAAATTTAATAAGAAAGTTCAGACCAATATTCCAATAAAATGATATTAGATAAAGCGCAAACCTTAAGGAATTTCTAATCATTTCAGGAATTATAGAAGCAATACTTACCATAGTAAGTTTAAATTTAGGAATATGAAATGAAATAATATCACTTGTTAATATGGAGTATGAAAGAAAATGATATTTCTTACGAGTATTGAAATAAAATAATATCATTTACCTTAGTAGAAACTAGATCTGACTTGGAATATCAGATATTATCCTGAGAAAATCTTGCACTAAAAGCTACACTCAAAGTATTCTTATACTCAAAAGAAATACTCACAATGTTGCAGTAGAAATACTTGAGATTTTTGGTATGTTTAGGAAGGAGGGTTACCCCCCTTTTTATAATGCAGCACGGAGGAAAAAAAAACCATCCTGCCTAATTTTGCCAAACCTTTCCTGCCTAACTTTCCTTCTTTTTTTTTCTTTCTTTGCCTAACTTTCATTCATTCTCTACCTAACAACCTCTCATTTTCCAATGGTTGAGGGCCCACTAAAATTTGGAAGATGAAATGCATTACAAGAGAATTGAAACGTGCACGAAATGGTGTTGAAAAAGGAATTCAAAACCAAAATGATAACCTTCACTCCACATTTATTCACATGCTAAAAATTATATATTATTATAAAAATATTACCATTTAAATTATAAAAATCATACTATTATATTATCATATTATACTATTATAATGTAATATTATAATAATATATTTGAATGAATATTTTATCGGAGAAGATAATTGTGATTCCATAAAAAAATATGCCCAACTTTCAACAATTGTTTCATGCTAAATTCCTTCATTTATAACAAAATTGACCAATATCCACCACATAATAATTATAAGCTCACAATATTAACAGCCAGATCATTCTCAGAAAAGAGGGGACTTTCTGAAAAAGATTTATCCTTATTGGCGCGCAATTATATAACCTAACCCCTTTCCTCGACAGAACTTTCTAGACATTGACAATACCTCTAAATAATAATATTATTCAAATAATATAAAATATTATGTAGATGTTACTGTAATAATTATTGAATCAATGATATGAGATACTATGCAGCAACTATTGTTACAATTATTGAATATTGAGTGACTTCTTACGTAAGAATCAATAATCGAGAGATCTTTATATAATACCGCGTGATCGCGTGCAACCACGCCAGACATCTTGTATTTTTTATCACATGTATTTTAACAGTTAAAAAGGTTATTTTATCGCTTTCTATATCCGACAGTTTTGCCGTTATTTTTTATAAAAAGGTTATTTTTGTCACTTTCTATATCCGACAGTTATTCTGTTATGTGGTCCACTAATGATTGCGCCATCGTACGGATAATCCCTGACAAAAAGAATATTCTCCGACCAAACAAATATTTTATAACAACTTGCTTATTTTGAGAAATTTGCACATATCACCCACAACTATAAAATTTATTAAATCAGCACCTTACTATTCAAAATAATATTTATAGAAAATAAAACATTTATTTATAAAAAGTTGGGGTCTTACAACCTCCCCTCCTTATGAAATTTCATCCTCGAAATTGATGTACGTACCTGGTATGTCGAAGAGGTGAGGATACCTTGTTTTTATTTTAGATTCTAACTCTCAGGTCATTTCCTCAATTGTGACGCCCCCAAAATAGATATACAACACCCATTCTGAGTCGTCAAATACATGGTACAGAAAGCAAACTACAACTTCAATAATACAATTGTCGTGCAAAATACGACAACACATACTGTGAGTTTAAATACAAATATTGTCTTCTAGACAATATCCACACTCAAATAAGTCCTCATTACAATTATTCAAACACTATTTTAAAGAAATAGTGAGGATCTGCTAAAACATCTTTCTAGAACCATCACTCCATTACCCGACTAGTTCCGCTTATGTTCTCACCTCCCCGAGAAAAATAGAACAAAAAGAAAAGGGTGAGCTCAACTAGCCCAAGAAAGAATATTATGACTAAGATAATATACAACAAATTATCGTTAGTCTTCAACAGGAAAAAATCGATAAAATATAATAGACAACAAGTTTTAGATCAACAATGCTGCAATGAAACAACAATCCATTAGAAGAGTCAAGTAGAGAATGAGTTCTACTATCTTCTAAGATTTAAAATTCCATCATCAATTTTATCCCTGTAACAACAATCAATATACATCTTTAATCAATATTCATCTTTGCACTACAGGCCAAAGATATTCATTTGTATCACCAGTTGGTCATGTTCATCTCAACACATGTTCATCTTCGTACTACGGGCCAAAGATATTCATCAGTTAATCGTTCATATTTGCACTACATGCCAAAGATATTCAGTAATATCATCATTTAGGACTGAGGATGATGAAAAATATTTTAAAGAAAATGAATCTAGTGAGACAGAAGGACAAATAGTAAGGATTCGTATAACAGTTTATCCAAGATCAATAATACTCCATAATAACCAATTTTGAAGAAAAATTCAAGAATAAAGATCAAAACATGGATACAATCAAATATAGTAACCATAATAGACATCTTGGACAAAAAGAAGAAAATTTCATTTTTTGGTGAATAGTGCCGTATTCGTGAATAAGGTCAGACACGTGAATAAGTGTCATATACGTGAATAGTAACCCCTACACAAAAAGTTCCAAATTTGATAAAATTCAGATCAATACTTAAGATAATGATATTGAAGAAATAATATCATATATGAAGAAAATAACATCCCTTACCTCAAAATATCAAGACTTCGATCGGAATATCAGTATAAGGTCAAGAAAACTTGTAATCGATGAATAGAAACTCACAAAGTATCTAAATACTCACAAAATACACTCAATAATCTAGAGAGAAAGAGAGAAAGCTTACGGTGTGATTTTAAATTCTAACTTAGCCCTCTATTTATAGGAAAATGTTAGAGACTTGACTCTGAACTCGATGGATTTACGGCTACTATTCCCACCCATTTACATTTGAAATAAAATTCAGCACATTTCTTCACCAACCACAAGTAGGGCCCACTCAATTCTAGAATTTTCCACCAAAATCTTTTATAAACCTAATTTCTGAATCAGTCACCTCTTAAAATTCATAACAAATCATACGTTCATTTTTAACGGTTCAAAATTTGTGGACATATACTCAACTTATATATGTATAACATATCCAAAAATTACAACGATCTAACTATTCGGATTAAAAATTATAACTCACACAATATATCTCAAAAACACTGGTTTAATTTTTAATACCTTCATTCCGACAAAAATACTGATAAAACACCTCAACATTAACTCCTTCATTTTTAACCACAATAAATATATCCAACATTTATATCCACATAAAATAAATATTTCCTTGTCATGAATCAATAATTAATTATTCACAAATAATATTATGTAATCACATTTATGATAACTAGACTGCTCCTCAGAAAGAGGGCTTTCAATAAGAATTTCTCCTTATTGGCGCGCAATTAGGTGACCAAACCTCTCCTCGATGTAACTTTCTAGATAATTGCCAATAATGCTATCTAATAATATTATTCAAATAATATGAATTATTGATCCGATAATGGGAAATATCGTGGAGTGACAATTATTGAAACAACAATAATATAAAATATTAACACAAAGAATTATTGAATCAATAAAATAAAATATTGAAGCAAGAATTCATCGTAACAATTATTGAGTAGTGCCTTCACGTAAGGATCAATAATTCATCAATCATCGTGCATCCACGCCAGACATCAGTATTTTAACCATCGGGTATTCCAACAAGTGTTAACGGTAATAACCACGCCGTTATTTATAAAAACTCAAACTTGTCGCTTTCTTCATCCGGCGCTTATTCATTATGGGGCCCACAAATAGCAATAGCAGTGCATTTAATATTCCCGAAACAACAAGAATATTCTACGACCAAACGAATATTCCCCGACAACAATGATTATTTTATAACCACTTGCATATTTTGCAAAATTTGCACATTTTACCCATAACCAGAGAATTATATCAAATTAATACCTTATTATTCACAATAATAATTAGAGGAAATTCAATTTTATTAATAATAAGTTGGGGTCTTACAACCTCCCCTCCTTATGAAATTTCGTCCTCGAAATTGACATACGTACCTGGTGTTTCGAAAAGGTGAGGATACCTCGCTTTCATTTCTCGATTCCAACTCCCGTGTCATTTCTTCAATA
The DNA here is from genome assembly GCA_020205605.1 of Panax ginseng. Classification (NCBI taxonomy): domain Eukaryota; kingdom Viridiplantae; phylum Streptophyta; class Magnoliopsida; order Apiales; family Araliaceae; genus Panax; species Panax ginseng. The sequence goes on along the minus strand of CM035127.1, from coordinate 33,494,299 downwards.
GCATGGTTTCTCCACAAAACCTTAACTTGTGGTATAACAGCAAGTGCGTAGGATATCTCTCTTCCTATCCAAGATCTTAACAGTACTTCTTCAGACGTTAAATCTTTGGCTATCTCGTCTGGTTCTAACGCAATAATAATATGGTTCGGGTCTTTCACATATTTAATAAGCATGGATATGTGAAAAATATTATGAACACGAGACATACTTGGAGGTAATGCGAGTCTATAGGCCACATTTTTTATTCGGTCAAGAATCTCAAATGGACCAACAAATCGTGGATTGAGCTTTCCTCTCTTCCCAAATCTTGTAACTCCCTTCCATGGTGCAACACGTAACAATACATGATCCCCAATATTAAATTCCACGTCTTTTCGATGAAGATCCGCATAACTCTTTTGTCGATCTTGTGCCGTTTGTATACGTTGTCGAATCATTTGGATCTTTTCTGTAGTCATGCGTACTAATTTTGGTCCCAACAACGTTGCTTCTCCTACCTCATCCCAGCATACTGGAGAACGAAACTTTCGTCCATACAATACTTCAAATGGAGCCATACCTATACTTGCCTGATAACTGTTGTTGTAGGAGAATTCCACCAATGATAAGTACTTATCCTAACTTCCTTTAAAATCTAGGACACAAAGTCTTAATAGATCTTCAAGGGTTTGAATAGTCTCTCTCGATTGTCCGTCCATTTGAGGATGGTATGCCGAATCAATCAGAATCTGCGCTCATAGCTTTCTGCAAGCTAACCCAAAATCGTGAAGTGAATCTTGGGTCACGATCCAAAACTATGGATACTGGCATGCCATGCAATCTCACAATCTCATTCACGTACATGTGAGCAAGACATTCAAGGGAATAAGTCTCACGTATCGGTAAGAAATTGGCAGACTTGGTTAATCTATCAACAATAACCCAAATCGCATCTATGCCTTGAGAAACTTTGGGAAGACCTATAACGAAATCCATAGTAATGTGTTCCCACTTCCATTTCGGAATCTCAAGTGGTTGTAATGGACCATTTGGCACTTGATGGTCCGCTACACGTTGACATGTTAAACACCTCGAGATAAACTCTGCGATCTCTCTCTTCATATTGTTCTACCAAAATGTATGTCGAATATCATGATACATTTTGGTACTCCCAGGATGGATTGCAAACGGTGTGTTGTGTGCCTCCATCATAATTCTATGCTTTAAGTCAGAATCGTTAGGAACACAAAGTCTGGAGTTGATTCTAAGTATTCCTTCTTCATCGATTCTCGCTTCTGGAATAGCTCCTTCTTCCACTTTCTTCTTCATACGATCGGTCCCTGTGTCCAGTAGCTGAAAGCAATTTTTAATTTTATCGATTAAAGTCTGGTTCTACTCAGATATTCGCAATCATCATGTGGGTCCCCTGAGTCTTTAATTCTACCTCCATCCTTTGAAAGTCATACGAATGGGCCTTTGCATTGACAATATCGCACTCGCATCAGATATGATCTTCTACTCAATGCTATCTACCACTACTATGTTTGCTTTTCCAGGATGGTATTGAATGGTATGATCGTAATCTTTCAATGTACTCAAGCCAACGTCATTGCCGCATGTTGAGTTCCTTTTGGTGAAGAAATATTTGAGGCTTTTATGATCCGTATAGATCTCCACTTTCTCCCCATACAGGTAGTGTCTCCAGATTTTCAACGCGAAACGATCACGCTAACTCTAAATCATGAGTAGGATAATTCCTCTCATATTCTTTGAGTTGTCGTGAGGCATAGGCTATGACTTTCCCATGTTGCATGAGAACACATCCTAACCCTTTGCCTGAAGCATCGCTATATATAACAAATCCATCCGAACCAGATGGTATTGCCAGAACAGGTGCCGAAATGAGTCTCCTCTTGAGCTCTTGGAAACTCTTCTCGCATTCCTCGCTCCATACAAATTTTGTATCTTTCCGAGTCAACTGAGTTAACGGAGTAGCGATTCGAGAAAATCCTTCCACGAATCTCCGATAATAACCAGCTAAGCCCAGAAAGCTACGCACTTCGGTCACCGACTTTGGTTGCTCCCAACTTTGTACTGCTTCAATCTTCGCCGGGTCAACAGATACTCCACGTTTTGACACCACGTGCCCAAGGAATGCTACTTCCTCAATCCAGAACTTACATATCTTCAGCTTGGCATAAAGTTTGTTTTCGCGAAGCCTTTCAAGTATCAGCTTCAAATGGTGCTCATGATCTTCACGGCTTTTAGAATAGATGAGGATGTCATCAATAAAGACAACAACAAACTGATCCAAATATTCCTTGAATACACGGTTCATCATATCCATGAAAGCAGCAGGAGCATTAGCCAATCCAAAAGACATGACTAAGAATTCATAATGCCCGCATCGAGTTTCAAGGCGTCTTTTGAATATCCTCGCTTTTAATCTTCAAATGATGATATCCGTAACTAAGATCGATCTTTAAAAAGAATTGTGCTCCTTGCAATCGGGTCGAATGGTGTCATCAATGCGAGGTAGCGGATACCTATTCTTGATGGTGTCATGGTTTAATTCTCGGTGAGTCAATACAAAGTCGCATACTCCCCGCTTTCTTTCTTCTTTATTTAATAAAACAGAACACCCCAAAGAGATGTACTAGACGAATGAAACCTATGTTTAACAATTCTCGTAGTTGGAATTTTAACTCTTAAAGTTCAATAGGAGCCATTCGATATGGGGTTTTAGAAATGGGTTTTGTACCTGGCTCAAGGTCAATAAAGAATTCAACATCACGCTCTAGGGCGTAATCGGGAAGTTCTTCAGAAATACATCGTGAAATTCTCTAACAATGTAAATATTATTCAAATTTAACTTGTCTTTGTTCAAATCCATAACATGGGCTAAGAAAGCTTGACATCCATTTTTCAATAAACGAATAGCTTTATGGCTTCATATGATAGTGACTGATTTTAGTGGTTTAGTTGTTTGAATTTGTATGACAAGTTGGTTAGGAATATGAAAACTAACAACCCTACAAAAACAATCAATTTTGGCATGATGAGTGGTTAACCAATCAATTCCTAAAATCACATCAAAAGCAAGTATCTTTAAAGAGATAAGATCAACAGGTAATGTGATAGTGCCAACTTGGATCATGGAAGATTTATAAACTGTGGATGTAACGAAAGTTTCACCCAACGGAGTCTCCACTGATAAATCAAAGTCTAATTTCTCCGGAGTCAAGTTTAAACGTTGAGCACAAGCAGGAGAGATAAAAGAATGGGTAGAACCGGTATCTAGTAAGGTATAAACTTTGCAAGAGTTCAAGATTAGCTTACCCATAATCACCTCGTTTGGGTTCCTCGCGTTTTGGCCAGTTACGACAAACGCTCTTCCAGGAACCGCTGATTTCGACTTATCCGGGACAACCCTTGGAGTCACCATCCCCGTTGAACTTGGTTTTGCTACGGAACAATCCCAAGCTATGTGGCCTTCCTTTCCACAATTGTAACATACATTGGATTGTTGTGGACAGTTTGGGCTGATATGTCCCTCTTTCTCGCATTTGTAACATCTAACTGGCAGTCGTTCTCCTCCCTTAGAATTTGTTGTTGGTCTTTGGTGTCGCCGATGTCTTCCCGTCATTATTAAATCTCCTCTTTCTAAAATTTCCACTGACTCACCTCTCCTATTATCATGGCCATGATGACCACCCGAGTGGTTACCGCTTTGTTCAGATTTTTCCTCCTCGTTGGTTATCATCGCTCGATGACAATCACATGCAGATGACTCGGTTGTGGTCCCCGGTGCAGACATACTCATTATCTCGCTCTAATAATTGAGCCTCATTTTACAACATCCGAATATAAAGAAAATTTATGAGATATAAGATATTGTCAATCTCTGGGGCTTTAGACCTCTCGTAAACATCCTTGTCATTCGCTCCTCATTTTCGACCAAATGAGGTGCAAAACTCGATAACTATGCAAACTTCGCTAAGATGGGATACCGTCATGTTGTTTTGTTCCATCGATAAACTCCACCTCCTTCATATGACGAATACTTTCGTGAAAGTACTTGTCATTAAATAGTTTCAAATGTTTCCCAAGACACGCCGAGTGTGATCGATCGGTACGCTTCACGCATCTCCACCAAGAAGAGTCCGCTTCACCGCGAAATATAAAGGTGGCGAATGGAACCTTCGTTCCTCCGTGCATCCCAAGACATCGAATATCTTGGTAATTTGCTTGACCCACGCTTACGCCATGATTGGATCCGCTTTCCCTTAAATTCGGTGGTCCCAACTCTTTGAATCATTGGTCGTGACAAGCCGCATATTCGCTAGCATTTCCACCCGTAATCTGTGCACGAAGTTTTCCTCGTCTGTTTTTTGTATAAAATGCAAAAACTTTCAACATCCCATCATTCATCATTTTTTCTAGAGTGTTGTTTACAGGAGGATTATTGCCTTCCTGCTGTAATGACGTTCTCCCCTGGTTTTGTAATTCAAAGGTTGTTCCACGCCTCATACACTCCATTGTTAACGCTTCTCCGTAGCCATTCTTAACATCGCTTATAAAACAAGGGTTAATTAAACAAATTAACATATCACATAATATTCCTATATTATGACTGACCAACAAATAAGCTTAGAAAGGACACACTAGCGAAGGATTTACTCATCTAACTACAACTTCAATAATACAATTGTCGTGTAAAATACGACAACACATACTATGAGTTTAAATATAAATATTGTCTTCTAGACAATATCCACACTCAAATAAGTCCTCATTACAATTATTCAAACACTATTTTACAGAAATAGTGAGGACTGCTAAAATATCTTTCTAGAACCATCACTCTGTACCCCGACTAGTTCCCGCTATGTTCTCACCTCCTAAGAAAAATGGAACAAAAAGGAAAAGGGTGAGCTTAACTAGCCAAGTAAAGAATATTATGACTAAGATAATATATAACAAATTATCGTTAGTCTTCAACAGGGAAAAATCTGATAAAATATAATAGACAACAAGTTTTAGATCAACAACTGCAGCGGAAACAACAATCCATTAGAAGAGTCAAGTAGAGAATGAGTTCTACTATCTTCTAAGATTTAAAAGTCCATCATCAATTTTATCCTCAGTAACAACAATCAATATACATCTTTAATCAATATTCATCTTTTGCACTATGTGCCAAAGATATTCATTTGTATTACCAATTGGTCATGTTCATCTCAACACTGCTCATCTTCGCACTACGGCCAAAGATATTCATCGATTAATCATTCATCTTTGCACTACAAAGCCAAAGATATTCTAGTAATATCATCATTTAGGACCGAGGATGATGAAAAATATTTTTAAAGAAAACGAATCTAGTGAGACGGAAGGACAAATAGTAAGGATTCAGTATAATGCTTTTTTATCCGAGATCAATAATACTCCATAATAACCAATTTTGAAGCAAAATTCAAGAATAAAGATCAAAACATGGATACAATCAAATATAGTAACCATAATAGACATCTTGGACAAAAAGAAGAAAGTTTCATTTTTCTATGAATAAAGTCCAGATTCGTGAATAGTGTCGATATCGTGAATAAGGTCGATACGTGAATAGTAACCCCGACACAAAAAGTCCCAAATTTGATAAAAATTTAGATCAATACTTCGGCATAATGATATTGAAGAAATAATATCATATATGAAGAAAATAACATCCCTTACCTCAAAATATCAGTACTTCTGATCGGAATATAGGTATAAGGCTGAAGAAAACTTGCACTGATTAATAGAAACTCACAAAGTATCTAAATACTCACAAAATACACTCAATAATCTAGAGAGAGAAAGAGAGAAATCTTATGTTTCTGGTGTGATTTTCAATTCTAACTTAGCCCTCTATTTATAGGAAAATGTTAGCAGACTTGACCTGCAACCTGATGGCTTTACCTGCTACTATTCCCACCCACCACATTTGAAATAAAATTCAGCACATTTCTTCACCAACCACAAGTGGGGCCCACTCAATTCTAGAATTTTCCACCAAAATCATTTATAAACCTAATTTCTGAATCAGTCACCTCTTAAAATTCATAACAAATCATACGTTCATTTTTATTCGGTTCAAAATTTGTGGACATATACTCAACTTATATATGTATAACATATCCAAAAATTACAACGATCCAAGCATTCGGATTAAAAATTATAACTCACACAATATATCTAAAAACACTTTGGTTTAATTTTAATACCTTCATTCCAAACAAAAATACCGATAAAACACCTCAACATTAACTCCTTCATTTTTAACCACAATAAATATATCCAACATTTATATCCACATAAAATAAATATTTCCTTATCATATGAATCAATAATTAATTATTCACAAATAATATTACGTAATCACATTTATGACAACCAGCCGCTCCTCAGGAAAGAGGGGCTTTCAATAAGAATTTCTCCTTATCAGGCGGCAAGCAATTAGGTGACCAAACCTCTCCTCGATGTAACTTTCTAGATAATCGCCAATAATGCTATCTAATAATATTATTCAAATAATATGAATTATTGATCCGATAATGGGAAATATTGTGGAGTGACAATTATTGAAACAACAATAATATAAAATATCAACGCAAACAATTATTGAATCAATAAAATAAAATATTGAACAAGAATTCATCGTAACAATTATTGAGTAGTGCCTTCTTACGTAAGGATCAATAATTCATCAATACTATGTATCCACGCATATTACTGTATTTTTACCACCGAGTATTCCAATAGTGTTAACGGTAACAACCACGCCGTTATTTATAAAAACTCAAACTTGTCGTTTTCTTTATCCGACAGTTATTCTGTTATGGGGCCCATAAATGACCGCGCCGTCGTACGAATATTCCCCGACAACAAGGATATTCCACGACCAAACGAATATTCCCCGACAACAATGATTATTTTATAACCACTTGCATATTTTGCAAAATTTGCATATTTCACCTATAACCAGAGAATTATATCAAATTAATACCTTATTATTCACAATAATAATTAGAGGAAATTCAATTTTATTAATAATAAGTTGGGGTCTTACATCAATATCATGGTTTCTCCATAAAACTTTGACTTGAGGTATAACTTTTGAGCGTAGAATATGTTCCTTCTTATCGAAGATTTTAATAGGTACCTCTTCATACGTTAAATCTTCCGCTATCTCATCTAGTTCTAATTCTCAATAATATGTTTCGGGTCTTTCATATATTTACGTAACATAGATATGTGAAAAATGTTATGAGCACGAGACATACTTGGCGGTAAGGCGAGTCTATAAGTCGCAGTTCCTACTCGATTGAGGATTTCAAATGGACCAATAAATCAAGGGTTGAGCTTTCCTCTCTTTCCAAATCTCATAACTCCTTTCTATGGAGCAACACGTAACAGTACATGATCTCCAACATTGAATTACACGTCCCTTCGATGAAGATCAACATAACTCTTTTGTCGATCTTATAAGGTTTGTATACGTTATCGGATCATTTGAATCTTTTTCGTAGTCATGCGTACCATTTTTGGCCCCAACAACGTTGTTTCACCCACCTCATCCCAACATACTGGAGAACGACACTTTCATCCATACAATGCCTCGAATGGAGCCATGCCTATACTTGCTTGATAACTGTTGTTGTAGGAGGATTCCACTAATGGCAAGTACTTGTCCCAACTTCCTTTAAAGTCTAGAACGCAGAGTCTCAATAGATATTCAAGAGTTTGAATAGTTCTTTCCGACACCCGTGCATGTCGGGGATGATATGCGTAACTAAATCAGAATCGATTGCCCATAGCTCGCAAGTGACCCAAAATTACGAAGTGAATCTTGGGTCTCAATCAGAAACTATGGATACTTGAATACCATTCAATCTCACAATCTCATAATCTCATCTATGTACATACGAGCAAGACGTTCAAGTGAATAAGTTTCTCGTATAGGCAAGAAATGAGCAGACTTGGTTAATCTATCGACAATGACCCAAATTGGATCTATGCCTTGAGAAACCTTAGGAAGACCAGTAAAGAAATCCATGTTGATGTGCTCCCACTTCCATTCTAGAATTTCAAGTGGTTGCAATGGACCTTTTCGTACTTGATGCTCTACCTTGACACGTTGACAAGTTAAACACCTTGAGATAAACTCCGCGATCTCTCTCTTTATATTACTCCACCAAAATGTATGTTAAAGATCACGATACATTTTGGTACTTCCAAGATGGATTACAAACAGTGTGTTGTGTGCCTCCATCATGATTTTATACTTCAAATCAGAGTCGTTAGGAACACAAAGTCTAGAGTTGACTCAAAGTATTCCTTCCTCGTCGATCCTTGCTTCTAGAATAGAACCTTCTCGCACTTTCTTCTTCATACGCATCAGCTCCTGGTCTGTAGCTTGAGTATCTTTAACTTTATCGATTAAATTCGGTTCTACTCGTATATTTATCATCTTCATGTGGGTCCCTAGAGTTTTTAACTCTATCTCCATCCTTTGTAAGTCATATAAAATGGGTCTTTATGTTAACAATATAGCTTGTACCCACATACTATCTTCTACTCAACGCGTCAGCTACCACGTTCGATTTTCCAGGATGGTATTGAATAGTATGGTCGTAATCTTTAAACAGCTCGAGCAACGTCTTTGGCACATGTTAAGTTCATTCTGAGTAAAGAAATATTTGGGGCTTTTGGAGTATATTAGGATGTTATCAATAAAGATAACCACGAAATGATCAAAATATTTCTTGAATATTCGGTTCACCATATCCATGAAGGTAACATGGGCATTGGTCAATTCGAAAGACATGATTAGGAATTCATAATGCCCGTATCGAGTTTTAAAAGCAGTCTTTGGAATGTCATCAATTTTAAACATTAACTGATGATATCCGGAACGAAGATCGAACTTTGAGACGAATTTAGCACCTTGAAATTGTCAAATAGGTTATTAATGTGAGGTAACGGATACCTATTTTCGATGGTGACATGGTTCAACTCTCGATAGTCAATGCAGAGTCGCATACTCCCATCTTTCTTCTTTACTAATAAAATAGGAGCACCTCAAGGTGATGTACTAGGATGAATGCAACCAATGTCTAATAATTCTTGCAGTTGGGTTTTTAATTCCTGAAGTTCAATAGGAGCCATTCGATATGGGGTTTTGGAAATGAGTTTTGTACCGGGTTCAAGGTCAATACAAAGTTTGATTTCACGCTCTGGGGGTAGGCCAGGAAGTTCTTCCGGAAATACGTCAGGAAATTCATTAACAACAAAAATATCATTCAAATATGACGTATTTTTGTTTAAATCCATGACATGGGCTAAGAAAGCTTGACATCCATTTTTCAATAAATGAATGACTTTATGGCTTGATATGACAGTGATTGATTTTAGTGGTTTGGTTGCTTGAATTCGCATAACAGGTTGGTTAGGAATATGAAAACTAAAGACCTTAGGAAAACAATCAATTTTATTATGATGAGTAGTTAACCAATCAATCCCTAAAATAACATCAAATGTAAGTATTTTCAAATAGATGGGATCAACAGGTAATGTGAGGGTGTCGATTTGAATCAAACAAGATTTATAAACAGTTGATGTAATGAAGGTTTCTCCTAACGGAGTTTCAACAGATAAGTCAAAGTCTAATTTTTCAGGAGTCAAGTTCAAACGTTGAGCACAAACGGGTGAAATAAAAGAATGTGTAGAACCGATATCTAATAAGGTATAAACTTTGCTAGAGTTTATGATTAGCTTACTCGTGATAACTTTGTTCGGGTTCCTCTCTTTTTGGGAAGTCACGAAAAATTCTCCCCCTTGAACCACCGACTTTGACTTTTTTGGGACAGCTTTTGGTGTCACCATTTCAGCTATACTTAACTTTGCTATGGGGCATATTCTACCCTCAACTACTTCGCCATACTCCTAATCTATGATCTGAATCATTAATCTTCGATCCATATACTGGTGTTGACTGCTCTGTACAAGGTAATTCCAAACTCGATTTTTGGTTCTCCCAATTTCTGTCCAAAAAGTAAAATCCATATTATCTATTTTGGCCTTCTTAGATCGGACGTCTCTTTCTACAATATCAATGTGTCGTGCGACTTTTACCTATGCATCCTCTATTCTCACTCGTCCAGTTGTTTCTTCTTTCAGCTCTTCTTTAACATTTGTATTTTAAGATTCCAGCTCTATTATCATATACTCTGCCAAAGAGAGCTTCTAATCAAGCTTCGCATATCGGGAAACAAAATCTTGAATTGTTGTATCCCTTTGCTCCACGTCTGCCTGCCGTTCTTCACTCTGTTCTTCTAACTCACGAATAAGATCTTGCAGTTCTATATTTTGATCAAAAAATTCTCCTAATAAATCCTCCTCAGGGTCCTTTCCTTCTTCACTCTCAGCTGCTACCTCTACGACTAGCTCGGGTGCAACTATTAATTCTTCATTCAACACATTGATATCTCTAATTTCTTCTTCGCATGACATCCTACAATCAAGTTCAATAACTTAATTAGTACTCCCCAATAAACATCTTTATTATAACAAGATATTATACTCTAATATTTATTCTTTAAATAAATCTCCTCAATTCATCACTTAAAACTCTATATGAGTTCAACTCTTGATTTTCAGTTGTTATTCTTAAATATTGGCACAAAACATGGGTTAATTAAAGAAATTTATATGCCACATATTATCCCTATATTCTGACCGACCAATTAAATAACAAATTAGCTTAGGTAGGACACACTAGCGAATGTTTTATTCGTTTCTCCCCTTCTAGTTCTAATCCCAGATCTCCTCCAGAGATAATGTGACGCCCCCAAAATAGGTCAACACGACCAATCTTGAGTCGCCAGATATCACACTATAAAAATCAAATACAAACTTCATTTATATAACTGTTGAACTGTCGTGCAGAGTACGACAACAGATAAGCTGTGAGTTTTAATACAAATGTATGTAACTCTCATGGTGCATCGACCACAACCTTATAATGGTACTTTACATAAAAGTACAGTCAAAAACTGTTTTAGAAATTAAAATATTTGGGAAGTACTCAAGGAAACCTTCGTACATAGGAGGCCATGCGTCTAGGTTATGATAGATATCATATGTCCACAGAATTATCCTTGGTTGACCCAAAAGTCCACAAAGAAAAACAAGAAGATTACTATCATCTTCTTTCCAATGGTGAGTCTTCTCTTGACATATACTATCTCCGTTGTCTCCAAGTGAAAATTATATTTCAAATAAACTCCAAGATCATATAGGTAGTGCTCGTAGATATACTCAGTAAGTGGATGTGCACAACCATGTCTTATGATAACACGAGATTGTATGCCATTAGACATCTTGTATAATAGTGGCAAAACACCCTTCCAAAGTTGGGTTCACCTCACCCTATTCGGTTCACCAAAATTAAATATCAAATGACGTATACAATACGAAAAACTTATTTAAAGTTCTCAACAAAATTATTTCCATACTATTTAGGGAGAACCTCAACAGCTATAGACCACCATGCTATTCCCCTGTTATCCCCGCTCGACCCAGCTACACTCTTTTTACCTGAAAGGAATTTTGAAGCAGAAGGGTGAGCACAACTAGCCTAGTAAAGAATATCATGACTAAAGATAATTAAATTATCAATAGTCTTCATCAGTAATAAATCAGAGATTTAGAACATATGGTAAATGATAAAACATTTTAACCATAGTTGCAGCAGAACGAGCAATCCATTAGAAGAGTCAAATAGACCATCAGGTCTATTATCTTCTCCATGTTAAAAGTCCACCAATATTGATTTATCCCTGTAACATCAATCAACAATTCATGTCCACAATCATATGAATAACATGTAATCATAATTGTGATTCTAAATTCCTCTTCGCACCCAGGACAAAGATAATTTTCATCACCTATCTTCACCTAAAACATCAAAAATCATTGTTATACCAAATCACAATTCCTATTCATAATCATACTAATAAATTCATCTTTGCACTACGACCAAGATATTCATTAACAATTCATCTTTGCACTACAGGCCAAAGACATACAACTGTATTTTAAAAGAGTCAAGTAGAGCATGATATCTACTATCTTTTACGAATTAAAAGTGTATACTCAATATTTTATCGCTGAGACTCAGCTTAGTAAATAATCCACGTCATTGAATCATCCCTGCACTACAGGCCAAGGATATTCGTTAATATCACATCCATGAATTATCCATACACTACGGGCCAAGGATATTCATTATTATCACATCCATGAATTAATATTTCATTACTGAGACTCAGCTCAATAATTAATCCACATCATCGAATCATCCCTGCACTACAGGCCAAGGAAATTAGTTAATATCACATCCATGAATTATTCATACACTATGGGCCAAGGATATTCATTATTATCACATCCATGAATTAATATTTCATTGTTGAGACTCAACTCAATAATTAATCCACATCATCGAATCATCCCTGCACTACAGGCCAAGGATATTCGTTAATATCACGACCACAAATTATCTATGCACTACGGGCTAAAGATAATCGTGTTTTCATCAACGGTCCTGATCATGCCATAAAATAATTCATCTTTGCACCTTGGACGAAGAGAATCCATAGCCATAATCATACCAAAAATGTCCATCAATGCACTACTGGCCAATGAGGACTTTTACCACATCATTTGTAACATTACGGTCATGATTATACCGAATAATCCCTGGTCATAATCATACCAAGTCCATCTATGCACTACAGGCCACAAATGACTTTCATCATAATATAAGCATGAGGATAATAACAATGATATAAAGAATCAATCAAATGAGATAAAGGATAAATATTAAACATTTATAATACAATTTATCCAGCGTTCAATAATAATCAAATTTTATCAATCACTTAATAATCTCATAATCTAATATCATTAATATTATACCAATATTTTAATCATTTCTTAAACTTATAAATAATTTATTTCAATTATTTACAATTTATCAAATAATGCATTTAATTATTCAAAAATGTCATACTCATAAAATTTCATCATCAATGATCAAATCTCTCATCAAAAATATGCATATACCCTATATAGGATTCCCAAGCCATAAAATCCTATTTTCCAATTTTATTACTTCACATAACATATTTAATTCATTTACTCATAACTAGTTCATTTTCATGAAAAATACCAAATCATTCCCAAAAATATTTCTTTTCTGGGATTAAGGAATATAGTCCCATCTTGAACATATATTTTTCTTAATTTTAAAATTCATTTACTATTTTTTTTATATGGCTAAAATCATAGAATATTTAGACATTTATCATAAATTATACTTTTTCCAATAATTCCAAAATTTACAGGATATACTCTTGTTATATATATGTACTCGCAATAAAAATTTCACCAATTTTGGAGTTAACCACAAGGAGTTATAAGGGTTTACTTTTAAAATAGTCTTTCCCATAAAATCCATAACTCTTAATCTATACATCCAAAATCGCCATTTTGGACACAATCTAGAAAACATATCAAATTATCATTTCAAAGTTTTTCGTAATTTGTTAGGTCGAGAAAAATTACAAAAGCGCCTCGCGTAAAACCCTTTTAATGAAAATATTATTCGTATGAATACGAAGGATCATTCACCATGCATGCAGTAATCCACATAGACAAAGTTATTCCAATGTAATAATAAAAATGGAACCAGTCATACGTAAGTTAAAGATGAGATGTGATATTCGGCGAGAATAATAGAAGAATTTCACCATGTACAAAGATTACTGACAGACAAGTTATTCCAACATAATAATAAAGAATGGAATAATAGAAGAATTTCACCATGTATACGGTGAGTCGCAGATACTGAGTTATTCCAAATGTAATAATAAGGAATGGAATAACAATAGTTCTCTTCATGAATACGAAAGAAATAATACCCCTTACTATAATAATATCCCTTACCTAGAAGAAACTGGATATAGGAGTAGTGAAGTGGCAGAATACTTTTCTTCTTTCTCTCTATAGTTTCAGTGAATTCGTAAGAAATAATGAAGGAATGAGCTTCTATTTATAGGAGAATGGACCTGAATAGTAACTAATTCATTAACGGTCAGCATTGATTTACTTTTTAAACAGATTTTATCCATATTGATTTACTATGCAATATTAATAAAATATTCTAATAAAATAAAATCTTTTAAATAAAATATAATATATTCTATTTATTATCTAATAAAACGTAATAACTTTATAAAAGTATTCTATTTTATATAAAAAGATTTTACTATGCAAACACTATGTAGGCACTATGCAAACACTATGCATAATAGAATATTATATATTCTATTTATAGTCTAATAAAATAAATAACTTTATAAAAGTATTTTGTTTTATATAAAAAGATTTTATATGCAAACACTATGCAGACACTATGCAAACACTATGCATAATAGAATATCATATATTCTATTTATAGTATAATAAAACAAATAACTTTATAAAAGTAGTTTGTTTTATATAAAAAGTTTTCTGTTTTATTACATTTATAATAATAATAAAACAAAACTTATCACCTTTATTATAATTCACAATATTAATCGACCAGGTAGGTCATTCCCAGGAAATAGGGGGCTTTCCAATAAGGATTTCTCCATATTGGCGCGCAATTAGGTGACCAAACCTCTCCTTGGCAGAACTTCTAGACATCGTTAATATTGCAAATAATAATATTAATAACTTTGTCATCTCAATTATTGATTTAATAATATATAAAATATTGACAATAATTGAATCAAATAACGTGAGATACTATGCAACAATTACTGTAGCAATAATTGAACAAAACTGAGTGACTTCTCACGTAAGCATCAATAATCAATACCGTGTGCTACTATGCAACAACACGCATTACTGTATTTTACTACCGAGTAGTTCAACAGTTTTAACGGTAAAACTTCCGCCGTTATTTTCATAAAAATATTTTTGTCGTTTTCTCAATCCGATAATAATTCTGTTGTGGGAGGTCCACCAATGATTGTGTCGTTGTACGAATATTCCTTGTTAAAACGAATATTCTCTGACTAATCGAATATTATATAACAACTTGCTTACTTTGCAAAAATTTTTACATATCACCCTTAACTTTAAACTTTTATCAATTTAACCATTTACGAAATAAAATAATAATTATAAGAAAATTGAATACTTTCATTTCATAAAATTCGGGGTCTTACAATCTCCCCTCCTTATGAAATTTCACCGTCGAAATTTACGTACGTACCTGGTATTCGAAGAGATGAGAATACCTTACTTTCTTTTCGGATTGTACCTTCTCGGTTACATCCTCTGTATCATGATTTTTTCATTGCTCATCTAATGTATTTCAGATATCATTCTAGAATATATCTTCAAAACAAATGTCAATTGACATATCACAAATTATCAACTTATCAAGTAAAAATTTCGGCTTAGGTAAGTCACACACTAGCAAAGTATATTACTCGGCTCTCCCCTCCTAGTTCTAGACTCATATCTCCGCCAGCGACCATATCCCTAAGCTCTGATACCATTTGTGACTCCCCCAAAATAGGTCCATACGACCCATCTTGAGTCGCCAGATATCACACTATAAAAATCAAATACAAACTTCATTTATACAATTGTTGAACTGTCGTGCAGAGTACGACAACAGATAAGCTGTGAGTTTTAATACAAGTGTATGTAACTCTCATGGTGCCTCGACCACAAACTTACAATGGTACTGTCGACGTCGAGATTTTTAATTGTCCCTTTCCATTACTTGTTCTTTGGTGTTCTCATTTTAGGTGAGATTTGTTTGAAAAAACAAGTGAAAAAGGTCTGACATGTATAATGTCGACGATGGACTGTTAAGAGTCGCCAGTTGGTTTTTTCAATGGTTGTACCAACACAACCGAGAAAAGGTTTGGACATTGACCCAAAGAATGTGACATCGCTAAGCGAATCGGTGAAACCAAGATTCATGAGGGTCCAGGGGACTTGGTTGTTACGCGTGAGGAAGGTGTTAGGCACCCCTCACGACATCCGTGTTACCACGGTGACCGCCTCTTTTCAAGAAACTATTATCTGAATGTGTGTGTGTGTGTGGGTCAATGTGTTGTTATTTGGATGTAGTGCGAGGTCTCATTCGCACCTATATACACAGGGTTTGAATTTATGTAAAAATTCAGTTTTTAGCAAGATATGGCAGTGATGTTTTATAAAATAGGTTTTTCAAACCCTGATGCTCAATAGTAATTGAGACCTTTTACACTTCCATTTTATTTAAGTGTTCGGTTGGATTGATTTTATTTTTATAGATGCGAGGTATCCGTACGAAAAAAATATACAAAATAATGCCGACTTCCTCATGGGTATGGAAACCATCTCGAGGAAATTCAGATAATCGCAAAATAATTTACAAGTCGCCATAATTGAAAATGTCCATCATGGGAACCGAATCTAGATCCAATAAAGTCAATCTGTGATCACATGATTCCTAAAAGCATATGATACCACAATTTGTATGAAAGCGAAGAACAGTATATATATAAAAGTCAGAATATATATATACGAGATATGATCACCAACCACGAAGCACCTCCATGGGGATCAAATATAAATAAAGTCGTAAAAGTTATTAAACGCCACTTGAGGAAACTCCAAAGTGACTTAAACGTAAATAAAGTCAGCATAAAGAAATCAACTACCATGAAGTGAAGTCTAGCAAGACGAAAACGAAAGAAAGTCGTAAAAGCGATCAACCACTACTTAAGTGAACTCTGTGTGGGAATTAAATATATATATATATATATATATATATATATATATATATATATATATATATATATATATCACCAGAGATGCAAATGATATTTGAGCGGGATAGTGTCATATCTCGCCGGGATGTAGCCACACAGATAGTAATCGCAGTTGAGGTCCCTTACCACTGGCATGATCACAGAGAAGAGCGCTTACATTGATGAGCATATGGTCACCATGCAGATAGCTGCAGATCTGTGGGTCATGTGGATATTCTCGTACAGGAGACCACAGCTTCACCTCCTTCTTCTGAGAGGGACGCCATGTTGGGCTTGTTAGCTCGCAAGATATACCCCGACTTTGTAGATGAGCTTGTATTTTCCTCCCGCATGCACTAAAGCTTAGCCATTTTGTCATGTACAGTTTACATTGTATATATCAAACATCATTATATATATAGCAGGGAAATATATTTTTGATCACTTCTCTTTTAGATATGCTTTGCCACTTGCTTGATATTTTGCCTACTGCTTCAGGGCTTGTGATCCTGATGTATTCTAAATTCCTGGGTGGATGGACATTGAGTTGTCTCTGGATATTTTAGAATGGATCATCGATCTGTATGTATCCCTACCATCTTTGGTGTCTTGGGACTAGTTTCTGAATGAAAATATGGAGAGGAGTATGGCTTTCCTCTCTGAGATTGACCGCACCATAGATGGTCGCCAATACTTCTATTTAGGTGAAGCCTAGTTAATTCCATCTCTTATGGATTGGTGTTGCTCTTCAAGGTGTGACCACAGCTTAGATGGTCGCCGAATCTCCTATTTGGGAGGAATTCAGGTAATTCCATCCCTTTGGTCTGAAGCCAAATGAAATGTAGTGGATTGAAGGATGATCCCAGTACCAGTTGACAATGGTTTGTGTTTTGGTAGGGGGTGAGAACACACCATGAATGGTTGCCTACGTACTCCTATTGAAGAGGAGATCAGGTCTGCGTAGTTCAAACCTGGTGTAAGAGGTTCAACGCTGTATATGGCAGAAATGGTGTAGGAATTTGTTTTTATTTTTGTAAGGATAAGAGGGTAGAAATGTTTTTGTGGTTTTTGTTTTATTGCGACCGGGCCATATGAAATGGTTGCCCACGCATTCTATTGAAGAGGAGATCGGTCGGCGAAGTTCGCCTCCTCGTATGCAGTGGAAAAGCGTAATCTCATGTGCAGGTCAGAGTGCGGGGAGGATAAAGTTTAACCCTAGGTTGAGGATAAACTGCAGGTATGAGAAGTTTGATCCCATGTATGGGTAGCCAAACTGCAAACGCAAGAGGTTCAATCCGTAGTGGGATAACCTAAGTCGTAGGAACGCATAGAAGCCATGCTGCTGGCTTGAAAAAGTATGTTTCCCTGACGGGCAAAGCGTGGAAGAGTTGTATGTGGTAAAGGGGTTAGAGAACCGGAATGACTGGTGATCTGGTGATCCAACACCAAGATGTTTGCTTGATGGCAACTTTAGACATAGTACCGTTTCATGGTGTCCGAGTTGACGAGTTGTGGAAATTCATCGCCGTTCATTTCTTGTAATCTGAGAGCACCTCCTGTCAATACTTCTTTGACAACAAACGGGCCCTCCCAGTTAGGAGCAAATTTTCCCTTAGATTGATCTTGGTTGTCAAGGATCTTCTTTAAAACCAAGTCATGCTGTTTAAACTGCCGTAACCGGACTTTTTTGTTGTAGGATCTGGCGATCCTTTGTTAGTATAACTAACCATGGAAGATAGCCGCGGTTCGCCTTTCGTCTATTAGAGACAATTGGTGATACTTGTCTTGTACCTATTGGTCTTCATCTAGCTGAACGTCTATCAACACTCTGAGGGCTTCAATTTCAACTTCTATGGGGAGCACTGCCTCCATCCCATAGGTTAATGTGTAGGGGGTTGCCCCAGTGGAAGTACGCATTGAGGTTCTATAGGCTAACAAAGTAAGAGGCAATAGGTCAGACCAATCTTTGTGGTTGGCGAACATCTTTTGCATGATCTTCTTAATGTTTTTGTTAGCCTCTTCGACAGCACCATTCATCTTCGGACGATAGATGACAGAGTTAAGATGTTTGATATGGAATTTACTGCATAATTCCTCCATCATTTTATTGTTGAGGTTCTTAGCATTGTTTGACACAATCACCTCTGGTTGTCCATATCGAAAAACGACATTGTTTCTGATGAAAGCAATGATGACTTCTTTGGTAACCCTGGGGAAGGAGGCTGCCTCTACCCATTTGGTGAAGTAGTCGATCATGGTGAAGATAAATCGGTGACCATCACTGGCTTTAGGCTCAATGGGCCCGATAACGTCCATTCCCCACGTTGAGAAGGGCCAAGGTGAACTCATGTTGTGGAGTTCCCTTGGAGGGGCGTGTATAGCATTCCCATAAATTTGGCACTGATAACATCTCCTGACGTGGTCATTGCAATCGGCTTTGAGAGATAGCCAGTAATGTCCTGTCCTGAGGACTTTCTTGACAAGGAGGGGGCCACAGACTTCACCATGGATTTCATCCATAAGCCTTTGGGCTTGACCTTTGTCTAAACATCTGAGGAGACCTAGTCCTGCATCTCTTTTGTAGAGCGCATCTCCACTCAGGTAGAATTTCATAGCAAGTCGATGGATCCGCCTTTTCTCAGTTGGGCTCGCTTCCACGGGTGTAGATCTATCTCGTAGATATTCCTTGATATGTTGATACCAAGGATGTTGGATGGGAGGTAGCTCATCCAATACTTCTCCAACGTAATTCGCATAGGCTGGGGCCTTGTGTAGGGAAACTGTGACGCTTGGCAAGTGTTCCTTGTCTTATATGCGAATTAAGGAGGCCAAAGTTGCTAATACAACTGCAAAGTCATTCCTATTACGAGGAACGTGTAGAAAGGAGATTTCTTCGAACTCTACAACCATCTGTAAAACTTATCGATGGGAGAAAATTTTCCCTTAGATTGATCTTGGTTGTCAAGGATCTTCTTTAAAACCAAGTCATGTTGTTTAAACTGCCGTAACCGGACTTTTTTGTTGTAGGATCTGGCGATCCTTTGTTAGTATAACTAACCATGGAAGATAGCCGTGGTTCGCCTTTCGTCTATTAGAGACAATTGGTGATACTTGTCTTGTACCTATTGGTCTTCATCCAGCTGAGCGTCTATCAACACTCTGAAGGCTTCAATTTCAACTTCTATGGGGAGCACTGCCTCCATCCCATAGGTTAATGCGTAGGGGGTTGCCCCAGTGGAAGTACGCATTGAGGTTCTATAGGCTAACAAAGTAAGAGGCAATAGGTCAGACCAATCTTTGTGGTTGGCGAACATCTTTTGCATGATCTTCTTAATGTTTTTGTTAGCCTCTTCGACAGCACCATTCATCTTCGGACGATAGATGACAGAGTTAAGATGTTTGATATGGAATTTACTGCATAATTCCTCCATCATTTTATTTTTGAGGTTCTTAGCATTGTCTGACACAATCACCTCTGGTTGTCCATATCGACAAACGACATTGTTTCTGATGAATGCAATGATGACTTCTTTGGTAACCCTGGGGAAGGAGGCTGCCTCTACCCATTTGGTGAAGTAGTCGTTCATGGTGAAGATAAATCGGTGACCATCACTGGCTTTAGGCTCAATGGGCCCGATAACGTCCATTCCCCACGTTGAGAAGGGCCAAGTTGAACTCATGTTGTGGAGTTCCCTTGGAGGGGCGTGTATAGCATTCCCATAAATTTGGCACTGATAGCATCTCCTGACGTGGTCATTGCAATCGGCTTTGAGAGATAGCAAGAATGTCTCATCCGAGGACTTTTTTGACAAGGAGGGGCCACAGACTTCACCATGGATTTCATCCATAAGCTTTTGGGCTTGACCTTTGTCTAAACATCTGAGGAGACCTAGTCCTGCATCTCTTTTGTAGAGCGCATCTCCACTCAGGTAGAATTTCATAGCAAGTCGATGGATCCGCCTTTTCTCAGTCGGGCTCGCTTCCACGGGTGTAGATCTATCTCGTAGATATTCCTTGATATGTTGATACCAAGGATGTTGGATGGGAGGTAGCTCATCCGATACTTCTCCAACGTAATTCGCATAGGCTGGGGCCTTGTGTAGGGAAATTGTGACGCTTGGCAAGTGTTCCTTGTCTTATATGCGAATTAAGGAGGCCAAAGTTGCTAATGCATCTGCAAAGTCATTCTTATTACGAGGAACGTGTAGAAAGGAGATTTCTTCGAACTCTACAACCATCTGTAAAACTTGTCGATGGTAGGGCAACAAATATAGTTCCTTGGTTTTATAGATTTCGGTGGATTATCTGATTACCAACTCTGAATCTTCAAAGACAGTTAACCGCCTGATGCCCATTGATCGGGCAAGTTTTAGCCCCATGAGACAGCCTTCATACTCAGCTGTGTTGTTGGTGCTGACAAACTACAATTTGACAAATGACGGATATCGCTTCCCCTGCATCGGGATACTAGAACCGCCTCCACCTCCGTAACCTTCCATATTAATAGCTCCATCAAAATACATCTTCCATGCTTGGCGTGTATTGTATCGATGGTGTCTTTGGTATCATTACTCCTTCATCGGGAAGTATGTTTCAAGGGTTTGAAATCCCTCAAGGTGCGATTTACCGATTGATCCGCAATTCCTTGACCTTTGATAGACTTTTTGAGTCACATATACGATGTCAAATTGTTGTAGGATCAACTCGCCATCCGGACAAACCGACAATTTAACATGGGTTTATTGAACACGTATTTGAGAGGATCCACGCGGGATATGAGATGGGTTGTGTGACCATGGAGATAATGTTGTAACCTCATGGAAGCCCATGCTAAAGCACAATAAGTCTTCTCAATCAGAGTGTACTTGTGTTCACTACTACTGAATCTTTTACTGAGGTAATAGATAGCTCGTTCTTGGCCTCTATCGTCTTTCTGTCCCATCATACAGCCCATGGCATTGTCACTTATGGCCAGATACATGAACATGGGAACATCATCCCTGGGTGGTACCAACACGGGAGCTTTGACTAGTTGTTTCTTGATTGTGAGGAAGGCATTCTCGCACTCATCATTCCATTTCATGGAGGAGTTCTTCCTTAATAGCTTGAAGATTCGCTCTGTGTCTGTCGTGAGTTGAGAGATAAACCCGCTTAATGAAGTTGATTCTTCCCAAAAATCCCCGTATTTCCTTTTCTGTCTGAGGAATGGGCATTTTTGTGATGGCCTAGATTTTGGCAGGATTCAGTTCAATCCCTTTGTGGCTGACTAGAAATCCTAGCAACTTGCCTGATTTAACGCCAAAGGCGCATTTAGCTGGATTCAAATTCAAGTTGTACTTACGCAACCTGTTGAATAGCTTTCTGAGATGGTCTAAGTGGTCTTCCTCCTTTTGGGATTTGACAATGATGTCATCCACGTAGATCTCGATCTCTTTGTGCATTAAGTCAAGGAAGAGAGCCATCATAGCTCGCTGATAGGTGGCTCCGACATTGATGAGGCCGAATGATAATCGTCTATAGCAAAAGGTTCCCCAAGGCATGATGAAAGCAATTTTCTCACGATCTTCCTCAGCAACCATGATCTGATGATACCCTGCAAATCAATCAGCAAAGGAGTACATGTCGTATTGAGCAGTATTGTCAATGAGAATGTGGATAAATGGCACGGGAAAGCTATCTTTAAGCAAGCTTTGTTCAAGTCCCTTAATCCACGCAAACTCGCACCTTCCCTCCGGGTTTAAGCACGGGAACAATGTTGGATATCCACTCAGGATATGTAGACACCATGATGATGCCAGCTTGAAATTGTTTGATAATTTCTTCTTTCAATTTTAGACTCCATTCAGGTTTCAATCGCCTGAGCTTTTGCTTGACTGGCTTAAATCCCTCTTTAATGGGAAGGCGATGAAGGACAATGTCAATGGACAAACCCACCATGTCTTCATGAGACCATGCAAATACATCCTTAAATTGGGTTAGTAGCGTAACCATGTCATTCCTTTGGTTTGTGATAAGGTCTGAACCAATATGGATTAACTTAGGGCTTTCTAAGGTTCCGAGATTGAAAGAAGTGGTTTGATCAAGGTTGGGTTTAGGTTTGTCTTTGACCCATTCTTGAATTTCTGGAGGCACCTCAATGTCCTCATATATATCCATCAAGGCTGAATTCATCTCTACATCAAAGGTACAATCCTTGTAGAGAAGAGGTACCGTATCAGCAAGTACATGCACATCTAAATTCAGGGTCCTGAAACAAAATATGCTTTCACTTAGTATATATGAAATGTTTTGATGATACATGGTGTTAGATATATCGACAAAATAAACCGCTAATATCGCATGTAAAAGTAAGCAGAAGTTATTATATCTACAGGCGTAAAGAGTTTATGCCTGCTTTTACCTTTGTCGACCAATGCAAGGAGGCCGCCCAATTGGCAAGTGGCAAAGTCCGTGGACCGTGAGTGATGGAGGTATTGTCATCATCCTCCCTATCCCAAATGATGGCCATTACATCTAGGCAATCATCGCCCGAGGTGTATCTGCTGGTATGTTCATCATGAACGATGATGCGTATACTCGACATCATTCGGATGACGCTCTTGCTTGATTCTTCGCTCCTCCTCTTCCACCTGCGGATTTGGAACAAAGACTTCTTTCTCCTTCACCTTGCATGCATTGGGAAATAACATAGCCATTACATCATCGGACACCTTTCGCAGGAGGTTGTGCGTAACTCAGAGTTTGAATAGAGATAAACGCCGTCATTTCAAGTCAAGGAATCATTGATGCTTATGAGGATTCCTATGACTAGAATCGGTAGAATAGCCTAGTCTAATTGCTCCATTTTGTATGGTTAATTGAATTGGGTACTTGATACCATGGCGATCTTTACCCAAATTTTTTGTCCAAATTTTTATGGCCCAATGACATCATTTATCGAAAGCCGACATTACTTCGGCAGAAATCTTGGGTTCAGGAAGTGGCGTTCCAATTGCATGGTATTGGGTATTGCTTACTTCCAAGGCATGAAAACTAACTGGTTCAACATCTGCATTAGCATTGATGAATGGAATGTCCCCGTGTTGAGGACACACGGTTCGGCGTTGACCGTGACCGCTATTGTTGATAATGTATTTCGCCATCGATGAAGGGTGGAGGGGCCTCGCCATATGAATCCATGGTCGCCCCCCTAAGAAGGGTTGTATCCCGAATCTATCTTGAGCACGTGAAAAGATACGCAGAATGTATGGGGACCAATTTCGATTGGCAGTTCAATTACTCCGACCAAATTCGATGGGCTCCATCAAAAGCTTTGATGATTTGTGATGGCTACTCAAGTCGGTTGAGATTGATATTCATTTTCACCAAGGTAGCGTGTGATGGACGGATATTTAGAGATGAACTGCATCTATCAAGACTCCACTAGCATGTATCCAGAGGACAAGACCGCAATGTGCAACGACTTGCAACGACCTGTCCCTTCTAAGCAGATGTCATCATCAGTGAAGTATATCACATTATTGTTGAAAATGTGATCAACCATATGTTGAAATTTTTCCGTATCAACTGATGTTGGTAGATAGGCTTCTTCTAAAACCTTCAACAAGATCTTCCGGTGATCCTCGAAAGTTAGGACCTAGTCCAAAATTAACATTTGATGTGGAGCTTCTCTTAAGATTAAAAACACCTTAGCTTCATTATGACCCATAGTGCGGAGGAATTTTTCAATCTTCTCCATGGGCATTTTCCCCTTTGATGTGGTGGTAGACTTCATCATTCGTTGGGGAAGATACAATGGATTTTCCTTTGACACTATAGCAGTTATATGTGAGGTGGACCCTTCACCTTCTCCATAATTCCATGGAACCTTACGCAAGCTAACAATAGGATATTGTGCTGTGTATGGCAAGTTGATTGGCTCGGGAGCGGCCACTTTCAAAGGATTATTGATTCCCTTGAGTTGATTGTTGGCATTGTGAGTAATCTGTTAGCCCCTTCAGTTTCAGTGGATATGACTGCTACCACACTCTTCCACTTAGTAGGACCTGTATTCTCACTTGCACGTAACACAAAGATCATCGTCCGCCAAAGTGCAGGACACCACTGCCAATTAGATTCTGGATAAGGTGGCTGAGTGCCCAACATTCTTCTATGTTGTGACCGCGAGAATGGGAGTGATATTGACATACTCCATCGAGTTGATCGTCTCACGAAACGGGGTTGATTGGAGGTAGAAGGGAACTGATCCTTCCTTCATTGATTAACATCTAAAGGATTTCCTCCATAGGTTGGCCTAAATAGGTGAATTCCCTTTTGTTGGCAAAATCCCGACGGGCTTTGACATTTGCTCTCTTTGTCACTTTGTCTTCCAGCATTTCATTTTCTGAAAGTGACAATGGAATATTCATGACAAGAGGTAGGAGACTGGCATGCTCCTGGCTGATTAATTGACGTGTCACTTGATGCTGATAAGTCACAAATTCTGCCAATTGTTCAATTTGCTTGCCTAAAGCTTTCATCTTTCGTTCTATTGTGAACTGCAACTTGGCATAATCCCATTTGTCAACACCGTCTTTGAGGGTTTGGGAGGATTCACAGTTAAAATTGGAATTCTATCCATTGCTCCAATTGATCATGTTGACCTCTTCTTCTTTATGTTGAGGAAGAGGGTTGTCTTGAACATGAGGTCAATCTGGTTGGTGACCACAATCTCATCGTTGTCTATCAGGTCTTGAATTTTGTGCTTCAAGGCCCAACAATCCTGAGTATCATGTCCAGGTGCCCCGGCATGATAAGCACATTTTCGAGCAGCATTGAAACCCCGTCTATTAGGGCTAGCTGGTGGAAGAAGATGCGTAATTTTCTTCTGTGTTGTCAGAAGATTGAGAATGTTCTCGAGGGTGTCCCCTAAGGGTGTGAACACTCGAGGGCGCTTTGACTTCTCCACCTTTTGGTATTGGAGGGTTCGCAGACCGTGTGCTTGAAAGGGAGTAGTGTCTCCTTTGAATAGGCATGTTTCGATTGCCTTTTTGACCACCGTAGATCGTGGAAACATCTTCCTCTTTCTTTTTATGGACCTCAGGAAGTTATTTCCATAATTTCCGGATGTGATCAAAATAATGACTTTAAGTATGACTAGGTCTTGAATCTTTTCGGACTTCAATCCCATCTTAGCCATCTCCCCATGTTTGACCATTTCGTAAAACGGTTTTGTCGATCTTGGCTAAAACTCTTTCATAGAAAGGAGCTTCTTGTATGTTCATGAAAGTCATGACCATCTCTCGATTCTCATCATGGAAGGACTAACTTCATGGCCAAAGGCGTCTCCACCTTTGAGCATACTCTCTGAAAGACTTGTTAGACTGTTTCTTGATCTTGGTAATTTGATACCGATCAGGAGCCATCTGAGATTGAAAGTTGTATTGAGTGAGGAAAGCATGTGCTAGATCTTCCCAGCTATGGATCTTTGAGTTGTCTAATCTTGTGTACCACTTAACGAAGCTTCCAGTTAGACTCTTTTGGAACAATTGCATTTCGAGCTTTTTGTCCATCGTGATAAGATCCAAGTTCTCCAATAAACACCTTTAAATGTGTGTAAGGATCTCCTAACCCATCATATTTTTCAAAGTCAGGAGTTTTAAATTTTTCTGGATAATGAACACCAGGGAATATACAAAGATCAGCATATGAAACACTCCCGTGTGCTCCAATTCCTTTGATAGCACGAAGGGTCTCTTCCATTTGGAGGACTTTCCTTTTGATGTCACCGGTGTCTGGATCTCCAGTGGGATGGGCAATATCATGAGTTTTGTTGGTCGTATCCAACTGCAGTTCAGGTATTGTAATGACCTGGGATCCCCCTTATGTGGAGGATTCAGCATGTACGGGTATTTTTTGACCCTGAGTAGACTGATGTAGTTCTTTGAGTAGAACAACCAAATCTATAATTTGTTTGCTTAATCCGTCGAATTCTTTGCGAGAAACTGGATTAAGTTCAGTCTGGTCGGATGACGACATGATTGACTGTAGGCCTGTAACCTTTTTGGATTTTGACCGGGTAGTGGATACAATTGGTTCCCTGCAAAAGACTTGCATAGTTTAGTCTTTAGGGAATGTGTATAATATCATGCTATGTGATGTGCCCATTTTAGGAATTTTATCCTGCAAAAATGGATGTCAGCTGTTTGTAGCATGTTAATTAAAATATGTATGTGTACATATTTCTTCATATTTCTCATTACATGGAGATAGATATGGAATGAAATTACAAGTAATTGTGTTTATAAGTAATTGAAATGAGAGAGCATGAAGATACTTTCCTCCGTTTTAGGTTTATCAGAGGCTGACCTATCTTAGGTTACTCTCGCGGCTTTTTGGCATAAAGGTTCCCAAATCATCGCAATTTACTCAATCGGAAATTAATCCTGTTTTTCAATCTGAGCTAATTTGGGTGGTGCCTTTTCCTAAGCCTCGGGGAATCGGCCTTCCCACAGTCAAGTAATCAAACACCGATGGATAGCCTCTGGTGGAGGGACCACACAACATACATTCATATACATCAAGGCCTCTCCGTAGATGAAAATGATGACATGTGCGAAGCATTAATATCACAAACAGTTATGGTGTGAGGCACTAAGTGCAATAAGTAAATGCATTCGTACAAATTCATCATAAATGTAAATGCAACATCCACACATAAGCAGATAACAGTTTTGAAAAGATTGATATTGAGGCTTAAGTCCTCTTACTGGAGTCCCCAGCAGAGTCGCCACTTGTAGACGTCGGGATTTTTAATTGTCCCTTTCCGTTACTTGTTCTTTGGTGTTCTCATTTTAGGTGAGATTTGTTTGAAAAAATAAGTGAAAAAGGTCCGACATGTATAATGTCAATGATGGACTGTTAAGAGTCGCCAGTTGGTTTTTTAAATGGTTGTACCAACACAACCAAGAAAAGGTTTACACATTGACCCAGTGATGTGACACTGCTAAACGGGTCGGTGAAACCGAGATTCATTAGGGTCCAGGGACTTGGTTGTGCGGAGGGAAGGTGTTAGGCACCCCTCGACATCCGTGTTACAACGGCGACCGCCTCTTTTCAAGAAACTATTATCTAAATGTGTGTGTGTGGGTCAATGTGCTGTTATTTGGAAGTAGTGCGAGGCCTCGTTCGCACCTATATACACAGGGTTTGAATTTATGTAAAAATTCAGTTTTTAGCAAGATATGACAGTGATGTTTTATAAAAGAGGTTTTTTAAACCCTGATGCTCAATAGTAATTGAGACCTTTTACACTTCCATTTTATTAAGTGTTCGGCTGGATTGATTTTATTTTTACAAATGCGAGGCATCCGTACGAAAATAATGTACAAAATAATGCCGACTTCCTCATGGGTATGGAAACCATCTGAGGAAATTCAGACACCGCAGAATAATTTACAAGCTGCTTACAGCTGAAAATGTCCATCACGGGAACCAAATTTAGATCCAATAGGTTGAATCTATGATCACATGATTCCTAAAGCATATGATATCATAATTTGTATGAAAAATGTAAGTAGGTATATATATAAAAGCTATAAATATATATATATACGTACATGATCACCAACCACGAAGCACCTCCACGAGGATCTAAATATAAATAAAGTCAAAAAGTTATCAAACGCCACGGAGGAAACTCCAAAGTGGACGAAAACGTAAATAAAGTCGCATAAAGAAATCAACTACCATGAAGTGAAGTCTCAGCAAGACGAAGAGTAAAGAAAGTCAGAAAGTTTATCAACCACCACGAAGTGAACTCTGTGTGGGATTTAAATATATATATATATATATATATATAAGCGAGTAAAGCATTAGGATGTAAAATCCGAGCTCATCAAAACAGAGTTCGACACACACGTTAATATATATATATATATATATATATATATATATATTAAAGCAAGAAACGCTCCTGCATCAAGTGCAGGCTCATCGAACAAAGTTCGACATACGATTCATATATATATATATATAAGCAAATAAACGCTCTGCATCAAGTTCAGGCTCATCGAACAAAGTTCGACACACGATTCTATATATATATATATATATATATATATATATATATATATATATATATAAGCAAATAAACGCCTGCATCAAGTTCAGCTCAATCGAGGCATAACTCGATAATGTTAGTGTTGGGTTTCGACATAGAAATGCAGCGGAAATAAACCAATTAAAGGCAATTTCGAAACCCTAAAACAGGATCCATGCGAAAAATTCAATTAATTCAGAGGTTAGAAATTTTACCGATTGTTAAAGCTAGAATCGATGCAAATAATCTTCAACGTAATTCAAACAGATCAAGGCTGCGTCTCTACAGATTCACACTAACGCTTCCACACGAATCGCCCCACGATCTGCAGAAGAAGGAAATGCAGACTAGCCACCAAGGATGAGGATTTTCTCAACTGCTTTTCTCTAGTCTCTCTCTAAGAGCGGCTAGGAGTTTTAGTTAATGAATAATTCCCTAAAATGGCTGCTACATATCATATATATATAGCGATTAAAAGGAATTATTCAAAAACCGAATTTAATAAAATCGAATATATATATATATATATATATATATATATATATATATATATATATATATATATATATATATATATATATATATATATATCCTAATTAAGTCTTACTTAAATAATATACCTATATATAAATTATCCTATTAATTAAAATTCATAATTTAAATACTATCAATCATATTGACATATTTAAATCTTTATAATTTAAATTAATTCCCTTTTAATTACGTTTCTATGTGTGTGTGACATATAGGTTATTATTACGTTGGCAATAATTTTAAAATCATATTATAAAATTATAAAGCGTTGCTGACATCTAGTAATGCATCACCGCTACCCAAGTAATAATAAGATCGATGATTCGATGCAACCTTTTAGTGACCAATGTTTCAATATAATTTAATCCTTTTAACCTTAATGTCCTAGATTAAACTCGAGTCATGGAATGCGTCATACTCTTCATAATTTAATCTAAGTTTTTCTTGATCAATGAGTAGACTATATGAAATACATCACTATTTGAGCATGGCCATGCATTTCATAGTCCTACTCAATCAAGAGGCCTATGGATATCACCCTTAATACATAGGAGGGTTAAATTCCATCTAGATCACTCATATTACTCACACGATTCATGATGTACCCAATAATCACCTTTATAGTCCACCCTATTAAAGGTAACATTTAATGATATCAACGTACATAAATTCCCATGTAGAAATATAGTGATTTCAGGTCGGAGGACCATTACATTATTGTCACAATGAGAATTGCTAATGACACTTCGCATAATGCTCCACATAGAATTCTCATGGTGGGTCCGTCCAAGACATCGTTTCTTCAACATGTACTCTATGCATCGACTTAATATCTCATATATTTATGACCAATGAGATTTGGTCATGGTCGATCCATATACTAGTCTTAATGCATCATTGTTGTCCCATCAACAATGATACTCGACCAGGACATTTAAGAACAATGATACTAATTGTAAATATATAATCTCATGTTCAAGTCACATATTTGAAACTATAAAATTTGTATCAATATTCTAAGGATTTTTATTATGTTAACATTTATATAACACGATAAATAAAACCATAATAAAATCATTCATTTATTCAATCAAATATAATATCAAAACGTTAAGCAATTATATCAAATAATTGGCCTCTAGGCATAAATTTCGATAGTCTCCCACTTGCACTAGAGAGCCAATCACTCATATATCTAATACCCATGGAACTAGTGTGACCGTCGTAGCTTTTCAACTGCGATAAAGCCTTGGTCGTGGATCTCGCAACATTATCATCCGTCAGCACTCTCCTATATGTACATCTCTTCTATCAATGATTTCACGGATTAGATGGTACCGCCTAAGTATATGCTTGGATCGTTGGTGAGATCTCGGGTTCCTTAGCTTCGCGTAATGGCTCCATTATTATCACAAGATAGAAAGCAATGGATCAACAATGGTTGGAACAACACCAAGTTCAATGATGAACTTTTTAATCCATCTGACCTCCTGGTCGCACTTTAAGCAAAGAATATACTCACCTCTCTGTTGTAGAATCACCATCGCCTCTTGCTTCGAACTTTTCCACTAACATCACCACCATTAAGGCAAAACACAAACCCGATCGAAACTTATAAAGTCATCATTGTTACCTCTAAAAAACTAGCATCTATGTAACCCTTTACTGCCAGTTCTTCTTCACCTCCATATACCAAGAATGAATCCTTAGTCCTTTTTAGTACTTGAGGATATTCTTGGATAACGTCCAATGACCTTCACTGGATTCGACGGTGTCATTCGTCATGCTCAAAGCATACGAGACATCCGGACGACTACATATCATTGGATACATGATAGATCCAATCACTACTACAAAATAGTAAATAGACAACGCTTAAACCACAACGTTTTTTATAAAAACGTTGTGGTATTTTTTCCACAACGTTTTTTAAAAAAATGTTGTAGATATATATGCAAAAACGTTATCTATTTAAAATGGCATTTTTTAAGTTTTAATTAGATAAGGTTTTTTTTTAAAAACGTTGTCTATGAAAAAAAATACGGAGCAAAAAAAAGACGCCGAAATGAAACACAGAGCAAAAAAAAGACACGGAGCAACATATCCTCTTTTTCCCTAACACTCTGCCCCCAACATATCCTCTCAAATTGAAAACCCTCTCAAATATTGAGCTTCAGTCGATTTAGGGTCTCACACTTTCGCTCACTGCTTGTTTAGATTCCTGTATTTAGTATATGTATTCTTTCTTTCATTAACAACAGGCTTCAGGCGAAGATTACGAAGACGAAGAAGAAGAAGAGGAGACAGTCACCGTGGAATCAAGATTGCTTTTCGAAAGAGCCAAAATGGAGATCCTGTTCCGTCGAATCTCCACAGAGAATGTTCCCCTTCGAGTTCACAATGTTTTAATCAAGGGCAATACCAAGACAAAAGAGCCGCTGATCGTTTCAGAAATCGAAGCCCTAAAAACAGCAACCTCAGTCCAAGAGTTGCTTCAGGCGGCTAGTATTGCTAATGCTCGGCTTCGACGGCGGTTCGAGATTTTTGATTCGGTTAACATTACTCTCGATATGGAGTGATATTTGTTTATTTTGATTCCTGCTTTATCCTTTGTTCTTCTTCTTCTAGTATATATATATATCATCTGCTCTGGCTCAGAGAGCTTGAATTAATTAAGTTGATTGATACTTAAAGCTGCACTTCATTATCATAAAAGGCATTTGATTTGCTAGGTTCTTTTATTGCCTAAAATTTGTTAATTTTCCAATTTTAATGATTGGACATGGGTTACATTTGATTTGTCTGGCTAAATTTGGCATTCAGTGTGGGGAATCAGGAATGTGGGTGAATTCTGACTTGGGGATATTTATTGTCTTGAGGAAAAACTCAAATCAATCTGTCATTTTTTTGTGGTTTTGTCTTTCTTCTGGAAAATCTAGCAGAATTCCAATTATTTGCAGTTAATTCTCATGGGTAAGAAAACCCCTTATTGTGGATGATGACACATTTACTCATTTATAAACTTTTGTTTTGAAAACAACGGTCTCATTGTGGGCAAATCTTGTTTTGAACAATTGAATGATAGCAACTACATTTTGCTATAACCATTTGCTGGTGTTCTGCATGTTTAAATATTAGCTGATTTAGTTTTCCAGTATTGTTTTTGATTATACGATACATCTTTTTTATTTGATTCATCAACTGTTTATGCAGCAAAGTGCACCCTTCAATATTCAACGGACTATATATTCTGGGAACCCACGGATTTTGATTTTTGAACCCGCAGAGAAGCAATGGGTCAAAGCTCTAATATTTGAGAAGGGTATGCTTGACTCTGATAAAATTCCAAAATTAGTTACTTATCAACTAGAATTATTTTGACCTGCAGGAATATATATAAAATACTGCTTAAAATTTTGAAATTTCCACGCTCAATAATGTGCATTTGTTTCTAGTGTTTGGTCTAGCTCCAACTTTCTTGTTGATAATATACATTGTTTAATATGTCAACTTGATTCTTATGGAAACAAGATTACACAAGTAAACCCTTCTACAACACAAACTTATTATCTGGCTGCACATTTTTTTTAGGATTTACTGTGTGTGTATATATATATATATATTTTGTTTTCCTTTCGATTCACTTGTCAAAATACTTTTCCTTGATTGAGTTATTTGTTTATTATTGGGGATTTGGAGCAGTTGGTTACCAATAAAATAAATAATCTGTTTTTTTGAGGAGTGTGATAAATTTACTCCATGAGTTGACAAGTTTTTTAGTTGTTTCTTTTAAGTTTTTTAAATCTTCTTTCCTATGTTTTTAGTTGTCTTTTTAGTTGCCTTTTACATGTTTTGTCTACAGCGGAACTGGTTGCAATGAGTAAGGCCCTGTTAATATGGGTTTAGGGTGGTTGATGAAAACTCTTGGCACATTTGGATCTGACAGGCTAATTTTTTATCCTTTTATTTTAGCTTCACCCAATACCCACTTTTTATGCTCTGCAGTCTGCATACTTGATAATTTACTCGAGATTTGGAATAGATTTTATAGGGTTTTTTCTTACAATTCTTTGTAGTGCCACCTGAAGAACTTTATGCAAATCAACTTTCCCAGCACCAAGAAATGCTTTCTCTTTGTGGTTTATGTTTATTTAATTCTGAACAAATGTTTTGCTATGAAACAGATTGGTGCAGTTGGTTAGAGATTCCAATTAAATTATATATCTTATTGCTGGACTGCAGTTAGAAGGCATGGTTTAATATCATACTGTAGGACTTTGATGAATTGCATTCTTAGAAGTAATCTTTTGATCTAATTAATTCTTCATCTTTTGCTATTTCCAGTGAGCCACCAGAGGCAAGATGTATGAAGAAAGCAGAAGCTGCAACTAAAGGAGATTGGCTATCCATCATTGCAATTATGAACTTCTCATATATTGTAGCAAACAAACCAAAAAACTCTTGAAGGTCCTGTATTTACTTGTTTTTCTGTGTAGGATTTCTAGGTTGTATAGTCAGTATCCAAGAATTACATTTTTTGGGCAGTACTCGTTTGGTTGAGTGATTATATGGATAGTTTGGTATATATTTTGTGGATGTAGTAATTTGAAATTATAAACGAATGGTATTATTGGGATGTATTTTGAATGGTTGATACATTTTGGCTATATATCATGGTATTAACATATTGCAGGTGCATTGGTAATATAGGTGAATCACATTCTTTTTTTTTTCTTTTTTTTTATCTACAACATTTAAAAAACGTTGTCTGATATACTAAACAACAACATTTTTATCCAAAAAATGTTGTGAAATCATGCCTTCTACAACGTTTTTAAGCATCTGCTAATTTTTACAAAATAAATCTACAACGTTTTTTTCCTAAAAAACGTTGTGTATTGTGCTTAATTACAATGTTTTAAAAACGTTGTGTAAGAGTGTAAAATAGACAACACCCTTAACTACGACGTTTTTCTAACTGAAACCACAACGTTTTTTTCGCGTTGTCTATTTACTGTTTTGTAGTAGTAAATTGCCGAAGCATAAGGGATCTTTCTCATATGCTCCTCATCATCTTGTGATTTAGGACATTGGGCCTTAGAGATCTTTACACCATGAGTCACGGGTAAGTTTCCTCTTTTCGCCTCTTGAATGTTGAACCCTTTCAACACTTTATCAATATATGTACTTTGACTTAGGCCAAGCATTTTTCTCGATCTATCTCTATAGATCCTGATACCTAAAATGTAGGCAGCATCGTTCAAATCTTTCATGGAGAAACATTTTTCTAACCATGTTTTTACAGCCTGTAAGGAAGGAATGTCATTCCCAATAATTAATATGTCATCAACATATAATACTAGGAATATAATGTGACTCCCACTAACCTTCTTATATACACAAGGTTCATCTTTATTTTTAATAAAGCCAAATTCTTTGTCTGCTTCATCAAATCAAAGATTCCAACTTCGAGAGGCTTGCTTCAATCCATAAATGGATCGCTGCAACTTACATACCTTTCCAGCATCCTTTGGAGTGACAAAACCCCCAGGTTGTGTCATATACACATCCTCAAGGAGATTTCCGTTAAGGAAAGCAGTTTTGACATCCATATGCGATTTCAGTAATCATAAAAAGTCGCAATAGCAAGTAAGATCCTCGATGGATTTAACCATTGCCCTTTGGAGAGAAGGTTTCATCATAGTCAACACCTTGAATTTGTTTGAAACCTTTTTGCTACCAATCGACCTTTATAGGTTTGTACATTACCATCCATGTCGATTTTCTTCTTGAAAATCCACTTGCACCCGATTGGTTTTATTCTTCTGTGGATCAACCAGAGTCCATACTTGGTTAGTATACATGGATTCCATCTCGCATTTCATGGCTTCAAGCCATTTCTCGTAATCTGGTCCATTCATAGCTTCTTGGTAGGAAGCGTGCTCATCTTGATCTATGAGCATCACATCGCCATTTTGAGTCACAAGATATCCATAATATTTCTCAGGCTCTTAGCGTGTCCTACCAGATCTACGAATGCCTTGTGTAATTTGAGCAGGTTCACTTTCCACAATATCTTGTGGTTCTTACTCATGTTCCAACTCAGGTTCAATGATATTTTGTGGTTCTCGAATTTCTTCGAGTTCTACTTTCCTCCCACTGTTTCCTTTAGAGACAAATTCTCTTTCTAGAAAAATACCAGTTCGAGCAACAACCACTTTGTTCTCAGAAGGTTTGTAGAAATAATACCCTTTTGTTTCCTTTGGGTATCCCACAAAATTACATTTGTTAGATTTGGGTTCGAGCTTGTCAGAATCCAAACGTTTTACGAATGCCTCGCAACCCCAAATCTTAATGAACGACATACTAGGACGTTTCCCAGTCCACATCTCATATGGTGTCTTCTGAACCGTCTTTTTAGGAACACTGTTACGTGTGAATGCAAATTGCCTCTAGGGCATCACCCCGAAGCTTATTCGAAGATCTGCATGACTCATCATTGATCGTACCATGTCCAACAAGGTTCGATTCTCCTCTCGATACACCATTCCATTGTGGTGTTCCGGTGGAGTGAGTTGTGATATAATACCACACTCCTTTTAGAAGGTCATCAAAGTCTTGGCTTAAGTATTCACCTCCTCGATCGGATCAAAGGGCTTTTATGCTTTTGCCAAATTAGTTTTGAACTTCATTCTTGAATTCCTTGAACTTTTCAAAGGATTCAGATTTGTGTCTCATAAGATACACATATCCATATCTACTAAAGTCGTCAGTAAATATAATGAAGTAATAAAACCTACCTCTTGCTAACGAACTCGTGGGTCCACATACATCACTATGTTTAAGTCCCAATACATCGCTAGCCCGTTCATTGTGTCCAGTGAAAGGGGCTTTAGTCATCTTGCCTAATAAACAAGACTCGCATTTCTTATATGATTCAAAATCAAATGAATCCAAGAACCCATCTTTATGGAGTTTGGATATGCGTTTCTCATTTATACGGCCTAAGCGATAAATGCAGAGATATGCTTGATTTGAATCATTTGATTTAAATTGTTTTGTATTTATGTTATAGATAAGCATTTCTAAATCAAGAATATAGAGACAGTTAAACAATTGTGCAACACCATAACAAATATCATTTAAGTAAAACAAACAACGATTGTTCTTTATTATAAATGAAAAACCTTTCTTGTCAAACAAGAAAGCGAAATAATGTTTTTGCTTATAAAGCAGACACAAAATAACAATCTTCTAATTCTAAAACTAGCCTAGTGGGCAAAGATAAATGATAAGTTCCTACTACGAGGCAACAACTTTTGCTCCATTCCCAACTCGTAGAGTCAACCTCTCCTTTCATTAAAGTCCTACTCCTTCTGAGTTTCCACGTGACATTAACACAAATGTGAGAACCACACCCAAGATCCAATACCCATGATGTAGAAGTAGACAAGTTGACTTCTATAACATATATACCTGAATCAGAAGTCGTACTTCCTTTCCTTTTCTTCACTTCTTCCAAATAAGCATGACAGTTCCTCTTCCAGTGTCCAAGTTTTCCACAGAAGTGACACTCACCTTCTTTAGCCACCCCACCTTTAGGTTTTAAAGCCTGTTTGGTTTTGGAATTGGGTTTGGAAAAGGATTTAGATCCTATCTTCTTCTTGCCTTTCTAATTTCCCTTAGCATTCCCCTTTTGCACCATCATTATGGGAGCGGGTCCTGCCTTTTTCATGTTGTTCTCGGCAGTTCTTAACATGCTCAACAACTCAGTAAGGAGTTTCTCAATTTCATTCATAAGATAATTCATAACAAATTGAGAGTAGCTATTGTTCAAGGATTGCAAAACAAGATCTGTTTGGGCTTCCAGAGTGATTGGAAAACCCAACCTATCAAGGTACTCAATATACCCAATCATTTTCAGCACATGTGGACCAACTGGATCACGTTCACCCATCTTGCAGTGATACAACGCCTTGCTTGTATCATACCTCTCTTGTCGAGCATGCCCTTCGAATAATTTCTTGAGATGCTCGATCATCTCATAAGCATCCATCAACTCATGTTGCTTCTGAAGCTCAGCGTTCATGGTTGCTAGCATGACACAACTCACGTCTAGAGCATCATCTTGATGCTTCTTGTAAGCATTATGCTCAGACGTGGTGCGATGGATAGTCTGCCGAGAATGGGCCCATCAAGGACATATAGCTTGCGCTCCTGTTTGAGGACAATCCTCAAGTTCCTATGCCAGTCAAGGAAATTAATTCCACTCAGATTGTCCTTCTCAAGGACTAATCGTAATGAAAGACTATTTGTGTTGTTGTTGTTTGCCATTGATATCTACAATTTATAAGTGCAAAAAATAATAAGTCAAATTGCAGAGTTGATATTATGTAATTGATAATAGTACATTCAAAATGTACCTCCCACTATTTTATTCAAATCAATAGCCCTCACCATTAATTCGGAAAGCATTTTCTATTAAATCTTTCTAGGGAGCCAAGATCCATATTTCATTATGCCTTAAGTTAGCTTTGGCTAATCTCTTAAAACACAATTATTTAGGTAGACAACCCCTTGTCAATTATATCATATATAACTCCTGGATAGTTTGATAAACAACATTTGTTTCTAGTCCATCTAATGGTACCTACCAAACTCCATGCCTCTAAGTCCACAATCCTATTGAGATAACTTAGTTAAGTCGGGCCCAATGATTTTAACGGTTTGGATATCACAATTATCCTATCAAGATCTTACCTAGATAAATAGGGTACTTTGCTTTGGCAAACCTACATCTATTTATCAAGGTCTTGATGAGTGTTATTCATGGGAAGGCATCTAATTTAGACTTAATATTTTATTGAGGGATTTTATAAATTAATTTAGATCTCACCAATTTTAATCTTATTAAGCATTCACATTATTTATCATATCATATCACATACAAGCATAAATAAAGTGCGAAATTAAATGTGTCACAGTTATGGCCCAATCCAATCGTCAATCTTTTTCAAGCCAATGAAAGATGAAGGTCAATCTAAGGTGGTAAAAGATCTTAAAATAAATAGCTTCCTTGGATCTTCCTCAAGCATGTGCCTCCTCTCCATCATCATCTTTCCATCGTGTTCTCCATCTTGACATCTTCATCGATTACAGATTATTACATGACATAAAGAAACCTTGAGTTACATTCGAGGGAATTTAGATGAGAAGAGAATATTACATTAGAATTTATAGAAAGGCACGACATGCAAGCCGTATTTCAAAACCAAAACCACTAACCTATGGGTTGATAGGCTATAATCGTGCACCATGCATATCACAATAAGATATAACAATTTATATATAATTAAAGAAAATTATATATAACATATAGGGACACGACCATCATGCGCGCCACGACGAAGTCTCCCCCGGCAGCAAAGGGTCCTAAACGCAGCAATAAAATAAACCAATTAAAGGCAATTCTGAAACCCTAAAACATGATCCATGCAAAAAATTCAATTAATTCAGAGGTTAGAAATTATATCGATTGTTAAAGCTAGAATCGATGCGATTGAATCTCCAACGCTAATTCAAACGGATTGCGTCTCTATGGTATCCACACTAACGCTCCACACCTAATCGCCCCACGATCTGCAGAAGAAGGAACGCGCAGATTAGCCACCAAGGATGAGGATTTTTCGAAACTGTTTTCTCTCTAGTCTCTTTAAGAGCTATTAGAGTTTTAGTTAATGAATAATTCCCTAAAATGGTCGCTACATATCATATATATATAGCGATTAAAAGGAATTATTCAAAACCTAATTTAATAAAATCTTAATTTTTATATATATATATATATATATCTTAATTAAGTCTTACTTAATTAATATACCTATATATAAATTATCCTATTAATTTAAATTGTAATTTAAATACTATCAATCATATTGACATATTTAAATCTTTATAATTTAAATTAATTCCCTTTTAATTACGTTTCATGTGTGTGACCTTTAGGTTATTATTACGTTGGCAATAATTTTAAAATCATATTATAAAATTATAAAAAATGAAACGACATCTAGTAATGCATCACCGCTACCCAAGTAATAATAAGATCGATGATTCGATGCAACCTTTTAGTGACCAATGTTTCAATGTAATTTAATCTTTTTAACCTTAATATCCTAGATTAAACTCGAGTCATGGAATGTGTCATACTCTTCTTAATTTAATCTGAGTTTTTCTTGATCAATGAGTAGACTATATGAAACAAATCACTATTTGAGCATGGCCATGCATTTCATAGTCCTACTCAATCAAGAGGCCTATGGATATCACCCCTAATACATAGTTGGGTTTAATTCCATCTAGATCACTCATATTACTCACACGATTCATGATGTACCCAATAATCACCTTTATAGTCCACCCTAGTAAAGGTGACATTTGATGATATCAAAGTACATAAATTCCCGTGTAGAAATATAGTGATTTCAGGTCGGAGGACCATTACATCATTGTCACTATGAGAATTACTAATGACACTTCGCATAATGCTCCACATAGAATTCTCATGGTGGGTCCGCCCAAAGACATCGTTCTCTAACATGTACTCTACGCATCGACTTAATATCTCATATATTTATGACCAATGAGATTTGGTCATCAATTAATCCACATACTAGTCTTAATGCATCATCATTGTTGTCCCATCAACAATGATACTCGACTCAGGACATTTAAGAAACAATGATACTAATTGTAAATATATAATCTCATGTTCAAGTCACATACTTGAAACTATAAAATTTGTATCAATATTCTAAGGATTTTTATTATGTTAACATTTATATAACGCAATAAATAAAACCATAATAAAATCATTCATTTATTCAATCAAATATAATATCAAAACGTTAAGTAATTATATCAAATAATTGGTCTCTAGGGCATAAATTCTAACAATTAGTTCATATATATATATATATATATATATATATATATATATATATATATATATATATATATATATATATCACAGATGTAAGTCCAGGACAAACACACGTAAATACGCACTCTCAACGTGAAGAAGGGTGTGTGCAAAATGAAGAGAAAAGGCTTTAAAGTGTGTGAGAAGGCATATAGTGGACCCGC
Source organism: Panax ginseng (assembly GCA_020205605.1). Taxonomy (NCBI): domain Eukaryota; kingdom Viridiplantae; phylum Streptophyta; class Magnoliopsida; order Apiales; family Araliaceae; genus Panax; species Panax ginseng. The sequence continues at coordinate 33,453,658 of CM035127.1, read as the reverse complement.
CAAAGAAGACTTCTATATCTTTAAAGTGGGTATACATCGCTTTTGTAAGTACAAAAGTAGCTATATATGAGCTCACAGTGTTTAAAATTAGAAAGCACTCAAGATATGGGGTGAGTACAGAGCAAATCAAGCGTGGCTTCCTCATTGCTTTCTCTTGCAAAATGGCTACCCCAAGCCCTCTATTTATAGAGGGTGGAGTCAGAGGTGTACTGCTTGGTGAGCCACAGTGTACCAGACCTATTTCGGACCGCCGTTGTCGAGAGTTGTACGATGACATGGGATTAGAGTTTGTACGAAGTCATTGAAGATGGGACGATGCCCTCCGGTCTTCAAGCTTCAAATTCCATCCGTTACCCAGCACAATAGTCACTCGAGATTGGTTTTCCTTGATTCTTGTGGGACATCGTTTTGTAGAGATGTGTATGAAATGTTGAGACGACGTGACGTGGCATCGTGTTGGCGAGATGACGATGTTTGCCCTTCACCGGTGTTATCGCCGGATTGGGCTGATAAAGTAAACATTGCTCAGGGCTTCGCTGAGATTGAACTGCTGCAATTGTTGAAGGTCCTCATTGTCATCTCTGAGGTGTACCTGTCCTCCCGGTGTTATTTTAGGTTAAGATCGAGTATCTCTCGTTGTGAGCGAGATTAGATTGAAGTCGGTTCAGATTAAAACAAGCATTTTCGGGATTATCGTAAAAATGCATTCCTTGGGGTGATCACCAAGGTTGGTGGTTATTCCCACGATTGGGACTGAGACTGGATACCTCGGGGTTATCTCCGAGATTAATCGGTCTACTCCGGTGTGTGTTCTGGTCTTGGATCCGCACGCCTCGGGGTTATATCCGAGGTTGGAATTGTTACTCCCAGTGTGTGTTCCGGGGTTGATACTGAACTTTCGGCAGTATCCGGATCGGACATGAACTGTCTTCCAGGGTTCCCTCTTGAAAGACGAATCTGTCCTCCTGCAATGTTAGTGACATGTGTACAGAAAATTTTGAGTGTCTACAGGTACTTTACATAAAAGTTTAGTCAAAAACTGTTTTAGAAATTAAAATCTTTGGGAAGTACTCAAGGAAACCTTCGTACATGGGAGGCCATGCGTCTAGGTTATGATAGATATCATATGTCCACAGAATTATCCTTGGTTGACCCAAAAGTTCCCAAAGAAAAACAAGAAGATTACTATCATCTTCTTTCCAATGGTGAGTCTTCTCTTGACATATAACTATCTCCGTCGTCTCCAAGTGAAAATTATATTTCAAATAAACTCCAAGATCATATAGGTAGTGCTCGTAGATATACTCAGCAAGTTGATGTGAACAACCATGTCTTATGATAACACGAGATTGTATGTCATTAGACATCTTGTATAATAGTGGCAAAACACCCTTCCAAAGTTGGGTTCACCTCACCCTATTCGGTTCACCAAAATTAAATATCAAATGACGTATACAATACGACGAACTTATCTAAAGTTCTCAACAAAATTATTTTCATACTATTTAGGGAGAACCTCAACAGCTATAGACCACCGTTTTATTCCCCTATTATCCCCGCTCGACCCAGCTACACTCTTATTACCTGAAAGGAATTGTGAAGCATAAGGGTGAGCACAACTAGCCCAGTAAAGAATATCATGACTAAAGATAATTAAATTATCAATAGCCTTCATCAGTAATAAATCAGAGATTTAGAACATATGGTAGATGATAAAACTTTTCAACCATAGTTGCAGCGGAACGAGCAATCCATTAGAAGAGTCAAATAGATCATCAGGTCTATTATCTTCTCCATGTTAAAAGTCTACCAATATTGATTTATCCCTGTAACATCAATCAACAATTCATGTCCACAATCATATGAATAACTCGTAATCATAATTGTGATTCTAAATTCCTCTTCGCACCTAGGACGAAGATAATTTTCATCACCTATCTTCACCTGAAACATCAAAAATCATGGTTATACCAAATTACAATTCCTGCTCATAATCATACTAATAAATTCATCTTTGCACTACGACCAAGATATTCATTAACAATTCATCTTTGCACTACAGGCCAAAGACATACAACTGTATTTTAAAAGAGTCAAATAGAGCATGATATCTACTAACTTTTACAAATTAAAAGTGTATACTCAATATTTTATCGCTGAGACTCAGCTTAATAAATAATCCACATCATCGAATCATCCCTGCACTACAGGCCAAGGATATTAGTTAATATCACATCCATGAATTATCCATACACTACGGGCCAAGGATATTCATTATTATCACATCCATGAATTAATATTTCATTGCTGAGACTCAGCTCAATAATTAATCCACATCATCGAATCATCCCTGCACTACAGGCCAAGGATATTCGTTAATATCACATCCATGAATTATTCATACACTACGGGCCAAGGATATTCATTATTATCACATCCATGAATTAATATTTCATTGCTGAGACTCAGCTCAATAATTAATCCACATCATCGAATCATCCCTGCACTACAGGCCAAGGATATTCGTTAATATCACGACCACGAATTATTTATGCTCTACGGGCCAAAGATAATCGTGTTTTCATCAACAGTCCTGATCATGCCATAAAACAATTCATCTTTGCACCATTGGACGAAGAGAATCCATAGCCATAATCATACCAACAATGTCCATCAATGCACTACGGGCCAATGAGAACTTTTACCACATCATTTGTAACATTACGGTCATGATTATACCGAATAATCTCTGGTCATAATCATACCAAGTCCATCTATGCACTACAGGCCACAGATGACTTTTATCATAATATAAGCATGATGATAATAACAATGATATAAAGAATCAATCAAATGAGATAAAGGATAAATATTAAACATTTATAATACAATTTATCCATCGTTCAATAATAACCAAATGTTATCAATTACTTAATAATCTCATAATCTAATATCATTAATATTATAACAATATTTTAATCATTTCTTAAACTTATAAATAATTTATTTCAATTGTTTACACTTTATCAAATAATGCATTTAATCATTCAAAAATGCCATACTCATAAGATTTCATCATCAATGATCAAATCCCTCATCAAAAATCTGCATATACCCTATATAGGATTCCCAAGCCAAAAATCCTATTTTCCAATTTTATTACTTCACATAACATATTTAATTAATTTACTCATAACTAGTTTATTTTCATGAAAAATACCAAATCAGTCCCAAAAATATTTCTTTTTTGGGATTTAGCAGAATATAGTCCCGTCTTGAACATATATTTTTCTCAGGATTTTTAAAATTCATTTACTAATTTTCATATGGCTAAAACTGCTGAATATTTAGACATTTATCATAAATTATACTTTTGTCCAACAATTTCGAAATTTACAGGATATACTCCTGTTATATACATGTACTCCCAATAAAAATTTCACCAATTTTGGAGTTAACCACAAGGAGTTATAAGGGTTTACTTTTAAAATAGTCTTTTCTCATAAAATCCATAACTCTTAATCTATACATCTAAAATCGCCATTTTTGGACACAATCTAGAAAACGCATCAAATTATCATTTTAAATTTTTTTAGAATTTTTGAGGGTTAGAAAAATTATGAAACTGCCCCTGGCAGAAACCCCCTTTTAATGAAAATACTATTCGTATGAATACGAAGGATCATTCACCATGCATGCGGTAATCCACGTAGATAGGTTATTCCAAACAGAATAATAAAGAATAGAACCAGGTCATGCGTAAACGCACAGACATGATATTCCAACAGAATAATAAATAATGGAATCGGGTCATGCGTAAATGCACATACATGATATTCCGACAGAATAATAAAGAATGGAATAATAGAAGAATTTCACCATGTATGCAGTACTTCACATAGACAGGTTATTCTAATATAATAATAAAGAATGGAATAACAGAAGAATTTCACCATGTATACAGTAGTCCGCGTATACAGGTTATTCCAACAGAATAATGAGGAATGGAATACCAATAGCTCTCTTCATGAATACGAAAGAAATAATATCCCTTACTATAATAATATCCCTTACCTTAGAAGAAACTGGATATAGGAGTAGTGAAGTAGCAGAATACTTTTCTTCTTTCTCTCTATAGTTTCTCTCTCTAGAGTTTCACTGAATTCGTAAGAAATAATGAAGGAATTAGCTTCTATTTATAGGAGAATGGACTGAATAGTAACTAATTCATGAACGATCCAGATTGATTTACTTTTAAACGGATGGTCCATATTGATTTACTATGCAGTATTAATAAAATATTCTAATAAAACAAAATCTTTTAAATAAAATATAATATATTCTATTTATAATCTAATAAAACGAATAACTTTATGATTTTATATGCAAACACTATGCAGACACTATGCATAATAGAATATCATATATTCTATTTATAGTCTAATAAAACAAATAACTTTATAAAAGTATTCTGCTTTTATATAAAAGTTTTCTCGTTTTATTACATTTATAATAATAATAAAACAAAACTTATCACCTTTATTATAATTCACAATATTAATCCACTGACCGGTCATTCCTGGGAAAGAGGGGCTTTCAATAAGGATTTCTCTCTATCAAGGCGCACAATTAGGTGACCAAACCTCTCCTTGGCGAACTTCTGACATCGTTAATATTACAAATAATAATATTAATACCTTTGTCGCCTCAATTATTGATTTAATAATATATAAAATATCGACAATAATTGAATCAAATAACGTGAGATACTATGCAACAATTATCTTTGTAGTAATAATTGAACAAAAGCGAGTGACTTCTCACGTAAGCATCAATAATCAATACCGTGGTGCTACTATGCAACCACACGTATTACTATATTTTTACTACTGAAAGTAGTTCAGCGGTTTTAACCAGTAAAAACTTCCGCCGTTATTTTCATAAAAATATTTTTGTCGTTTTCTCAATTCGACAATAATTCTGTTGTGGGGTCCACCAATGATTGTGCCGTTGTATGAATATTCTTTGTTAAAACGAATATTCCCCGACCAATCGAATATTATATAACAACTTGCTTACTTTGCAAAAAATTTCACATATCACCCTTAACTTTAAACTTTTATCAATTTAACCATTTACGAAATAAAATAATAATTATAAGAAAATTGAATACTTTCATTTCATAAAATTCGGGGTCTTACAGATAATATCCCTAAGCTCTCATACCAACTGTGACACCCCCAAAATAGATCCACACAACTCATTCTAAGTCGCCAAATACATGGTACATAATTCAAATACAAACTTCATTTATACAACTATTAACTGTCATGTAAAATACGACAAAATATAAGCTGTGAGTTTTAATATAAATAGTGTCTCGTAGACAATATCCAAACTCAAATAAAGTCCTCATAAACGATTATTGTTACACTATTTTACAAAATAATGAGTATTACTATAATAACCATCTTGGACCATTACTCCATTTCCCGACTAGTCCCAGCTACATTCTCACCTCCTGAAAAGAACAATAGAACCAAAAGGAAAAGGGTGAGCTCAACTAGCCCAGTAAAGAATATTATGACTAAGATAATGTAGAACAAATTATTCTTAGTCCTCAACAGGAAAAAAAATCTGATAAAATACAATAGACAACAAGTTTTAGATCAACAACTGCAGCGAAAATAGCAATCCATTAGAAGAGTCAAGTAGAGCACGATGTTTACTATCTTTTATGATTTAAAGTTCATCATCAATATTTTATCCCTGTAACAACAATCAATAAGTATTTCCAATCAATGAATTATCTATGCACTACGGGCCAAAGATAATCGTTTGCATCACCAGTGGTCATGATCATGCCAAACACATGTCCATTTATGCACTACGGGTCAAAGAGGACTTTCACCAAAAACATTTATCTGTAATATTAAAAGTTATGATTATATCAATACACAATTCCTGGTCATAATCATACCAATCAATAGTCCATCTTTGCACTACTGGCGAAAGATGACTTTCACCACAATATAAGCATGAGGATGATGACAATGATATAAAGAAACAATCAACTGAGATCAATGATAAGTATTAGAGATTTATAATTCAATTTATCCAAAGTTCAAGAATATCCAAATTGGCAACATGATAACTAATTGTGGAGTAAAATTCAAGAATGATATTCATGTATCAAATATAATTTGGACAGAAAAGAAAATTATATTATGTTGTGAACAATACTTATGAATAGTAGCATATGAATAGTACCTATGACGCCACCAAATTCAGACACTCATATCTCGAATTCGGTGCATCACGTACTAATTTTAATATCATACTAAAATCATCAACAACGGAATAATAGAATAATTTACATTGATGTAATATAAATATTCGCTCCCAAGGTTTTGTGACTTTTACTATAACATTCTAGTGATTAAACTTAAACATAAATTAATCATCCCTTAATACATTATAATAATCATAATAATAATAATAGTTCTCCTACGCATAAAGTACTAAGCTATTTCATAGCCTTGCCATTTCCTTTGTCTTTTTCCGAAGTACCGCCTTGCTCTGCCTTAACTGTAATGTTTTTAGGGAAGCAAGAATGATCAACAAGTTTGCCCAGCAAGTAATATAGCAATAAGAATAAATAGTTATAACGTTTGAATCTCAAAGGTATAACAGTAGATGATAGTTCAAGAATACAAGAAGTATCAATGGTTCTCAATAAATGTCGCTATATACTGAAGGATATCAACAAGATTAAATAGTTTAATCGTTTCAAAGTTCACTAAGAATGAACATTGAGAAGTCACTAGGGACTAAGAACTCTGGCTAGATTTAACAGTATAATACTGCAAATTCAATATAAACGAGTACAACAAGTGATCAGCCTAAAGTACCCTACGTTATGCATAACATTTAAACATGCTAGTATGTGCGCACGTCGGTTTCCCGATAGTTATATAATTTCCCCTTCAAGAAGGGTTGTTCATCTCAGTAGATTTACGAGAGTCTGCACCAAGTCAATTGGTTTGGATAACTTTCTAACACATGATAATAGTCTAGCCGAATCAAAGGCTTATACAACTTTTATAATGCATTTAAGAACGATCAGTTTAATGCTTGCAACAACGTCAAGAACTACAAAAAAAAGAGTCATTGGCGACGGGCTCAATACCGGCGGCACACTCCCTGTCGACAATAAAGTCATTATCGATGGCCTAGCCGTGGCCAATGCTAGCCGTCGCTAATGACACCTTTTTTGGCGCCAAACATTCCCGGTGGAGGGAAAACCTCATTGGCAACGGTGTTTATTTTCTGGTCGACGGTGGTGCCGTCGGTATTGAGATAATAGCGAAGGGGTCAGTATCGATGGGGGATGCAGTCGAGAATGACAATTAAAACCTCTTCGACAGCAACGACTCCTTTTATGAAATTTTCTTCTCTATTTTTCTTTCCCTCTCAATATCAGCTATTTTCGCTCCTTAATTTCCCCACGAATCTCAAATTACGTTTATTGATTCTCTAAAGTTGACCCATTTCACCCATTTCGGTTTATTCATTCTGCTTTTTTGTTTTCTACTTCTCTTTCCCTCTCGCGATTCTGACTTCTCCTCTTGCCATCGCCGTCTTCCTTCTTGTCGTCGCCCTCCGGTTGGTTCTTGCCGTTGCCACCATCCTTTCTTCGCGCCATTGCAGTCCCTCTGTGTCTCTCTTGAGTGCAAGGTATGTTCCCAAATCCAATTTTCCCCCAAATGTAACCTAATAATCTATGTTTCTACAATTTCACTCTATTTTTCCCCAAATATCAGTTGCTGTGTATTACAAATTTATAGTTTGCAAGTTTTTATGAAAATTTTAATGTGACATGAGATTCCCAATTGCAGTGTATTACTTCATTCTTTCCATTTGGTGCTGAACTGGGATTTTCATGGCTTAGTGACATATATCCAACTTGTGTTGATAAATTATTGTGTTGAAGAATTTAGTTATTTCGTGAATCAAAGTTCAGGTATGCTCTGATTTTACATTAATTTAGAAATTTTCGAGGAGGTATGCTGTTGACTTGCTTGGTATAATGGGTAGTAATTAATTTGTTTTTAGGTATGTTCAATCTCTGTCCTGTGAATATTTTAGTTATATGGCCATATCTATCTTTGTGAAGAGTTAGAGAGAGAGAAAAAAAATATTTAATTTGGCTGTGGTGTTTATTGAAAAATAGAGTTAGCTATATATTTTGTGGACAGTCAATTTTAAAAGATATATATTTTTTGAATGGAAAATTTATATTGTATTGGGTTACTTGGGTAATCTAATATGTTTTCATAACTGAAGGAATATCTCATTTTGTGTATTGTTTTCTGGCGTGTTCTTGGTTTGTGATTCCCAGGTTCCGTAGTCTTATGTGTTAGTTAGCAGTTAGCTAAAATTTGATACTAGTAGTTTGTGAATATATAGGCATAAAATTTCCCAGTTAATTTATACAAATGAGATTCCCCTAAAGAACAAATGGTTGTGTGAAAGGAAACACTTGATTAAGTGGTATTCTCTCTGTACTAGTTTAGAGAAATGTATAACACTTTATAATTATTAATTTTACATGTATAAAGAGCATTTGAACATCAATCAAAGTTTGATACTAGCATTTGAAGATTGCTCATGTAATGGTTGTATGTAAATGTTGTGTAATGTTCGTTTGTTGGGTTATTGAAGATTGCTCAACTTGGTAAATATAGTGATTATAATATCATCTGGGAGTCTAAGAAAGTGATCTTCTTTGTGTTTCTTTGATTTCTTATTCATCCTGAAGAATCTCTCTTTTTTCTTCAAAGAATCACTATGATCAATTAAATGTGTGTATATATATGGGAGAGATTTAGGGAAATTAACTGCCTTTGTTTATGGTTGTCAAGTGTTTGTGAGTATGTTGTTAAAAAAATATGAGTAAAGGTAAAAATAATAGTTATTCCACGTGACTTGACATGTGCATATTTTCATATAGTTTAGGAAGCTTAGAAACCGGTTTGAGATTCACTTAGTAGAGTGAATCTCAAATAGTCCCCGCTTTTGGGACCTGTTCTTGTATGTTTCGATCTCACTTAGGTGCAGTGTTAACGACTTGAGCACGCTTTTTATATTTTTGAATTTTTGGTCAAGATATATCTCTTGGACGTTCTTGGTGCATATTTAGACTACGATGTGTTAGTCTATTTCGTGTACTTGAAGACCATGGGAGGTGCCGCAAAATTTTCCGAAAAATTTAAAGATGTGTTCTAGTTGTTGGCATCATCGGAGGCGACACATCCCGGAATGGGATAAGCCTCGAATTGTTAGAGTGGGAGATGAAGTTAGAAACTCATAAGCTTGATATACATTAACTTGGAGACTTGATTGTTTTTGTCTAACTTTCCATATATATAGCAGATATAGTTGTCCAAGATGATCGCTTGATCGAAGTTGGATGGAACGTAGGGTAGCCACCGATAAGAGTGGGCTTAGCTCGAAGTGCCGTAGTGGGGTTGAGCAGGTTTCTCAATTTTTGCGTTTGAGCAAGTCACCAAGTGATGAGATTAGATGTCCTTGTAAGAGGTGTGTGAATGAAGTGTGGAAGGAAAGGAGTGATGTCATGTGCGACTTATTTGCGTATGGGTTCAAGCAGGGTTATACGACATGGATCTATAATGGGGAAACCTGGTTGGATGAACATGAATCAGAACCAGAATCTAGAGGTGACGAAACCTTTGGTGTCTTAACTAATGATAGTCGAAGTCATTTGCCGGTTCATACTTCCAGTGGAATACAGACAGGGATGACAGTAGCACACAACAAGAGCCAAATGACGGGGCTAAGGGTTTCTATGAGTTATTGCATGAAGCAGCGACGCCACTGTATGACGGGCACGAAAAGAACACCATCTTATCTGTCGTGACTAAGTTTTTACACTTCAAGAACGAGCACGACTATAGCGAGAGAGGTTTTAATGAACTGTTAAGTATTGTGAAGGAGTGCTTACCTGCAGGCAATAAGTTACCGGAGTCATACTATGATGTGAAGAAAATGGTCAAAAGGCTCAATCTAGGGTATGAGAAGATCGATGCTTGTGAGAAGGACTGTATGTTGTATTACGGTGATGTCAATAAAGATAAGAGGTCATGTGATATTTGTGGTACAAGTAGATACCGTGAACAGTGCAAGAAAAAGGGAAAAGACGTGCCGAGAAAGATCTTACGTTACTTTCCCATTGCCCCGAGGCTTTAGTGGTTGTTCATGTCAACATATACCACTGAGGATATGAGGTGGCACTCTACACGGGATATAGTCGAAGGTCAACTGACGCACCCGGCAGATGGGCTTGAGTGGAAAAATTTTGATAACAAGCACCCTCGTTTTGTCAAGAGGTTCGCAATGTTAGGCTTGGACTTGCTACGGATGGGTTTAATCCGTTTAACGGGCCTTACACAAAGCCCTACTCAACTTGGCCGGTGATTATTGTGGTGTATAACCTCCCGCCTTCGATGTTCATGAAAGATCCCTACATGTTCATGCCTTTACTGATTCTGGGTGATAAGAGTCCGAGTAAAGACATCAATGTGTACCTCAGGCCGTTAGTTGATGAGTTGAAGATGTTGTGGGGAAAAGGGGTTCAAACATATGATGTATATCTTAAGCATAACTTTGACATTTGGGCAGCTTTACTGTGGACAATAAATGACTTCCCGGCGTTAGGAATGATCAGTGGATGGTCGACTCACAGGGGCTTGTCATGTCCCGTGTGCATGGGATCAGTTAAAGCTGTGCGGCTTAAAAATAGGGGGAAAATGTGTTTCTTTGCCACATCCAGACAGTTTTTGCCGATTGAACATCGTTATCGACGGATGAGTAGACAATTCAATCAAAAAACAGAGAAACGTCAACTACCTAGCCGTCTTTCTGGGTCAGCAGTGTTGAGTTGGATTAGTCATTTGAAGTTTCCACCTCCAGGGAAGAATCACAGATTAGAGCGAGCTTACGGTTACAGCAAGGTTCACAATTGGACACACAGATCCATATTCTTTGACCTGCCTTATTGGGCTACACTCTGCATTCGTCATTGTATAGATCTGATGCATACTGAGAAGAACGTATTTGATAACATATTTTATACAGTCCTAGATGCCAGTGGTAGAACAAAGGACAACAATAAGTCGAGGCTTGATTTGGTAGAAATGAACATTAGAGAAGATCTGTGGCTGTATCAGGAGGGTAGTAAGACGGTAACACCTAAAGCTGAATATACTTTGACCAAGGAACAATTGATATTGATATGTAATTGGATCAGTGGACTGAAGCTCCCAGATGGATATTCTTCGAATATAGCAAGGTGTTGTAAAGTCGAAGAGTTGAAGTTTTAGGGTCTCAAAAGTCATGATTGTCACGTATTCATGCAGAAGTTGATCCCTGTGGCATTTATCGACTTGTTATCAAACGTGTGGTGAAGTAACCGATGAGCTTTTAATTTCTTCAAAGATCTATGCTTGACGGAGCTTCAGCTCAAAGACATAGATAAAATGGAGATGCAGATAGTAGAAATAATGTGCAAGTTAGAAATGATCTTCCCCCCATCGTTTTTTGATTCAATGGAGCATTTGCCTATTCACTTGCCATACGAAGCTAAGTTTGGCGGTCCCGTACAATATAGATGGATGTATCCATTTGAGAGGTAATGACATTAATGTTTTTAATATGGTAAAATGTTCATTCTGTTTTGTTAATCTATATATCATATAGGTATATGCGACGTCTAAAGAAAAAGGTGAAGAATAGAGCCCGTGTAGAGGGGTCAATTGCTGAAAGTTATGTTATGGAGGAACTTGTTAATTTTTGCTCGTTGTACTTTGAGCTAAATGTTCAGACGAAGCACAATCGCTTACGTCGGAATCAGGCTGTTGCGCACGAGGAAAATGGAGAATTAACGGACTTTAGTCATCCTGTACGCCCATTCGGTGGTAAAAAAAGGTGATTCTTGACCGATAGTGAGTATGCAGCTGCCACATTGTATGCACTTGTCAACATGAATGAAGTATCGCCGTACATTAAGTAAGTACTCATAATTATATATGTCTGGTGTAATTGTGTCAAGTTCCTTTTCAAACACATTGAGTATATAAATGAGCTGCAGTCAATATGATGGTGAAGTACGTGAAGCGAATCCGAGTATATAGGATGAGGATTTACAAAATTTGAGAAATGGAGAATTTGTGCAATGGTTTAAAGATCATGTAAGTCTAACCTTATAAGTTCAATGAATATACAATCATGATGTTATTCTTATGGCGTAATTAACTTTAGAATATGTTGTGTTAATGTATATTAGGTCCTCACAGATGAGTTAGCTGACAATCGGCTAAAGCTTATAGCCGATGGCCCTGCAAGATCTGTAGATACTTATACATGCTGCATTGTCAACGGTTACATATTTAAGTGTTGCGATATTGGGGAAGTTGCTTCTTCTGATTTTGGTGTTGTGGTGAAAGGTAGCTGCTACGATAACATTTGGGATGATTGGTATGGACGATTGCTAGAAGTTGTCGTGCTCAAATATTAGGGTCATAAAGAATTAGTTTGCTTCAATTGTCATTGGTTTGATGTTGAGAATGGAGTTAAAGTAGATAAAAAATCAGGACGGGTGACTGTTAACGTTAACTTAAAACTAAGACTGATGAGTGGTATGGACGAGCCTTTTATCTTAGCAAGTCAAGCAACACAGGTGTACTACGTGCGGAGTGTTAAGACCCCTGCAAGCCCATGGCATGCTGTTATAACCACCAGTGCTCGTGGTTTTCAAGGCACAACTCCTCATCCAGACGATGAACCTTTACAAGTCGAGTCTACTAGTGTCACACCTGTTGATGTAACAATTATTAGTGAGTCTAGTGAAGAAGAGGATGATGTTGTCGTTGTCGAAAGTGAAGACGATGTTGTTGAGGAGGTAGATATAATTGAAGAAATCGTTGAGGACGACGAAGATGGTGATGACAACGATAGTGAAGATCTATTGCAAGAAGATGACGATTCGATATTGATGGCTTTGACGATATAAATGATTAGAGTATATACTCTTTAATTGTGTCCTTTTAGTTATATTCAAATGTAATAGTTTGTAGTAGTGCAATCATTATCTTCAACTTATATTAATCTACTAAAGGTGTTACTATTTATGATGTATCCTTTAGGTTACTATTTATGTTGCATTCTTTTAGTTGTATCTCGTATGTTATCCTCTTTGTTATTGTGATCAAATATAGTATTTACGTAATGTTTAATAATATTTTTTTATGATTTGACAAGATATATATATATATAGGCAACACACCACACCATACGATGCATCGTGGTGGGCGTAGCAGTCGTCGGGGGCCGTGGCGATTCGATTCTACGCGTGATGATCGTGTAGGATCGTCAGGTATAATTATATTGACATTATATTCGTTTATATAAATATTGATGTATTTCACTACATATGTGATCGACGTAGGCCTCTGCGGGACTAGCACGTGGCTTGCTAGGGAATCCCCCACAGGCGCCGCTTATATGTCGTGTTGGGACTCATAGGTAATTAATTTCATAATCCTATATAGTATTTCTATAACATAAGTATTTAGTTCTTATATATTCTTTGTAATTTGCAATGTATTAATTTCAATTGTAGTATCCTTGACGCCATGCCAAGGAACACGTTGATTGGGATCGTCCGCAACCGATTCTCAAGCCCGTGGATGAGGTGGGCGGATGTGGATGACCGCACACGGCAGCTGATTATTGCTGAGTTTAGGGTAGGATGTTAATCATTATATGCTAGTTTTATATTCCATTTGAATATACTATTACCTCTTTGATTTATGTTGTCTACTAAGCTTCTTAATGTGTAATGTGCAGAGATATTATCGTTTTGAGGACGGGCAGGAAGCCCATGGCATGACTGTTCTGCAGAGATACCTAGAGATGAATTGCCACAAGTGGGTCTACGACTGGAAGAAGAAGGCCCAGACGAAGATGGCTGATGGACAGACACTTAAGGATGTCCGGCCAGATTTCATATCTGCTGCAGTGTGGGACCAGATGTGCAGCATTTGGGACGGCGAGGCCTTCAAGAAGATGTCAGCACAACGTTCAGCTACCCGACAGCAGAGTCGTCTCCCACACTGCGTGACTGTGGTCTCGGTCGACGACTGCTGAGGGGAGAGACTCGAGGTGAGTTTAAAGCATGCACCCTCCCGTTTGGAGTTTTGGTGTCACGCCCACCAAAAGAAAGGTGACGGTGGTTATATCTCACCTGAGGCAGAACGCATTGCTGTAAGTTTTGTAATTATCTTATTTATTATGTATTTAAAATTCAGATATTCTTTTGTATTATTTCTTTTTATTCTTTGCATATCATCTACTAATGTGTTTTTTTTTCAGCAACGGTTCGAGGATCTTGCAGTGGCCCGGAGCAGCCAGAGAGGTGACACTCCAGTAGAAGAGTCTATACGTTCCGATGAGGAGATAGAAGACCTGGCCTTGAGCTGCTGTGGGGACCAAGAAGGGTAGAGTTGTGGGCATTCCCCATGTCCCAGCCTTACACCCTAGTCCCTCGCCTGCGAGATCTCTACTGGTGCGCCCACCCACCTGGAGGTAGTGGTGCGAGTGGATTGGGTGCCGGCCCTTCATTATCCGACGACTTCTTCCGGCGGATCATAGAGGGGTGTATGGAGAGCGGTGTTGTGCAGTCTGGCGCACCATCACGCGATCGGATCTACCAGCTGGCTCAAGAGGTTGTCCACGGCTCTAGAGATCCTACAGCCGCCGTTGACGACCTCATGGGTGTAGTACGGGAGGAGGCCATTCGCGTATGTGCAGTTGTCTTGGCCAACATCTTCCCACCACATATTCGACAGGTAAAAATAATTAAATTCTGTATTTCTTTATTTAATTTATGTAATTTATAATTATAATTTGTAATTATATTGCTATGCCATGCATACACACGTATAGCACTGCGTAGGTAATAGACACGTGTTAGAACTTACGAGACTCGATTCCGACATACGGAGACTGAGTTATCGCACAGTTTGTAAAATTGCACAATACTTAGGCAAAAAGCCGAAAAAGAGCCCAAAACCCGCATCGACCGTCTGAACGCCACGCAAATACACACATAGCACCGCGTAGGTAATAGACACGCGTTACAACTTACGGGACTCGATTCCGAGATACGGAGACCGAGTTATCGCACAGTTTGCAAAACTCAACAACACTTAGGCAAAAAGCCGAAAAAGAGCCCAAAACCCGCATCGGCCGTTCGAACGCTACGTAAACACACACATAGCACCACGTAGGTAATAGACACGCGTTGCAACTTACGGGACTCGATTCTGACATACGGAGATTGAGTTATCGCACAGTTTGCAAAACTCAACAACACTAAGGCAAAAAGCCAAAAAAGAGCCCAAAACCCGCATCGGCCGTCCGAATGCCACACAAACACACACATAGCACCGCGTAGGTAATAGACACGCGTTACAACTTAAGTGACTCGATTCCAACATACGGAGATCGAGTTATCGCACAGTTTACAAAACTCAACAACACTTAGGTAAAAAGTCGAAAAAGAGCCTAAAACCCGCATCGACCGTCCGAATGCCACACAAACACACACATAGCACCGCGTAGGTAATAGACACGCGTTACAACTTACGGGACTCGATTCCAACATACGGAGACCGAGTTATCGCACAGTTTGCAAAACTCAACAACACTTTGGCAAAAAGCCGAAAAAGAGCCCAAAACCCGCATCGGCCATCCGAACGCCACGCAAACACACACATAGAACCGCGTAGGAAATAGACACGCGTTACAACTTATGGGACTCGATTCCAACATACGGAGATCGAGTTATCGCACAGTTTGCAAAACTCAACAACACTTAGGCAAAAAGCCGAAAAAGAGCCAAAAACCCGCATCGGCCGTCCAAACGCCACGCAAACACATACATAGCACCGCGTAGGTAATAGACACGTGTTAGAACTTACAGGACTCGATTCCGACATACGGAGATCGAGTTATCGCACAGTTTGCAAAACTGCACAACACTTAGGCAAAAAGCCGAAAAAGAGCCCAAAACCCGCATCGACCGTCCGAATGCCACGCAAAAACAAACATAGCACCGCGTAGATAATAGACACGCATTACAACTTACGGGACTCGATTCCAACATACGGAGACCGAGTTATCGCACAGTTTGCAAAACTCAACAACTCTTAGGTAAAAAGCCGAAAAAGAGCCCAAAACCCGCATCGGCCGTTCGAACGCCACACAAACACACACATAGCACCGCGTAGGTAATAGACACGTGTTAGAACTTACGGGACTCAATTCTGACATACGAAGACCGAGTTATCGCACAGTTTGCAAAACTCAACAACACTTAGGCAAAAACCCAAAAAAGAGCCCAAAACCCGTATCGGTCGTCCAAACGCCACACAAACACACATATAGTACCGCGTAGGTAATAGACACGCATTACAACTTACGGAACTCAATTCTGACATACGGAGACCGAGTTATCGCATAGTTTGCAAAACTCCACAACACTTAGGTAAAAAGTCGAAAAAGAGCCCAAAACCAGCATCGGCCATCCAAACGCCACACAAACACACACATAGCACCGCATAGGTAATAGACACGTGTTAGAACTTACTGGACTCGATTCTGACATACGGAGACCGAGTTGTCGCATAGTTTGTAAAACTCAACAACACTTAGGCAAAAAGCCAAAAAAGAGCCCAAAACCCGCATCGGCCGTCCAAACGCCACGCAAACACACACGTAGCACCGCGTAGGTAATAGACACGCATTACAACTTACGGGACTCGATTCCGACATACGAAGACCGAGTTATCGCACAGTTTGCAAAACTCAATAACACTTGGGCAAAAAGCCGAAAAAGAGCCCAAAACCTGCATCGGCCGTCCGAATGCCATGCAAACACACATATAGCACCGCATAGGTAATAGACATGCGTTACAACTTACGGGACTTAATTCCGACATACGAAGACCGAGTTATCGCACAGTTTGCAAAACTCAACAACACTTAGGAAAAAAGCCAAAAAAGAGCCCAAAACCCGCATCGACCATCTGAATGCCACGCAAACACACACATAGCACCGCGTAGGTAATAGACATGCATTACAACTTACGGGACTCGATTCCGACATACGAAGACCGAGTTATCGCACAGTTTGCAACACTCAACAACACTTGAAGAACACAAACAAAACTAATTTAAATATGCTCTATTTTCGAATTCGTTATTAATATTTTAATTTTGTAAGGTCTTGTTGATGAGACTTCGGCGGGTGGAGGCTGTGGCACGGGCGATGCCCGTGGTGGAGATGGTGATGACCGCCGGGTTGATGCTGATGAGACTATTGAGGGTGAGACCGGCAGTCAGACCGGAGGTGGGACCGACGGTGGGACCATAGGTGGGACATGCAGTGGGACTGGCGACGATGATGATACCGACGACATTCCTGATCTTGGGTTGTAGTACCCATTATGTTTATATTTTGACCTTCATATATGTATATTTATCTGACTTTTGAGTTATATGAGACTAGAGTTTAGTATCTAGTTAGGTTGATGGTATATGTATCTAACTATATTGATTGTTTATGATTACATTTTGTATTTACATCGTACGACTTTTATTTATAAATCATTACGTTGTTTACATATTTGATGGTTGATATAGCAAAAGCTATTATTGTTATTGATATGCGTTTGTGAAGAATTCTTTTTACAAGTATAATTATGTATATATAAATGAACAGGGGTATTTTGATATTCAAAAAAAAAAAAAAATTTAAAAAACCTCATTGGCGACGGGGGGTTGAGGGTCATAGGCGACGGCTATGCCGTTGACAATGACTTTTTTTAATTTTTTACTGGTGACCATTACTGACAGTTTGTTCGTCACCACGACGATCGTCATAATACATCATTGTTGAAGCGGTGTGCCGCATCACCGACTTGACCCGTCGAGAATGACTGACTAGCTTATGAAATGACGGCGGGAGAGGCGAGGCGACGACCCATACGACGACGGGAAGGGCGATAGACTCTGCCATCGCCAATGCCCTCATTGCCGATGGCAATGATGTATACAAATGACTTATGAATAGTAATTGATATTTGTTCGATATAAACATGGTTGATATGGCAACAATTCAGATTATACAATATATAAAGTGTAAGAATTAGGGCACTTGCAATAACGTAGGGAGTTTAAGGTGAGAGACTTGCCTTTAGCGTTGATTAACACTTATAGCGTAAAATCACCTCAATGAATTATATTATTCTATTTATGTATGTATAGGTATTCATTAGTCATACACGTTTTGACATATATATCAATATACATCTATCACACATATTTCTATTCATGTATGCTATACACATTAAAATTCATAGATGTATAATCCAGATTGTTCTTACTTTTGAAAATCTTAGAAATAGTTTAGAAATTTTAGTCCTTTATACTCATCTCATATTCATATACGGGAAATATTACTTAAGTCACGCATTCTAGTTTAAGATGTTTCACATATACATGTTAAGGAGCTTTTAAGCTAGGTTTGGTCCTTTTCATTACTTTCAACAATTGTTAGTTTTACTCATAAATTTCCATTTTTACAAAGCTAAAAGAGCTCATTATATCAACTACTAACCATAACATTTATTAAACCACACATCATTGCCAAACAACCTTTTCTACGCATGCTTATATGTATTAGATTTATTTGCACGTAACTAGAATAGCTTTCTACTTAGAAACTCTTTTTAGTTCATGCTTGCGTAGTTTATAACGTGTCTAACTAGATGTGCGAACATGTCGGTTATCTCTAGAGGCATAAAGTATCCTATTATAATTGTTCAAAAGTTCACAGTACAAGTCGTAAAGTTTTCAACTCAATTGGTTTTCAAATCTTAAAATCTCATGATAAACAAACTAATTAGGCATGCAAAGTACATTGAATTCACATTTCATACCCATTTATAAAACTAACTAGGTTACAAACATATGTTCAAAACGCTAGATTTCAAAAAGGCGTAAGGTTTTCCAACATGGTTTTTTGACTTTTAACTTTTCTTCCAAAAGATTATAACTCAAACCCCAAGCCCACTAAAACATCTTACAATACATATTGATACATGTTTTAGGATTATGCATGCTCCTTAAGTTAAATAAGGTTAGGTCAATTTAGGATTCCTTGTGTTGATAAACAAAAACATCACTCCAATTCATCGCATCAACCCGCTGTATGCGTGCCCTTTATCTTGCAAGACCCGTCGACATGGCATAAGACCGCCTGCCAGACTTAGCTACTAGGTTTGAAATTCCGCTCCCCTGCTACGAACCAACATGCCAAAATCTTAAACAAATAGCAATATAACGATACTCAATTGATACAAACTTCATAAACTTACTATCAAACCACTCTAGCATGAGTCTAACAACTCAAATCCCATAAACAATCAAATTCAAGTTTTATGTCATTTTTCCAAAGTTTAACATATTTAGCAATTCTCTTCATTACAGATTCATTTTTTGACCAAATTACTCTGTTTAACTTTTGTTGATTTCGTATTCAACCATATTACAATGTCTAGCATCAATTGACAGATTACATCATGCTTCAACCATCAATTTTTTGACTCAAAACAAGTATTCTAGCATTTTCCTAAGAACTTGCAAAATTTGAACTTAAGAACATGTAAATGGACATTACCTTTTGTGAAGTTGATTCTTTGTTTTTAATCTAGGGTTTCCTTTCCAACTCAACAACACTCACAAACACAATTTTTGAACTTCACAGAGAAATCAACAAGAAGTCTGAGAATGAGAATGACTCCATTTATAGGGAAAATTGTGACCAAAATTTGGCCTTGCCCAATGAATCAAACCAATGGAATGAAGAAGATGATGATGGATATGAGGGATTTGGTGGAGTAGCACTATTGAGACCACTCCCCCTTCATTATTTGCTATCACTGAATCTGATAATGAAGGATTAGGCCAATGGCCTATTACGTGATGAAGAAAAAGGAAGACACTCAATTTGGGACACTCTCTTCTAATTCAGCATTACAAAACTACTACTAGCATACATAGGTTTATTTGATATTTTTCCACAAATGTGCATATATATACACCCACTTATACATTACACACATATAAGTATTGTGACGCCCTCAAATCCAGGTACTTGAAACCCGAACTCGGTGCTTCACGATACCATTTCTTTGAGCGAAATAATAACGATAATATAAATACCAAACTTAATTTACATATATCAGAGTCTAATATCAGGTACGCAACCTTTACTGAATTTCATTACATGATAGATAATAAATATCATTGTCTTAATAATGTCTATCTATTACAAAAGATACCATTAAACTTATACTGTTTGCTTTCCTTTTCCCTTGTTCGTGCCTGAACCTTCAGGTTGATCACGCTTAGCTGAAAAACATTTAAATTTAAAGCAAGAATGAGCATTCGATTGCCCAGCAAGTAATAACAATAATAAATATTAGCTGAAAGGATTAAATATTTTCTTTGAATAACACCTCTACAACGAATCAACAATTGTGAAGTAAGTTCAACCAATAATAACAACATATCAACTCTATATCAAATTTTTGAAACTACGTACTGACTATAAATGGAGAGCAGTCGACAGACTATGGACTTTGTTTTCAATTTTCGATAAGGTTTAGCAGAACTTCATCCGCAAACCATCATAACTTACAAGCGCGAGGGTGATCATCCCAATGTGCCTTGTATTGATCAATACTACATACAAGAATGATATTTTCGTTCATCTTATCCCGCCTTAGGCGCACAAAAGTTTTCCTATGTTCGGGATGTTCACACTTAGTCAGGAATCCGAACCAAAATAATTTGATTGAATACAATAAAGTTCTATTATGTTCAACGATATTTCTAAATCTGTGTCTAGCCGGGTCAAATAGCTTAGACGACTTTTAATTAATGTATACATACCGAAAATTAATAGGTATGTATCAACATGTGATTAAATACAATAATTATCCAAGTGAGGTCACTTGTATAACCATGCTTAGAAATTAACGAACAAAATATATATTTTGATCTACAATAACATAATTAGAGAACTTGTATAACAGATTATAATGTAATAACTTACTTATATAGAATCATTGCATCAGTATATACAAAGGTTAAGATATTTGAACAATGAAAAAGAATAGTTCCGATATTCGCTTACGCATGTCCATTTCATAAAGTAAATGCAAAGATAGGATACTTGCCTGATCTACTGCTTACAGTTACGCAACTTAGTTTTATCTTTTATATCGAGACCTATCATTCATAAGATCATTATGTCGATTAGAATAATATATCGCAACACATAGTACTGCTATTTGTAGTCAACACATAACCTAAGCACATTGTCACATACGTATATCAGTTATTAGATCACAAACAGACACATATCTAGTCAAATTATCTAAGTCCAGATTAATTTCTAAAATATTTCAGTGTACCGACAGCTTTATCGGGTAATTATCGAGTCTAAAACTCTGTCGTGTAGTTCAATATTATTTTGGATATTTTAAATATCAGTCATATTATTTTTCATAGGCTTATAATAATTTTTAAATAATTATTATAATTTATCATGATTTTTCAAACACCGAAATAATTATAAAATAATTTAAATATTAAATAATTCTATTATCATTAATATCAAAATAATATTAAAATACTAATGAAACCATTGCCATAATATTAAAGTTATTTATAATAACTCAAAATATTTTTAAAACATTAATATTACCCTTAAATAATTTTTAAAATATTTAAAATCATTTTTAAATAATTACCATTAATATTTAAATATTAATGTATCTTTTATCAAAATATTAAAAGTCATTTATTATAACTTCAAATATTTTTGAATCATTTATATCCTTTTTAAATGATTTTAAATCAATAAAACCATTTAAAACTATTTATTTAATATAATTATTAAATAAATCAAATATCATTAATATTAAATTTTAATAAAATTTAACTTAAAATATTAAAAGTCACATTTAATAACTTAAAATATTTTTAAACTATTTATTTTCATTTAAAATGATTTTTATAATATTAAAATTATTTTTAAACTAATTTATTTAATATATTTATTAAATAAATCTAATATCATTAATATTAAATAATTATTGAAATTTATCCTAAAATATTAAAAGTTATGTTTTATAACTAAAAATATTATTAAATACCTTATTATCATTTAAAATGATTTTTAATATAATAAAATCATTTTTAATTAATTTATTTAATACATTTATTAAATAAATTAAATATCAATAATATTCAAATAAATACTAATATTTATGAAAAATATGTCAAATTATTAAAAGTTAAATTTTATAACTTTAAATAAATTTTAAAATAATTTTTGTAATTTTCAGAAATAAATTTCTATTTTTAAATAATTTTTAGAAATTAAATTAAATAAAATTATTAAATCTGTCGCTATAGCCTTTAGCGACAGAAAGCGTCGCCTTAGGTGTTCTTCAGCCTCAAGAACACTCGATGTCAGTGATCGAGTAGCTAGGTTGGACCTTGATTAATTCCTAATCTATAATGTTTCTAGACAAGATATTGGTCAGATCTCGTAGTACTAGTGTAATACTACACGATCCAGCCATTATCAGGTTCATTTCATAACACATATGTAAGATATAGAGCTTTGAAATCACTATCAGACATGTTCTTCATGTTCTGGGCTGCCCATAAACATGAAGTCATGGCCGGTCAACGTTCTTTGTGGCCTTATTCAAGTCAATTTGTTCATGTTATAGTTGTGTTAGACGTCGGGCCTTGTAGAGTAACTAACAGGGTATCTTGTTTGAGCATTTAGAATGTCCAGATAGCATTAAGTTACAAGATCTAAGCCCCTAAAGTACTTGTCAGACCATTGTCTCAACTTTCTAGGTTACCCAGAAAGTAAAGCTTAACGGTCAACGACTTTTGACCTATTACTACGATCGATCTGTTGCCTTCTAAGGTTTGAAAATGCCCTGTACTTGTAGATTTCATATCATACTATAATCTAGATACCATTATACATCCTAAAAGCTTGTCAGAAATGAGATCAAAACCGGTTAAAGTCACTGACAAAACACGTTCTTCGGCTTTTTACGGGTTTCCGTAAAATCGATTTCGTTCTGATCAGCGAACTTTAACTTAGTGAATAACTTTTGATATACACATTCAATGATCATGGATCCACTTTCCAAATACTAACAACATAACAGACAACAACTTCAAACCTTTAAAACACCAAAACAATAAACAGAAAGAGATCTAGGAGATCTGACATTCGTTGTCAGACAACCTTTTCAAACTTTTTCCAGATTTTGAAAATCATCAAATCCGTGTCCATAGATGTTATGGATCTAACATTTACCAACCTAGATCACTTAGTTACACACCATATAACATATTTAAACATTCAATCATCAAATCTAACATAGCATACAATTATTGAAGTTTTGGTTCAAGGTTATACCTTTCTATGAACTATGCTTGAATTGAAGCTCCTGATATGATATGAAGATGGTGGGGACTTGATTTAGGGACTGAAATACTAATGATTTTTGTGGGTGGGGAGAGAGAGAGAGAGAGTCTTGGGTATGTGTTTGGAAATAATTGAACTAGCTTTTGTGAATTTCTCTCTCTCTAATCTATCTATGCTTTGGATGCAATGTATTTGGCTAATGGGAATGACTGATTGCTGGGCTTTAAGTCACATGGGATCTTAGAGTTGGTCACCAACTCTAGTACTTGGCAAGATCTTACAAGCAACATACAATAATGCACAAAGGGGCAATTTGGTCATTTGCCTTTTAAATTTAATGTCTATTTTGACATTTGGATAACCCTTAGGGTTTAACCCTAAGGTTTTAAAAAAATGATTTTTCTAGGATTTTGCGATTAGGGTTTAAAATGAAAATTTTAGTTTCTAAAAATTACAAATTAGAGTTTCCTAATTAGTTTAGGTTTCCTAATTATAAAACATGAAAATTAGGTTTAATAATTTACTAATTATCATTAATCTTGCTAAATAGCGATTAGGGTTTCTATTTTAGCAAAGAGGGTTCCTAATTTATCAATTAGGATTTTCAATAAGAATTAGGGTTTTCTAAGTAATAATTAGGGTTTCTCTAATTAACATTAAGCTTTATAATTTAGCAATTAGGGTTCTAGTTTAGTAATTAGGGTTTCTAATTACTAATTAAGTTTCCTAAATAATAATTAGGGTTTTCCTAATTAACTATAAATTCTATAATACGCGTCATTAATCACATTACACGATGACTTAACAAATCTTAGGGGGTGTTTGTTTATTTGAATCTGAATAATTTGAATCGGTCAAGGTCGTTTGTTTTAGTCGAATGGTGAATTGGTAAGATGATAGAGGAAATTTGAATGGCTAAAGTCGATTTTTTTGAATTTGAATGGTGAATGAGCGTTGAATGAAGTAAAAAAAATTTAAAAAATTAAAAAATTAAAAACAATATATTAAGTAATATTAAATAAATTTACAATAATTTTGAATATTTTTAAATGGGGTAAAATAATAAAGTTTTGTAATTCAGGTGTTTCAGACATGTCAATTATCAAACAGTTTTTTTCATTCAGATTCAGCTCATTCAGATTCAGAATCAGATTTATTCAATTTTTATCAAACACCCCCTTAAAGTCCTATTTGACTTCCGAATTAGGTTTTATTATAGTAATACTTGATTTTCTACTGTTACACCATAGTTGACCAACCATTGTCAATACATACATACAGTACATAATTATACACTGAAATATAATTAATATTATATTACTCCCTCCGTCTCAGGATAAAAGTCCTTATTACTATTTTGGGTTGTCCAATGTTAAATGTCCACTTTCTTTTAATAACCAAACTTTTACACAATTTTTCCTATTATGCCCATAGCATTAAATATCTCATACTTTTCTTATTCTAATTCTCTCTCTCATATTTAATGACATTATTATGGGTAATTTTGTCATTTTATTCCTCTTCTTAATATGCATGAAAAGTCTACCAGGACTTTTATCCTAGGACGAAGGGAGTATTATTTTCATGCCTTATTCAAAATCCAGAATTAGGGTTTTGAATCCATATCTGACTTAACTTTCATATACATACCATTATTAATTCAGTTAAAATAATTAACATAACTAATATGGATAAATTCATATACTAAAATAGTTATTATAATAATTCTAATAATCATTTCATATATTATTTAAATAATATTATAACCACATTTTCATGGAGAATAAATAATAAAATCATTTTTACTACAAAATTAATTTATTATAAGAATATAATTTATCATATTCAATATATAATTCATTTAAAAAAAAATTATTTGCAATTATTCATGTAATAAATAAAGTTATTTATCACATATATACATACGCTTTACCCTGTACATATTCCCACATTTATTTTAATAAAATAAAATAAAAAATTTATACGCAAAATTTCTTATTTAATTATATCAAAAATATTGGGTTATTACATTCACCCTCCCTTATAAGGATTCCATCCCCGGAATCACCATTTCAAAACTTATACTCACCAGGGTAAATAACATACGCATTCATTACAAGTAGATTTCGATCAGATTCGATCGAACTGGTCATTAACTATACAATATAAAGCTTGTCTATCCGATTAAACAGAAATTTGATTTCTAGTAGAACTCTAATTCCTCCTTCAAACTTCTTTATAAAATAATTTACTATATATATATATATATATAAGAAAATAAAATTTATTTGAATAATAATACAGTATTCCATCCCCATTTGCCACAGTATCTCGAATCTATGCAGTTAAAGACTCAGCGATTGATTCTATTGGTTTTTTTGTTGAAGTTGGTTCCGTTGTCGCCAATGTCCCGCTGCTTTTTCCCGTATTCCCACTTGCTGCCTCCTTTCTCCCTTTTGGACAGTCTTTCACCTTATACTCCATTGATCCACACCTGAAACACCCATTGTACATCCTAGGATTGGGGCAGTTGGGAGAGATATGTCCCTCCTACCCAAACTTACAACACACAAACTTACCTTTAAGACACTCTCCCGAGTGATTTTTTCCGCAATTCCCACACTGCACAACCTGTTTCTTTCCACCTCCTGGCCTATTTCTGGTATTCCCAAAATTATCTCATTTCCCTTTTCCAGTTCTACCACCACTACTCCCTTTTTCGGCTTTAGCTTGATTTGCCTCCCACCAAAAATTCACCTCCCCTTTCATTATATAGGTGGCAAAAGTTATCTTTTGTCCCTCCGTTACCCTAGCTATCACAAATGCTTCTACAGGGCAGTTGATCCTCTAAATCCTGGCGGTCCGACTGCCTTGAAGTCTTTGAAGTTCGCCAATCAATTATCTGGATGATTTCCCGTGGCTGGTATTCCATTATGCATAGCTTGAGCGAGCATATTCGCAAAATTTTATATCGGGTCTAGTTGTCCTCCAGCATTGTTGACAGCTTCTTCTGCCATTTGGTTTCGTTTTCGCCTTGGCGGTATTATCTGATTAAATAAAATCATGTTCATCCAACTAATTCATAGTACTCTACACCATATAGCATGACACATACTGCTTTAAACATTCGCTATCCCTTTGTGACACAAAAGTCGGGAATCACTGTAATAACTTGTACAGAAGTTGAGAATATTACATTACACAGACATACTTATCATATACACATCATAGAACACACATAATCAAGTAATACTAATACTACTTATTTCTTACGCCTTCACTAAGGATCAATTGCTTAGTAATCTATATATTCCTATTATCCTCAATAATCCATTCACACATAACTATACAAGGTTCGTCAAACTTACCACACATTATGAGTTCAGGATTTTACCACAATCATATGAGTTTAAGAACTTATCCTAGTCAGACCTTTGGCGTCCATTCAATGAGGGGTTCAAAAATTTCATATAATTGTGAGTCATGAACTTACCATAAGTATGCGTTTTAAAACTTTAGCTTAACCTAATATTCTTTAACTATACTTTACCCATATGTTATACCACCATTTCTGGGTCCGGTAATACATTTTCCAGTATAATCACCTCATCAGGGTTGCTTTTAAAGTGAGCCTCTATTTCAACTATTGGCTTTGATATTGGCTCAATTATGGAGCTTGCCTCCTTCTTTACAAACTGAGAGTATCCTAATCCTTTCCCACCTGATATATACACACAAATTATCTTGACTAGTATATAATCTATATACACATCACATAATAGTTTTATATAAGTTATCTTTTATTTTGTTTTATAATGAATTTAATCAATTCATCTCCTTTTAAACTCTATATGAGTTATTTGTATTTTCAACGTTTCCCTCTGTCCTAAGGTTATAGCCTAAGGTCTATCCCCACCTAAGGATTCTAACCCTAAAGCTCTGATACCAACATGTGATGCCTCCAAATCCAGGTACTTGAAACCCGAACTCGGTGATTCACGATACCATTTCTTTGAGAGGAATAATAACGATAATATAAATACCAAACTTAATTTACATATATCAGAGTCTAATTACAAGTACGCGACCTTTACTACATTTCATTACATGATAGATAATAAATATCATTGTCTTAATAATGTCTAACTATTACAAAAGATACCATTAAACTTATACTGTTTGCTTTCCTTTTCCCTTGTTCCTGCCTGAACCTTCAGGTTGATCGCGCTTAGCTGAAAAACATTTAAATTTAAAGCAAGAATGAGCATTTGATTGCCCAGCAAGTAATAGCAACAATAAATATTAGCTGAAAGAATTAAATGTTTTCTTTGAATGACACCTCTAAAACGAATCAACAGTTGTGAAGTAAGCTGAACCAATAATAACAACATATCAACTCTATATCAAATTTTTAAAACTACGTACTGACTATAAATGGAGAGCAATCGACAGACTATGAACTTTGTTTTCAATTTTTGATAAGGTTTAGCAGAACTTCATCCGCAAACCGTTATAACTTATAGGCGCGAGGGTGATCATCCCAATGTGCCCTGTATTGATCAATACTACATACAAGAATGATATTTTTGTTCATCTTATCCGCCTTAGGCCCACAAAAGTTTTCCCATGTTCGGGATGTTCATACTTAGTCGGGAATCCGAACCAAAAAAATTTGATTGTATACAATAAAGTTCTATCATGTTCAACGATATTTCTAAATTTGTGTTTAGCTGGGTCAAATAGCTTAGACGACTTTTAATTAATGTATACATACCGAAAATCAATAGGTATGTATCTGTAATACCCGAAAAAAATATATTTAATAATAAAAATTACCTTATTTTAAAACATATTTATTGGACTTTGTCATCTATTTTGGGTTAAAATAGTCTTTTAATTTTTGTGGGCTAATGTATTAATAAGTGTTGGGTAAATTAAATTGGTAAAATTGGGCTTTAAAACTAAGTGGATCTAATTTATAATTTTGTAATTTTAAAATCCTATTAAAATTTGGAGAGTTAATAAATATATTAATTAATAAAATCTATTTTTAAGTGAATAAATGTCTAAAACCTAATTTACTCAACATCACGTCTGATACAAATTGAGGGAAAAGAAGAAGAGGCAGCGACGGCAGTAATTAAGAACAATAAACAAATCAGGTACTTTTCTTTTATGTGTCTTCTGAATATTGTGTACTATGAATTCTTGGTTTGATCAATTGAAGGACTACAAAAAAATGGGGCTTCAGCAACAACCAATTTTCGTTGCTAAAGGTGTCAAATTTAGTTGCAAAAGGGTTTTGGCAACGATTTTTCTTCGTCGTTTCGTCTTTCGTTCAAGAATGAGCGTTTCTAATTGTTCTGCAACGAACGTTTTTTTTTCGTTGCCAAAAGTAATACATTTTGCAACGAAATTTTGCTTTTGTTTAGAGACATCGATCCTTTAGCAACAAAATGTATTGTTGCAGAATAATTAAAATTTCGTTGCTAAAAACCCCATTTCGTTGCAAAAGCTTGCTAATTGGCAACGAAATGAACTTTTTTTTTTGCAACGACCATGCATTTTCGTTGCAATTGACACCATTTTGCAACGACATTTTTCATGCAAAGAAATTATGAAAATTGTTGCCTAAGCTTGCTTTCGTTATGAATGTAAACTTTTTAGTAACGATTTTCGTTCTTTGATTATATTATTTGGCAATGACATTATTTGAATTAAGTAGCGAAAATGTTTGTTCTTTGGTTATTTTCAATAGCAACGAAAGTCGTTGATTAGCAACGACATTTTATATGTTGCCGTTTCTTTATATGTGCAACGAAAGTTGATATGATTTGCAACGATAAAAAATATTGTCTTTTATGTTAGTATTAGCAACAATATTATCTCCGTTGTTATTAGGTTAATTTTTCGTTGTCAAATATTATATTTTTAATGCCATTAGCAACGAAAATTTGTTGCTAAATGTATATAAATTTGTTGCTATATTAAAACTTGTTCAATGCTTTGGTAACGAATTATATAGTTGCCAAATCAAAATTTGACATTCTTTTTATGTACCTGGTTGGCTCAATGTCCCCATAGCAAATAATGACAAAAATACAAAAATTAAAATATTATTAACTAAATAAAATCATCCACTACATAATCATTCATTATCTTTACAATTAACCATCTAAAGCTACCATAGTTCTTCAATCAAAGTATATATCTACATATATATAGAGAGTACACTTCATAATTTCGTCCCTTGTCTTCCATAAACATAGTAAATTTGATACCCAGTATTGTAAGACAGGTCGTAGAAGCAGTCTTCCTGCACATATTTAAAAATAATAGCAAAGTCAGAAAAATAAAGCAAAGGTCACCAGAGGCACTTAGTGCCAAAATCAATACACAAAGACAATAGAGTTGCTACGTGGTACTAATGTACACTGTATTGCTCATAAATAAAAAAAGACAATAGAGTTGCTACGTGGTACTAATATACACTGTAAATTAGGATACTCGTGTATATAAGTAAATGTAATTGAGAAGAATGATACATTCTCAGCCTATCAAATCTACATAAATAATGACCTATGGAGGAAGTTGGACACAACAACCAAAATAGAAATTAGGTTGATCATACCTGCTCAGTAGGAAGGTTGAAAATTTTGCCACCAATAGTGAAGGCAACGCTAGGCATGGAAGAAATCTTGGCGTAGTCAACACCTGATTGTCCCATTGGGCTAGGAAGACCATCACAAAGCTGCAATATTTTCGAACTCTCGTCAACATGAACCATAAAAATTACTAACAAATAATAATCAATAAAGACTATTCAAACTCATTTACTCATTTTTCCTCCTATGTTTTGGTTGAAATAGAAGTATAATTGTATTAGGAGTATATAAAAGACTTAAACAAGAAGGTTTATATATATAGTATACCTCATTGACATAGTTTAGAATACGATCTTTAAGTCTGCGGTTTTGCCTACTGGTGATTTTGCATCCACACATCGCCATTTCACAAGAAGAAAGCACACATAGCATCACCAAATCCGGATGACGACATTGATTTCATCTAAGACACTCTCAATGCCCATCTTGTATAAAAATTCATAGCATCGATGGGTCAAATAAGGAAGAAAAGATTCAATCCCCCTTTTGTTTTAGCTTAAAATTTGCTTTCATTCCATTTAATATGACACAACACTTTACTTACCCTCATGTATGGTTATATATATATATATATATATATATATATATATATATATATATATATATATATATATATATATATATATATATATAACCCAAGCTTTAATTCTAACAAATAAGCAATTGTTAAGCAAAACAGTCCACTGAGGATTTTTAGCAAACACCTTACAAGCACTGTTTTGCAACACAAGTGTCATAGATATTTATTTGCTTTAAAATCCCAGTTTAGTTCCCTTATTACTCCACACAACCAAGCCTAATCCCCTCTATTCTATTCCAGTCCATAACAGTTTGTTTCACAGTTAAACCAAACATATTAACTGTAAGCAAAACAATTAAATACTTATTAGCCTTCCATTATTTTAAAAGTTTGATATCAACAAACTAACGGTGGGTTTTCAATAACCCATGCATGGTCAATTGTTATGAAAGTTAAATTTACCAATTGTCTTATCAATTACATTTATTCAACCATTTAACCTACAAACAACACAATAAAAACATAATAAGATACCATACCTTCTAACACTTGCTTTCTTATTCTTTATACTTGAAATCAATTTCTGATGCTCGAAGTCTCCTTTGTTACTGGACTGGAAGAGATTAACTTCGAATAACTTAACTCATATGGAAAGAGACAAGTTATTCCTTAAGTACACGGACTAAAGAGTTGGAGAAAAGGAAGGAAGTTGGCGAGTGTAGTAGGGCAAGAAGAGAAATTCCAGTATAGCTTAGCAAGGTGGGAAGTCAGGTGGAGAGAAAAAAAAATAAGGAAGTTCCCCTTTTTTAAAAAAATTCAGAGATTATAGGCATTACTCCCTTGCTTCCTACAAAATAGCTTAACCCAATCATAAGTCTCTGTGTACAGTACATGGACAACTCATACTAAAACAAGCTTACCACTCACCAAACTGCTATCCATACTCCAGCTCATACTTGACTTATATTTGATTTCTCATTTTTATTTAGTGCTTATAAAAATAAAAAACTGACTTATTGGTAATATCCCAATTATCTTCAATTGATCACACATAGCTACACCTCTGAAAGACTCCACAGTTTATGATGTTTCCTATGACCACCATCATCTTCAGAGATTACTATTGTGGCAGAGTCACGTTTTGACCGATCTGGAGATATCTCCATGTCAGTGTCTTGGACCTGAGCACGGAACATAAATTATCAAAATTGGTTAGAAATCATTCTGACACCATTGTAAACATGTCTAAATGAGAATGTTTTATAAACATAAGTATCATGTATGCTATAAGGAGATGAGAAGAATTAAAAAAAGAAGGTTGAATAAGACTAATATATTTTTTCAAACTTAAAGTTAACTGCATGGTATTTTAATTTAGCCAAAAAAAATGCATGATATTTTATACCTGTATGAACTAGTTTAAATGCAGAAGGGAATGACCAGTGCATTCTTTGAGATTTTAATTAAGTGATATACACTAGGTCCTAACTAAAAGACAAGAAGCAGCAGGAATTCAACATAGATATTGAAAACAAAAAGCAAAAGAGACTGAATTTTGAACTATGCTAAACTCATAATCGATCCGTCAGATGCTACTAAACCAGTTACTCTTTCTTCATCAAATCATATATTAGCTTTTCCTATCCAGTTATGTGAAACTTCATTGCTAACATAATTCACCTTAAGTAAATTAGCTCAATATTTCCTATTTATAAGACATGCTTTCCAATTCTAATAGGATAATATATTAAGTGCAATGGTTTTCTTATATTAAAACAATTTTCATATAAATTATTTTAATATCCTTTAAAGTATACCATCATCACTTACTTAACCTTTCTATTCAAATTATTTTTGAATAGATTAATCATAACATTGCATATATCACATCACATCTATATATCCATATATATTATATGGCACATAAAAGTATATGCAATATAATAACACATATTTAAATAAATAAAATAAAAAATTATTCCAATAAATTCTTATTTTATTTACAAGAAAAATGTGATTCGCTATAAACACCATTATTATAATAACCATGAATGTTGTTTATTATGAAAAGGCAATTATACTAAATTGCTATTTTACCTCAACTAGCCCAAAAAAGAATACCCAAAGAAGTTTATAAGATAAGGTAACCACAACAATGAGCAAAATTGCACGTAAAAACAAAAACTAAGAAGTAGAGACAAGAGCTAAACCCGGAGAGGAGGCAGGGGGATGAAAAAAAGGGGATCAAGGACACGAATCACTATATGGATATAGAGTTGGCCCTTCTCAAGTATAGCCAAAGATGACAACTAATATTCAAGCATCCACACATCAACCAAACTGATAGGATATATATATACTACTGAAGTAGGTGCATGGTTTTTATTTGAAAAAGAATTTCAATGAGAATCTTAAAAGAAAAGCAAACCTTCATAAGTTATTGATAAGATATTTCATAAACACAAAAACAGGGAACACGAAATCAAGAGTAAATCGGTTTCAAACAACACACGACCATTAATCAAGACATAAAAAAACCCACAAACAATATATAAAGATGGATAGCCAACACAAAATAATGGAATGGGTCTACAAGTAGACAAGTGAAGGCCAACAATAGTGAGGGGTAAAGTTGGTAAGAAAGTGGCATTGAGTGATTAAAAATTTAACTCAACTAGAAGTGAAAATGGAGCAGCACTGATCTAATTTGGTTAAGACTGACAAACCAATGACACAATAAATTGGTAGTAGTAAGTAAGACTGGTATAAAATTTAAGAATTCAACATTTTCCTTCAATTTGCAAGTAATCACTTCTCACTAATTCTCTGATGATCCTTTTATAGTTGCAGTTAATAGTTATGTTAGACATGGGATATCCACATGAGCCATATTATTATTTTTTGTTTCTTCACCAAAAAAATAAATAAATGAGACATCATCATCTTAGCTTGATTCAAAAAGGGGAATGCTATATCAACTTTATAACCAAATTGAGTCAAAAACAAACAATCATTGGTAAATTAAAAGGAGAAAAATGAAGCGGTAAAAATGGTAATACTCATGTAGAGAAGTAGAGAATTTGGGTTTTTTTCTTAGTATCTTGAATATAGCTAAGACCCGATACATCATTGAACTCACGGATCAATATAGGGAATCTAAGGTTCAATTTCTTTAGATCCTTGTAATTCTTCTCAACAAATGATCTATCAATCAATAAAACTAGTCAAAAAAATGAAATACAAGAAAACTACGGAGGGAATTCAAGTACAGAGAAGAGAGAGAGAGAAAAGACCTAGTCCATGAATTTAGCGGTGAAGTTTGATGAAGAGAATCAGTAGCTCTTTCAGATCACGAGATGATTTCCTTCCATGCCATTTTCTTAATTCTTTTCACTAATCTCCTTTTGTCTCCGATCATTTCTTCAACGCCCACAACAAAATGTATAACAGGAAAGAAAGCTTAGGCCTTTGTTAACTGATCCGGTCTTTTGATCCGATGGCTATGATAAGT